>VDFB02075321.1:308902486-308986739 GCA_007258455.2 Sequoia sempervirens
GCACCAACCTAATTTGAATTTGAATTTGGATGGCCTACTTTGGCTATGTTTCAAAGTTGAAGATAGTATAAATACATAATGAATTATGGAAGAAGAAGAGCGAGAACAAAGTAAATAGAGACAAGAGCACAAAGAGAATATAGATAAGTGTGAATCAATGTGTGTGGATCATTCATGCATGTCTACAAGTGGATTGAGCGAATTTTAGTGGAATCCTTTATTGCATTAATAATTTCTTCTCTATGTGAGAAGTCTTCTTTATATTTTTTGTATCTCTATGGTAGTGAGCCCTCTAGGTTGTTAGCCCTATTGGATAGTGAGTCCTTGTTTTGGTAGTGAGCCTTGTTTCTTAAGCAGTGAGCCTCTTGTAATTAGTTTTGATATTCTCTATAGTGTGATTTAATCTTCACCATGGTTTTTCCCTTATTGCGCTTTCCACATAAATCTGGTGTTATTTGGTTTGTGTGATGGTTTCAGTTTCTACACTAGTATTTAATGTTTAATTTGTTAAGCAATGTTAAGGATTAGTTCTGGTGAATGAATTAACGTTTAAATCTATGACAAGTGATTCACCACCCCCCTCTCAGTTGTCTTGTTCAACAATTGGTATTAGAGCTTGGTTCTTTGGTAAAGAGCTTAACTGTGTGAGGAAGGTCTAGGATGGATGGAAAATTGATTTATGATTATCCAAGGTTCGATGGAACTAATTATGCTATTTGGAAAATATTGATGGGAGAATATTTGGAGTATTGCAGATATGATATGGAGAAAGCTTACAAGAATCCTTACACTCCTCCTACAAATGGTCCAAGTACAGTTGATGAGATCAAAGCACATGAAGCAAACAATAAGGTAAATTACAATTTGAAGAATAGTCTAGTACATTCTGAGTTGATTTTAAAAGGTTCAAAATCTGAAGACTACTAAGGAAGTTTGGGATGCTTTGTAAAGGGTGCATGAAGGTGCTGAAAGAGTTAAAGAGGAAAAATTAGAGTTCAAAGACACAATTTGAGCTTCTACACATGTTTGAAGATGAGAATGTTAAAGCTTATGCACATAGATTGGATGAGATAGTGGCTGGAATGCGAGGACTTGGTGCTACTATAGATGAAACCAGAATTGTAAAGAAGATTCTTAGAACTCTCATTGATGCTTATAAGTGAGAAGGTTTGTGCTATTGAACAAAGTATAGATTAGAATACCTATACTAAAGATCTGTTGTTGGAATTTTTAACATCTTATGAGATGACGAAGCCGAGTCTGAGGAATGGATGCAAATCATAAACTACTTTTAAGGCTACAAAAGTTGAAGATCTGGATGAAGATAATTTTGATGAAATAGAGGCTAAATTTGTGAGAAGGGTGATGAAAGGCTCTGGTAAGTATGAAGGTAAGTTACCCTTTAAATTATTTAGTTGTGGAGAAATAGGTCATTATGCTGCAAAGTGTCTAGAAAGAGCTAAAAAGAATAAACAAAGATATGAGAAAGAAAATAAAGGAAAGAAGATTAACAAAGAATATTATATGAATGAGAATGCTATTATATCTAATGAAGATTTTGAATATGAAGATCCTGATGACAATGAATTTTTGTTCTTGGCTATAAAGGATGAACTTACTTCTGCTAATTCTAAAAATTAGGTAAAGGAAAGCCCTCCAGAGAAGGAGAAAAATGAAGGTAGTGTTATCTATTCCCTACATGCTGAACAAGAAAAGAACTAAATTAGGTTGTTGACAATGGTTGTTCACACCACATAAATCGTGATAAAAGTAAGTTTGTTAAACTTGAAAAATATGATGGAGGCTTGGTTATGTTTGGAGATGTTATTGGTGCTAAAATTTGTGGGGTAGGTTTAGTAAGTTTTGATGGCAAGCATAATACTAATGATGTCTACTATGTTAAGGGTTTAAGGCATAATATTTTGAGTCTCGATCAGATGTACAGTAAAGGATATGATCTTGTGTTTAAGGATTAAATATGTGAGATTCGAAAAGGATCAGGAACATTAATTTTTGCAAGAAAGAAATCTGAAGGAAATATCTATCAACTTAATGGTGATGATGGATGATGCTTTATGACTTATATTAATGACAGTTGGTTATGGCATATGAGAATGTGTCACATGAATTTTGATAACTTGGAAAGGATTAGTGCAATTTAGGCAGTGAGAGATTTACCAAGGATCTTATAAGGCCTGTTAATGCTATTTGTAGCAATTGTCAGTTTGGAAAGAAAGGAAAAAGTAATTATAAATCAAAGGAACAATCTACTATTGGACTACTAGATTTAATTCATACAAATCTTTGTGGTCCTACAAGAGTGAAAAGTCTACAAGGTGAAAGGTACTTTATGCTTTTTATTGATGATTATTCTACATATATGTCGACACTCTCAAATTTTGCAAATTTGAAGTGCCCATTTCAAAAAAATTTCCTTTGCACATTCAGAAGTGCACTTGATGAATCTGCTTGAATGACCTACTTTGGAGGGTCATAATTTGATGCACGTTGATTTTGGTGCAAAAATCCCTTTGTAGAAATACTCATGTGTCATATGTGAGTAGGCATGCCAACTTTTAGCTTCCTAAGATGTGTTTTCCCAGGGTTTTAAAAAGTGGAGTTGGAGGGTTGTCACTTTTCTGTTTGCAAATGTTCAATTTTGCAAAGTAGCCTCCTATTTGAGCTTACATTTTGCAATCGGTTGACCGTCAAGTCAAAATGATTGTTGTTCTACATTCTCCATTCCAAGATGAGCTCACATGTCAATTTTCAAAGCCTCGTGAGTTGATTTGCTATGTTTAGTAGATCAAAACCAAATGCAATTTCTCTTGTTTTGTATCTGCATTTCTGACCTTTCTAAGAGGTCAACTTTGACCCTGAATAACTTTTGATGAATGATGATTCAAGGAAATATTTCTTGCACATGTGCTCATTGCACCTAAATGATCTACTATGTCCAGTGGAAGCTCGTCAGAAGTTGATGTGGTATTTTTGCAATGAGGTGATCTCTTCAGTTTCAATTGGTTTAGAATAGTTGTTTGTTGCAAAAAGTTTGAGTAAGCAACTTTGAGAGTTAATAACTTTTGCCTCATGATTTATTTCTTTGAGCTATTTTTTGCATTGCATTCTTGGGACCAATGGCTACATTCTTTCAATTTTTTATTGCTCAAGGATATCATTTGACCAGTTTCCTAGGTCGATTCCGAAGCCAACTTGGCCAGTTTTGCACATTTTGGAAACATGTCAAAAAACAAGTTTTCATGAAAACCCAGTTCGGGTTTTCACTCTAGATGCACTCAAATACTATGATAGATCAATTTGAGCACAAATTTGTTTGCAAATGATTTTTTTTTAGTCAGGCCACATGGGGCTCGACATGCTTTGCACTATTATGGTGTATGCCATTGCACAATTGAATATGAGAAGAGTAGAGGGTGATCTTTGTGGATATATTAGAGATGAAAACTATGCTTCTACCCCATGGCTCAAGGCACTCTTGATTGTAGACAACAATGTTGTTTTCAAATAAGAACAATTACTCTGCAAAGGTTCTTAGTCGAAGTGATATGATAAGAGAGCAATACTCTGGTGAACGTGTGCAATAGAAACTACAACAGGGTAAACAATAATGGGTAGAGGATAATTCTTCAAAGTCAATGACCCAATGCACAATGTTTGAAGGGGTTTGTCTTTAAACATTTCAATGCAAGGAAAAGTTTGTGCACACGATGAACCTATTGCAAACAATGAAAGACAAACAAATATATACTCTCTTTACAAAAGAAGGCATGCGACATGTTGGTTGTAATGTATGATTTTTTCTTTAAAATGTGGTCTCATTGGAATACCATGCCACAGGTGTAGAACATGTACAAAATGCATAAAATTTTCAAGCACACTAGTGAGAAGCCAACACAACACTTAAGATGAATGTGTTGAATAAACTTTAGTGACTTCAAGAATAGACAAAATGCATTTAGCAACACTGGTTTGGGAGAGATATGCACACCCATTAAAGCACAAGGAGCGAAATGCATAAAATCTGTGAAGGAGAACGCTGCATGTAGAATACACATCTAAAATGTATTTGTTGAAGCTTTGAGCCTTTAGAAACCCCTAGGCAGGGTGTATTCCCAACATGGCCATCATGCTAATCAAGGAATCGATGGATCTATTAGTGTTTCAAAAACCTTCAAGTAGGTGTAAGTTGTAAATGCGCTATTAATAAGGGAAGCCACCATTGAAATCTATTGCAAGTGTAGGGTATGGACGCCCATAAAAAGCATACCATGGAAGCTCTAATGCCCACACACTTGAGGAAATGGACATCCAACAAAGCACAAAGATTGGAATGGAGTGCCTATTAGCTGCATACACATCTAAAATGCATTTGTTGAAAATTATTTAGAAACTCTAAAGCACAATGTGAAGGCACGTGGTTTTTTTGGTAAAACCCCAAATGATGGGAATGCATAACACGCCACAAATTCCATGACTGCTTCTTGCGCTAAACTGAATGTTGATAGGACATCAAAGACTTTCAACCAAATGCAATTCAATAGATGCCAAGTTGGACATCATTTCTTTGTTAGCATTTGACCTGCTTGCGAAAGGATGAAGGGAGAAAACCCCAAATGAATGCAGCCATAGAAGGAGTTGCAAAGCAGATGAATGTCAAGATGAAAGATTAGGGCAACAAAAAGGGCATAAAATGGAGGGAGAAAGATCAACGATCAGGAGAAACGAGATCATAGTGCAATTGAATCTCCAACGTTACCTGTTAGATCATGGGATAAAGATGCAAGTGAGTTAAAACTCGTGTGATTAGTGAATGGGTGACACATGGAAAGTGGGCCCCAGGTCGCCTTGTTTTAAAGCGCGCAGGTAATGAAATGTTGAAGGGGGCTAACAATAATTTATTAAAAGCTTTATTTTATTTTAATTATTTAATATTATTTTGAATTAAAACAATGTGCCTAATGAAATTAAGTGGGTCCCCATTTGAAGGAAAGGTTTTTTGAATAGAAGGTGAATATTTTACATGTAAGTGTAAAATAAAATGAGGTGAGATAAAATGTTGCTGGGAAGATATGTGTTGGAAGTAAACACAAGTGAAATTTTATTTGTCCCATAAGATTTTTGAAATTTTTTCACTTTGGTAAAGTGAAATAAGTAAAATGGAAGATATTTTAAAATTCATGTGAATGTAAATTGCAAGTGAGATATTCTTTGCTAGAGAATAAAATATAAAAGTGAAATATTTTATTGCTGGGAAATAAAATACAAAGTGAAATGTTTGCTGAGGAATAATGTGCTACAGTAAGTAAAGAGTAGAAAATGAAATTTTCATGGGAGGAAAAGATATTTTGTAGCTATTGGTAAAATGGAATTTCATCACATGGACAAGTTTTCAGTTGCAAAACAACTCACAACAAAGGGCAGATTTTGAGGAAAAATCTATTGCAAAGAGAGGAGAGATACTTTGCATTCTGTTGATCAACGATGAAGAGGTTTCCAGATGGCATCTCTAGATCAACTTTAGGGCTTCTTCTGGGATTCTCTATTCTCCTTTATCTTCTCATTTGTAAGGGTTGAAAATTCTGATTCTGAGGTTTTGTATGAGGCTAGGGTAGATAGAGAAATGTTGAAATTCTAATTCATTTTGTGTCTATAAGTTGTAAATGCAAATTTCATGAGCAAATACAACCATGTTATGCAAATAAGTCATGAAAGTGTTTGCACTTTCATGAATATCTTCAGATTATCTCCATACTTGTATAGTTAAATCATATGAATTCAATAATCCAAACTATTTCAAAGAAATGGTTAAATACTTTGAGTAGATAACAATGATTTCAAGTGTGTAGGTTGGATTTGGTAAGGAGAATTTGATTGATAACATGAGTGGGATTTGTTTTAATGTAAGATATTAATAGTTGATGCAAAGCATTAACAATTTAAATCCACTGGTTGAAGTATGTTTGTTGATGATTTCATCTCATGTGTTTGACTCCATGGCCCGAAACTAGGCATTGATTTATCTTGCAACTTAGTGCATCTCAAAAACAATTCTTAAATTCAAAATCATTTTAAGTCTTGTTGTTGGTTGTGGTTTCGTGTTGAGTTCTGCTTCGCAATTGCTGAGTTAGTATTGATTTTACCAAGAGTTTAGCCAGATATGAGGTTGTCAATCCTCTCTTTAGTGTCTTTTCATTGGGAAATATCTTCTATAAAAAGAAATGTTAGTGTGTATGAGTGAATCAGGTTTTGGACATTGTATAGGTTTATCCACCTTGGTCCTACAGATCTAGAAGTGTAGAAGATACCAATCTTTGACTAAATCTTGTTAGTTGGCCAAATCCCCCATTGAATCTGATCATTAGAAAGTGGCTAGTCTATAGGATTCATTGGTATGGTTCAATTTAGAACACCAACATTATACATGGTTTACATTTCTTAGAGAAAATCAGATGCATTAGAAAAATTTAAGGTATTCAAAGTTAAGGTTGAAAATGAAGTAAACTTGAAGATAAAATGCTTAAGGTTTGATAGAGGTGGAGAATTCATCTCCCATGAGTGCAGTATGTTTTTTGAAGTGCATGGAATAAGAAGACAATTATCTGATCCGAGAACTCCTGAGCAGAATGAAGTTTTTGAAAGGAAAAATAGAAGAGTTCAAGAGGCTACTAGATCAATGATTACTGAGGCTGGTTTACTAAAATTTTATTGGAGAGAAGCTATTCGCATTGTTGTTTATGTATTCAATCAAGTTCAAGAAAGAGAAAACAATACAATGACCCCCTATGACCTACAGTTTGGAAGAATTCCTACTATTAAGTATTTCAAGGTATTCAAAAGCAAATGTTATATCAGAAGAGATGAAGAAACTTTAGGTAAGTTTGATGCAAGAAGTGATGAAGGTAGTTTTCCTAGATATTCTACTAAAAGCAAAGCATACAATTTTTTAGTAAAAGACTGAGAAATATTGTAGAAAGTGAAAATGTCAAGGTTGATGAGATAGTGAAGAATTCAATTGACATTGATGGATATGTGTCTGATGACCATGAGTGTGTAAGAATTGAAGAGATTGTGGAAGAATATGAAAAGGATGAGCAAGAGAAGCATAATGAACATTATGAAAGAGAAGAAGATGCTCCGATAGTGTCACCTAAGACACCTAGATATGTGTAGAAGAATCATTCAAAAATTTAGGCTATTGGAGATAAGACTAAAGGAGTATTAACTAGAAGCAGAGTTGTTGCTAAAGTAAATTTGTGTTTATTTTCTGAGATTGAACCGAAAACTATAAGTGAAGCATGTTAAGATGAACATTGGATGGAAGACATGAAGGAATAACTTATGCAGATTGAGAAGAATAAAACTTGGGAATTGGTCCCAAGATTGGAAAATTAAAAAATAAAATATTGGATCGAAGTGGGTATTCAAAAATAAGTTGAATGAGAATGGAGAAGTGGTTAGAAACAAAACAAGGCTTGTGTGTAAAGGTTACTCACAAGTGGAAGGCATAGATTTTTAGGAAACCTTGGCTCTGGTAGCAAGAATGGAAGCTATAAGGATGTTCTTGGCATTTACTACTTATAAAGATTTCAAGTTCTATCAGATGGATGTCAAGTTAGCATTTTTGAATGGCAAGCTAAAAGAAGAGGCCTACATGGAACAACCAAAAAGATTTCATTTGTTAGAGAAATTAGATATGGTGTGCAAATTGAAGAAAGCTTTATATGAATTAAAGCAAGCTCCTTGAGCTTGGTATGTGAAGCTAGATATGTATTTGATTCAACAGGGTTTCAACAAAGGTATGATGAATAGTAATTTGTAGTTTAAGATTGAAAATGATAAAATCTTGATTGTAGTTGTATATGTTGATGACATAATCTTTGGAGGAAATGAAAATATGTGCAAGATTTTTGCAGAAGAAATGCAGAAAGAATTTGAAATGTCTATGTTTGAAGAGATGAATTTATTTCTTGGGCTACAAATTAATCAAACAGAGAAAGAAATTTTTATTTCATGGTCTAAGTATGTGAAAGAGCTGTTGAGGAAGTTTGGGATGGATGGTTCCAAACCAACATGTACTCCTATAGTGATTGGTTGCAAACTAGGTAAAGATGATGATTTACCTAAGGCTAATCAGAGCAAGTATAGATCTATGATTTGTGGACTATTGCATTTGATTGCTACTAGACCAAATATTATGCATGTTATCTATATTGTGGATAGATTTCAAGAAGATTCTATGGAAACACATGTTGTTGTTAAAAAAATATTTAGATATTTGAATGACACTCCATATTATGGACTATGGTATCCTAGAGATATTGAATTTACTCTAAATGCTTATACAAATGCAGATTGGGTTGGATGTGTAGATGAAAAAAAGATTACAAGTGGTGGTTCATTCTTTCTTGATGGAAAATTGGTGGCATGGTTGAGTAAAAATCAAGATTCAGTCTCCTTGTCTACTATTGAACTTGAATATATTGTTGTTGCAACTTGTTGTACACAAGTTCTATGGATGAAACATACATTGAAAGTTATCACAGTAGTGTATGATGATCCTATTTCTATCTTTTGTGATAATACAAGTGCAATTAACATTTCAAAGAATCTTGTGATGCACTTGAGGATGAAGCATATATCTATCAAGTATCATTTCTTGAGAGAGAAGGTCATGGATAATTAAGTAAAGCTTGAGTATGTTTCAATGAAGGATCAAATTGTTGACATATTTACAAAGGCTCTTCCTAAAGATACTTTTGGGTATCTCCAGGAGAAGTTAGGGGTCATTTCCACTCCTTTCTTGAACTAGATGTATGGAGATGCATCAATCTGGTTAATCTATAGATCTATCTTTCTTCCAAATTGATGTTTTGGTGGCTACCTCTCAAGGGGAGTAGGTAGTGTCAAGTGTTGTCATTGTATTTTATTTTCTATGTCAAAGGGGAAATCAATGTAAAATATCTTTTTCCTTTTCCATTGATGTAAAAGGGGGAGAGGAAACATGTGAAAAAGGAAAGGAAGCAAGAGGAAGCATGGGAAGAAGAGAAGAATAAAAAAATAGGAAAAGAACAATATAAAAGACTATCTACTAAAGGGGAGAAACAAAAAAGAATAGAAAGAAAAATCTTGAGAAGTGTATTTAGAGCTAGTATGGTGTCTTTGATGGTTTTTCACATCATGTGTTGCCATCAATGAAAAAGGGGGAGATTGTTACAAGAATGGAAATAATGAAGGTGTTGTCATTGATATCAACTAGTCAATTGGTTATCAACTAACTATTGTTGTCATTAGTGTCATGGATATTGAGAAAATTGTAATAGAGATATGTTGCAAATATTTAGTGGTTGCTCTAGGTTTTGCTCTAGATTTTCTCCTATGTTTGTGTGGTTCATATATGTTGATCATGGTTGTTGGAAGCTACTATAGCTAGATTTTTAGCTGTTGATTCATTGTACAGTGTGAGATATGTTCATGGGTTGTGAACTATGGTTTTATGTGTTTCTAGTTGAGGTCCAGGAGAAATGTTGTTGGCATGGATTTCTCTTTGTTGAAGTCTTATGACTTGTGGTTATAGTGTTGAGTTTTTTTTATTGTATTGAAGATAATTTTGGTATCTAGAAGGTTCGTGCTTAATTGTTCTATGTTTTACACTAGTTTGTCCGACCTCATGCTAAACACTACTTTCAGAGTTGATGAAGTTTGTTGGTCTATTTGGGTCCTTATGAAGCGTGTGTTTGGGTTGTCCTAATTCTAATTCCACCCTAGGATGTTTTGGTGTTGAATTTAAATTTGGATGGCTGACTTTGGATATGTTTCAAAGTTAAAGATGGTATAAATGCATAATGAATTAGGGAAGAAGAAGAGTGAGAAAAAAGAAAATAGAGACAGGAGCGTAAAGAGAGTAGAGATAAGTGTGAATCAGTGTGTGTGTGTATGATGCAAGTATGGTAGATCAATGAAAAACCTAAATGTTGAGTTTCTAGAAGTAGTGAGTAGAAGGTGCACTCTATCATTCATGCATGTCTCCAAGTGGATTAAGTGAATTGTGGTGGAATCCTTTGTTGCATTGAGATTGTATTCTGTTTGTGACAATTCTTCTTTACCTTCTTCGTATCTCTATGGCAGTGAGCCCTCCGGGTTGTTAGCCTTGTTGGACAATGAGTCCTTGTTTTGGTAGTGAGCCTTGTTTCTCAGGCAGTGAGCCTCTTGTAATCAATTTTGATATTCTCTTTAGTGTGAGTTAATCCTCACCATGGTTTTTCCCTTATTGGGTTTTCCACGTAAATCTAGTGTTATTGTGTTTGTGTGATGGTTTCAATTTTTACACTAGTATTTAATATTTAATCTGTTAAGTAGTGTTAAGGATTAGTTCCGGTGAATGAATTAAGGTTTAAATCTATGACAATTGACTCACCCCCCCCTCTTAGTTGTTTTGTTCAACAATAGGTGTGAGGGAGTCTTATTAGAACAAGGACTCAAAACAATAATCTAATCATAAATCACCACTCCCTATAAAATAGAGCATGATAAAGTTTGTGTAATCAAAACACAACTGAAAAGGAAGAAGAATGTAAATAGGATTGTAACTCTACTATAATGGTTTTAAATTGAAATTTGGATTATAGAAACAGTCATGTTAGATTCCCAATTGTAGCATAATTCTTCTCCTTCAATAGCGTTATTAAATGATGTGATGATTCACAACAATTTTGACAAGTAGGCGCCTTCAATTATACAACTACTACGTTCTTCTAACTTCCCCTATATCATTGCTGAAAATCCCTTTGGCTGCAAGCCGTGCCTCCTAGTTGTTGTGGGTTGCAATCCTACTGGCTCTAGCTCCTTGGATGCAAAGAGTTAGTTCACACAACATCTACATGATACTAATAACCATAACTTAAACAGATATATTCATTGTATTTCATACCATAACTTAACGATGCAATACTATCATATCATAATCATATTTCCATAGAATTTAAACTAGGTCCAAGTTTGCATAATGATCATAAAAGATAGTAATGTTTCACGGATATATAGGATATAAGTATTTGGAGATGTCGAAAAGTATGCATTGAAATAACAAAAAACTAACTAATAGTAGGCCTCATCATCCACCATTTAGCCCTTTCCCTTACTATGAATTTCTTTTATTTTCAAATCAAAATTATAATTAATTTTGTATTGTACCAAATAGTTGTTTTACTTATCTTCATTTCAAGCATAAATGAAGAAAATTATATTTTATTTTAATATTAATAGTATTTGTTAAATTTTTTATATTTGATTTTGAGTATTCATATTTTTAAAGAAAATTTAACTTAAAAAAAAGGCAAGTTGTTAAACCTTTATTAATATAAAAGAAGAGTTTACATGACAAAGGACTACTTTAAGAGAAGAAGATTCCAATTTTAGTAAGGAACTGCAACTAGTGCAAGCATTCATTGATAATAGCAAAGAGATTAGGTCAAGAAAAAAAAAATTGACCAGGAGGATCCAAAATATAGGACATATAGAGTAGAAGATTACATTTTTTAACGAAGTGCTACGTCCAGTTCATTTAATGGAATGTGTTTATATAAGTAGAATTGCATTTAGATTTAGTAAGTGTCCATTGAGATAATATATTATGATAGTAAAAAATATGGTGTATGTTGGTAGTTTAAATGTAACATCAATATATGGAATAAAATAATTCATTTGAAAAGTGATAAATCACCCTTTGAAGCATGAGAAACTTGTTAAGGCATTCTTGAATTTATTTGATGGTCAATGATAATCTTTTTTTTCAATGAATTATATGATAACTTGTAGAAAATATAATACAAGGACTCGTTTCTACAAGCAATATTATATTGACTAATTTCATCCTACATTCAAAGGCTAAAGACTTGGAATTGAGATATTTCACTCTTTTTTAACATATAAAAGAAGCCTAAATTGAGCAAAAACTAACTAAAGAATGAAATCTACTAAACTATCAAAATCTACAAAGATTCAAAGACAAATTGAACAATATATTTAGGGGTGGGTGGAGAGAGAGATGATATTTGATGGAATAAACCATATAAATCATTGGGGAAATAAATCTCAACTTGGAGCTTAAGATCTAGTGCAATCATTAGGGGATAAACTAAATATTAAAAAAAACATATATAATCATCATACATCGTATGTAATCTCAACATATAAAGTGTTATAAATTTTGATACTAAATACTATTAGAAATCTCTTAGTTTTAATTTATTTTACTTTGAATAAATTAAAAAATATATATATCTCTCAAAAAATCATGACCCAACTTGAAAAAACCATGAAGGTAAAAATAAAGCTATCCTAGAGCACTAATACAATCTAGCCAATTACAAAATAACTTAAAAATTATAAATTTTTAACTCTTACAAGTCTTGGGATGGTTTTACAATATATAGAAGGCTTTGAAGGGCATCAATTTGATCTTTAAAAAAATTAAGGAGAATTCAAATTTCATTCCTACAAACATTCTATGCACTCAACCACCCAATTCAAACAATAACACTAGTTTCCAATATATTTCTATTGGGGATTTTAATTATTTGGTAGCTTGGACTTCCTAGATGAAATTAGACCCAAATTATTCATAATGATGTAGGAACATCCAATTTAGTTAGCACTATGTTTGTACGATATTTTTCATTAAATTTGGTGCAACAACCTTCTTCAAAAAGGGTTTTGATTCTTTGTCCACAACAAGAAATTTCCTTGGATCAAATTTACTTTAGAACAAGGGAAGACCATCCTTGTTAAATTCTACAATCAACATGGAAATTCCTCTACTACCTCCTATACAATTAGAAACGTGACCCTTCAAAGTGTATATACTCCTAAAATTATTCATCAACCCACCACAAACACCTTGATGACCACCATAGAGTATTCTTTCAATTAGGAAATTAATATTTAGGCCATTTGTATTAGATTTATTTTATATATTCCCACTTACTTTCTTAATCTTACAACTTGTAATTGAATATTTGGATAGAATTGTATTTGAGTAGGCATCATACTAAGATCAATTTAATCTTATGCCTCCAAGTTGAATCCTTTTAACCAATAGTAATCCTATACAAGAGTATCAAATTTATCAAAATATCTCCACAAGCATTTAATTTTAGTTCATCTTGATCCTCATAATGTTAATCAAATTCAATTTGTACATACCTTAATCTAATTTGATTTGGTTGAAAATATCAAAATTTGTTTTTTAACCCTTTTCCTCTATTTTAAAGTTTTTTGTGATATGTCTATTTAAACTTCAAGTTTGGTATTATGATTTTACTATGTAAGCCTAAAATAGTATTTTGATGTTATAATTCAGGGTTTATTTCATATTTTATATTTTATATTCATAGAAACTTGGAATAAAATTACTATATTTGATTGTAGAGAATTTTTTCTTAGAGACGAGGAAGATCTTGAGAACAGGGGTGGAAATCCATAGTGGAGCCACTTTTCTGCCAGCTCTGTGAAGGCGATCAACCCCAAGAGGAAGTGGGAGAGGGAGGTACGCGAGCCATAGTGCAAGGGGCATTTCCCTTGTGGTCCAGAAGCTTCTAAAGGTGAGAAACTTCAAGAACTTTGATTTTTTGCACTTGAATTTTCAAAAGAACATTAGAGAAAATAGTGGCTTTAGAATATAAAGAAACAAATTTATCAATCTAGTTGTGAGAAAAAATGTAGGCATTTCTATCTTTCCAAATATTGAAGAGGTTTTCCACCCTAAAAGTGTGCCAAATATGGGTATACTTAGCGGGGAGTCTAGGAGAGTCTCCCAACAAAACCATATACCAAGAGAAAGGCCTGCTTCAACTGAAATGGCCAAAAGAAATCAAGAATCCAATTCCATAGTTGCTGATCTATGGTGCAAAACTAGAAGAGATGCTTAAACAAATTAGTCTACCCACAAAAAGGGAAAAGAGGGTCCTAGACCCCCAAGTGAAAAAGTTGAGACCCAACTGGTAAGCCTTGGAAAATAATAAACCAAGCAAAGTGGGTGAGCTTGGAATCTATAATGACAAACCACATAGTAGAAAATATTTTGCACTAAATAGAAATTGAGGATTGGAGGTGCCACCTCTGGTTCAGGTTGTCAATCGTCAAAAATGAAGTGAAAGACATTGATAGCCAAGCCAAGGTTTGTAACTTTTGAAAGGGGTGTTTGGATACCATTTCTAGTCTTTCCACTAAGGTTTACTGGAGCGGATACCAACTTTATGAAGCATATCAGTTAGAATGGCACTCACCAGGTTATCAAAGGTTTCCTGATCATGGTTTTGAAGGCCAAAATAGGCACAAAAAACTTCCCAAGACAACATACTCATGGTGGGTCTACGAAATAAATCTTGAAGGGTTTGAATACCGTTCTTATGGAATCTAAGGGCCTTAAGCCAAGGAAGCTTGGCCAATGGTCGAATAGCATTGGAAAAAAGAGACCACCAAATATTCTACTGATTGAATGAGAGCCCATCACAAAATCTAGTCCCAATCTAGTAGAGCTAGGGCTTGAGAACCTCCCAAGCTTGCCAAATGCTTTTGGAAACAAAGGTACCCTAATCTAAACTGGCTACCTCATGTAATGAGAAGGGTTTGAAAGCCAATTCCTTTCCAAGAAGGTCTGTGAACTGGATAACCCACTTCAATACAATACTTGAGAATTTTCCAAGCCTTATTTCTAGTAACATCTCGAACAATCCACTTGACACAAAGAGTAGCCCCTTATCATTGAGTGGAAAGAAGGCCAAGCCCACTAGAATCTCTAGGGAGGCAACAAAACTCCTAAGCAATGTGGTGAAAGCCTTTGTGAGTCTCAAAAAAGGCCCAAAGAAATTCTATGAGCATTTTTTTAGCTTCACATAAAAGGCCTTGGAAGGGACCCGACATGAGGAGTAATACACATGAGTCGCTACCAAGATTTTAGAGCACACCTAGAATTTAGCAACTAGAGAGAGTGGCTTGGTAACCCAAAATGCTAACTTTTGCTCAATCCGAGAGAGAATCACTTGCCAGAGATCAATAGAAGAGGCCTGAAAGGTGAAAGAGATACCAAAAAATAAAAATATTTTTCCAAGATCAATCCACTTGCACCCATATTGTTGAATCCATAGAGGATTGGGAAGAATAGATTGTTTGTAAAACAAGGTTTTGTGCCATTGAATGGTAGAACTAGAGGACAAGCAAAAGGTCTCAAGACAACCAAGAGCAACTTTGACATTATTTTATTCTTCCAGCAAGGTAAGAAAGGAATCATTGACAAAGTGGCCATTAACCAGTTGAGTTGGAAAAGTTGGCAAGGAGATTCCTTGAACAAGCCACTAGGAAGGGGAGCGAGGAAGAAGATAACCAAACTCCTCAATAGCTAGCACATAAAGTGAGGGGGCAAGTGAGAAGCGTTGATGAATGGAGTGAAAAAAACCAAAGGATTGAGACTGGGGAAAATTAATGGTGATGTAAGTTGAAGCTTCGAAGAACAACATTTTCATAGATTGGATGAAATTTGGGCTAAATACCAACACAAAAAGCATAACTAAAATGAAGGGACATTCTATGTGGTCATAAGCTTTGGAAAATCAATTTTGAGAAAAAAATACCTTTTGATTAGAGCATCTCAACCATCCATGCTTTCCAAAACATTAATTATGTTGTCCAAGATGAACCTAGATTTAATAAAACCTGTCTATTCTAGGTGCACAATTTGAGGAAAAAGATGGTAGATTTTTAAAAAGTAAGGGCTTTGACAATTATTTTGTAGGAGACATTGAGGAGTGTGATGGCCTGCCAGTTACAAATATCCTGAGGATCACTAGCTTTAGGTATGAATTTAATATTTCCTTTGTTGATAAGATTACCTAGGGAATTAGAATGAAAAGATTCAAGGTAAACTTTATGTAGATCCTTCCCCACACAATTCCAAAGTGATTTGGAAAACTTGCATGGGAACCCATCAATTCCTGAAGATTTTTCATCATCCATTGTGCAAATAGCTTCTTTGAGGTATTGAATTGTGAGCAATTGCTCACAAAAATATTTCTATGTTGTGGAAAGTCTATTTGGCACAATAGCAAGGTAGTATTGGAGCGCATTAATCCACTCTAGTGTGTAATCTTGGGCTATGAAAAATTTCCCATAGTGCTTAACAAACACATAGAGAATATTAGATAGTTCAAAAAGCACATTATTGCCATATTTGATTTACTTGATACTAGGTGATGAATGTTTGGCTCAAAGATCCAATTTTTTTTTTTTGAGGCACGGTCCCCAGTCTTGAGCTAGTGTATTATGGCCTTGATTTTCACCCCACTGGTTGCATAATTATCAGTCACTTGCTTTTGATGTCCTAACTCCACAAAACTGACTTTTAGAGAAGGGGAGAAGGGGTTAGCTTCCAAAGCCTTAATGGCGGTATGAAGGTTAGATGTTGTCACCTCCTAAGACCATTTGTGAAAAATAGCCAGTTGGCACCCATAAATGCAAAAAAACCTCTCGTTATGGGTGATGGCATCATTGTACTACTTGATCCAACCAATTGAGTGGGGTGGTTTGCATTCAAGATTCTACATAGTTCTGGTGCGGGCTAGTGTGGGATGGTGGCTCAACAAAAAATCATTAAGAAAAAACTGGGTCCTACTGGTTGGGGCTACCTTACTTTCCATTCAATGCAAAAACAGATGGGAAAGTGGTCTAACAATGTCACATTCACTAATGACCTAACTAGAAGTGAGTGAGAGATGACAAAGGAAAAAAATATTGAGCCAAGATCATGGCATGATCAAGGCATTTAAATATCCTGTCAGAACCAACTCAATAATTGCACCAAGTATGCCAGAGAGAATGAGAGTGGTGGTGGCCAATATTGGGATCAAAAAGATCCAATTTATTAAACATGTAAAACCATGCCTCTCTTTTGCCATCTACCCATCAAAATGGTAGAGTACCATCCTTGTAGAAACTAGAAATGAATTAATAAAGAATCATCAGAGAAGAGATCTTTGAACAACATCATTTGAGACATAAGATGTTAATAACCCCAAAGGAATAATTATCAATGTTCAAAAGAATCTAGATGAGCCAATGTGTGGGGTTATATCCATGGTCAACCACACAAGAGTGCCGCCGTGGGGACAAAAGGGTGACTACATTGCCACGTCTAGCCTCATGATCAGAGAAAAAAAATTTACTAGTTGGCCAAATAGTTTGGCAAGCAGAGGAGAACAGAAAACCAAAAAATTTAACTTCTTGAAGACACAACACATCAATACCAACATATTTATGAAGAGTATCCTAACATAATACTTCCTAGAGAGGTTTTTTAGACCTTGAACATTCTTGGAAAGAAAATTCATGTTAGAAACTCAACCATTTTGTTAGATTCTGGCTCTTCCAAAGAGGAATAGTGATTCTACCAAAATTCTAGTGGGACTATCCCAATTTGAATGGGAGGAGAGGAATGTCTTCACTTTTCTTAAACATATTCTACTTCTTCAAGAGTTCAAGAGGGACTGTGAGATGTCCTATGGATTTTTGACATAGGAGGAGACACAATCGGATGAGCTATCATCACTAAGGTAGGATGGAGTGTGGTTAAGGCCTTGGCTGAGCTAGAATGTTATTAGAAACCACTTGGGTTTCCTTCCCCTTCACTAAAGGGTTTGAAACTTCTTTTGTCCACTCAAGGGTTTTGGAAACTACTTCAGAGGTGTTGAACTTGTTTTTCCTGTTGGTAACCATTATCCATTTTTCCTCTGGTTTGGTGGCAACACCTTCTACTTGATAGGGCTTGTCAGCTTCCCATGGAAAAGATTGAGTATGGGGGATTGCAAGAGGGAAATCCTTAATCTTATGGCTAGGGAATTGATATGGATAACAAGTGTTCAACAAATTAAAATAAGTAACCTTTTGGGGATGCCAAAAAGTACCAATTTGAATATTGATGTACTCTTTGAAATCCCGTGAAAGGTCCACTTCGACATAGGCTTTCTTTTGAAGGAAATTTTGAAAGAACCTATATGTTTCAAGACACAAGTGACTCTCCCTAGGGAGGAAGCAATATGCTATTAAAAATGCAAACAAGGCAAGGGAAGACTAGGAAATTCAATCCAAACTGGAACTAGTAACTTGGTGTCATCTGAGATAGTGAAGTCTCAGGTCCAAGGCTGGAAAACCAACAATGAGGATTAGACATACCAAGGACCATGATTCAAGATGGCCTGAACATGACTAAACTCCACAAATCAAAAAATAAAAAAATCCTTTGGTCAAATTTTGAACCATATAAAGGTGGACCCCATGAAGGACCCAAGCCTTTTGAACACATTCTTTACGCACACTTTCAGGTGGAGTCCTCCCAACAGAATAACCAACAAGTATATGTTGTTCTAACCATTGACATGCATAATCAAAATTCGAGATGGGTAACACAACATCAGCCAAAGAATCAAAAGACTTACCTCATGGAACAATTTTGAAACAAATTTCTGGGGTTGCTTGTTCAGAGGAGGATTCATTGAGCAAAATCATTGAATCACCAACATCGACAAGAACTATTGGGTTAGATTCATTTGTAGGCAAGATGAAAACCATACAAACCATAGTAAATATGGTCATACAAAATAGATAATGAAAAATCCTATGCCTAAGGTGTGGTATGATGCAAGAGGGGCCAAGGATGACCATAGAAACAAAAACCCTAGAAGATCTCATTCACCTGTTGTGAATGCTGATGTTAGACCTGCACTAACACAACAAACAATCACACAATTAGATCATTATGCAAGTTAAATCAACATTTTCCATAGAATTCATTTGAAATGCACAAAATAAGAAATGGAAATGAAGAACAGAAATGAAAACTATCAAATCCTATCTAATGCAAGCAAATTCTCAATTCCATGGGGGAATTGGTGCCATTTAGATGTGGAAAATGGACCTTTCCCAATCCCTTGTAAGCCTGAGTGATGATTTGATGAATATTTGATGCTCTTTGGTTGAATTCCTACATAACCTAGCTATGAAAATGAAGAAATGGATGAACAATGGATGAGCAAATTCAAAATCTGAAGATAATATCTTTGCATGAAGTTGTGAATCCAAAATTCAAATGAGAGCCTCTTATTTATAGATGAGAGTGATGGAGAATGAGGCAAAAGGGATGAATGTGGGATCAAACACCAACCAATGACCAAGTGCCACTTGTCAACATGTGAGTGGACAAAGGTGGAGCACATTTTGGTCATTGTGCAATTAAATGCAATTAGGTGGAATTTCAGAATGGATGAAATGACATGTTGGAGGGAGGAGAACATGAAGTCAATGCCACTTGGCTCAAGGGAAAAGGACATGTAAGAGGTTTAAATGCCTTGTTGGATGTACAAACCCTTTTGGAGGGATTTTTCAAATTTGGAGAATATTCCAACATTGATGCCTTTTGAAAGTAATTGAGGATTTAATATATCAATTGAAATGATTTTCAGGAGCAAGTTGCAAAATCTAAAGGTTTCAAGTGATTAATATTAAGATTAATCAAGATTTGATTAATTTAAAAGGAGATTAGTTGATTTGACCATTTTGACTTAGATTTTTGGATTAATTTAAATCAAAATGAGAAGAAAATGATTTAGACTTAATTAAATAAATATTTTGATTTATTTAATTTAATAGAATGACTCTAGAGATTTAATTAAATAAAATGAATTATTTAATTAAATAGAGATTATAGGATTAATTAAATAAAATGTTCTATTTAATCAACAAGAGATGATGACTTAATCAAAAAATAGTGATTTATTTAATTAGGAGATGAAATGTGATGAATTTAATCAAATATAGATTATTCGATTAAATGATTAGCAAATGAGATTATTTAGGATGAAGTAGTGTTAGTAAAATCAAGATTAGGATCAATCGGTACATTTTACGTGTCTACACTTGTTGGTACTCTTCAATTTTAAATTTTAATTGGACACAAGAAAATAAAATAAAATAAAGAAGGATATAATAACTTATGAAAGTACAATCTTGGTGCTTACCTTGTGAGAGGGGGTTAGGCACGAAGGGGATGAAGAATGGAAAAGGGAAGAGATTTCAAAAGGGATCCTCAAAGAGATGTGGCCAATAGGAAAAGATATCAAATAATTACCATGGGAAATAATAAAAGGACTAATGTAATCCCAAATAAATCATACCCATAGAAAAAGGAGATATAAGAAAAACACAAAAGGGGTTAGAGACAAATTAAATTAGCGAGGAAAAATAACATGACAAGCCCAAATGGAGAAAAGCGAAGATAAAAATAGATCATTGAGAGAGAAGAAAGATATTGTAGAAGGATGAAAATTGTAAAGAAAATGAGAATTGAGTGCACCAATGAGGGTGCTACTGAGTGTGCCAAACTGAGTGTTACCAAAGGAAAGGAAAAAGAGAATAAAGAAGAAGAATGGAAGATCTTGAAGAAATCAAAATTAGATTGGAAAAATTAGGACAACTTATAACCAGTTTAAATAGGAACATTGATGACTATAGAGAATCTAGAAGATTGCTATTGGGACCTTGCAATAATATAGATTCCACTATTACCACAACCCTCTAAAAGTCCTATAATCAAATCAGGTCTATCAAACCTAACCATTAACTTGGACTATATATTTTTTGAATTTATGAAATCTTTGAAAAAGGACCTATCTATTCAAGTGGAATATTTGGAAGAATTAGTTAATCAATGCAGAAGAAAACTAAGGAAGAAGAAATAAAGAAAAGTAAAGAGATCAGACTAAATTTGGGTAAAGAATTATGTTCACAAAAAAATAAAATTTTATTAACAAATAAGAAAATGAAATTATCTTAAAGAGTCACAACCACCTAACTAGGACCATCCCCTTAGTCATACAATCTGAGTAGAAGAATTTTGAAAGAAATGATAATGGAAAGTAAAGAAAAAGAAGGAAAAGATGTAAAGTGAGAAGAGATACTTGGGAAGGAATACTTTGACATAAAGTTAGCAAGAGATAAGAATAGAGAACGAAAACCCTATATGGTTAGGAAAGTAAAGAAAAGGAAAAAAAGGCATAGTTCGTAAATCCAAAAACTTAAAGTGGAAAGAAGTAAGAACAAATGTTATGGAATCACAATCAAAATCTAATGTTTGGAAGAGATACAACATAAGTTGCAGAACATATATTCTTATTAGAATCTTTGTGGGAAAGAAAGGACATTGAGGAAGGCAAGTCAAATTTATTAGACATTGTATCATCACTAAGGAAAAAAGTACTTGATTGGTACAAAAAGACAACTGAAATATGGAAAAAATTGGAATGAAGTTTAAAACAAAATTTCCTAGAAAACTTTGATACTTCAGATATCCCTATAGAGACTGTTAGAAAAATGAGGGACCTAATACAAGGAGAGGAAGAATCAGTAAAAGTATATGACAAAATATTTAAGGAAGTTTATTGTAAATTGCAAGAACCCCTAACAGAGTGACAAAAAATTGAGTGGTTCATCTTTGGATTGCAAAAAGATATAAGAGTAGCCTTAGATGGAAGAATATTCAACACATAAGTAGACATGATCAAAATTGCATACCACATAGAGGCTCAAACATGGCACAAACCTCAAAAAGATGACATAGAGGAGAACCTTGAGAAATTGCAATTAGAAATAAAGAAACTAACTATACACAATGGAGTTTTAGCAAGAGGAGAAGCAAATAAAAGTAAAAACAATTGGTGCACATATTTTTCAAGGGTTCAAGGTCACCTCCAAAATGATTTCCCTAAATCTTAAGGAGAAAGAACTGCAACAACATTACATGTAGAATTGAAAATAGTAATGGCTAAAAAACACATTATATTGTGGGACTTACCAATAATATGATAGTCACCTCACTGGATTTTCTTGCAAACCAACTTAGAATTAGGAATATAAGTCATCCTAATCCATGATGCCCTATGAAATAAAACTGACACAAACATAGATAGAAAAATAGCATATGTTAAGGGACTTATGGAAGGCCCTTTATATGACACAGGCTACACATAACCACCCTAGAGAGATAATAGAGATGTTAATGCATCATATAATAATCCATTGCAAGATTACATGAGAGATAATAGGGAATTAAATTATAGAGGAGGAAGAGGATGCACTAGAAACAACTACCAAAATAAACTGATGCTACATGCTATAACCACAGATAGATAGGCCATTATGATATAGAGCATTGGGAAAAAAAGAAAAGGAAATGCCCCTTTTGCGAAGATGATTCTCTTGATATATTCAAATGTGATAAAGCACAATAATATTATTAGAATACATCGCACTCTATAAGTGACGACTTACAAGACCATAAAGGAGCCTTAGTAATTAGAAGGATAACACCACAAGGAGTTAAAATTTGTCAAAGAATGGATCACAGGTCATTAGATACATCAAATGAAGAATATTCTAGTGAAGAACAAAAGTGAAGTAAAAAAAATAAGAAATTTGAAATAACTAAAAAATAACATTACAGTGTTGAATAGACAAGGAACTAATACCAACAATAATAGACAAAGGGAGATTGAAGAAGTCAGTGAAAAATTAGATCCAAAAGGAAAGGAATATGATTACTTTCAACAAAGAAAATAACAACATGATAAATTCGTAGAAAGAGAAAGACACCACATTATGCGAAAACAAAAAGATCAAATAACATGTTTTTCAAAAGAAGAAGAAATCTTATTGAATAATATAGCCTGTTTGGCCTAACAGAAGGACCTCCTAGTAAAATTAAAACAATTATGAAAATATTGGAACATACAAACAAACAAAAAAGTCCATCAACTCACAAAAGACCGAAACTGGATGAATGACCCTATATTAATCACTGCATCTCTTAATAACACTAAGGTCAAACATGTGATGATAGATCTAGGTGTGGACCTAAATATTATCCTAGAAACCACTAGGGAGAGGTTGAGTAGACCCAAGCTAATCATAACACCAATGAAAATTAGTTTTGTGGATGGATCTTGCATGGAAACTTTAGGGACATGGAAAAAATTGGAAAATAAACATCAAAGGGCTGAAAAAAATAGTTGATTTTGAGGTAGTTGAGATGAAGGAACCATTTAAAATTTTTAGAGCATTACTAGGATTGATATGGTATGTCAATTGCAAAGGGATAGTAGACTCAAGAAAGGAAATGATATCTTTGACAGATGACAATAAGATAGTCCATATCCCACTAGGAGAAAGAGAAGACCAGACTTATATAGAAGAAAGGAGAGTATGGCCAATCTATTCCATTTCCAAAACCTCCATTACTACTTTACGACAACATAGAATATATGGATTTTGAAGGTTATTTATGATACAAGTCCGTGTAACCACTACAATTGGAAAATATCAATCAACAACGATAGAAAATACAAAACATATCACATCCAAAGGGGATATCACATATCAAACTACCAATATTTTCCTAAGTAGGAGATGTAAAGGAATTTATAGTGGACATGGAGAAAACATTCCAAAATAAATCAATACGGATTATTTCCCTTCACGACACCCTAGTATGTAATACCACTTGTTAGTGGCATACACACAAACATAGTATTCCTACATGGGATGATTTCTAGATCTTAATCAAGGAACAACACATCCAGGAAGATGGTGAACATAGCCTAATTCCCAAATATAAAGGAATCAATACCCTAGAGGATCATATTCAAAATTGCATCAGCACATGGAAAGGAGATAAGAATATGACCACCACCTCTATATTCAACTATTTTATTGGACCCTTAAATCGATAGTAAAAACCTAGTATATTAATCAAGAAAGAAGAGGTGAAACTAAGGACTAGAAGGAACTCCAACATGACTTTATCCACAAATTTTCCTTCTAGGATTCAAAAATAAATAAATACATACCACACAAAATAATTAAGGCAATTATCTTCAAACTAGTTCCAAAGAATATCACTCATAAACAACCACAAAACCCACCCCCTAGAATCCAAGGAATCTGGAATCTAGTTGAATGGATGGACACATAAACACAACTGATACCAAACCGATGTTATAAAATACAAAAGGATGAAGAAGAACCAAACCAAAAAGTTGAGATCATGATAGAAGAAGGAGAAAGTGAAATACAAATGAACAATGATTCTAAAGACTAGTATTATAACTAGCCCCTCCAATTAAGAGAAGAAAATATAGCCCATGGGGAATCCTAAAATGGCAAAAATTGGTGATTATTGGGAAGAACTTATGGTGGCATTAGTCATTGAATTACTATTCAAATATGAGGAATTGTTCCCACAAACATTCATATAAATGAAAGGCATAAAAGAAGAAGTAGGAGTAAAGAAAATCCAGCTAAAGGAGGGAACTAAAACACACTGAAAAAGACCATACCACCTCAACCTTGACATGAAGAAATGAGTCAAAATAGAAATAGATAAAATGTTGACGAAAGGGATTATTAAACCGGTTGAAGAATTTGAATGGATTAGCCCTATGGTAGTACAAAATAAAAAGACAAGGGAAATCTAGATATGTGTAGACTTTGAGAACTCAACAAAGCATGTATTCATGATCCCTTTCCTTGTACTCCTTTCACTGAGGAAATACTTGAATCCATCATAGGGAAATAAATCTATTCATTCACTCATGGGTTCTTTGGATACCACCAAGTCCGGTTTAAGGAAAAAGACAATCCTAAAACAACATTCGCCACAAAATGAGGATCATTCATGTATACAGTAAATTCCCTTTGGATTGAAAAAGGCACCAATGGTCTATAGTAGAATTATGATGAATATATTCAATGATTTTATCCATGATTTCTTAGAAGTATATCTGGATGATTAGATGGTATATGTCCTAATCAAGAACCACAATCAGTCACTTTGAACCATGCTAAAAAAGTGCAGAAGTATGCAGATATCCCCGAATATTGAGAAATGCATTTTTGCGGTACCCTTTGGGACATTACTAAGACACTATATTTAAAGGACTAATGATAGATCCATGAAAATTACCTTAATTTTGACATTACCCCCACCTAAAACAACACTAGAGGTTAAGACATTCCTAGATAATATCGGATATCATAGAAAATTCATCAAGGGATATGTCACTCTAGTAGCCCCTTTGGAAGAACTCAAAAAGAAAACTAATAAAGCAATCACATGAAGGAAACAATGTCAACAATCATTCGACACACTAAAACAAAAAGTGCAGCGAGTTCATCGAACTTAATAAAATCCAAATCCAAATCTCTCGAGAGGTTCAAACAATTTATGTTTCCCTCGCGGCACCTGCCTTAATTGCTTCCCTTTACCAATATCGAAAAAGACTACTTACTATGAATTGTTTTTGTTATCTTCATTTCGTGCATAAATGAATGACTATATTTTATTTTAAGATTAAATAGTATTTGTTAAAGTTTTTTATATTTGACTTTGCGTATTTAAATTTTTAAAGAAAATTTAACTTTTTTAATGTGGGATTTAGGTATATTAATTTAATGGAATGTATTTATATAAGTACAAATAAATTTAGATTTAATAAGTGACAGTTGAGATAATATATTATGATAGTAAAAGTCAAGGTGGAAGTTTAAATGAAATATCAATATGTAGAATACAATAATTTCTTTTGAAAAGTGAGAATCATCTTCTAAATCATGAGAAACTTGTTAAGGCATACTTGAATTTATTTGGCGGTCAATGATAATTGTTTTGTTTAAAAGACTATATGATAACTTTTGAAAATATAATACAGAGATCCGATTCTACAAGCAATATTAGATATTGAGTAATTTCATTTAACATTCAAATGATAAAGAATTGGAATTGAGATATTTCTCTCTTTTTTAACATAGAACACAAGCCTAAATCGACCATAAACTGACTAAAAAATGAAATTATACTAAATTGATAAGTAAGAGGTATTTTCCACGAGTCAAATTATGCTATTGCTATCACGATTCAACCATGTAGTTTTTCGAGTCAAACTCATGAAACATCAGTTAATGAGTTTGACTCCAAAAACTATAGGGTTAAATCCTAATAGCCATATCATAATTATACTAAACTATCAAAATCTACAAAATTTCAAAGAAAAACAAAAGATATAGTTTGGGGGTGGGTGGAGAGGTAGAGAGAGATGAAATTTGATGCAATATTATAGCATATAAATGATGGGGAAATAAATCTCAACTTGGAGCTTAAGATGGTGCAATCATCATGGAATGAACTAACTAGTAAAGAAAGCATACATAATAACCATTTTTCACATGTAGATTCAACATATAAAGTGTTATAGATTTTGACACTAAAGATATGTTGTAAATCTCTTAATTTTAATTTATTTTACTTTGAATAAATTAAAAGAAAATCATAACAAAGTATCATGACCCAACTTGCAAAAACCATGAAAGTAAAAATAAAACTATCCTAACACTAATAGAGTCTAGCCAATTACAATACAACTCTTAACACTTATAATTTTTCAACCATTACTTCTTGGGATGGTTTTACAATATACATATGGCATTGAAGGGTATTAATTCGATCTTCAAAAAATATAAAGAGAAATCAACTTTCATTCCTACGAACATTCTATGTAGTCAACCACCCAATTCAAAAAATAACACTAGTGTCCAGTATACTTCTATTAGGGATTTTAATTATTTGGTAGGTTGGGATTCCTAGATGAAATTAGATCCAAATTTTTCCTGCAGGATCATCCAAATTAGGCACCACTACCTTTGTAGGATATTTTTCATTAAATTTGGTGCAACAACCTTTGTAAAAAAGTATTGATTCTTTGTCCACAACAAGACATTTCCTTGATCAAATTTACTTTAGAAAAATGGAAGAAAATCCATGTTAAATTCTCCAATCAACATGGGAATTCCTCAACTACCTTTTCTACAATTAGAAACATGACCCTTCAAAGTGTATCTACTCCTACAAGTATTCATCAACCCACCATAA
This sequence comes from Sequoia sempervirens, assembly GCA_007258455.2. NCBI lineage: Eukaryota > Viridiplantae > Streptophyta > Pinopsida > Cupressales > Cupressaceae > Sequoia > Sequoia sempervirens. Next base: position 308,929,527 of record VDFB02075321.1, read on the forward strand.
ACACCTCGGTGAACATCATAGTTCATATTATTTTAATTGCGAATTAATATTTAGGCCAATTGTATTAAATTTAATTAATAACATTTTGTTTCCACAATCCATGAAGTTAGTATTCAATATTTCTGGAAAAACTGTGTGCAAATTTTTACATCAATGTTTCGGATCATATTGCATGGTCCATCATCAGAATGATAAGCATATAGATATTTCTCTCTCTCTCTCTCTCTCTCTCTCTGTCTCTTATCATCCTGTTGATGGATCATGGAGTATGATCCGAAATGTTGATGTAAAAATTTGCACACAGTTTTTCCACAAATCTTGAATACTAATTAAATTTAATTTCTCAATTCCCAAGTTTACTATCTTAATCTTCAAACTTGTAATTGAATCTTTTGATACAATCGTATTTGATTAGGAATCATAAAGATCAATTTAATATTATGCCTCAAAGTTAAAAATATTTTTACCCAATACTAATCTGATGCAGTGCTAAGGTTTCACCAACTCTTGCTTCTTTGCAACTTGATTCCACAAAGCTTAAAGACGCCAAAACACCAAAACATGGCTCCAAACTTTACCAGACCCTAATACACATTTAAACATCATGATTTTGACAGTAAAAAAGAAATAACAGTTTCTTACAACACTTATTTTTATCATACTTTCAATTGCTTGCACCCATGACATTGATTGTTTGTAGCATTCCACAATAGCAAAATCGGGTATATCTTTTGACCTTGATTGAATCTCCAAAGACCAAATACATTTTTAGGAACCCATTACAACCTTATTGAACATACTATAGAGTCAAGTACTATTGCTTTGGAAATATTAAGCCTAAAATTGACTGTCCTACAAAAATGGGCTCTAAAGGCCTAATTTACAAAGCATGTATCACCTAATTCACTCCAAAGCCTCAAATAACCATGGATAGAATTGAAATAGGTTATAAAACTACCAAATCATCAATTTTAAGTGCTTTAAAGACTCATTGATGCATCAAAATATCAAACCCTCACTCTATGCCATTTTGGACTAAATAAAACAAGGGTTTAATGGTTCTCAGCTTTCCAAACCTCAAGACACCTTGCTAATGCTTCAAACATCTTGAAATATGTTTGCACGTGCTATTCCAATCATCTCCCAAGGTTTATCACTTGGTTTTCACAAAACCCTAGCCTTGTGGCTCTTGAATTTTCTGTTGGAATTGTGTGCCTCAATATCACAGGCTGAAACCTCTAAGTAAGCATGGTCGCTGTGACTGTTGAGATGTTTGGCCGATCTGCTAGTTGATCCTGAACTATCGATGTGACCTATGGAGTGTCTTGGCGATCGGTATAACCTGAATCTTCGGTGTAACCTTGGATAGTCAGAATGATGTTTCGGCGACGGTAGAAAGTCTAGCCGATATCGGCGTGACCCTTGGTCTGTCTAGCCGATGTAGTAATCGGTATGACTTGTTCCTATCGGAATGTGTCCTGGCGAGGGATGTCATTGTTGTGACTTGTTGTGTTCGGTGTGACCCTCTGCCGAGAGTATTGGTCTGGACGACGAGTTTTCTTTTGGTGTGAGTTGGGACTTCAGTGAAACCTTTCTCTGATCTATATTGTCTTGCTGATAAGATGTGAGTTGGTGCCCCCGTTGATTGTCGATGTGACTCTGGCCGATGATCTACATCAGGGTGATTCAAAAAGATAGATTAGAGTAAGATGAAGGCTCGTTGGAACTCTTAGCGAATGTGGAAGTCTCGCCGATGGGTGTATTGGACATCGATATGACTCTCACCGAATAGCGATAGTCTCGCCGATGGGAATGTTGATGTCAATGTGAGTTTTGAGCATCGGTATGACCTCTCGCTGAATAGCGATGGTCTTGTTGAATAGCGCTACATGTGGTGGTCATCGGTATGACGTCTCAGCGATGTGGTTTGTCTCGCCGACTACTTTTGAACTCGGTGTAACCTCTTGCCGATAGTGATGACTCTTGGTGATATCGACGGTTGGGCTTTGTGGCATCGGGGAGACACGGTTAGTGTCTCACCGACATGCGACATAGGGTCAACATTGTTGACCAATTGGAAGACTGTCCTATGTGGTGTGACTTGGACCTATCAGAGAGGGTAGAATGTGAACCGTTTGTTGCGACCGTTTCTGCGTGGAAGATGAATTATTTTTGAGGAAATGAAAAAAACTATGTTCTAGTGAATTGTTGTGTTCGATATAGGTGAGTGATAGAGTGAGGGCCAAGTGGTTGGATAGAAGGCCGAGGCCATGAGGTCGAAATAGAGAAAAGAGAGAGGCAGGGTTATGCTGCCAAAATCTCTCCTGATCAAGAATCAAATGCCATGGTCCATCTCTCGTGTCGATCTGTATTGTATATTGTTGAGGGTATTGCAATAGTGTGAAGATTGTTTGGTTTGAGAGGTTGATCAGGAAATGTATAGAGGGAGAGTTTTCTACTAGGATTATTTCCAGAATGAACAAGATGTAATCTCTGAAAAGGATAAGAGCTTGAAATAGTATTGTAACCTTTTGTTGCTGAATAATATAATGGCTCAAACTTTGGAGGGTGGGGTTTTTTACCTGAAAGGGTTTTCCCCACGTAAATCTGTGTGTTCTGATTTTCTGTCTTATCTTTCATCTGTGTTGGTTCTATTTCTAGAAATTGTTATTGCTTGCTATTGAATTTACATGTGCTTCTCTCAGAAGGATTAATGTGGGAAATGAACTATGTTTGTTTCCACTTTAGGACTGGTGCAGGAGCACCTTGGTTTAACACCATTCATTTTGTTTGCAAAATTTTGGTTTGTGCTGACTCTAACCAAGTCAGAGATTGTTGTATTTAGTTTAGACCTTAGAGGTCTTTCATTTTGTTGTGGAGTAGCTAGCCACTAGGACTAAGGCTCTCATTAGTTATTTCTAGTGTTAAATTGTGCTTTTCTAAGTTTGGACAGTCTAAGTTAGAATGCACTACCTTAAGTGTGTCTTAAACATATCAAATTTATTAATAGATGCCAAGGACAGTTAAAGGAGATGTAGATTATTAGAGAACAAGGTGTTAGAGGTCCTATATTGGAGGATCATCACAGAATCATGGCATTATGGAAGTGGCAAAGTTGTTTTAAAACTGCATTGTAACGCCTAGTTAGTTTGCATGCAGCTGAACTAAAGTTGAATCCCTTGAAATCAGGGATATGGAACGAAAAATCCCCCTTGAAACTTGGAAATGGCATCTCCAATACGTGGTGGGCTCAAAAAAAGAAGGCAGTGGCAATGTAATCAAATTTTGGGTGTGAAATAAAATAGTTAGAAGCAGATTTCTGTGTGATACCCGCGAGCAAGGGAAAACAGTGACTTGCATGGCGTTGTTTATACAACTTTCTTATTGTTTTTAGGTTCTATACATAGTGGAAGTTAATTGTCAGTTGTAGATAAAGTATATAGATTAGATACAGTGCTTTATTTTTATAGTTTAGAGAGGCAAAGTTCTATTTCTGAAAACCCGTGTGTTTTGCAACAAGGTTCTTATTAATGTTAAGTATTTAGATTCAGCACTGTATTTCATGTTAATGTAATAGGTTAGAGATAATTTTCATTTTGTGAGCATTGTGAGAAGAGTAGGAACTTTTATTTAAATCCTTAGTTCAGAAAATAGTAGCTGATAGGATTTTTCACTGTTTTTACTGAGCAGTTTGTATAAAAGATGACTCTCCCATACACACTGACCATGGAGTTTCCCTGAGAAAGGTGAATATGGGAGGGGAGTCGACTTACTATACATATTTAGGAATAGGAATGGCAAGGAGTCAAGCAGAAAGTACTAAGACCAAACCCTAGGCGAGTGGTAAGGTGCCCGGTTAGGTGTTTGGTAAAGAAAATACAAGTGAATAGGCAGGGGAATAGAGGACAGTACGGACTCCATACAGTGTCAGGAGAGGTAAGGTGAGGTTGACATATTCCACAAGGCTTGAGGCATCCAATACTTGTTTGGAGATAGTTAAGAAACAAAAACCAGTGAAACCCTAGTGAAAAGGGGCAATTAGGCCTCCAGTCCAAGAATCTTGGAACCACCTGTACGGACTAGTTGGCGACTAGACAACTTTTTCAAGATTTAAAACCTTGAAAAGGGTGTTCAAAATTGCTTTTTTTTTGGTAGGTTGTTTGGAAGAAGTGAGAGAAAAAGACCAAAAATCGACTGGTAAGGGCTACAAGGGCTCTAGGCCTCATCTTGACAAATTGAAGAAAACGGGTAGGTTGAGGAGTGGGCATCCAAAAAATGGATCAGTTAGCTTGCAAAAGGCATGAAGAAAGAGTATCTGACTCCCCTGCAAAAAGTTCAAGCAAGTTGGAGAGTTTTGCATCTAGAGTCTTCTAGGTGTAGAGATAAAGATTGCAAATCCAAGAAGGTGATTGGTTACCCAAGGTAAAGAACAAGTTAGAAACTCTTGAAAAGAGTTGGAGCAAGGTTTGGTCAACCTAGTAGCTCAAGAGGAAACCATTGGAGACAGGTTTCGGGCAGTAGACAGTGGGGAAGACTTCCACAAGGCAGTGCAAGCAACCTTGGGTCTTATCATACACCATATTGGTATCAGAGCCAGAGTTAGGTTCAAGGCTTGTGATTAATGAGACAATCCACTGAGTCAGTAGGAGAGAATACACCAGAGGAAGAAGCCATGGTGACGAATGCAGAGCTAGCAAAGAAGGTAGAAGAGCAAGAGGAAGATAGCTGGTTGCTCAGAGAGAGGATATCTCAGATGGATAAACTCCTAGATGAAGTCCATGAAACAACAGACACTGTGAAGGACAAGATAAAGAAGAAGGAAGAGTAGGAAGCCAAGGAAAAAGAGGTGGAATTGGAGGAGGAAGCTCCAAAGCCTGATTTTGTTCTTGCAGAGGAACCATTCTTGAAGGCATTGCAGGCCTTGAGTGGTAAGGCATTGGATGGTGTGCCACTTTTTAGTGGAAAAATGGATCCAGATTCAGTAGTAGATTGGATTGAAAGTATTGAGAATCACTTTGAGTGTGATGGCATAACAGAGGCTCAAAAGGTGAAGGTGGCCAAATCTAGGTTGAGAGGAGCAACTCTCACATGGTGGAAGTTTGTACAATCAGAAAGAGAGAAAGAAGGCAAAGGTCCCATAGTTTCATGGAGAGGAATGGTGACCAAGATAAGGCAAACTTATCTCCCAGATGATTATGAAGTCCAGTTGCATAGGAGGAGACACAATCTGAGGCAAAAGGACATGGATGTCCAAACATAGACAGAGGAGTTTTCAGAAATTGTGCCTTAGATCAAAAGTGATTGAGGATGAAAGCATTAGGTTGGCAAGGTACCTAAATGGACTCAAATGGTCTATTCAAGAAGACATGAGCTTGGTAAACTTCAAATCAGTACGTCAATGCTATCAAATGGCCTTGAAGATAGAGGAGAAAGGAAAAAAGAAACAAGAACAGAACCCCAAAGGTAGAGGTAAAGGCAAAGACAGCAGGGTAAAAGCACAAAGTTGTGTCACACTTTCAGCCAACTTATCAGCACAACTGAATTTAAGTATTTCTAACTAAAAATCAATTTTGGTCAAACATATGATGTAGTAAGATTCATTCTATCTAAGTTAGATACTTCCATAACTTTTTCAACTAAAATTGCTGGCTAAAAACACATGGAGCACCATTTTGAGTCCAATTTACCAAAATAATAAAATTATTTGAAAAGCTTGAGGTTTCAATAACTCTTGCTAATGTAAATAACATTTTTTAAAAAATATAAAAATACCCTTTTGTAGATCCATAAATGTAGTTTTCAAAAATATATTTATTTCAATAGTTTAATTATTATTTATATTTTATTTTTTATATTCACTAAAAGTAGGTTATCAGCAAAAAATATTAGGTTGATTACCATGCCAAGGAAAAATACTAAAACTTATTTTTAAAAATTGAAAAAAATATGATGCACTAGATAAAAGAATCTATTTCAAGATGGTAAATTTTTTTTTCCATTTTAGATAAATATTAAATATGAAAGTTGACGTCCGATGGAAACAACCATTTTTTGATTCACGCACATTTTCATATTTATTTAAAATTATATACTTATCAAAATTAGAAAAAAACATATCCATGCACTAAAGTTTCAAGTTATAAATACACACAAAAAATTGAAAGAAAAATAATAAAATTTACTATAAAAAGTTTGACGTCCCATGCAACTTCATTTTTCAACATTTTATCAGCAACTAAATTATAGTGTTAATTTATTAAAAACTAGTTTAAAATAATTTTTCAATTTTTTTCAAAAAATACAAACATAAAATATACTAAAAAATACATGTTTTACTAGTTTACATCATTTCAAAATTCAAAACATATATGCCACTTTTTAGTGATTCAAGTTTAAAAGTTGGATCAGCGTTGGCCGTTTCCTTTATAAAGTGTGACACAGCTTTGTGCTTTTACCCAGCAGAGGACAAAGAGGAAGCTATAGTGGAAGAAGCTCAGAATCAAGAGCTCAAGGAGAAGTCAGATTTTCTGATCAGCAAGAAGGAAACTCCAGTAGAGGTGGTAGAGGAAGAGGTTTCAGCCCTAGAGGAAGAAGTGGTGGACAAGGAAGGGGTAGTTACTTCACCAACATGAAATGCTATCATTGCAACCAGTTGGGACACCCAGCCTATAGATGTCCTGAGAAAGGAAGCACATCTCATGGAGGAGATAAAAGAACCCATCTGATTCAAGATGAAGCAGCTTCAGCAAATAAGCAATCAGAAATACCCTTGAACTCAGAAGAAGGTGAGAATCTCATGATGAGAAGAACCTTAATCAAGGAACCGGTCAAAGAGGAACCTAGCCAAAGAAGATCTCTATTTAGGATAAAATGCAAGATGATGGGGAAAGTGTGCAAGGTGATTATAGACTCAGGGTCTACTGACAATATTGTGTCAGAGGAGGCAGTCAGCAAACTGAAGTTAGCAAGAATACCTCACAAGAATCCTTACAAGGTTACATGGCTCAACAAGGGTCAGCATGTCTTGGTGAATGAACAAGCATGGGTGGAGTTCTCAATTGGCAAGTACAGAGACAAAGTCTTGTGTGATGTGTTACCTATGGATGCATGCCACTTGCTCCTAGGTAGGCCATGGCAATTCGACCGCCAAGCTGTGCATGATGGATCCAAGAACTCATACACCTTCAAGAAGGACAATGTCACATACAAGATTCAATCTTTGTTGGAAGATAATGAGGTGCAGACAGTAGGTTCTAAGTTGCTGATAACTGGTGAAAAAGAGTTCTTAAAGACCTTGGAAGAAGGAGAAGGAGTTGGCTATGCAATAATGATCAAGCCAAGAGAAGCAAGCAAAGAGAAGGCAGCTGAAAAGCAAGAGCTACCCAAGGAGATTCAAGAATTGTTGCAGACCTATGAGAACATAGTAAGTAGTGGTCAACCAGCAACTTTACCCCCTAAAAGAGCCATAAGTCATAGGATAGACTTGATACCAGGAGCCACCCTTCCAAACAAAGCAGCCTACAAGATGACACCTCAAGAGAATGAGGAGATAGCCAGGCAGATTCAAGAATTGCTTGATCAAGGTCTCATTAGGAAAAGCATCAGTCCTTGTGCAGTACCCACCGTCTTAGCACCCAAGAAAGGAGGAGAATGGAGGCTTTGTACTGATTCCAGAGCAATCAACAAGATAACCATCAGGTATAGGTTTCCCATTCCTAGAATTGAAGATCTCATGGATTGTCTAGGTGAAGCTAGGTACTATACCAAGATAGATTTAAAGAGTGGATACCACCAAATTAGAATACATGAGGGTGATGAGTGGAAAACAACCTTCAAAACCAATGAGGGTCTTTATGAGTGGCTAGTAATGCCATTTGGTCTGTCTAATGCCCCCTCCACATTCATGAGACTCATGAATGAAATCCTCAAGGACTACATTGGAAAGTTTGTAGTAGTGTATCTTGATGATATACTAATCTATAGCAAAACAAGAGAAGAGCACCTCCAGCATATTGAGCTAATTTTCAAGAGGCTACAGGAAGAGGAGCTGAAGATTAATCTGGAAAAGTGTGAGTTCATCAAAACAGAGCTGGTGTACCTTGGTTTTGTGTTATCACATGGCAACTTGAAGATGGACAGCAGCAAGGTAGAAGCCATTCTTAATTGGCCTACTCCCAAAATAGGAACAGAGGTAAGAAGCTTCCATGGACTTGCTCAGTACTATAGGAAATTCATCAAACAATTTAGTGCAATTTGTGCTCCTATGTTGGATACCATTAAAGGAGGCATGAAAACTAAGTTTGTGTGGAATGAACAAGCTAACAAGAGTTTTGAGTTGCTGAAGGAAAAGGTAGCTACTCAACCTATTTTGGTGTTGCCAAGTTTTGAGAAGTTATTCACCATTGAATGTGATGCAAGCAATGTAGCAATTGGAGCTGTTCTCAGCCAAGAGGGCAGACCAGTGGCTTTTCATTCTGAGAAGCTAAGTGAAGCCAAGAAGAAGTACTCTTCTTATGATCTTGAAATGTATGCATTGGTCCAAGCACTAAGGAAGTGGAGGCACTACTTGTTACCCAAGGAGTTCATTGTGTATTCAGACAATCAAGCACTCAGTTTTCTGAATTCACAAGAGAAGTTGAGTCACAGGCACATGAAATGGGTGGAGTAATTGCAAGCCTACACCTTCAACATCAAGCACAAGAAAGGAGCTCTCAACAAAGTTGCTGATGCATTGAGCAGGAGAGTTCTTACCATCCAAGAAATCCAATTGAAGAGCATGGGAATAGATCACTTCAAGGATCTATATGCAAATGATGAAGACTTTGCAGAAATTTATAAGGTATGTCTTGAGTATAAGAACCATTTCCATAGCAAATATGCTGAGTATACCTTGCAAAGTGATTTGTTGTTTAAAGGGAATCAGCTTTGTGTTCCTAGAGGGTCTATTAGGGAGAACTTAATTCAAGAGAAGCACAATGGTGCATTGAGTGGTCATTTTGGAATCACCAAAACTCAAGAGCTTGCCCAAAGATTTTATTTTTGGCCAAAGATGAACTTAGATATCAGAAAATATGTAGAGAGTTGTGTAGTGTGTCAAAAAGCAAAAGGCACTTCTTCAAATGCAGGCTTATACCAGCCACTGCCAATCCCTTCTAGGCCATGGGAATGCTTGAGCATGGACTTTGTAGTTGGTTTACCCAAGACAAGGCAAGGAATGGATAGTGTTTATGTTGTGGTTGATAGATTCAGCAAAATGGCTCACTTTATACCCTACAAAACAACCAATGATTCCAGTCAAATAGCCTCACTCTTCTTCAAGGAAATAGTCAGAATTCATGGCTTACCAATCAGCATTGTATCAGACAGGGATACCAAATTTATGAGCCACTTTTGGAAGACACTTTGGCAAAGAATGGGCACCAATCTGTCCTTTGGATCTGCATACCATCCCCAAACTGATGGTCAGACCGAAGTTGTGAATAGGACACTTGGAAACCTTCTCAGATGCTTGACCAAGGAGTATGGTCAATAATGGGATCAAATTATTGGCCAGGCAGAATATGCCTATAATGATACAGTAAACAGGTCAACAGGGAAGAGACCCTTTGAAATTATGTATGGTTTACATCCTAGGGGTGTCTATGAGCTGAGAGAGCTGAAAGATGGAGTCAAAGGAAGTGGTTATGTAGATGATTTTGCTTGTGCAATGCAGGAAATTCATGAGACAGTCAAAAAGACCTTGGCAGAAAATACCATGAAGCATAAGGCTAAGGTGGATGAGCATAGAAGAGAAGTCCAGTTTAATGTTGGTGACTTAGTCATGGTACATTTGAACAAGGCCAGGTTGCAGAAGGGAGTCCCTCACAAGTTGCAAATGAAGAGGATAGGTCCCTGCCCTATCTTGGAGAAGTATGGCAACAATGCTTTCAAGGTGCAATTGCCTGATGACAGTGGACTGTCCCCTATTTTTAATGTTGCAGATCTGATGCATTACAAAGGACCACCATTAAACTTGGATCAGACACTACATGAAGTTAATCAAGATGTAGAAGAGCTCAAACTTCCCTCCACTGCAGTACAATCAGCTGATAAGATCTTGGATACCAGGGTCTACAAACGAACAAGAACCAAAGAATATAAGGAACATCTGATCCAAAGACTAGGAAAAACTAAAGTGGATGCAATCTGGATTAAAGAGGCAGAGTTCAAGAAGTTGGGAGTTGATCCTGACATCCTCAATCCAAGGGTGGATTGAATCTTTCTATTTTGGGGAGGATGGTGCAGGAGCACCTTGGTTTAACACCATTCATTTTGTTTGCAAAATTTTGGTTTGTGCTAACTCTAACCAAGTCAGAGATTGTTGTATTTATTTTGGACCTTAGAGGTCTTGCATTTTGCTGTGGAGTAGCTAGTCACTAGGACTAAGGCTCTCATTAGTTATTTCTAGTGTTAAATTGTGCTTTTCTAAGTTTGGACAGTCTAAGTTAGAATGCATTGCCTTAAGTGTGTCTTAAACATATCAAATTTATTAATAGATGCCAAGGAAAGTTAAAGGAGATGTAGATTATTAGAGAACAAGGTGTTAGAGGTCCTATATTGGAGGATCATCGCACAATCATGGCATTATGGAAGTGGCAAAGTTGTTTTAAAACTGCATTGTAACGCCTAGTTAGTTTGCATGCAGCTGAACTAAAGTTGAATCCCTTGAAATCAGGGATATGGAACGAAAAATCCCCCTTGAAACTTGGAAATGGCATCTCCAATACATGGTGGGATCGAACAAAGAAGGCAGTGGCAATGTAATCAAATTTTGGGTGTGAAATAAAATAGTTAGAAGCAGATTTCTGTGTGATACTCGCGAGCAAGGGAAAACAGTGACTTGCATGGCGTTGTTTATACAACTTTCTTACTGTTTTTAGGTTCTATACATAGTGGAAGTTAATTTTCAGTTGTAGATAAAGTATATAGATTAGATACAGTGCTTTATTTTTATAGTTTAGAGAGGCAGAGTTCTATTTCTAAAAACCCGTGTGTTTTGCAACAAGGTTCTTATTAAGGTTAAGTATTTAGATTCAGCACTGTATTTCATGTTAATGTAATAGATTAGAGATAATTTTCATTTTGTGAGCATTGTGAGAAGAGTAGGAACTTTTATTTAAATCCTTAGTTCAGAAAATAGTAGCTGATAGGATTTTTCACTGTTTTTACTGAGCAGTTTGTATAAAAGATGACTCTCCCATACGCACTGACCATGGAGTTTCCCTGAGAAAGGTGAATATGGGAGGGGAGTCGACTTACTGTACATATTTAGGAATAGTAATGGCAAGGATTCAAGCAGAAAGTACTAAGACCAAACCCTAGGCGAGTGGTAAGGTGCCCAGTTAGGTGTTTGATAAAGAAAATACAAGTGAATAGGCAGGGGAATAGAGGACAGTACAGACTCCGTATAGTGTCAGGAGAGGTGAGGTGAGGTTGACATATTCCACAAGGCTTGAGGCATCCAATACTTGTTTGGAGATAGTTAAGAAACAAAAACCAGTGAAACCCTAGTGAAAAGGGGCAATTAGGCCTCCAGTCCAAGAATCTTGGAACCACCTGTACGGACCAGTTGGCGACCAGACAACTTTTTCAATATTTAAAACCCTGAAAAGGGTGTTCAAAACTGCTTTTTTTTTGGTAGGTTGTTTGGAAGAAGTGAGAGAAAAAGACCAAAAACCGACTGGTAAGGGCTACAAGGGCTCTAGGCCTCATCTTGACAAATTGAAGAAAACGGGTAGGTTGAGGAGTGGGCATCCAGAAAATGGATCCGTTAGCTTGCAAAAGGCATGAAGAAAGAGTATCTGACTCCCCTGCAAAAAGTTCAAGCAAGTTGGAGAGTTTGGCATCTAGAGTCTTCTAGGTGTAGAGACAAAGATTGCAAATCCAAGAAGGTGATTGGTTACCCAAGGTAAAGCACAAGGTAGAAACTCTTGAAAAGAGTTGGAGCAGGGTTTGGTCAACCTAGTAGCTCAAGAGGAAACCATTGGAGACAGGTTTCAGGCAGTAGACAGTGGGGAAGACTTCCACAAGGCAGTACAAGCAACCTTGGGTCTTATCATACACCAAGGACATAGTTGTACATGTCTTTGAGGCAATCTAATTGGAATTAAAGTTACGGAAGGAACTACTGTTCTTGGAGGTTTCTTTGAGATGCCCTAAATTTCTCTTACATTTTCTCTAAAATCACTCTTTTCTAGCCTAGGGCCTCCTTGAAACCTTATCAAATATTAGCATACATCCCTAAAACTTTGGAATCTCAAAGAACATGTTAAAACAAACCTCTGAACCAAAAATCATGAGTTTTTACCAGTTAAAATGAGAGTTATGCATTTTTTTGTGCTTGTTGCCCCTAGTACAAAATTTTCAAGCTGCCTCCAATCATAGAGAAGTGGGTTTGATTTCTATACATGGCTGTACAATGGCCTGCAAATAGAGACAATGTTGGAAATGCACAAAAATTAGCTTTGTTTCTTATTCAATCCTTCCTTAAAACCACACTTCTTCCTTTACAACGATGAAAATGGCCTTTTTAAAGGCTTTACAACTTCCCCAACGTGAGAAACTACTTCAACTACCTTTTAAAATCCCTCTGACCCTTCATATTCCTCTTTTGTTTTCCCTTTTTTCACATTTTACAACTTTTACATTGACAATTTATACATTATGTTGACAAATTTTGCATTATTTGAAAAATGAACTTAAAATGACTCCCTAGGACCCATAACATCATAAATGTGGCCTCTTGGGCCTTATTACATCACTAGGACATCAACCTTAAACTAAAGAACTAAAGTTTCCTCATGGAGGCATGAACTTTATTAGGTGCTCCTACACCATACTCTCAGCCAAATGAATTTCCAAGCCCTATTGGATTGAAGGTACTGATTGGTCTTTATATTTAAATGCTTTTCCTTGCATGCTCTGCTCCTTGAAACGACTCCCCATTTTCTTCATCTTCACTTTTGGCTTTAGTTGGTCTATGCCAACTTGTCTCCAATTTGTCTTGTCTCTTTGAATCTGCTCCTTCATGCTTTGATGTGTCACAATCTATGTCTCAACTCTTTTTCCTTCTTCTGTCTGTTGCATCTTGACAATTGGTTTGTTCCTTATCAAAAGTGTTATCACAACAAGGAAGTGATATATTGTCTCTACAATAACATCATGCATCTTCAACTCATTTTGTGACTTCATGAGGGATTCATAATTTCCCTCCAAAATCTGATCCTTTACCTCTGTTGCAATGTCATCTTCATGTTTGAGGATGGTTGCAATCTGTATCTTCCTTTCTTTCTCTTTATATTCTTCTTCTTGTTTGGCTTTCTCATCTCCTACCTCTATCAAAGGCTCTATCATCTTCATTTATGATTCTAATGCCTTCATGTGTCTTCTTTTTTGTATCAACCTTTGAATAGGCCATACAACTCTTCTCTTCTTAATTTTCAAGTTCCAACTGAGTGCCCTTTTGAGAAACTGCTCCATCTCATCTTCATGCCTTCTTATCATCTCTTTCATAGCTTTCCTTATTTCTCTTATCTCTTTCTCAACGTCTATTTTCCTCATCTTTTCCTCTTTCCTCTTCCTCTCTTTTTTTTCTTGTTTCTTCTTTTGGTGAACCCTTCACCTACAAAAAATCCATCTTTTCTTCAAGCAAGTCCCTTTAACCTTGCTTTCTCTTGTCTTTGCCTCACCTAGGTCTCTTCTCTTTTCCTCTACCTAGTCTTTTGGGAAACATGTTCTCTTTGTTAGATATTGTGGTTGTCATTTATGTCAAAACTATTATAATTTAAGTTCATTTGTAGTTGTATATGTCAAGGATATTGAGAAAATTGTAATAAATGAGTTGCAGGTTGTCAATGGTGAAGTGATGTTCTATTTGTCAGTGAGTTATGTACATTGTTAATCAAAGTTTTTGGACTAAAGGGTTTGTTTTTGAGTGTATCTAGTTAATCCATGTCAATTTTTAGAGATCCACGTGAAGATTTGATCAAGTTATGAAGATTTTCATTCTAATAGTTTTTTTGTTGCTTCAGTCAGTGTTCCTAATTGAAGATGATGTTATTTTAGTTAGTGCAGTTGTTGCAGATGCTTCTCTTGTGATTCATGATGCTTGTGGATGTTTCTAGATCATGCTTTATCTTTGTTGTGCACCCACATTGATCGTTGTGCTCATGATCTGAGATTTTCTCTTGTGTGTTTATGTTTTTATGTTCTTGGCCGGCAAGGTGTTTGTAGCATGTTGTGGATCTTTGAGGAATAATTTTTGAAGGTGCCTCATGTTCTAAGATGTTATTTTGGGTGCTCACTAAGTTGTGGCTTACCTTGGTTTATTTGCAAATTGTTAATCTTTTAATGTTTTTTGGCTGACGGTTATATTCATTTTACTATTTCTTGGTGGTTGACTTGTAGCGATTATAATTTCTTGTTGCGGATATATAAGAGTGATTGTTTATTCGAATTAAATTATGGAAAGGGAGTGCTTATTTGTGTGTGTGTGTATGTGTGTGTGTGTGAATAATGTTCAAATCATTTGAAGGAAGAGTAGAGTGTGAAGAAGTGTGCAAAAGATTAAAGAATTATTCATGTGCTTAACTAGAACTATAATCAAGCATTAACATATGCTATTCTCCCAGTTCAAAATCTGGATGGTTGTAATCCAAATCTCTTTGTAAGATAGTGTCTTCCTTTGTAATTGAGCAGTGAGCTCTAGGAAGTGTTCCTGAATGCATGTGCATTTCCCATATTTCATTTTCATTATACTTAAATAATAGGGTATAATCTTGTGGACTAACCTCCACCATGGTTTTTCCCCTAACAGGGTTTCCATGTAATTTTTTTTAGTGCTATGTGTATTTTTGATGTGTTGATGATTTATGTTTTCATGGTTAATAATCAGATCTAAGAATAAGGTCAATACGTTGAATAAGTTTTGAATTTTTGTGACAACTGATTCGCCCCCTCCCTCTCAGTTGTCTACCCTTGTATTGCCAACAATTGGTATCTGAGTAGATACCTCAGAAGAAGTTTAACAACTTAAGGTGATTCGAGATGGAAATTTACAAAAAGGATAGCCCGAGATTTGATGGAACAAATTATTCTTTATGGAAGACTCGAATGGAGTGTCATCTAAGATGTATTGGTGAACCCTATTGGAGCATTACAAGTAATATGTATATTATTCCAAATAATGGTCCTACTACTTCTACTGAGATTAGAGATGCTAAGTATAATATCCGAGCTAATGAAGCTTTGTTGAGTGCTTTGACTGATTCTGAGATGACAAATGTTATGGATTGGAAGACTGCTTATGAGATCTGGAAAAAAGTTGGAAACCTTGTATGAAGGTGATGATAATGTGAAGATTGCTAAGTTGCAAAGTTTGAAATGAAAATATGAAAGGTTGAGAATGGGTGATGATGAGAACATTACTACTTTCATGTAAAAAGTAAATGAACTTGTGTGTGGTATTAGATGTTTTGGTGGAAAGATAGATGAATCTGAGATTGTTTCTATAGTGCTTAGATCCCTACCTGACTCTTACAAAGTCAAAGCTAGTGCTATTGAAGAGCTCTGGACTGTAACAAACATAACCAGAGATACATTGGTTGGTAAGATGACTTATTTTGAGTTGAGAAAATTTGGTGATGCCCTTCCTAAGGTTGAATATGCATTTAAGGAGCTACTACTTCAGGAAGAGATAGATAGAGATATAATTCAGGTGAAAGTTCATCTAGAAAGACATTCAAGTATGAGGATGAAATCAGATAGATTGAAGAAGAAGAAAGAGAGCTAGAAGAGTTGGAAGCACTTATTGTCAAAATAGTACTAAGAGGAAAAGGTACTTTATGAAGGAAAATTTCCTCTTAAATGTTTTTCTTGTAATAAGATAGGTCATTTTGCATCAAGGTGTCCAGAAAGAGCTCCTAAACCAAGACATAACAAGCCTAGATTTTAGAAGAAGTGTTACTATGCTTCTGATGAAGGTGTGACAGATGATGAATCTGATAAAGGAAGTAGAAGTGATGATGAATGGGTATTTATTTCTATCAAGGAAAATAACCCTGAATCTACTGAATCTATTGGTTGTACAAATGTGGAGAAAGCCCTAGTTGCTTGAGTTGAAGAAAAAGATGAATGGGTAATTGGCAGTGGATGTTCACATCATATGACAGGAGACAAAAATAATTTTGTAAGCTTGGAAAAGTATGATGGTGGTGTTGTGAGATTTGGTGATAATACAACTAGTGTGATTTTCGGAAGAGGATGCATTTCTCTTGATGGTAAGCCTAATACTAATGATGTTTTGTATGTGGAAGGCTTGAAGCACAATATTTTGAGTGTTGGTAAAATGGTTAATAAGGGATACAATCTTTAGTTCAAGGATGGAAAGTGCAGAATATTGAGTTATGGAAATGAAATTGCATCAGGTACAAAAACAAAAGGCAATATCTTTCACTTGAGTGTTGCTAGCAAAAGTTGTTTGATTACTCAAGTTGATGAAAGTTGGTTATGGCATAGGAGATTGTGTCATGTTAACTTTGATAATATTGTCAAGATAAGCTCCACTAAGGTTGTGAGAGATCTACCTAAGTTGGTGAAACCTACTAATGAAATATGCAAGGAATGTCAATTGGGAAAGCAAACTTGAATTTCATTTTGGAGTAAAAAGCATTGTTCAAATGAATTGTTAGAGCTTGTGCATATTGATATGTGTGGTCCCTCTAAGGTCAAAAGTTTACAAGGTTACAGGTATTTCATGTTACTCATTGATGATTATTCTAGAATAGTATGGATTACTTTCTTTAGGGAGAAATCTGAAGCACTTGAAAAGTTCAAGATCTTTAAAGCTATGGTTGAGACGAAGACAGGTTTGAAGATTAAATTTTTGAGATCAGATAGAGGTGGTGAATTCACTTCTAGTGAATTTAATTCTTTTTGTGAAGAACATGGAATAAAGAGACAATTATATGCACCGCGGACCTCTCAACAAAATGGAGTTGTGGAAAGGAAGAACAAGACAATTGAAGATGCTACTAGAACTATGATGTTGGAAGGAAATGTCCCTCATATCTATTGGAGAGAAGCTGTGAGTATTGTTGTGTACACACTCAACCGGGTACAAATCAAAGGTGATACTGACAAGACCCCTTTTGAGCTATGGATTGGTCAAAATCCTATTGTTAAATACTTCAAGATATTTGGAAGTAAATTTTATATTAAGAGAGATGAAGACATAGGGAAGTTTGATCCTAGAAGTGATGAAGGTATCTTTTTAGGTTATTCTACTAAAAAAAAGGCCTACTGGTGTTACAATAAAACATTGAAGAAAATGGTTGAAAGTGCAAATGTTAAGGTTGATGAAGACTTAGGTACACCATCCAAAACCTATGGATATGACTCTGATGATTAGGATAACAATACAAATCAAGTTCAGACTAAAAATCAAGTGCAAATCAATCTGGTAAATCAAGAAAATGAAGAAGGAGAAATTGGTGAAAGAGCATAAGAGAGATCAGAAGAACCTGAAGTTGTAGAACATCTTAAGAAGACTCTCAGGTATGTAAGACTAAATCATTCAGAAGATCAGATTATAGGTGATAAGAACAAAGGTGTCCAAACTAGGAGAAATATTGCAGACGAGTATTGCTTGATATCAAAGACTAAGCCTACTAGTATGAATGAAGCATGTAAAGATGACATTGGATTGAAGCAATGGAAGAAGAGTTAAAATAGATTGAGAAAAATGATACATGGATTCTTGTTCCCAGACCTAAGGATAAGAATGTAATTGGAAGCAAATGGGTCTTTAGAAACAAATTGAATGAGCAAGGTGAAGTGGTTAGAAACAAAGCAAGACTGGTATGTAAAGGATATTCATAGATTGAAGGAATTGATTTTGAAGAGACCTTTGCCCCTATTGCTAGAATTGAAGTTGTAAGATTATTTCTTGCCTATGTTGCTCACAAGAACTACAAAGTTTATCAGATGGATGTGAAATCAGCTTTTCTAAATGGTGAATTGGAAGAAGAAGTGTATGTTGAGCAACTTGATGGATTCCGGTTGAATGACAAGGAAGAAATGGTGTGTCAGTTGAAGAAAGCATTGTATGGACTCAAGAAAGCCCCTAGAGCATGGTATGCAAGATTGGATAAGTATTTGTTGAAGCTTGGATTTAAAAAAGGTACTACTGATAGTAATCTGTATTTCAAGATTGATCATAATAAAGATTTTATTGTTGAAGTCTTTGTTGATGATATAATTTTTGGAGGAGATGATGGATTGTGCATGAAGTTTTCTAATGAGATGCAAAATAAATTTAAGAAGTTCATGATTGGTGAGATGAATTTATTTTTGGGATTGCAAATTACTAAGTTAAATAAAGGGAATTTTATATCTCATTACAAGTATGCGAAGGAATTGTTGAAGAAGTTCGGTATGGAAGATTCAAAGCCAGTTGGTACACCCATGGTGACCAGATGCAAGTTGACAACAAAAGATGATTCTCTGAAAGTAAATCAGACAAGATACAAATCAATGATTGGTGGATTGTTGTATTTAACTCAAAATAGGCCTGATATCATGAATGTTGTATGTGTTGTTGCAATATTTCAAGCTAATATGAAGGAATATCATGTGATTGTTGTGAAGAGAATTTTCAGATACTTGAAGGGAATTGTTGATATTGGCCTATGGTATCCTAAAGATGACCTTAATTTGAGTTCCTTTATTGATGCTGATTGGGCAAGAGATGTGAATAACAAAAAAAGTACTAGTGGTGGTGCATTTTTCTTGGGTAAGAAGCTAATTTCATTGTTAAGCAAGAAGCAGAATGTCATTTCCTTGTCTACTGTAGAGGCCGAATACATTTTTGCTATTAACAATTGTACTCAAGTCATGTGGATAAAATAGATGCTAATGGATATCAGAATTGTATATGATGATCCTATTGCTATATTTTGTGATAACTCAAGTGCTATTAACATTTCCAAGAATTCAGTACTGAATTAAAAAACAAAGCATATATTTATCAAGTTTCACTTTTTGAGAGAGAAGGTAAGTGAAAAGAAAGTTAGACTGAAGTATGTGCCTACTAAGGAGCCGATTGCATATATTTTTACCAAGTTGTTGCCTAAGGATACTTTTGAGTATCTCAGAGGGAAGTTAGGGGTGATTACCCCTCCTAACCAGAACTTAGAATGCATTGCTTTGCATTACTCTGTGCAATTCACAATCATATCTTAATTCAGATTGATGTTGTGGTGGCTGCTACTCAGGGGGAGTAGTAAGATGGTTTATAAATTCAGATATGTGGTTCAAAGCTTAGAGATCTTTGTCATTGATGTCAAAGGGGGAGAAGAGTCATGTTAAAACCTAGTGATTATCTGGGGAGAAATCCTTGTGGGGAGAAAGATTATGTGAAAGTGTTGACGAGAAGATGAGTCAAATCCTAAGGGGGAGTAAGTGTCAAGAGTTAGTTGTGTTGATGGTGTTTTTCACATCATGTGTTGCCATCAATGCCAAAGGGGAAGATTGTTGGATATTGTGGTTGTGTTGCTGATATGTGGTTGTCATTGATGTCAACACTATTAGCATAAGTTCATTTGAAGCTATATATGTAAAGGATATTGAGAAAATTATAATAAATGACTTGTAGGTTGTCAGTGGTGAAGTGATATTATGCCTATCGGTGAGTTCTATACATTGTTGATTAGAGGTTGTGGACTAAAGGGTTTGTTGTTGAGTGTATCTAGTTTATCCATGTCGAGTTGTAGAGATCTGTGTGAAGATTTGATCAAGTTATGAAGATTTTCATTCTAACAGTTATTTTGTTGCTTCAGTCATTGTTCCTAATTGAAGATGATGTTATTTCAGTTAGTACAGTTGTTGCGGATGCTTCTCTTGTGATTCATGATGCTTGTGGATGTTTCTAGATTGTGATCTATCATTGTTGCACATTTGCATTGATCTTTGTGCTCGTGATTTGAGATTTTCTCTTGTGTGTTCATGTTTTTTATGTTCTTCACCGACAAGGTGTTTGTAGCGTGTTGTGGATCCTTGAGGAATAATTTTTTAAGGTGGCTCATGTTTGAGGATGTTATTTTGGGTCCTCACTAAGCTACAACCGACCTTGGTTGATTCACATTATTAATCTTTAATGTTTTTGGGCTGACAATTTATATTCATTTTATTATTTCTTGGTGGCCGACTTGTAGCGATTGTAATTTCATGTTGTGGATATATAAGAGTGATTGTTTATTTGAATTAAATTGTGGAAAGGGAGTACTTCTGTGTGTGCGCGCAAATAATGTTCAAATCATTCAAAGGTAGAGTGGAGTGTGAAGAAGTGTGCAATAGGGTAAAGAATTGTTCATGTGCTTAACCAGAATTGTAATTAGACATTAAAGCAGATGCTATTCTCTTAGTTCAAAATCTGGATGGTTGTAATCCGAATCTTTTTTTAAGATAATGTGTCTTCCTTGTAATTGAGCAGTGAGCTCTAGGCAGTGTGCCTGAATGCATGTGCATTCCCCATATTTCATTTTCATTATACTTTTAACAGGGTATAATCTTGTGGACTGATCTCCACTGTGGTTTTTCCCCTCACAAGGTTTCGATGTAAAAAAAATATTGGTGTTATGTTCTTTTCTAATGTGTTGATGATTTATGTTTTCATGGTTAATAATAAGATATGAGAATAAGGTCAATAAGTTGAATAAGTTTTGAATTTATGTGACAACTGATTCACCCCCCCTCTCAGTTGTCTACCCTTGTGTTGCCAACACTCTCTCCAACTTATACAAACACAAACCCACAAACAACAAGCTTTCTTTCCCATACCTTCTGATCTCTAATGCCAATTGATGCAGTGCTAAGGTTTCACCAACTCAACTTCTTTGCAACTTGATTCCACAGGGCTTAAAGACACCAAAACACTAAAACATGGTTCCAAACTTTACTAGACCCTAATACACCTGTAAACATATTGATTTTGACAGAAACAAAGCAATAACACTTTCTTACAACACTGTTTTATCATACTTTCAATTGCTTGCATCCATGACACTGATTGCTTGTAGCATTGCACAATAGAAAAATCAAGTATATCTTTTGACCCTGATTGAATCTCTAAAAAATAAATACATTTTTAGGAACCCATTGTAGCCTTATTGAACATACTACAAAATCAAGTACTGTTTCTTTGGAAATATTACTTGTCTAAAATTGAATGTCCTATAGAAATGGGCTCTAAATAGGCCTAATTTACAAACCATGTATCACCTAATTCACTCCAAAGGCTCAAATAACCATGGGAAAAATTGCAACAGGTTATAAAACTACCAAATCATCAAATTTTTAGTGCTTGAAAGACTCATTGATGCATCAAAATATCAAACCCTCACTCTATGCCATTTTGGACTAAATAAAATAGGGGTTTAATGGTTCTTAGCTTTCCCAACCTCACGACACCTTGCTAATGGTCCAAACATCTTGAAATATGTCTGAACATGATATTCCAATCATCTCCCAAGGTTTAGCACTTGGTTTTCACAAAACCCTAGCCTTGTGGCTCTTGAATTTTCTCCAAAATCACTATTTTCCAGACTAGGTCCTCCTTCAATCCTTATCAAACATTAACATACACCCCTGTAACTTTGGAATCTCAAAGATCATGTTAAAATAGACCTCCAAAATAAAATTCGCTAGTTTTTACCAGTTAAAATGAGAGTTATGCATTTTTTGTGCTTGCTGCTCCTTGTACAAAATTTTCAAGTTGCCTCCAATCAAAGAGAAGTGGGTTTGTTGTCTATACATGGCCGTACAATGGCTTGCAAACAGAGACAATGTTGGAAATGCACAAAAATCACCTTTGTTTCTTGTTCAATCCTTCCTTAAAACCACACTTTTCTCTTTACAACGATGCAAATGGGCTTTTAAAGGCTTTACAACTTCGTCAACATGACAAACTACTTCAACTACCTTTTAAACTCCCTATGACCCTTCATATTCCTCTTTTGTTTGCCCTTTTTGCACAACTTTTACATTGACAATTTTTACATTATTTTGACAACTTTTGCAATATTTGAAAAATGAACTAAAAATGACTCCATAGGACCCATAACATCATAAATGTGGCCTCTTAGGCCTTATTACACCATTAGGACATCAACCTTAAACTAAAGATCTAAAGTTTCCTCATGGAGGCATGAACTCTATCAAGTGCTCCTGCACCATAATCCTACACAAGAGTATCAAATTTATCAAAATAACTCCATAAGTATTTAGTTTTATTCATTTTGATCATCAATATGTTAATTAGATTCAATTTATGCATATCCAAATCTAATTTGATAGTGATCCCACAATACTAGTTTACAATTTTTGGCCAAACTGGACACTGAAATATTTTTTTCTAACTAAATCTTCACTTTCGGGCACCTATAGAGGCTAAACCATGAGGACTTTGAAGATAATGCAAACTAGTTATTTGTGTCATTTTTTCTGTAGATTCTAACTATATTTTTTTCAAAAATTTTGGAATTAGATTGCACTTCTTTTTCCATCTCCTTCAAAGACTACTTTTTTTCAATAAACAACATTTTAAGGAGTGACACTCACCATATAACTCATAACTTTTTCCCATGAAGGATAAATTCTTTTTTTTTTGAATTTAGATTTGTAACTACGATATCTAGTGCTTCCAATTGGTTTTGTAGTGTTTTATTGAATATTTTTTCCTTAATCAAGTTTTGAAGTCAAACCAATTACAATTCAAGCATAGGCGGACCATATAACGCATAACTTTTTTTGTATCTATCGAAATTAAAGCTTTTTCTTTTTGTTGGATCAAGGAATTCAATATCTGGGGAACTCATATTTTTCAATTTTTTTTAATAATCTCCTATTTTTCCACATCTGTAGAACAAAGAGCTTGATTTTCAGTGAAAAACCTATGTTTAATAAAACTAAAAAATCAAATACATAATAAAACCAAAACATATTAAATTAATATTTGTTGGATAGCTCATTTTGAGGACTACCATCATCCAATTGGGTCTATGAAGTCTCCTCCATTTTCATCCTCAACCCGAGCTTTGAAGTGCAAAATTCTGGACATTTTTGGTTCCTGAGGAGGAGAAGGGGGCAAAAGGGGGGTTCGAGCAAACCAAGGGGATTCGCTCGAACCCCCAGGGGTTCGCTCAAACCTAGGTTCGAGCCAACCCCCTTTCCACAAGCCTTTATTTTTTGATTTTTGTCAGGAATGGTGGGCCCCATCATTAAATGGGTTCACTTGAAGAGGGGTTCTATCGAACCCCATTTGGGTTCGCTCAAACCAAGAGTTCGTTTGAACCCCCAAAAACCAATTTTTTTTGCATGGGGTCATGTTTTGCAACTTTTCCTTCCTCACTGGAATTGTAAACCACTTTTGTGGGTTTACCCTTGATTTGGTTGAAAATATCAAAATTTATTTGTATAACCCTTTTCCTCTATTTT
The DNA here is from genome assembly GCA_007258455.2 of Sequoia sempervirens. Taxonomy (NCBI): domain Eukaryota; kingdom Viridiplantae; phylum Streptophyta; class Pinopsida; order Cupressales; family Cupressaceae; genus Sequoia; species Sequoia sempervirens. Next base: position 308,953,056 of record VDFB02075321.1, read on the forward strand.
TAAGGTTTTCTGATATATCTATGTAAACTTCAAATTTGGTATTATGATTTTACTGTGTAAATCTAGTGTAGTATTTTGATGTTATATTTTAGGGTTTATTTCATAGTCATAGAACTTTGGAGATATTTTTACTATATATTATTGTAGATAATTTTTACTTAGAGTCCAACCATCAATTTTATTCACATTTAAAATTGTCATTTGGTAGGGATGAAATAGTGGAACACTTTAGATATTAGTGATTTTCAATAAAGATCAATCCAATTATTGTTAGAGTATTATGGATACATCAAACTTCAATGGATTCTCCACAAGAGACCTATGTTGCATCTTGAGAAGATTGGTTATAATTGATGTCAAATGTGCGCTAAAGATTATATATGATCCAAAGATAGTTGATATGGAAAGGCATTTGTTGGTGGAAGTCAACATTGCAGTATATGGAAGAGTTGTGATTAGTTTGATGTCTAAGTATCATGAAAAGGTGGGTACACATGTTCTAATATGTGTCTAGTATGCCTACATTAATATCATATGAGTTTGTTGTACTACACTTAGAGGAAAGTTGCAAAAGTTTGGTTAAGGCATTCACAATGTATATCCTAAGGCAGTGACATAGTGTGTTGGTTTGCATCCTTCCACAAAGAAAGATTTAGTTTTTTGGATCTAAAGATAAGTTTATAGAGATGTGAAGTTGATATATCCAATATTTCAAGTAATTACACCTTTTATAGTGAAAGTTGGAAGTGACAGAGTTCTAGTCAATGCTCTAGTAGATTAAAGTATTGATGAAGGCTTGTTGGAATGCTCCACATTTCTCTTGAAGTGAATATTTTACCATGTGGTTCTAAGGACATATTCAGTGATGTCTAGAGAGTGTTACATTGAGGTTTCAAGTGGCGTGGTGGTCTGCAAGTTTAGTTTTTCAAGTAACAAAGTGTTATAGTTGGATATGAATGCCTATTCTTCTATAGAACATATGTTTGAGTACTTGTGCTAGTAGAAAATTCTATAGATCAGTTTTATGCATTTGTGTGGACATTATACATATATCAAATTATCTCAGGTTTGAAGTGCATGAAGATCTATCTGTTTCGAGTACCACATAGTTGTTTTAAGTCAATTTGTGATGTTATGAAGTTGTTGAGACCGAGTAAGGTATATTATTATTGTGCACCACAAGTTAATGATTGAGCAGAGTTCAAGGATTGTTCAAAGATATTGTATGATTCATTATGACTCATTTGGGTGTATTATAAATAATGTTATATCATTTTTGTATACCACCAATGAAGATGAAGTTTGACATGTTACAAGTTTCATTATTTATTTTTTGTGGCCGGTTGAATTTGTAAATTTTGAAAAGTGTGTGGATGATATATTGAAGATCAAATTTGTGGAGATGATGATGGAAGTGTACAAAGATGTATGAGTGCATGAGCAGAGTTTAACAAGGTCTTCTATAGATCTAATGTGTAGAATTGATGACTATTAGTGGTTGAAGCCATAATATCAGTCATATTAGTTGTTCTTTCTTTCAATTAGGGAGTAGTAGATTCCTTGGGTGCAATCCCCTAAATTAAAGTCAATGAGTATCTTCTTCCTTGGGTTGTAGTCTACAATCAAAGCTGTAAACTATTTTTACTTGCGAGGCTGGATTAGGATCGTAACTCCAAGTAATATTTCTCATTGTGGTTTTCTCTTATGGGGTTTTCCACATATATCTAGTGTCATTTGTATTCTTGTTTGTGTGATTATCCTCTTTCTTATTTTCATTAAGTAGAAAAATGCTAAATTATTATAACTTAAGTTCAACAACAATTCATTGGGATTGAATTTTAAAGTATAATGATTCACCCCCCTTCTTAGTATTTTGGTGTGTTCAATAATTTGTAGATCAAAGCAAGCTTCCTTGATATTTTTTCAACAATAGAGGTAGATCCTATCTTTGAACACATGGAGAATAAAGCAGTATCCAAGAAGTCCTCTAAGGAAAAAGAGGTCATACTCCAGAAGGATGATCATGAATACGAATTTAAATTCAATAAGGAAGTTTTTCCAGTGGATTTTGTAGGTGAGCTTAATTATGCTCTAAATGATCTAGATGAAGAAAGAGAAAAGAATGAAGAGCTCCAGTTACAACTTGGAAAACGTTGAAAGTTCAACTTGAAGAAGGGAAAATAATTGAAGAATGTATGAATTTGAAGCTCATTGAAAAATTTGTTGAATGTTCCAAGCTTGAAGAAAAAATTGTTTCCCCAAGGAATGAAAAAATTGTTGAATGTTCAAATTTTGAAGAATATAGTTCCCTTGAGGAAAGAAAAAATCTCAAGTGAATTTTTAAAGCTTGAAGAATAGATTGTTACCCTAAGGAAAGAACTGGAAAAATAAAAAGAATAAATTGACAAGGGTTTGAAGCTGAAAGGAGGTTTTGAAATTCTTGATGAGTTGATTAACTCTCAAAATCCTTCAAAAGAGAAGTCTAGTCTTGGTTTTGAAAAAGGGAAAAGTCCTACAACCAGTGCTTATACAAATCTATATGAAAACTTCAAAGTAGAAGGAAAGTTTGAAATAGAGGAGGCGAAATCTTCCACTAAAGAACCTAAGAAGACTGCCTCCTAAATTGCAAAGACAAATCAAGATAGCAAGAAATAAGATGGATTCATTCCTATCTAGAGACAAAGAAGATTTAGAGGTCCTCCACCTATAAGACAACTTGCCCCTACTAGGTTCAATCATTCTTTTCAAGACCTCATTTTTTTTCTTGCAATAAATTTACGTATAAGGTTGTTGATTATAGATCTAGGCAAAGAATAAATGATTATATGGGTAGAAAACTATTTGTGCCTCAAAGATATGATGTTTTATTTCATGGATATTTCTATGCATGCAACAATTTTGGTCATAAGGTTGTTGAGTGCAGAATTAAGGTGAAGAGGAATAAATTTATTCCAGAGAACAACATTGTTTGCTATAAGTGTAATAAGGTTGGACATAAGGAAAAATTTTGTAGAAGTGGTTTTATGAAGCCACCTATTTAGAATCGAAAGAAAGATGAAACCCTAAATTAACAAAATAAGGGTAATGAAAAGGTTTGGAATGAAAAGTAAGGTTAGGAAAATTAAAAAAATATGATACTATGCTTGTACATTCTTCACAAGATCCTATGAAAAAATGAGATAGAGTATATCTCAGGGGGAGCTATCATTTGCAAACATTTCAGCCTCCTAAAAAGGATAATATGTTGAATAATTTAGCATAAAAGTTGAATTGGGAAAATTCTTATAGTGTGTAGATTTGTTGAGCAAGAATTAACCTTTTGATGAAGGTTCAAGAGAAAGTGAATGGTTTGTGGAGGTTTGTTGAGTAAAATTGTATCCCTATGTAGTTATGGAAAAAGTATCCCTTCTACTTTTCCTAGCTTGTTTGGGCCCTCCTTGTCAGTTAGGCTTAATGTTGCCTTGATTTAGTGTTGTAATGTGGTTGACACATTCACATTAGGTCTTGGGCCCTTGCAAACTAGTGAACATGAATGGTACATGGCTAAAGTGTTGTAAAGTGTTGTAACACACTTTCACACTTTTCTAACATTTTGTTAATTAATTGAACCCGATAAACCTCTTTTTAATTAAAATAAACATTAATCTTCCCTTATTTGAAGTGTTGTAAAGTGTTGTAAAACACTTTCACACTTTTCTAGGCTTGTCATTAATAATTGGGCTTTCTTATGCTTTAATTGGTCCTATTTTGCATCCACAAGCCTCATTTATTACATCTTTTCGAGGATAATCCCGACACCAATCATTAGACAATCATAATTTTGGTGTTTTTGGTTTGAATGACCTAGATTTAATGATTTGGGATTCATTCACCACCTTGGGTGAATGGGTCCCACCTAGATATTTTGGTCTCGAACTGGATTTCACACATTTCTAAGCACTTTTGATCTTTGGTCTCATACATTATGCCTATCACCACCTTGGGTGAATGAGTCTCGTGTGGCCCAAAATCAAACTAATTCAAATTTATGGTGGGATTTTATCCTCCTAGATCTAATGTCTGCTTGTAGTGTTGTAATTTTAGGAATTTTTGCATAGTTGAGTATAAATAAGGTTCTTTCACTCATATTTTCACCTAGCAATCTAACAAGCAATCAAGTGTTCACAAGCATTCACAAGAGAATTCAAGAGTAGATTATCAAGAATTTTAGAGAAGCATTCAAGTGTCAATCATCATATCAAATATTTCATGCATCATATTTTTTTAGAGCTAACAATTGTGGTGTAAGATTTTGTGATTAAAGCAAGCATTTCATTCAAGATCTATCCAATTCAAGAAAGAATCAAGGTCTACATCCATTGGAGCCATTGCATGCATGTTTGTAGAACCTTATTGCTAGGGTTTGGTTAGTTGCAACAATACATTTTGTTCATTCGTCATTCTCCATTTATATTTCATTCTATTTCAAGGTTTAATTACCAACGAGGGGTTTGACCAGGGAAAACCCCTATCCACTAACCGAACAACATTTTTCCCTCTCCCTTGTGTGTGATTTTAAGGTCTAGGTTGTAGATTTCCTAAGAAGAATGATTGGAGAAAAGTTGCAAATCATTCAAAGTTGTTTTGAAGTTTTCATCAAGCCTTGGAGAAGATTGGAGAAGATCTAGAGGTTGCAAATCAGAGATTTGGATCCAAAAACCAATCAGGAAGGACAAAGCAGACAAAGAAGAATATGATCAACCTTTGAAGCTTCAAAAAATCCCAACTAGACCGATTCACCACTATTGGCGAATGAGTCTCAATTTCAGTCAATTTTTAGATTTTTGCAAATTCAGATAGCCATTTGGCAGATTCATGTTCCTACATAGTTTTCCAGAAATTGGACTGATTCGCCTTGTTGGTGAATGAGTCCCAGTCATCCTTAAAGTTATAATTTCTAGTATTTTATACCTTTATCTAGCCACTTCTATATTTTTAGGTGTACACATTCTATTTTGTGGTTTTTCTATGTTGTTTCATTCACTTTTCTAGGTCATTTAGGGTTACTTTTCATTTAATTAGGGTTTTGCATTGCATCTTTCATCTCATTTCCTTTTCCAAGTCTAAACATGGTGGTGAACCCCTCATTATTCTACTTTCATCCCCTAGGAAATCCCTACTGCAAGGTCTCTTTCTCTTTTGCATTGAGATCTATATGGTTATCCTTGAATGGAATAGCTTGAAAGTGGGTGTGATAGCACTTAATAATTATTCTTTCACCCCCATTTTCCTTGGTTCTAATCTATGATGACATAAATATATCTGGAAAATGATTTACCTAACAAAGTACAAATGCATTTATGGTAGAAAGTTAGAACAAGTGAAAGGATTTTTAATGGGTTTTTTGGATCACTTGAGCTCATTTGTATTCAAGAGCATTTATGTTTGGAGAGAAGAAGAGCATTTATGTTTTCAAGCTTTTGTGTGAAATCCTAGCTACAGTGTTTGAATATTTCTGAACGAATTCCAATGGAAGCACTTCAAGTGATCTATGTGGTGGAGAAACCCATGCCTAAATACAAGAAGTTTCCATTCAAGGCAATGGAAGTTGACAAAGACGATGCATTTTTGAAAGTTCCTATGGATGTGGTTTACTCTAAAGATGTGAGGATTTACATACATGCCTCATTGAATGAGATTGATTATATTTCATCTTTTGAAGTGGTTTGACATGATTTGTTGAATGAGAATGATGTGTACAAGACATAGTACACAAATGTAGCTATGAAAATGTTGGACATTTGGAAAGATTTTCTAGACTTATGTAATAGTAAAGAATAGGTAAGTATCATTTTGATTCAGATTCATGAAAATTTCATTTCGCTAGAAAACCCTACATGATCACAAAGGAATCTATTAGGGTAGTTACTGGTCTTTGTTCCCCCAAACTAGCCTTGGTGTTGAATTCTATAAAGAATAAAATAGTTATGGAGCCCACTGGAGCTAATTTTGATAAGAGAATCCTTATAGGGAAGGATATCATTGATCTCAGTGTGTAGTATGAATCAATGGGTATTGCATACAAAATTTATTTCACAAATAGAGAAGGTTCTACCACCACCACTGCAATTCACACCACACATCAAATAGTGAAGGAAGGTGCTATTTTTGACCTATGGGTGTTGTTGAGAGAGTAGTTGATGGATAACCTAAAGCATACAAATGAAACTAATTATAATTTAAGGTTTGGTTTCTTAATCATTTGTCTCACTTTATTTTTCATGAATGACTTGCTTGGATTCAAAGGAAAGTTCTGAGATAATTTTTCTCTGGTTTCTGTACAAATCAAGAAACCCATTGATAGTTTTCAAGATAAATAAGCATATAACACATTCTACTAGGGATTCTTTAGGAATCTACAATTTGAGATGCAAGGTAGAGAAAGGATATTGTGTGATTTGGTCCAGAAGTATAAAGATGTGACTTTCATCGTGAATTTAAGGATCATTGCTATATAGAGGTTGTAGGGACAAGGAGCTCATGGAATCATGAATTTCATTATGAGGTTGAACCTATGTATGTACAAGGATATGTAGATATCCTACTAGAGAAACCAAAAGACACAACTATTGAGAGGTTTGGTACATATAGAGAACTTGCATGAACAAGTTAGTGAAGAAGCATGTAGAGGAGAATTATGAAATGAATAAAGATAAGCTTCATAAGGAATGGGTTCTTTCTCCAAAGACTACTCCTATTTCCACTATGGAGAGTTCTAAAGATAAATTTGTTCCTCTGGAATCCATTCAAGAACCAACGAGATCTGATAGATCCTCTTTGGTTGTTGCATCTGCTTTGTACCCCTCTAGATCAACACAATCAAATAGTGGAAGAAGAAAAGTTGCATCTGTAACTCCACCACAAAAGAAAGCTATTGGAGCCATGTAAACAAGGCCTAACTAGAAGGATAAAAGGAAGAAGACAAAGTTGAATATATCTCCTTGTATAAAAATAAAGGGAAGAAGATTGCAAAGGAGAGAACTAAGAAAAATCCTCTGGTAACATATGATCCTCTTGAATTTGATGTAATTTTTAATGGAATGATCAAATATGGTTTGTTGAATGATACAATGGAGCTACATTTGGATGTTCATTTGGAAGACAAGAAGACTATTAACAAGGTTTTCATTGAGTATATGTTTAAGCAGAACATTCCCTTTAGTGACATTTTTGACAAATCTTTGGATAGCCTAGCTAAAGCTTTAAGGAAAAGAAGAGAAGATGTAATCAAGGTTGATGAGGAGCTAAAACAAAAAATTGACAAAGTCGGTATCTTTGTCTCCCAAGAAGAAAAAGAGAAGATAGTCTGGAGACAAGATAAGGAGCTTTTCACCAAGAGAAAAATTGATCTTCTGATGAGCATGGATGAAGATATATCAAAAGGAAAATTCAAAGTGAAACTGAAGATGCTACAAAGAAGATAATTAAATAAATATAGATTGAAGTTGAAATAGTTGCATAGGAGGCTCTAGAAAAGCATAATTTTGATATAATGAATGTAAAAGTGCCTCAAGATGAATAATAAACTAAAAATATGGGCCTCCTTTGGATAATACAAGTGACCAAGATATATCTAGTTAGAAATAAATTGTATAAGGACCCTTCAAACAACAAGAAGGAGATGTCTTTGGTATGGAGATAGAAAAGGAAAGGGAGAAAGAAGAAGAAAAGAAGGAGAAATAGAAGAAGGATAAGGATACTAGAGAAGAGAGTTGAACAAAGAATTCATATTCCTCTGTGATGGACTCTATCAAATATTTTTTAGCTCGAGAAATGCAAATCTAACTAGTAGTGACTCTATAGTTACTAAATGTTCCTACTTTTGATGGAGAAGTTAACTTGTCTAAAATATCTTCACCACACAAGTTGAAGCTTGGTGACATACTACATTCCATTGCAAGACAAGAGTTTCTATAACAAAAAGTGGAGAGTGAAGATGTGTTGGAAGAGAAGTTGTCAGAAGCCAAACCAGATATATCTTTATCCCCCACACAACAAATGAAACAACTATTAGAGTCTTTTGAGACTTATTCTTCTCATCTAGAGAAGAAGGTAGAGAAAAAATTGAATGAGAAGAGGATGAATGATTCCTTCAGGAAGTGTCATAGCACATTGGCTAAGTTGAAATCCCACATTAAGGATATTTATAAGTGCTTGGAGGATGGTAAGGTTTTATATGTTTTCTACTAGAAATGGCCAATAACAAAAAAGAACATTAAGGATCAGTTACGTGAAATTGAGATGTAGATCACCAATGTGGCTACAAAATATGATCCAATAAAATAAAATGATAGTGTCATTAGGGAGCAAGTAGATTGTATTCACTCCTAGGTACAATAATTGCAAGATCACAGAGAGTAATTTAAAATTCAGGTAAAACAATTGAGAGAAGTAGCAAGCCTCTAATTGGCCTCACTCATAGGTCTCCTGATAGAGGAAAATGGGGTAGTTCAAAAGTACAAGGAACCATTTTCTTTGGAAGATGCAACAAATACATTTGTTTAGTCATCCTCTTAGGTCCAGACCCTAACAGTTGTTAAGAAGCAATGGGATAATATCCTAATCCAGCTCGAGAACATCTACAAGGGAATTTTTCCATCATCATCAAAGTGAGTTGTGAATTATTTTCATGTAATATATTTTTCCTTTTATTTTTGTGTATATATGTAGTGTAGTGCATTATGTAGATATGAAGATATTGACATTTGAATCCTAGATGGAGTAGAAGTTGTATAGATTAAGGGGGATTTTGTAGATTTTTTCTTGTATAGACAATTTTTTCCCTTTGCCCTTGATGTCAAAGGGGGAGAGAGAGATATGTGCGCCTAAGGGGGAGTGGTTATGCACACTTTTTTTGGTTTTTCCATCAATGGCAAAGGGGGATATTTTTGTGTCTTGAGAAGATCGATTTTCATTGATGTCAAATGTGTGTTGAAGATTGCATATTTTTGAAGATAGTTGATACATAGAGTTATCTATTAGTGCAAGTTAACATTGCAGTATATGGAAGAGTTTTGATTAGCTTTATTTCTAAGTATTATGTGGAGGTGGGTACACCTATTCTAATAGTTTCTAGTATGCCTACATTGATATCTTACTAGTTTGGTGTACTGCACTTAGAAGAAAGTTGTAGAAGATTTTCTAAGGCATTCATAGTGTAAATCCTAAGGCAGTGACACAATGTGTTGGTCCACATCCTTCCACAAAGCAATATTTAGTCTTGTGGATTTGAAGATAATTTCATACAAATGTGAAGGTCTTATATCTAATATTTCAAGTCATTACACCTTCTATAGTGAATTTTTGAAGTGACAGAGTGTTGGTTCGTGCTCTGGCAAAGAAAAGAGTTGATGAAGGCTTGTTGGAATGCTCTGTATTCCTATGGAAGTGACGATTTGGCCATGCGGTTCTAATGAAATATTCAATGATGTCTACAAAGTTTCATTTTAGTTTCATGCTAAGGTCAAATATGTTTTTTGAGGTTCCTTCTTTCGAAACTAAGAATGTTGGTTTCTCATGCCAATTGTGGTTCCTTTGCCTAGTGATGTTGTTTATGACGTCAGATTTTCTTAAGGATTTTTGATTCCTTTGTTGATATATTTATTTCTTCCATGTATAATTATCTGAATGGAAGCCTCTCTAGCCCTTGCTCGAACATTGACGATGTTAGTTGTTGGGCCCCAAAAATATGGGGTGTTCTTGGTCAAACTTGGGTGGTTGAAATATTTAAAGGATTTTTCTTGTTCTCATTCCTATCCCTCAGGAGAGAAAATGTGTTTTTCTTGGTAGGCCTTGGTTTTTTGGAAAATTTATGTCCTAAAAATATGGACTATTGGATTTATTATGTCCAAGGAAAAATTCAACTAGGTCCCTATTTGAGTGAGGCTACCAATCCTCCCTTTAGAATATTGGGATGAAGAGATCTTTAAAGGTGTCACTAGTGATCTTGGTTCCTTTTTAGCAATTGAAAAGGTCAGTAAAGACATGAAACAGTTGATTTATGCTAGATTTTATGTTTATGTTGAGATTGAAAGAGTTCTTCCAAATTATATTAAGATTTATTCCAAGTTGGGTATTTGGGAGAAAATAATCCAATATGAGTCTTTCTCACCGAGTTTATTTCACTATTGTAGAGTGAGGAATTTTTCCCAATTGTGTGTGCATTTGAAAGTTAAGCTCTTTATGTAGTCCCAAAAAATCCTCCCTTCTTTTGGGAACTCATTGTCTAATGTTAAAGGAAATTATTTGGGCTTATTTAGGGTGATCCCCATTGGAAAATATAAGGGGTATTCCCTAATGGATAAGCATGATGTTGTATTTCCTTTGGATCATATTTAAAATTTATATAAGGGCTTGGAACTGACTACTATGGATTTAGTTGAGTAACTTAGGGTAGTTCCCCATATGGCTTCTCCTTTCTATTCTTCCAAGAAACTTCAAATAAACCATCTAGGTCAAAATTTAGTCTAAATGGATCCTTGGTTAATTTCATATTCAAACCTCTTTGAATGTGTTAGTTATTCTTGTGTTGATTCTTCAATTGCTAGGTTTGCTAGGGCCTTTTTTCTGTTGGTCCCTGCTACTAGTTTTTTGTCTCTCTTCTTTTGAGACAAATTTTGTTCACCCTTGTAGATGGTTTTATTCGGTAAAATTCATTATCATGTATTTCAACTCATTTCTCCAGTCAAAAGTGTTTACCTTAACCAAAGAAAAATCATTTTTCTAGAATTTACAAGGTATATTTTGGAAATCTAAAATAATTTTTCTGTGAAGCATAAACTAGGTGTAAAATTCCCACTTGTATCAAGTTATTTTACCCTAATATAGTATATGCAAGAGCCTCTAATGAGGAGCTTTATTTTCTCAATCTAAGGCCACATAATCCATGGGTAGGGTATGATCTTGATGACAAGGTTAATAAATTTTTTTGGTCTTATCTATAGGCATAAATATTGAATATTCAAAATACTGAGAGGGGGGGATGAATCGGTATTCTATTAAACTTTAGAACACAACTTATCCAATCATGAAAAAAAAATAACTGAAAGAAAGAATGAAAGCATGAATCATCCACAAAGTCACAAAAGACATGAACACCAAGATTTTTATGTGGAAAACCCAAAAAGGGAAAAACCATGGTGATGATTAGCTCAAAATATATTATATATGGATATAGTATATTATAGGGGCTCACTACCACCTGACACAATGTGCTTGTAAGGCTCACAACCATAATTAAATACAATACAAAAAGGTTGGCTCACTACCAAAGTGTGAACTGATGCAAACTACACCTCTCTTGTGATGTATTTCAGTTCCTTTAAAGCTCAAAATATGAAGTATTGCTCTGCTTAGCAGTCACTCAACAACTCTACCACTCAACAACTCTACTATGATTCTGAATTCTTACCACTGAATTCACATGTTCCCATCATATGATACAACTTGCACTTGATATGTCATTTATGCCCACTCATCTCTATCTCTTCAAATCCAAAATATCTCATATATATACCCAAAGACATTCACACACATCAATTAGGTCAACCGAATTAGATGTAAAGAAAAATAATCCAAAATAGCGTTTGTGGGCACAACATGTGATTCAAAATCCTCTTTACACCTAAGCAAGCATGCAATACTTAATTTAGGTTGGTATGGATCTAAAATAGATCCAACTAACATCCACAATGTAAATTTAATCTTCTCAGCACATATCAAGTATTAGGTTGGCCAAGAATAGGACCTAATCACAAAAACTTCCAATCGTACATATGCTTCCCAATACATACAACTTCCAAATTCGATCTTTCTTCAATTTATCATTTTTCTGACATTAGTGAGACTAAATCTCGAACCACAATACCAAAAATTTGTTCACAAGGAAATGAAAAATCTCCCACACTAATACATTGAGTAGAGAGATGACAGTGATATACAGAGTTGAACTCTATCATTGATATCTTGCATTATGATTCATAAAACTTCTTGATACATTGAATATAGTTGTATAAGCCAGTCATAATGATATGGTTAAAAGCACAAAGTGATAACTCTTCTTATAGTGAAGTGCAGACCCAAAAACCAATGCACTAAACCACAACACCATCAACAGAGAACACTTAACCAAATTTTTGATAGATCAACTTTCTGGTATAGTTAGTACTATACAAATGACACCAAAAATGCTTCCCCACAATGTTCACATCAATGAAAAAATTGGGTCATCAGAATCAACCTATGTATGTACACATCATGCTCATGTTGCCAGACTGCATCAACAAAAATAGACTTCCAAACTTCCAACAATCTCCCCCTTTGTCATTGATGGCAACATGCATATCAAAAAAAAATTCCATGTCATGAATCAAAACTTATTTCTTCCTAGCCTTAACTCCCCCTTTCATAATTAACCTTGACTTTCCAAAAGGGTTTTCCAACCATCCAAAATGTATTAACAAAATGTTTTTCTTCCTACTATATCTCACATTATCTCTCCCCCTTTGACATCAATGGAAAAGGTCATGCAGGGGCCCAGTATACTTCCCTTATATATCTATATGTACACACATCTTCTTAAAAAAAAAGAACTAATTTGATCATAAAGTTAGGACATATCAACTTGAAGATGTAGATCCATTGAGTTTCTATAGAGTATCCCACCAAGTAGATTTTCGTTCTTCCCAATAAATTTTTGCATGTACAAGAGTCATGTATAGTAGTTCAAGCTTCGTTACAAACTCTATTCCTTCTTCCACAATGTTGGGGCTGAGATTTATTTCTAATAGTTTATTAGCACTGGAAAGGGAACTAGATATATATAGGAATGTTCCTTGTCTTTGCTACTTGTCCCTTAGTTGTCTTTACTACTTGTCCCTTAGTGCCACATATTTCTTGATTGTCTTTGTCCTTTGATTACATATAAGGCAAAGAAATTGTCCTGTAGTTGTAATGTTAAACCACTTCTAATTGTTCCTATCATTTGCTAAATCATAATCATTTTCTTGAGTGCGTATTCAAATTTTAGCTTGACTCATTTCATCCTTTGTATTTTGTGTCCAGTTAGACCACTTTAGATAGTATGATATTAATTCTTGTGCTTCTCCTTCACAATATTGGACATCCTTTAATTCCTTCAAGACTCTGTGATGTGCATCTACACATTTCTTTTTAATATCTTCTACAATCTCCTCTGCATTCCTTGCTTCTGACTCATTTCCAGTTTGTGAACTTTTAGTCCAGAGATGTATGCTTTCAACAAATCAATCATAATTTTGAGATTTTCTATAGTAAATATTTTATTGCTTCATCCAAGTCTTGTGTACTTCCGCTTTCATGCTCATGCTGGGTCACATCAATTTGCAATCCTCCCTCTTGTTTTGCAACCTCTTGCTTGATCTCAATTAGAGGAATAAAAACACTTTTTCTTTTCTTACCTATTCTTCTTGAACTATCGAAGGCTTCAATTATAGATTTGTGCTCAGTTGCCTAATCTGCCAGGGTCCTTTGGGCTTCCTAGAAGTACTTCTATATAAAGATTAACTTCCACCTCAGTCACTTCATAATCCAACTCAAAAATCTAAACAAGTCTAGGTTCAATTGTTTCCATGTAACAAAAATAAATAGAGACAAGGAAATTGATGTCTCTGGAGTATCTTTCCACCACACTTTCAAGTATTCTTATTCTCTTATTCATCCTCATCTAAAAAATTCCAAAGAATGTTGCAAGAGTGTCTTCTTGAGCATCCAATCCACCAAGATTTGTCATAAGATTTCTTATTTGATGTGCTACCGGTTCTGTATTTGACCATTCTAATTTTCCAATTACTTGTATTTCCTTCATGAAGTAGAAAAGTAAACAGACTATCAAAGTATTGTACCTAAATGTATGCTTTTTGTTCTTTTTGACTTCTTTCAATTTTTTCATCAAGTGCTCTTGAAGTAACTCAAAAAGATCATAATCAATACTATTCTCAATCATGTTAAGTGCAATGTGAGCAACAATAGTAGAGGCTGTATAGCCATTGTTAGGTAGGAAAATTTTATGTCCAACAAGCATTGCAGTGTGCCAGGTAGCTAGATTTTTGAATGTACTCAAGGTGTGTTCCTTAATTTCCTTGGAGAGGTGCACCAATCCTTTCAATTAATTCTTGGTCATTGATAGACTTCCACCTTGGAACTAGTCCGAAGGACCACAAACCAGTCACATCCCTTATTGCTTCCCTGATTATTGAGTGTGCACCATCAATCTAGAGATAACTTCATCATGAATCTTGCTCAATTCAATTCTAATGTACTTCTTGTCGAATTCAAATAGTGGAAACTTCCGCTATACATCCTATTTCTTTTCAACTAGGGTTTTGTATTTTGGTTTAAAGGTATTATAATATTCTTCCAATTTGTTTGTCATTAAAATAGTCAATCCAACAGAGGAAATTTCTTCTATTTTCCCATGTATGTATGCATAGATATCCTTAGTTGGTGAAACTCTCAAGGAAGTTCCAAAAAATGTACCTGTTGAGTCTTCCAACAAAATTTTCTAAGAATGCCTCTTCAATTTAATTTGCGGTCTATCTTGTACATCTACTACCTTCGACCCTTCCATTACATTTAAAATTAAAAATTTTAGAGAAGAATTGTGTAAGCATAATACCTCTTGAATTTGTTTCGACCAATATTAGGGTTTTGATGTTTTGCTTTTGGGAGATACCTCAAATCCTCTTCCTCTTCTTCAATTTACTTCTCCTTCACATCAAATGAATTTTCCTTCTCAAATATGTTTTTAACTCCATGATTTGACATGTATCAATAAATGTGTCAACAATAAATGCTTTAGAAAAAGCTATCAAACTTTGAAACCTTGTATCCACAGTTAATTTACAAAATCTCCACAAACTTCTATAGTGCAATATTTCCTTTTGCACCTTTCTTCCATAGCTTCATAAATTCCTCTTCCAAGATATATCTTCATGACAAGTCTTGTCACTTCATATTTCTAGGGGGCTATTAGAATTTTTTGTTAGTGCTCCCCCTAAGCCTTAGCATGGGCTCAATTTTTAGAAGTATATGTACCAGACGCAGGAACAAATGCATTTAAAGTTCTTGATTCATCTCTATTATTAGACTCCTCTTTCTTTCTCCACATCCTTTCCATTTCCTTCTTAACCTCGGTAAGATCAAATTTCTTCATAGATTCATTTCTCTTTACCAGATTAGACTATCTTCTATGTAAAAATAGAACTCTTGAAATATGTTTGGGTTTGTTGCAATTGTAGCACACAACATTTTTTTGACCAAACTGACTTCTATTCATTCTTGATCTACACTGGTTCACCTTATGTCCAGATATATTACATGAATAATAGTAGCCATTAAAAGATTGAAACATTCTCCCAGTATTATATCTATTCATCATCTGACGTCTACACTCAGTACTTATATGTCCAATTTTCTTGCATGAAAAACATTTTTTGGAGAAGAATCTAGCATTTTGATTCATTCTACTCCTACATTTTGTTGCTTTATGTCCATATTTATTGCATGAAAATAAAATACCATTAAAGATGGGTACCTTTGAGCATTTGGTTGTTTGATAGGTCTTACAGCATTGCTTCTTTGATTTATGAATTGTCTCCTATTGCCTTGAATTTTATTTTGATTATCAACCTTGATAGATGTTTGATTTTCCTTTAAAACCTTGTCCTTCTTCAAGTCCCAAACCACCTTTTTCTTAGAGGGTTTCTGCACTGCAATCAATTCATTAAGCATTGTAGTACTTATTTTGAATTTCTCCTCATGTATTCTTTCCTTTTCCAGATCAGATCTGAGATTTACCACTTCTTGCTCAATTCTAGAGAATTCTTCAGTCTTGCTTTGTACCAATACATTCAGGCATTCCTCAATCCTTCCTTTTTTCCATTTTTACTTTCAATTTGGTGATCTCTTCATTTTCTTTCTTTAATTGTACATTGACTTCCCTATGTCTTTCTCTGAACTTCTTGATTTGTTCTCTCAACTTTTAAATTATTCATTGATTTGCTTCTCCTAGGCTTTCCTTCAAGCTTTTGTTCTCAGTTTCAACTCTTTCAAGATCTTCAAGAGCAACCTTGAGTTCTTATTTTTCAAACATGCATCCATCTTCTACATATTCAATTGCATAAATTTCTTCCAAAGGAATAGGACAATTCTTGTATGTCATGTGCTCAAACTTCTAAGATTATCCTCAAGCTGTTAGGCTTTTCTTCAAGAAACCAGGCTCTGATACCAATTTTTGAACATTCATAATACTAAAATAAAAAATGAAAGCATGATTCATCCACAAAGTCACAAAACACATGAACAACAAGATTTTTACGTTGGAAAACCCCCAAAAAGTGAAAAATCATGGCGAGGATTAGCTCACAATATATTATATCCGGATATAGTATATTTTAGGGGCTCATTGCGAAGGCACACTATCCTTGTAAGGGTCATAGCCATAATTAAATATAATGCAAAAAGGGTGGCTCAATACCAAAGTGTGAAGTGATACAAACTATACCTCTCTTGTGTTGTATTTCAGTTCCTTTGAAGCTCTGAATATGAAGCACTGCTCTACTTAGCAATTGCTCAACAACTCTGCTCTGATTCTAAATTTTTACCACTGAATTTGCATGTTCGCATCATATCATACCACTTGTACCTAATATGTCATTTATGCCCAATCATCACTATCTCTTCAACTCCAAAATATCTCATATATATACTTAAATACATTCACACACATCAATTAGGTAGGCCTAATTAGTTGTAAATGAAAATAATCCAAAATAGCTTTTGTCGGCACCACATATGATTCAAAATCCTCTTTACACCCAAGCAAGCATGCAAAAACCCTTAAACTTCATGCAACCCTTTTTTTTTACAAAGGAACACTAAATGGTTGCTGGAGAACAAAAAATTATAGCCAAGTTGAAAAATCATAGCCAAATTGAAAAACTATTGTCCAAATAAAAAATACATGCAACATAAGAAAATCATATTTTTATTTTTATTTTCCAAAACAATCTCTTAAATTTTGATTAGTGGATGAGAAAAGAGAAATATTCTAATCACATCCTAGCCAAAGTTGGAAACTCTTATCAACATTTTCAAATTTTCCAATAGAACATTTAGTACCAAGAAACATCCACAATGATATGAAAAACTTGTAAATGAGTAACTTGTAAGAGTAACTCTCACCACAAGTCTCCAAAGCTCTCCCATGAACATTATCCACACTCAAAAAAGGAAAAAGATAAAGAAACCTCCATGTCATCATCCAAAACATAGAAACCAAGTAAAGGTACCAAATTTTTATGCTTAAAATTTCCAATAGTTTCCATCCAAACCTCAAAACCAATGTAATGTGAAACCAAACATCCATGAGGATAGCCAAGTAAAGGTACCAAATTTTTATGCTTAACCTTTCAAATAGTTTCCATCCAAACCTAAAAACCAATGTAATGTAAAACCAAACATCCAAGAGGATAACCAAGACCAAAGAGAGAAACAATGTACATCATATACCTATAAGAGAATTCTTCTACATACACCTCTAAATGCCAACCGTGTCAAGTATGATATCCTCCAAAACTAACATCCACAATGTATATTTAATCTTCTCAATACATATCTAGTATTAGGTTAGTCAAGAATATGACCTAATCACAAAAATTCCCAATCATACACATGCTTCCCAATACATGCAACTTCTAGATTTGATCTTTCTTCAATTTCTTATTTCATCGACATCAGTGAGACTAACTCTAGAACTGCAGTACCAAAACATTCTTCTCATGGAAATGTGGAATCTCACATACTAATACACTAAGCAGAGAGATGGCAGTGATATACAAAGTTGAAATTTGTAATTGATATAAGTTAGAATGGATCTAAAATAGATCCAACTAACATCCAAAATGTATATTTAATCTTCTCAACACATATCAAGTATTAGGTTAGCCAGGAATATGACCTAATCACAATAACTTACAATCATACACATGCTTCCCAATACATGCAACTTTTAGATTTTATCTTTCTTCAATTTCTCATTTCATCGAAATTAGTGAGACTAACTCTAGAACCGTAGTACCAAAACATTCTTCTCAAGGAAATGTGGAATCTCACATACTAATACACTGAGAAAAGAGGTGATAGTGATAAACAGAGTTGAACTTTTTCATTGATATCTTCTAGAATGATTCAAAAAACTTCTTGAAATCTTGAATATAGCTATATAATCTAGTCATAATGATATGGTTAAAAGCATAGAGTTATACCTCTTCTTGCAATGAAGTGCAGACCCAAAAACTAATGCACTAAACCATGACACCATCAACAAAGAACACTTATCCAAGTTTCTGATAGATCAAATTTTCAATATAGTCAGTACTATACAAACGACACCAAAAATACTTCCCCACAATGTTGACATCAATGACAACATTGGGTCAGCCAAATGAACCTATATATGTGCATTTGATGATCATGTTGCCATACTGCATGAACAATGGCAGACTTCCAAACTTCCAACAATAAAGCTACCATGGAGGACTTCTAGGAAGATCACCATAATGACCAAGATATCATAAGTGTTATCCACCCTTGTATATAAAAGAGTCAAAACCTAGGTATCAAAGCCAATTGAGAAAAATTTAAATAAATCCTTTGATAAGCCTACAAAAGTAAAAGAAGCTACTAAAGTAGGTGTGATAGGTGGATTTTGAGCAACACCTTTGCAACAAGATCATCTTGAAAAACTAGATGTTGTTCTCCCATATCCTTCACTTTACATTGATAAACATGGGAGAACACAATTTGCTCCATTCTCCCCCTCTTCTAAAATGAATCCTCCTCCTATAAGGATACCATAAAAACCACCTACTTCTACAACACCATAACCATCATAGGCCAAGAAGGATGATGAAACCAAAGTCACAACTGATGAAGTGCTAAAGAAAGTGGAGAAATAATTGAAGGGAGAGGATATTATGAAAATCCCATAGCCCCCTCCAAGTCTAGGATTGAGTTTTAGCCTGAAGCTATTATTATTGAGGATACAAGATATGACTCAGATCAAACAAAAAAAGAGGATTTTGATAAGCATGAATATGGCTTAGAAACACTTCAGGATCAACAAAATATATAGTCCCCCACCTTAGAGTCTTCCTCAATACTAGATACCTCAGTCTCCTCCAACTTCACCTCCACAACAACAATAGATACACTCTCCTCCCAATTCCTCACAAAAAACCATATAATGATATAGAATGTTCCTACTCACCCAACTTGGTTAAACTTGATTTTTTCTTCTAGGAGAAGAAATATTGAATTAAATTCATTGAAATTATAAGTGATAACAACTATGGTTAATAAATAAAACTCCAAAATAATCCTAAGGTCATCTCAACAATCTAAATGAGTCATATTAGAGAAATAATTGTTGAAATAACAATTTATATTGTAGATAAGGATGTTAAAGACATGACTCACCAAGATTATCAAGTTACTCAAATAAATTTTGTCAAAAAGACGAGGGAGGAAGAGGTGACTTCTTTAGATACAAATTTTGAGTCATTGAAGGTAAGAATATAAAAGGACCAAGAAAGTAAAAGACAACTTGGGGAGCAATTACAATAGTTGCAAAATTTTGTTAAAAGCCTAAAAACTCTAGTAACTTCATAGCCAAGTACCTACACCAATATCCTAATTTTGATTTCAAATATTAATGTAGATAGCCTATAGGTAATAAAACAAAAGGAACAAGCATAAGATAGCTAGATAGATACACTTTTATTTAATGCTTGTAAATAGATAGAATTTGGATGTAAGTTTCACTAGCAACTTTGTCATCTTGATCTAATATTGAGCCAATTTATGGATCTTATGAGGAAAGAAGATGAATCCTATGAAAGGAATCTTCCTAGACAATTAGAGAGTTGAATAATATGTCTCCCCAAGAGATAGTGAAAATGGGATTTTGCAAGAAAGTGATGTGAATTTTATTGACAAAACTACCAAAATAATAGCATTTAAGAAAGACTTGATGGCATGGTATACTTAAAATATTCTTGAGGAATGAGAAGATTGAGTAAAGTTAGGGACAAGTTTGAAGAAATTTAATATCTAATAATCAATTCAAATTTGGTAAATATGGATAAACATGACATTAAATCGATGTAAAATCCAATAGGTAATAAAGGATAGAATGGATGGACTAAGGAACAAAGTAGATGAAAATTCAATGGAATAGTTGATGTATGTTAGGTATGATTTTTAGAAATATAGTCAATGATCGAACATATATGAATAATTAGTTGGATTTGTCTCATAAAATTTGTGAATATTCCAAGCTCTTCATTCAGATATTAAATGATCCAAACAATGCAAAATTAAAAAAGTGTTTAAACGACTATCTTAAATACAAGAAAAAGAAGAAAGGGAAACAAAATGTTTGAATTTGAATAATTTGGCACGAAGCCAAGCTTTTTCTATGTTTAATATGTTGGAACAATTAATTAGTTAATTTAATATTCTATTTATAATTTGTAAAATGGCTCTCACTTAGCATATAAAGTAGTTCATATAGTTTAGGTATTGCTAAGTTTTAGTTTTAGAATCATGCAAGAACTTGTATAATATGATGGATGTAATAGTTTCTAAATATTGGAGTATGACAATTATTTTGGGACTAATCTAAAGTTAGAAATAACTACATGAATTTTTTTACAACATATATTGCATAAAATTGGATATTTTTATCTCCTTTATTTTCCTATAAAATGATGCATTAAAGATTGTACAAGGTTTAATTCTTTTAGTAAAATCTTGGTGGGATTAATAAAGATTAGTTTTATTCAATTGTCTCTTTATGTCATGAATGGTAGAGTGCATTAAACAATTCTTTACGTGTTTAATATCTATGGAGCTAAGAATACTTTGAATTGTATATCTATTTATTGCTGATTTATTAGAATTATCATTAAATTTGCATGTGTAATATGGTGGTGTAATGAATATATTTCTGATTTATTCTAAATTCCTTTAAATATTGCACTTATCTTATTATAGATCAAACAATTGTTAATCTTGATAAAGTGGGCTTTGAAATGAACTTATCAAATTTTCTTGCATAAAAAATGAAATATTTAATTAGACTATTCATCTTTATTTTATCTCTTATTAACCCTAATTCTTATGCATTTTACTTTACAAATATGTTAAGATTAGATTAGCATAAAACTGAAAAATAAAAAATAATAAAACATTAGAAAATATAAATTCATAAAAAGAAACAATCCCAAGAATTTTGAGCTATAAATTTAGGCCCTTTCATTCAACAATAAGGTATCCAACACCACTAAGACCCAACTATAGAGACCTTGGAGAGAAAAAAAAATATGTGATTTGTCATCTTTTCAAAAGAGGTAAAATATTTTATTTTATCCATGTTGCATTGTGTTAATTGGACTATCAGCAAGTAGTAGTGAGGGTTTCTGAGCTGGTAGAAAGTAAATAAAATTATTGTTGCAAACTACACACATTTTGTATGAGTTATATTTTGAATTGAGATCTTTGGTATGCACTAGGATAGTAGTACCAATGGTGGTGGTAGTTAAAGAAGGCTATGAAAATAATGTTAGCCCCATCGTAGTTTGGGATGGAAGGACGTGTAGGTAGTAAGGTTACTAGTGTAATGGCTAAATGATAAGGGTTGTGTCTTAGAAATGTATCCATATGAAAAAAATAGGATTTGATGCTAAAATGAAAAAGGTGGCTACATGTGTGGAAATAGCCGTTTGGGCGCTCAAAAATCAACTTAAACATAGGAAATTTATTATTTATTACATTCAAATATGAGTCTTAAGTTTCCTTGTAGGTAACCACCATGGTAGAGACATCACTATTTACTATCAAGACTATGCCACACAATAAATGAAGGGGATCTACGTGGTCCTACAACTATGTCCTTATGGACTCCAAAATGGTTCCATACATATGGTAGTTCATTATCAATATTGAATGTATATTGGTAATCAAGTAGACATATATCTAGTTGACACACCTCAAAATGAGGAAGTATGCAAAGGGAAAATTCATGATTGAATCTTCCCTCAAAATCATGATAAGTAGTGGGAGGAGTAGTAAACTACAAATGAGTTGGGTCCTTTGGATCAAATGATAAATTTGAGAAATTGAGGGTTGTTCTAATAGGATTTGTTTAAGGTCTATTGCAAGACATGCTTAATTTTTTGACAATCTTATGAACAACATTATTAAAATAGAGATATTGGGTTATGAAGCTCACAATTTTTTTGTAGACGCTTCATAATACACAACTGAAAATGATGAAGATTTCTTATTGTTTCTAAGATTAATTGGTTTTTATATATTTTTGGTTGTTTTGGAATAAAATTTATGAGGAAGTCAAATTCACCAAAATGTAGTGTGTGAAAAATTATTTAAATTTAGAAACTTTATTTTTTCTCTAAATTGATTACTTTTCAGAAATTAATCTAGGGTGAATCTAGTGTTTGATTGAAAATTTGTTGTTTGTAATGTTTTTGATATTCTTTAATGTAAAAGAGAAAAAAACAACTAGACTATCCTAGAGCTGTTTTAAACTAGGAAAAATATATTTCACTATGCTAAATAATACAAAAAGTAGACGATATTGATTAACTACTAACTTGAACAAAAATCTAATAATTGATGTTAGAATAGAAAATAATAAATGAAATAGATTCTAGAGCCAAAAGATGAAGCTTGCTATTGAGGATGCCTATGCGACACACCAAAAATTGTACAATGTCATGTCATAAATATATTGTACAATTATTGCAACTTAGGACACTAGTAAACTCATTTTTCACCTCATAATTCATGTTCAGTTATGTAGTTAAATAAAGGAATGAAAAAAATGTAGATATGATAGAAAATTATTTAATACTAATTAAACTATTGATTTAGTGAAAAAAATGATAACAAGAGGGGGAAAATATGCAAACTATTGTGGGATGCTAGCACACCATGTGAATGTCAACATAAGGTGCTAATATCCAAACAATTATAGCTCCTCAAAAGAACAAACACTATAAATAACAATGTTAACACAAATGACGGACAATTTTACACAAAAAAAGAGGGGGGATGGCCTTGACACCATAGATGAAAAAAAACTAAGACAAGAATTAAATAAACATAAAAAAAATACTTAAAAAATTAATATTAAAATGAATCCAAAACACAATATGAAATTACAAGAATTAACATTTTTCAATATAACAGTTACATTTTAGTATGGATGAAATTTGTAAACTTATCATTGACTCTTTAACTGTTAAACCGAATAACTCTTAAATAGACTTAAAAAATAATGCTTATATAGAGTAAAAAATCTGATTTGACACATACATGCAAATGTAGATTCCAGATTTCCGCTCTTTGACATTTTCATCTACATGTTGAAATTTGCCAACGTTGTTACAAATTTCAATTAAAGTAGATCGAGCTCGATGCTATTAGGCGAAAAAATTGGAGAGAGGAATACGTCGAAATTGTCTGCTCATTTAGTGTATAATCGATTAGATGCAAATAAAATGTCTGTTGTAACTTAAAAGATTTCTACGCTCTGTTTGAGAGGAGAAGCAATGAAAATTATAATTAGCTTTGATTCCTCTTTACATATTGGCAAATCAATTTTAAATTTTAACAACCAAATTATTTTAAAAGCAAAGAACCAGAGTAAGGATTGACAGATTGTAATATAATATGGCAAGAGCTATGTTAATTATACTACGTCAAAAGCTAAACAATTTTCAGTACACAGTTGGTCTTGCAGTGGAAAAGAAGAGCATAATAGCGAAGAACCCTTTAACCAATATATAGTTTGTGCCATGCCCACGTATATTGAAGTCATATCAATACTAGCTGGAAGTGTAACAGAAAACAAGTGCATGTCATACACTGACATGATACCATTGTTCCTTGGAAACCAAAATTTTACAATACTGAACATGACAAAGGAAACATTATATTTAAGGCAAAGAAATGCGCGTCCTCTTCATAGAGATGCATGTTTTTCTGCTGGCGAATCTCCTCTACAACGTCATTGTCAAATTCTGAAATGCACCCCATCTTCAACATCTCACATAACCCTGCAACAAGGCCTGGATGTTCTGATAATAATTCCTTTGAAACTACCTCTGCAAATTCAATTGCCAGTGACAACCTCGTCTTTGGATTGTGTCCATCAGATTTATGTATTAAAATTCTGTTTTTATCCTTTTCCCAGCGCACAAAAGAAGGTGCAGTTGCAACAATATTCTCTGGTTTGCCATCCTCTGTTCGAAGTGTCAGAATGTATGAAATTTTCATGGGTTCTGTGATTTCATAAGCAGTTGTCTCTAAAAGAGTTTTAACTATTCCATGCCGTTTATCTGCTGATATATTGAAGGATGGGCATGCGAGATAAGCAAGAACAATTACATATAGTCCTCCTTTGAAAAGTCCCTCCCCTCTTTCCAGCTTACGCAAGGACGCGTCATTTGAAATAGAAAGCTCAGTTTTGTGAACTACTTCTGAAATATTTTTAACTCCAAGGGAGTTATACAATGAGAACAAGGAGTGCAGAGGTATTTCAGAATTAGGGGGGTTTGGATGCCATGCAAATATGGTCCTGGCAGAAGTTTTTTTGAATAGTTCTGTGAGTTCAATATCATTAGGAACAAAGACAGCAGTAGCAGGACTCAATTCAACGAAATCTCCATAATCTTTCTTTGTAGGAAATTTCAATCCTTTTGCTCCCATAAATTTCTCTACTTTGGATGGAAAAATTAACCAGTACTTCAGAATGCCTTTCCAAACTGAATAACACTCTGTTTCCGCTACATATTGCAATAGTCCTTGATGATTTGCGGAGGACCAATCCAGCCACACATTGCAATACTCCTCGGCTCTAGGACGCATAAGTACTCCATGATTTGTAGAGAAAAAGGGTAGTAGTGAAGCTTCATAAATCATTGTCTTCAGCATTCTGCCAAATAACACAAATGTTAATCAAATGTTCAAGAACGAATTTAATTTCCTACAAAATGATAAGAGTACCAGTCGTAAATGATTACCAGGAAAAACGTTAGAAATAAACAGATTTATAACAGTAAAGCAAATGGCATTAGAAATAAACAAACGTCTATAACAGTAAAACAGTTGACCTGAATAAGCTCCATAAGGAAATGGACATCCTTTGTATAAAGCTCTGCAGACAGGTGTTTAACAGCGTGATGAAGGTCTTCAACCAGTGGATTTTCTTTTCTACCAATTGAGAAAATATTCATAAACGAGATGTGTAAGCACAAATGAATAATTTATCGCTGATTTATAGCTTCAAAGTTTAGCCGATCACAACTTCATGATGTTTAATAACTTTGATGTGAAGGAGTACGTTATAAATGATAGCTTGAAGTCCGCATAATGAGAGATATGAATGCAAAATCATCTTAATTAGAGATATGAATGCTTGAAGTCCGCATAATGAGAGATATGAATGCAAAATCATCTTAATTAGACATCTTTCACTTTGCTGCGCAGGTCAATCTGACAGAGAAAATGGCTGGCATAATTATTTATGGCCGTCATTTGAGCTCCTTACAGCCAAATTAATTAAGATAAGCAGCGACTTCATCGAACTTAATTAAATTTACTCCCGTGATGTATAAATGAAAAGGTCACTAAAATAAGTCCAAATAAGTGTGAAATTGTACGTTCTCCTAGAAAAGGGTACAATTTTCTACACTACAAACCCTTCACGTTGACATTAGTGATATATATCCCTTTTTAAATTGCTTTTAGGGTTATATATCACTTCAAAGACCATTATAATATAAATATTCATAACCCTTTTTGAAACTGATTCCTGATATGTATATATGGATGCCTATATATCCCTTTTTATATATATCAGCAATGTCAACATGTATATATGTGTGTGTGTGTGTGTATACTAGCTAATGGTTACATATATGGCTTTGTATATGTATACAAGGTTAACATTTATGTTTAATTGCAAACAACATTATAATAGATATACTTAAGCATTCACTATTGATAACATAAACTCAACTATATTAACTTATTACAAAAAATAGGTTATGTTCAGGTAGCTATGTATTGTAGGGAAACAAAAAAGATGAACATATTAGTAATTTTAAAAAATATATTAGTTACTAACATAACATAACACTATTTGACAAGAGAACTTGGTTCTTTCTATGTAAAGGGAACACCTTCAAAACACTGACAAAAACAAAATTGGCATGCATTCTATCATGTTGCACATTAACTTCATAATTACAGATGGCTCTAAAAATCTATTTGCCCCTTGTAATCTAACATTCCTATTATGAAAACCAAATTTGATGAGAGAGAATCCAAATGATGGGAAGCATTTTGTTGACGCGTTGTTGCTCTGTAAACCTTGCCTAGCCAACTGCTCATCCATGTTTTTTATCTCTAAATCTCTAGGATTGCAACTTGATTGAGTTTGGTTAATACTTGTGTGAGGCAATGGTGGACAATATTGGGGCAATGAATAAAAACTAATTCCTTAAAAATTCATGTTGTTTTGACAAGAGATTTAAAGGATTGCTCAGATGCCTTTCCCTTGTTGCCTCTTTTCTAGCCCTTTCCAATTCTCTCTTTTAGTAGCTTCCCATCCAAGCCTTTGTTGCTCCTTTTTCTGTTCCTTCTCTTTCCTTTGTTGATATCTTTGTACCTCAGTTGCTTGTCATTGAAGGTCTTTTTCAATTTTTATTTGCTCTTTTAGGTCCCTTGTCATAATTTTTTCAAGCTTCCATTGTTTGATCTGTTCTCTCTTCCTATATTTCAACTATTGGATTTCTTTCTCCCTCTCCTCTTGCTCCATTAGTATCTTCATGTAGTCATATATGGTGAGGAGATATGATTGTCTACTCAGTCAAATCCCAAATTCAATTAGGTGCTTGGATGCATCCTTGACTAGATGAACGTGTAATTTCAATAATTGGGAAATGTTTGAACTGGTTTGGCTTCTTGATGGCTCGTTGGAATATTGTTCAGTTTCAACTTGCATCTCACTAATAGTTTCATTGACATCCTCGCCCCCTCCCAAATCAAGAGGTTCCAGTTCTCCATAATTAACATAAAAATGCACTAAGACCCTAAATGGGCCCATGATATTTGGTGGAGATGGCATTGATAGACTTTGGTCTTCATCCACATTTAGATCAATACCAAGATTTGTAGCCCTCTCCAACAACCATGATAGATTGTTTGGCGCATTGGGTAGAGAAAGTTACATGTCTACATCATTATGTTGGTTTTCCAAATTAGGCGTTCCTATTGGAGTATGTTGGTCTGCCAAATTAGGTGTTCCTACTGAAGTATGTTGGTTTGACAAATTAGGTGTTTCTAAAATTTCTTCTATTAATGGGTCAACTATTTTGTTCGTAAGGCTACCATGTGTCCCTTTAACCTTTGATTGTAGCACAATAATACTGGATAGACTCAAAATATTTCTAGCAGTTGAAGCTTTTTCTCGAGGGTAGTAAATTGGAATGTCTCACTTGGCCACATATCCTCCATTAATTCATTTGGATTTATGGGGCAAATATCTATCTTTTTAAAAACTAATTTTATGAACATATCAATAGTCAATTGTTTTTGAAATGCAACATTACCAAGTGTTGCCAACTCTTCCATTTTAATCTCTAGATTGAGATACTTACTCATCCATGTTGCTCTTTCCTTCTTAAAATATGATTTGAATGATGTGAATACGCTAACATCTAGTGGTTGCAACCTGTGAGATGTGTGGGTTGGTAGGGTTAGTGGGTCAATGCCTAGTGACCTTGCTTCATGAATAGTTGAGAAGGAAACATGGATGCCATGTCCATCAAATGGGGCTAAGCAACCATACATGCACTTGGTTCACAATCAACTATATAATTCTTTAGTTGTTTCTTTCTCTTAAACAAATAGAAACCAAGTATTTTCTATCTAGCAGCATTCACACAAAATAAAAAATTTATCCACTCACGGATCTTTGGTATAATGTATGTGAAACATAGAAAAAGGGGAATGGAGATGGATGAGTTCTAAATGCAAAGAACCTAGGATCAATTTCACTTTTCCAAGGGTTTCATTAGGATGAAAATCCACAAGGTATAAAGATTGAATTTCAACCTCAAATGTGAGCCAATTAGACCTGGATCTGATCCTTTTGAGTCTTAAACAAGAATTGAAAATGATTTGAAATAATTAACCTAATTGGACTATATGACCTAATATGAAAAATGCAATATTTTGGAATGCACAAACTAAAATTATAGATTGCAGATGGATCTAGGAAGCTTAAGATGATATGTACTTACCACCAAACGAAAGATCTAACATGTGTAGAGCCCGACTTAGTCACCCTCGGGAAAACGTGTCTTTAATGAGGGGCCCTAAAACTAATTTTGTAGTCTTTTGATGTTGGATCTAAGATTTTGATTCTTGGTTGCAAAATTGTCAAAATGTCATCAATGAATTGTGTAATTGAGTTTTCATAGCTTGAAAAATTTTAGGGGGGCCTTTAATTCAATAATGGAGAATTTTCCTTGAAACTTTCCTTGATCCTCTTCAAACCTATAACCTGGACATTCAAAGAGGGAGAAAACGTTGGGCCATTTAGGAGCTTGCCTCATTCAAACCCCGTGTAAGTGTTTCCACTTCCACAATGGCAATGCCAATGATAGGAATGATAATCGAAAGGAAGGAATGATGAATGAAGAAAATGTTGCAACTCACCACCCTTCAATGGCTTCCTTGAAGGATTGAAAGCATACACATCACCTCAAGGATTTGGATCTTTCTTTGCTTGAATGATTGAATGTTTTGGAAACCTACAACAAAGTTTATCCTTCACAAAACAATGAACATGAGCACACATAAACTCTCATAGAATTTGACATGATGTTAGGATCTTGAATTGTTGCAATAAGGCTTTGAAATCTTGCTCTTGATTTGCTCACGACAATAATAAATTTGGTCATGAATTTTTTCTCTAGTTGTTAGATTTCAAAATGATAAAATAATTAGGTATTATATGCAATTGTACTAATTTCCCAAAAAATAGACTCCAAAAGCTGACACTTGATATTTGACTTTTGGATGTTAAAATGCCACTAACAACATATTTAAATTTGGGTCCTGTCTAAGAAGGGGTCCCATTTTCCCATGGGCGAATGGGTCCTAGCCCAAATTTCCATGACACACTTAAGAGCAAAATAATAATTGGATGCATTTATTCAATGCTTGCAATCCTTCATAAAATGATAAAAATTAGGCCTTGGAATGAATAATTTAGAAAATTAGGATCTTGATTAAGTCCAATAAATTATGGGGATGAAACATAATGTGAAAGTGTTAAGGGTGACAATTTCTGACGTGCTATAGTATGAAAAACTTTTGTTTCCCTTTTTTGCAAGCACTTGCATTGCACCATTTCTATTGGATTGAATGCTAGTATCATCACAATTCCAAATCTTTAATGGACCATACAAATTAGCTACTCAAGCCTTTGAAAATGTATCATTGAATGCAACAACCACTAAATGCCTTAAATTTAGTGCTTGTTCTCTATCTTGTCATTATGTTATCCTCAAAATGAGATTAGGATATCTTTTTTGAAGCCTTTCCACCAAGACTTACCAATAACTACATTCTTGAATGGATTTGGCCTCATTTGGCATATTTGTGCTACTTTAGACTTCAAATTCAATTTCCAATCCATGGCCAACTACAACCATCTCCTTGCACCATTCAACAACCTTTTCCTCTTCAAATTCATTCAAAATAGTTGGGGGACCTTTCCTCTTTGTGGAAGTAACACCAGTCAACCAATTCATTAATGTGGTTGTTGGAAGTCCCCACTTCATTTGTACCCCCTTGTTGACATTCCATTATCTTCAACGTCTCTCACATGGCACATTCCATAACATATGTATACCATTCCCATTGCGCTAAAACTTTCTTTGTTGTAACATTTGCATTGACTTAGATTATAGGGTCGATTAGCTATGGAATGGGAATTACTTCATCCTCTTCACATACTAGTAACCTCACACCTCTCTTGTGTGGAGGCAATATTTTCCGTGCTCTCTTTACAACTTTCCTAGTTCTAGCTTACGCTTTATTCTTCATCCACATTGAGAAAACTATAAGAAGCATATAAGAAGACACACACATACACAAATATATTGTAGATAGATATACAATATGTCTAGATATTGCACATACATATAGTGAAAGTAAGTGAGAGGGCCAAATAGTGGTGAGGGTAATGTTGTTCGAGGGGTCCACATTAGTAGAGGACACATTGGCCAAAACCTTGAATGCCATCATGTAGAGGGTTTTGTTGGCAACTAAGAAAAAATGGCAAACATACATATAATGGAGCATGGAAACCATAAAAATATTGAAATAAAAAAAGGTTTTATAGAACCATACAAAACATTTGCAGGTCAAGGTCTTTAAGGTTTATGCATCTATAAAAAACCACATATATGCATCCATATATATATATCAATTAATCAGAAAGGTTTATATATATTACAAATGTGAACAATTGGCTTTATTTTGCAGTTACTCGCATTTGGCTATATAGAAGATGATGAGCTTGTTTAATAGTTTATAGAACGGTTTGAAATCTCAAATAAAGTGTAATCATATAGGGGAGAGGGCATGATGGTGGTGTGGTGGGGAAAAGGTAAACTAGAAACAGTCATTCATATCCTTCTCATTGTAGGAAACACCTTAGTTGCTACTATATATTTTTATGTAGAAATATATATGTTGAATCATAAACAACAACCTATAATTCACAATGTTGCATGCTATTCATTTTAGATATTAAAAAACAATTAGCCAACACTATAAAAATATATCGAGTAATTTAAAATCCATTGTAAGTTGAACAACAGTTAGAACCTAGAAAAGAAAAATAAAAGCTTGTATGAAAATCATATGTCAGTTCAATTATAGAATTAGTTTAAATTTCATGTAATGAATTTAACACTCGTAAAAGCAGTTGTAAACTATGGATGATAGGTGGAATGATATGTATGTATGCAAATGTTTCAGAAGAAAATCACGAATAATAATATATATTGAACAATTTATACAATTGTAATTTTAGAACAACTTTGAAATATACTTACCTTGGAAGCTGCAATAGGTCTCTGAAATAAGTCTCCAACAGGTGTATGAAATTGAAATTGTAAAATATGCAATCTAAAAATGGGAAATATGCTACACATTTAATATAGGTGACTTGTATAAATAGGAATTTGAGAGAAAGTGGACAAATTTGAATTGCTGGAGTGAATTTTCATATGCATACATGAAATCAATGATAGAATTGATATGAATTGAAAGGTGAATGTTGTGTATCAATGTGATTTGACAGGTTAGAAATGGGGTTGTCAATAATAATAACACTTTTATTTGAGATAAGTTTTGAGAAATTTAAAATTGAGTTGTGTTTTAATATTTGTCATGGATGAAATAAATAGTATGTATCTTTATGAATTATTGAGGTCTTGTATATAATTTAAAATAGTTAGCATGGATGAAATAAGTAGTCCTTATTTTGTAAAATTTCTCATAATGGTGAGCCTGAGTGTTATTTTTCAATTATTACAAAGTAAATATGTGGAAAGAGGGGTATAGGTGGACATGGTGGAACAACAAGTTGGTCAACAAGGGATGAACATTGAAACACTTTTATTTGTAATATGGTGAAATGCATCTGCAAGTTGGTCATCTATCATATCTATGATGGATGAAATGTAAATGGGTTTTGTACATGTCATGTCACTATTTTTGTATAAATTGTTATATAATGGAAATACAAATATTTATTCCCATTCACCTAAATTTGGGAAGCTGGAAAGTAATTATGATATCTTTGATTGGACCTGTAGTTGATTTAACATGTACTTTTGTTTCCACATTATAAAATATCATTTAAAAAAGGGGGAATTTTATGCTTATTATGAAGGTTTGATTTTAAATTTTGTGGGGCCCAATTTTTCAACTCCTATCCCCACAATAGGATCTTGATCTGCTGTAGAGGCTTACTAAGTTTTAGAAAACTTGGTGTCTAACACACAATTCAGAGGGGGTCCTACTGAACAATCCACTAAACTCTTGGAAGACCTTCATTTAATTTATCAACCAAGGCTAACATAAGCTTTTGATGATGTTGGAATTCTATGTGCTTATAGAGACTCTTCACTACCTATATCATCCTAGCATAGGTGCTTACACATGCTGGAAATTATAAGTTGCATAATAGTGAAAAGAGGTAATGTTGAAGCTATTGCTATAGGTACTTACAGCTAAAGACTGAGACTAGTTCACTGTTAAGAAATTAATTTTGTCATTAACCAATACTTACTAACTCAACTAAATTGACTAACTCCAAAGAACAATGCATGGAAACAATTAAAGAATGAATATAGGAAAAGATCTTATTCACATTCACCATATGAAGAATCTGATTAAGAAAAACATAATTATGAAACTAACTATAGCAATAGAAATAAATATACAAAAAATAAAGTGGGCAACAATTACCTTGAGTGGCCCTTGCTCAAGTGACTATCTCCATAATGTGAACTCAAATCTAGCTCCTCAAATTAAATTCACATAAGGGTAAGTGCATGGATCTGTGACACAATTTTGGCTCTTAAGATGCCACTTTTTTTTTGAAATCAGCAAAATCTTATTTGCACGAGGAAATGAAGATAGTTACGCTCAAAATTTCAAGATGTAGCAAGAAAAATAGTTGAAGTGCTCTGAGTCTAGTTTCTAAGCTACTAATTTTTTTTTAAATTAAGGAAGATTAAGGGTCTCAAAAAGGAGGGGGCCCAAAACAAGTCCTTTTTTTATCAAAAAAATAGCATAGCGCCTGAGGGCTCCCCCCTTTTTTATTAACTTTTTTTTAGAATTTCAAAAATCCCAAAGGTGAGAAATTAGCTAACACCATGTATTTTATCCTCGTTCTTTCAAATAATTTTTTTAATGAATATATAATATTTTATGAATATTCAAAGTGGACACATCCTGAAAAGCAGAAATTTGAGTGTGCTTCCTCCTAATTTTTTTGAAAACTAATCGAAAATTGATTTTTTTTTCATCATGTGTAGAATGGAGTCTAGTTTCAAAAAATTTAATTTGTTTCATGTTTCGATGAATGAGTAAAAATCTATCCTAAAACTAGCACATGTTGGTTTTTGACCAAAAGCGAAGGCATTTACAATAGAAGCAAATTTGGCAAATCCTGTCAATTAACACGTCCAAAGTAGGTCATTTGGCGAGCACCAAATTTGGTGCTCACCAATGGCACATCACATTTGGCGAGCACCAAATGTGATGTCTCATTTGGAGATCACCAAATTTGGCACTCGCCAAATGGCCTGCTTTGAACAAAACCTAAATTTCCCCTCTCTTTGGTCGACAACTTTGATAATGCTTAGAGTGCACAGTTTATGATTGTAGATGGATACTTGAGGTTTTACCTTTCATACTCTCTCTAACTCA
>VDFB02075321.1:308990801-309032945 GCA_007258455.2 Sequoia sempervirens
AATTTGGAAAACCTAAGAGCTTTCATCAATGTTAATGTGCAAGTTTCTATTAATTTTTTTGTGCCATAAAGAATTCACCTTCATCATGTGCTTAGATAATTTCAAGTGACTCAAGACATAGTTGGTTTAATGCAAGTTTCCATTCATTCATACCATTTACCATTCTTCCTTGGTAGATTTATGTATGAAAAATGTTGTAGCCTATATACATGTTTGATAATTCCAAACAACTTGTTGCATTCTTTCATAAAATGTTATCGTGTGTTCAATAAAATGCAATGTAATCAGCGTTATCAATATGTTTCATAAAATGCATTACTTAATTTTGTTCTATGTGTGATTGTGAATATGCAACATTCAATGTCATGCCGAGGAAATGACCAAAGCCTCTAACACTAGAAGAACATGCAGTAAAAAATGCAAGGAGAAGAGAATAAAAAATTGCAGCTCGTGAAGCAAAATAATTGTAGCCCATACAACTAGAAATTCCCGTGCAATCTAAGAGAGATGTACAATTGGAAAAACAAAGGGCACGAATGGAAAAAGTTCATGGAAGGACAAAAATGGATCCCCAAGTTGGAGGCACATCATCAACCATAGGTGAAGTTCAATGCACATCTCTAGTTGAAGACACACCAACAACAACATGTGGTCTTCCAAGTACATCAAAAATCACACCTACAATTGAAGACACACCATCAACAACATTGCATTTCAAAAGTACATTAGAAAACATGCCTCTATTTGAAGTCACTCC
Source organism: Sequoia sempervirens (assembly GCA_007258455.2). NCBI lineage: Eukaryota > Viridiplantae > Streptophyta > Pinopsida > Cupressales > Cupressaceae > Sequoia > Sequoia sempervirens. The sequence continues at coordinate 308,991,559 of VDFB02075321.1, forward strand.
ACAAACGACATCTCAAGTTGGAGGTACAACATCGTTTACATGTCAATCTCAAGGTATGTCATCAATTGCACCTCTGATTGAAGGTACGTGATGTATCCCCGATGTTGTTGACATTCCTAATGTTGACACAAATTTACATTTGAGAACTCCTAGATTTTTGCATAGAAAACCTAGATTTTGGATTGATATTGATTCCAATGTTTTGAAATGGATGCCTGATAAGATGTCAAAACGTACATGTCAAAGAGCTGCACAGAGGATATGGAGTTTTTTTTTTTGGGAAGCTAAGTGAGGGTGGAAGATGCCAACTATTTGTTGAAATGATGAGGCAACTCAAATTTAGGCCCACCATGAAGGCTCTTGGGCTGAGAGTTTTGAATGACTCAAGTGAAAATTCCATTGTAAAGAACTTGATGAGTGCATATAAGAGCGTGGGTTCTACCTCACACACAGAGGATAGTTGTGCCACAAGACGTGTGATGACAAAAACACTGTTAAGCAACCAAACAAGGAACAAGGTGAACCTTACAAAGAAAAGTAAGTCTTTGAAAACAAGTAGATCATCTCTAATGAGAGCCCAAGGAAGGGGTGACATATTGGAGGAACCAAATAGCAATGAGTTATGGGCATTCTCGGGTAGAGTGCCACATAAAGATAAAAGAATTACTCAAGGCTTGAGATCTTTAATAGTATATTATTGGAAGGATAACACAAGGACCTCTCCTAAACAAAGAGATGTTGTAAGAAGGAGAATTGGTAATAAAATTTGTGAGCCACATCCAAAGCATTATTTGGATACCACTCAAACCCAATTTTTTGCTAATTTTGTACAAAAGTTTCCTAAAATTAAAATATTTCAAAGATATTTTGAAATGCTAAAGCTTTTTTATGTCAAAATAAATCACACACACACTACATGTTGTTGTAGAGTACATATTGAGTTTTCTAACCATTATGATGTTTATCGACGTATATGTGTAGATATGCATACTGACAATGTTTTGCAGGAATGTAACATAAGGCCTCCACCCAAATCCTCAGATATCAAAACCAACTCAAACACTCTTAAGAAACCTTGCACATGCTTAATAATTCAAAATAAATGACCTCCCACTTAGATTTTACCAAACCCTAGACTAAAACCTCCACTTTCATGCATTTTCCCACATAAACTCAACAGGGACAACAACCCAATCTACTTTATTTCTTTCTCTCAACATAAAAAATTATTTCTAACACCTAGAAATTCTCCATGAGACCCAATACACAATAACATTGAGCACAGTTGGTGTATGGGCCTTCAAAACATGATAAAAGCTACAAAACCCCATAACAGGGTATACCCAACAGTCATTAGGAAAACAACTATAAGATGCTTCAAATTCTCTTATAAACCTTCAAACCAGATGAAAATAACTATTGATTCATGCCACTACACCATCCATAAAGAATTTGTACAATCTAATGACTGTACATTACCGTACAGATCTGAAAAAGATGGAAAACTCAGAAAATTCCTGAAAACAGTAAGAAATCAATTGGTTTTTCTTCCCAAAATCTCCAAGCCAACCTTTACAATGATTATTCCCACATTTTTAAAGGTTTCCTTACCCAATACAACTGAAATAACAACCTCTAACGGATTTTTGAATCCCTTAATGGCTGTTGGATTGCAAAATTACACTTATTTACATATTCTTGTTAAGAGCACTTTGACTCCTTTTACATTATTTTACTATTTGACCCTCCTAGACATCTAAAAAAATTGTGATGGTCTATTTAGACCTTATTGGACCCAAAACATGACCTTATGCATGAAAAGCAACATTAACCTACCTAGACCCCATTTGTCACCATTGACATTTTCTTAACATGTTTGACATCATTTACAATATGGAGCAATGAGACACCAAAGTTACCATTTACATCAAGCATGGTCTTCTTAGACATTATTAAGAGAAAATAAAATAAAGACACCCTTGCTAACCTACTGATCACCCATCAACCTAAAAAAATCAAATTTCTTGTGAGTAAGGTGTAGGTGCTCCTGCACCACTATTTGGTGCAGGGGCACCAAGCTTCGATGGTTGTCATTAGGGTGATGAAGTATTTTTTTGTCTTGGATAAGGTCATATAGACCATTTATTGATGTAATAAGTATATTTTAGTGGTTATTAGTGAGTTATAAGGTTTTAGTTTCAAATTTTCTAAATTAGTGCAAAGTGCCATTTTTCAAATTTTGAAGTGCAAGAAATGCATAGTGGGGAAGCTGAACGGTCAGGGAAGGCCAAAGGTCACTTGTGGCATTGGTTTTCAATCAATTATTGATTAATGGAGTTGAATATATGTATGTGAATCTCGAATGAAGGAGTGTGTGGAGAAGAGTGGAAGGTTTTGTACAAGCATTGATCAATAAAGCTTTATTTTCTTTGTAAATTTGAGTTTGTTTTTCTCTTTTTCAGTGTTGTACCAATCAATTGCATGAGCCCGTAATGAAGGGAATTGAATAAAAGTGTTTTTATTTTGGTAGAGGGATGTGTTAGCCACATTTTTGTTTTTGTGGAATTGAAATCCATCTTGTTTTGAGCTCTTAGGGTGGATTTTACTATAGGTAGGTCTAGAAGTCTAAATTTGAAGTTTTGAGGTCATCAAGTCATTTAATGGCTCATTCCACCTAATGTATATACTGTAGCTCAGTGGAATGAGTCCATTAGGTGGGGAATAGGTTATAATATGATTCTTGGAGCAAGGGGGATTGTTTTGGAGTGATGGAATGTAGCCTTGGGTGTGAAAATGTGTGATTTTGAGTGAATTTGAGTGGTTTTATGGTGCGGGAGCACCTACACCTTACTTTCACAATTGTCAATGATGAAAAATGGGGGTCTAAGTAGGTTCATGTTGCTTTTTATGTATTAGGTCATGTTTTAGGGTCTCATAAGGTCTAATTAGACCAACATAGGTGCTTTAAATGTATTTGAAATGCTTTAAATGTTTTGGAGGGTCAAATAGTAAAAGAATGTAAAAGGAATCAAATGAGTTGTTAACAAAGATAGGTAAACAAATGTAATTTGGAACTCCAACGGCTAATAAGGGATTAAAAATTTAGTTGGAGGCTGTTATGTCAGTTTTTTTTTATCAGGAATCCTTTAAAAAGGCGGTGGTCATCATTTGTAATGTTGGCTTGGTGTTTTTGTGAAGAAATCTAATTGAATTCTCACTGTTAGCAACAAATTTCTGAATTTTCATGTCTTTTCTAGACCTGTACGGTAACGTACAGTCATTGCATTGAGTAATTTATTTATGAAAAATGTAGTGGCATGAATATTTTTTTTTTTGCATTAGTTCTGAAGGTTTAACAGAGAATTTGAAGCATTCCATAGTTGTTTTCTTGTGAACATTTGGGTATACCCTGTTTTTGGGTTTTGTAGCCTTAATCATGTCTTGAAGACCCTTACACCGATTGTGCTCACTGTAATAGGTGTACTAGGTCTTATGGAGGATGTTTAGATGCAAGGGAGATTTATTTATGTTGTGAGAAAGGAATAAAGTAGACTGGGGTTGTTGTTCATGTGAGTTTTGTGTAGAAAATGCATGTAAATGGGGGTTTTGGTCTAGGGTTTGGTGGAATCTATATGGGAGGTCATGTATTTTGAATCATTAAGCATGTATAGGGCTGTTGGAAAGTGTTCAAGTTGGTTTTGAGGTTTCTGGAGGTTTGGAAGCATCATATTCAATAAACCCTCATCAATAGTGCATAAAATAAGGGTTTTTGAGTTTGGCATGGATTTGTCCGTACAAGTGGAATCTAATTGTGGATTATGTGGTTTTTGGGCATTTTAATTTCTTCCTCAATGTTTCAAAGGTTTTGGTGAAGGATAAAGGGTACTCTCTTTGAAAAAGAGGCCTATTTCTCTAGATTTTTTCCATGGTAGGGGTATTGGATCTCCATGTTTGTCCTTGAAAAGAGTTAATGTTGGGGTTTACATATGTTTTATAGATTTGAAATGGGTATCTGAGTCTATCTTTTTTTTTCCATGTGTTTTGGAAGATATTGGAGTTAAAGGCCAAAAACTAGATTTGCACTGATACAAGGTTACATGGGTGAAAGTGAGAAAATATGTTTCTGATTGCTGTCTAACTTTGGGGAATAGTTGAAATTGCTCTAATAGGCCTTTTAATCTTGTTATATTCCTCTTGAAGGAAGGTTTTCAATTTGGTTGAGTTTGAGCCCCTGGGTCTGCATCATTTTAGAGTGTGAATGGATGAAATCCTTTGGGGCAGTCATTTGTGAGAGTCTTTTGAGCATGTATAGACATCATATGGTATGTTTGGGGTGTTGTATGTGAGAGTTAATTGTGGGAAGAGTGATTTTCAATAAGGCTCCTTGGAAAACCTAGGTTTGGTGGCTTGAGAGTGAGGGTTTAGTGGAGTGGTAGCTTGGTGAGTAGTTGGAGCTCTAAAAATTGTGAAATCTTAAGGTTGGTAACCTATTTAATGACTGTCTGAATGGTGTTTGACTTTATTACAGGTGATTGGAAAGGTGTCTCTTTGGAAAAGAGGCCTAATTGGCCTAGTTGCCCCTACAGTATAGTGGGATTTCAGAGAATACATTGAAAGACCCATCTCTAGGCCTCCTATGACCTTATGACCACTTCAAACACCCTTGTTTAAGCCTACACATGCTTAACAATCCTTAATATTATGCTTCCCCCAAACTTCACTCACTTTTAGTCACTAAAACCTCCCCAGTGCTTGCAAACCTTCAAACACATCAAAGCCCACTAGATCTCACTAAAACCAACTGGTTCTAGCCTTCTTCAAAACAAATTCTTCAATTTGCTACTTCAACCCATGCCTTTTAGGCTTGAATTCATACATTTTATACTTGATTGTCATTTGAATTGTCATTAACAAAATTATATATTAACTTATATTTTTATCTTATTTTTCTCTTGTAGGAGTAGGTGTTGAAACACCTTAGGGAGGAGGTGTCGAAACACCTGAAGGGGATAAAGAAAAAGAGATTCCTATAGAGGTATGTGTTTATTTTATTTTATGTTTGGTAAATATTTTCCTATTGCTGACAATTGTATACTAACTTGTATCAATTTGATGTTTTTATGTTCACCTATATAGATTGACATTGCAAAAGTTGGTATGATTGGTTCTTTGAAAGGGGCATATTCTAGGACTCATGACGGTTTGAAGAGACGTATATATATGAGGTAATCAAGATTTAAATTTTAGAGTTCAATTATAATTCAATGTATATTGATTTTGATGTTCATTATTCAATTTTAAATTATATAATATAACTAATCTCAATTGTGGTTTGAATTTTTCTTGTGCAGTTACCTTCAGAGCGAAAGAGTGCTTCAAAGAGGCTCCATTTTGATGATCCACCAGTGGTTTAGGATGAGATAGACATTTTGGCATGTATATTATGAATAGATATCGAGATGGCATATGCCACACTTTGTAAAACTTTGTTTGAGTTGGCGTTGATGCCATTTTTGTATATGGACATACACTTGATTATTAGATAATTTGATATATAGAAGTTGAGAATCAAAATAATTTGTTCATCATGTGCATGTTTAAATTGTTCAAAAATTTAATCTTCAACAATGGTTAAATATCAATGCACAATATCATAAAAAATAATGGTTATATTATATATTTGACAATAAAAAATAATGAATAATGGTTAAATTATATCGTATATTACTTACTTATATTATGGTTAAATTATATAGTTTAAACAACTTTGAAGACAAGAATAATGGTAAAGTTTAACATTTTAACTTTAAAGTTTAAATACACAATTGTCATTGTCTCACACTATATATTTCATAAGCACTAAATCAACAATCATCTTCCAATGAAACACTCACCAACACTCCAAAACTCAAAACCCTCACTTTTGACAAGTTTCAAGGGGGGTTTATTGAAAACCTCACCTCCATACCTCTCCTCACCGTTTGAATGCCTCCAACACCTACAAATATGTCTCCCCTTGCTTAATTAAATCTTAGAAAGTGTTTCCCCAAGTGTTTTCCATCACTACCTACTCTTAACCTCCAAATTTCACTCGAAACACACATTCTTGACAACTAGGCATCATGCCCAAACCCCCAAATGGCCACCCTTGCTCTCGAGATCATGCACACATGCCCCCTACACCTAATTATGCCATTCCACTGAGTTACAATAGAATACAATGGGTGGAAGATACATTTGGTGGAAATTTCCATGCTGCCCCTGTGGAAAAAGCATGAATTTAGGCCTAGGAGGCATAGCTTGAAGTAGAAGATTAAAGCAATAGTTTGGAAGAAGGTTAGAACCTGGTTGTTTCAATGTTATCAGGTGGATTTGATGTGATAGAAGGTCTGCAAAGGCATGGTAGGTCATTTGGATGTTTGGGCTTGGTGCAGGAGCACCAACCTTCTCTCTATTTCCCTTGAAGAGTTTGATAGGTAGTGTGTGTGTTAGGGTGTTTGTGTTGAGTCCATGAGTTCAAATAAGGTCCTATGTGACCATTCTATGGTACTTGGTCAACTTTGAGGGGCTTATGTATTCATTTTGTAATGATTGTAAATCAAATGGAAAGGAGTGTCAAAGTTGTCAAGGGTGGTGTCAAGGGTGGTAGCATATTTTTTTCTTGAATAAGACATGGTTTTTAGGTGAATAAGGTCTCATTAGACCCATTGTAATAGGTTAGGTGATTAAAAGGGTCAAAAAGAGCAAACATTGCAAAGCATGTAATGATGTTATTAAATTGTGTAAAAGATGAAATTGTGATCTCCAACAGTCATAAGTGGTTTAAATTTCAGTTGGGAGGGAATTTTGTCATTAATTGAAGAGGAGAAGCCTTTAAAAAGGCATGAGGACAAAATTTGTAATGTTGGCTTGAAGTTTAAGGTATTGGCAATAAGAAAATTGTGAGTTTTCTTCATTTTTCTATGTTTCTTTCACATTTTGCAGACCTGTACGAGGCATACAGACTGACATTTTCTATGTAATCTTTCATTTCTAATGGAGGACTGTGTTAGTCTTATTTTGCATTAGGTTTGAAATAATTTAATAAAGATTTGTTGAAGAAATCACTCTTTTTCTATGATAGGTCGAGAGCACCCTGTTGAGGGTTTTGTGATAAAAAACATGTCTTAAAGGGCCCTTACACCGATTGTATCTATTATAACTAGTGTAATGGGCCCTAGGGAGTCTGATTAAGTTGTAGGTTGCATTATTAGAGTTGTGGGGAAGGAACATAGGAGATAAGCCTGTTGTCTTATTGATTTTAGTTAAAGAAAACACTTGAAAATGGAGCCCTCATCCTAAGGTTTGTGAAAATCAATGAGAGTGTGGAGTTTTTTTCAACTTTTGAGCACATAAGGGTCAAAATACACATGTTTGAGTTGGTGGCATGGTATGGGAGGTTGTGCAAGTGGGATTTTGAATAAACCCTCTTGGCTTGGCATGAAATTGAGGGTTTTGTGGTTTGTTATGTTGGAAGGGTTAACCCTAGGGAAAAAAATTGGTTTCAAAGGTTTGAGGGTATAGGAAATGCTGCCCCAAGGTTTCAAGGGCCTGTGAGAAGTTTAAAGATATGTTGCTTTGTAATTTAGGCCTAATCAACCTAATTAGGTCAGCGTAGAAGGGGTGATTTTAGGAGGTTAGTCCAAAAGACTTATTTCTGAATTTGGGATATGTGTTACAACTTTGAAATGGGTTTTTGAAACCATCATATTTTTGTCAAGTGTCTTGGAGAGTATTTGAGTAAAAGGCCAAAAACTGAGTTTGCACTACTATTAGGATTCATGGGTAAAATTGAGAAATGGCACTTCTGATTGTTGTCTAACTTGCAAGATTATTTGAATTGATTTAAAATACCATTTTAATCTTGTTAGGTGCCTCTTGAAGGAAAGTTATCAATTTGATTGAATTTGAGCCTCCTGGTCTGCTGAATCCCTTAAGAGTCCAAAGTGCAAAATGGTTGCAAACTTCAGCTTGATGTTACTCGGACACTGTGAGGCTTAAAAACTTCTTAGAAGACCCTATGGGATTGTGTTGTTCCCCTCTACAATAAACTCTCTCAGTTTTTTCTATCTTGGAAGCGTTTTCTTGTGGCAAAGAGATTTCTCTTGGGGAAAAAGTTGTCAAATGCAAGTAGTACAAAGTTGCAAAGTGGTGAAACTTTCGTTCTGCAACTCGTGTGACCAAAAAAACTATTCCAACGCATCCAATTGGGTACGTTTACGCTAGGAATGGTCTTCTTTCGCACCCAAATGCACTGAATCACTCTGAGCTATGTTCAATCGGTTGAATCCCTTAAGAGTCTGAAGTGCAAAATGGTTGCAAACTTCAGCATGACAATACTTAGACACCATGATGCTTAGAAAATTCTATTATGAGCCTATCAGATCATGTTGTACCCCTCTATAATAACCTCTCTCAGTTTTGGCTATCTTGGAGGCGTTTTCCTATGGCGGTGAAATTTTTCTTGGGGAAAAAGTTGTCAAATGCAAGTAGCACAAAGTTGCAAAGTGGTGGAACTTTCGTTCTACAACTCGTATGACCAAAATAACTATTCCAACACATCTGAGTGGGAATTTTTATACTAGGAATGGTCCTCTTTCACACCCAAACACCCTGAATCACTCTGAGCTACGTTCAACTAGATGAATCCCTTAAGAGTCTGAATTGTAAAATAGCTGCAAACTTTAGCATGATGTTACTCAAACACCGTGATGCTTAGAAACTTCTCGTTGGATCCTATAGAATTGTGCTCTACCCCTCTACAATAACCTCTCTCGGTTTTCACTATCTCAAAGGCATTTTCCTGTGGTAATGAGATTTCACTCGGGGAAAAAGTTGTCAAATACAAGTAGTGAAAAGTTGTAAAGTGGTACAACTTTTGTTTTGTAACTCATATGACAAAACTAACTATTCCAACACATTTGAGTGGGTACGTTTATGCTATGCATGGTCCTATTTCACACCCAAACACACAGAATCGCTCTGAGCTATGTTCAATCGGCTGAATTCCTTAAAAGTTTGAAGCGCAAAATTGCTGAAAAATTCAACATGACGTTACTTGGACACCGTGAGGCTTAGAAACTTGTTGTTAGAGCCTATGGGATTGTGTTGTTCCCCTCTACAATAAACTCTCTCGATTTTCACTATCTTAGAGGCATTTTCCTGTGGCGGCGAGATTTCTCTTGGGGAAAAAGTTGTCAAATGCAAGTAGTGAAAAGTTGCAAAGTGGTGCAATTTTTGTTCTGCAACTCGTATGACCAAACTAATTGTTCCAATGCATCTAAGTGGGTATTTTACGCTAGGAATGGTCCTCTTTCACACACAAATGCATCTAATCACTCTGAGCTATGTTCAACTTGTCGAATCCCTTAAGAGTCTGAAGTGCAAAATGGCTGCAAACTTCAGCATGATGTTACTTGAACACTGTGATTCTTAGAAACTTCTTGTCTAATTCTACAGGATCATGTTGTGCCCCTCTACAATAACCTCTCTCAGTTTCTTCTATCTCAGAGGTTCTTTCTTGTAGCGACGATATTTTGCTCGGGGAAAAAGTTGTCAAATGCAAGTAGTTCAAAGTTGCAAAGTGGTAAAACTTTCGTTCTGCAACTCGTGTGACCAAACTAACTATTCCAATGCATTTGAGTGGGTAAATTTATGATAGGCATGGTCCTCTTTCGCACCCAAATGCGCTGAATCACTCTGAGCTACATTCAACCTGTTGAATCCCTTAAGAGTCTGAAGTACAAAATGGATGCAAACTTTAGCATGATGTTACTTGGACACCATGACACTTAGAAACTTCTTGTCTAAGCATATGGGATCATGTTGTTCCCCTCTACAATAACCTCTCTCAGTTCTTACTATCTCGAAGGCATTTTCTTATGGCGGTGAGATTTCGCTTATAGAAAAAGTTGTCAAATGCAAGTAGTGCAAAGTTGCAAAGTGGTGCAACTTTTGTTCTGCAACTCATGTGACCAAACTAACTATTTCAACATGTCTAAGTGGGTACCTTTACACTAGGCATGGTCCTCTTTCACACCCAAACATCCCAAATCACTTTGAGCTACATTCAATCAGTTGAATCCCTTAAGAGTCTGAAGTGCAAAATGGCTGCAAACTTCAACATGACGTTACTTGGACACCGTGAGGCTTAGAAATTTCTCATTAGAGCCTATGGGATCATGTTGTACCCCTCTACAATAACCTCTCTCATTTTTTTCTATCTCAGAGGTGTTTTCCTATGGCGGCGAGATTTCTCTTGGGGAAAAAGTTGTCAAATGCAAGTAGTACAAAGTTGCAAAGTAGCGTAACTTTCGTTTTGCAACTTGTGTGACCAAACTAACTATTCCAACACATTCGAGTGGGTAATTTTACGCTATGCATGGTCCTCTTTCACACCCAAACACACTGAATCACTCCAAGATACATTCAACCGGTTGAATCCCTTAAGAGTTCAAAGTGCAAAATGGCTGCAAACTTCAGCATGACGATACTTGGACACTGTGACGCTTAGAAACTTCTCATCTAAGCCTATGGGATAATGTTGTGCCCCTCTACAATAACCTCTCTTTTTTTTCACTTGGAAGGAAAATCAACATGTCTAAGTCAAAAGCAAGTCCGCCCAATCTTGGCAAGGCACAAGAAAAGTCCGCCATGCCCATGGTCAAGGAAAATGTCGAAGATGATGCAAAGTCCACTTGGGAAATAAAAGCTATGTCCAAACTACTGTCAAGTCCACCCTTGGATTGAATAATTCTTGTCCAAGAAAATGGTAAAGTCCACCCAACTCAAAGCATACATGGAAAAGATAACATAAATTCGGCCCAAATCAAAGCATACATGGCAAAGACAACTTAAAGTCCACCCCAAGCTGAAAATAGGATATGGCAAACATATCTTGAAGTCTGCCTTAGGCCAAGATCAAAGGGCACATCCAACACACTAAGATGGTGCCTCATCATCTTCTAACCAATAAAATTGTTCCAAGCTAGCATGTCTAGGTTCAATGAACCTGACACTTCATAATGCAACAACTTTTTATTGTTGGTTTATATTTAGCAGAAGGACAAGTGTCCCCAAATGTAATTTTCTCATTGATCAAGAGGTAGTTAGTTGTGACAAACCCTAATTAGGGGTTTATTTTGTAATCTCGGTCATTGATTTGAAATCAATCTTGGCCATTGAATTGTATTCGAGGAGCCTATAAATTGAGCTCACCCCTCATTTGTAAAACATGGGAGTATCCATCACATACTACCAGTTCACTACCTTTTCTATGCTTTTGCTTACTATTATGCTTTGATAGATTTTTTCCAAGTATCCATCGCTTGTCTGAAAGCACTTGTTGTAGGCTTTTAGCCATAGTAGCAAGACAGTGAACTATTTGATAAAATGCTTTGGTAGACATGTATGAAAAATGTGGTAGCATAGACAAGGTAGTAAACTATTTGAAAAAATGCCTCAAAGAAATGTGGTCTCATGCTGATGGAATGCCATGACAATCCAGGGAATTTTCTTGTCATGGCATTGCATCACCATGAGACCCCATTTCTTTGAGGCATTTTCTCAAATAGTTCACTACCTTGTCTACGATATTGCTTACTATTACGCTTTGATGGATTTTTCCAAGCATCCATATAGCTTGTTCAAAAGCACCCATTTTAGACTTTTAGCCATAGCAGCAAGGCAGTGAATTGATTGATAAATTGCTTTGGTAGACATGTATAAAAAATGTGGTAGCATAGACAAGGCAGTGAACTATTTGAAAAAAAATCCTCAATGAAATGTGTTCTCTTGGTGATGGAATGCCATGACAAACACATTAAGATCACATTTCTTTGAGGCATTTTTTTGAACAGTTCACTGCCTTGTTGGTGCAGGAGCACCAAGCCTCCTGATATGGTACTGAATGGTCATGGATGGATTGTGGTTAAGATAGGAGAGTTTGAGTTTTTTTTGTTTCAATAAGGTCTACTTAGACAATTCTCATGTTTCCAAAATGATTTAGAGTTTTCATTTGATAATTTGGCCATAACTTGTAATCATGTTAAAAGTTGTCAAGATGGTCAAATGAAGTCAAGGTAAGTAGAATAGGAAGTCATTTAAGAGGGTCTAGGGGATTAGGAAATAATAAAGAGTTAGAAGGAGGAAAATGTCAAATTTGTAAGTTGCATAAATGCAGAAAATTTGAAAACCAATGGCTACCTCCTTTGAAAAGTTGTTACTTGGTAGTTATAGACGTTGGGAGAAGTTGGATTTGAATGTAATCATTATAAAAGCTTCAAAAATGGCTTGTGCAAGGTTGTTGAAGGCAATTTGAAGATTGTACACATTTTGTTTTCATGAGATACAACATTCTCAACAACTTTTTTCCTATTTTTCTTAACTTTGAAGGCTTGGTACAAACCTGTACAACCTTCCTTTTCTCTAAAATTTCTTAGATTTTTTAGGTACATTTGTTGGCTCTCTAATTTTTCAGATTTGAGGTCTTAATCATGCAAATTGAGGGAGAAATCTTTATTTTTCTGGGACTACTCATTTACCTTGTTTTGGGGGTTTTGAAAGGGAACAAAATGGGTTTCTAAGCATTCCACCCACTGTATAGTCATGTACCTCGGTGGATAGGCTTAGATAGGTGAAATAAACATGTATGCATCTTTTTTTTTGTAGGGAAGGTGTATTTCTTGATTTTGGTGAGTCCCTAGGGTTGTTTCCATTGGAAAATGTATGAATTTAATGGGTATAGACCTAAACCTGATGATGCGGTGTTAGGAAAATTTATCTTATGAACTTTTAAGCTTTTGGGGGTGACTTCAAGGGTGTTTGACCAAGTGGAAAGTTTGGGAAGGGCTTGGAAGTGTCTTTTTCAATAAACCCTCATCAAAAGTGCACAAAACAGGGGTTTTTGGGTTTGGTGTGGAGGTGGTCGTACAAATGAAATACGATGGGGTATTTTGGGGTTTGATAACCTGCAAATTTCTTCCCTAAAGTCTTAGATTGTTTGCACAAGTTTAAGAGGGGTGTCCTTTGTAAAATTGACCTATTTGAAGGCCTAAAACGGTGAGAAAGTCAGTTTTCTCAAATTTGTTCCAAAGGAGTCATATGGGGGGCTAAGATATGTTTTGTAACTCTGTAATGGGTGTCTAAGTCATTCCTTTTTTTTTCAAGTGTTTTGGGAAGTTGTGGATTTAAGTTCCTAAAAACGGGTTTGCATTGTTACTAGGTTTGCATGGGTGAAAGTGGGAAATCCTACCTTTGATTGATTTCAAATTTTGGGAGTTGTTTGGATTGGTCCAATAGATCCTTTTAATTTTCTTAGATGCCTCTTGAAGGAAAGTTGACACTTTGAGTGGGTTTGGGTCTCCTGTCTCTGCATCACTTGTCTATGTTATTGCTTCTTATTATGCTTTGATAGATTTTTTCCAAGAATCCATAGCTTTTTTGCAAGCACCTATTTTAGGATTTTAGCCATAGCAGCAAGGCAGTGAATTGTTTGATAAAATGCTTTGGTAGACATGTATGAAAAATGTGGTAGCATAGACAAGGCAATGAATTGTTTGAAAAAATTCCTCAAAGAAACGTGGTCTCATGGTGATGGAATGGCATGAAAATTCATAGCAATTTGCATGTCATGGCATTCCATAACCATGAGACCACATTTCTTTCAGGGAGTTTTTTCAAGCATTTCATTGCCTTGTCTATAGTATTGCTTGCTATTATGCTTTTGATAGATTTTTTCCAAGCATCCATAGCTTGTTCGAAAGCACTTGTTTTATGATTTTAGCCATAGCAACAAGGCAATGAACTGTTTGAAAAAATACTTTGGTAGATATGTATGAAAATTGTGGTAACATAGACAAGGCAGTGAACTATTTGATAAAATACGTCAAAGAAATCTTGCCTCATAGAATGCCATGATAACAAAATGCAATTGGAAGCTTCTCCTACTTATTAGTTATGCAATGTGAAGTAATTGCATAACTGCTTAGGTTGACTTTGCAAAAACTATATTGTAATTTTACTTTTTCCATCTATCAACATCTAGTTATTAGTTATGCAGTGTGAAGTAATGCTTTGACTTTGAAAGATGTGCAATAAAATGTAATCAACGATATGAATATAAACTACAAAAAATTATATTTTACAATTCATTAGGTAAAATATTTATTTTATTTTCTCTCTATATCTCTATATGCTATGGAAATACCTTTCAATTTCAAAATAAATAGATTTTATCTCTTGTTCTACAATTTTTTATGTTTTTTTAAATATGATTTTTTCCCAACTTTTAAAAAAACTCTTATACTTTTGGTTTGTCAAAATTTTCCCCAAAATATTTTTTCTGCTATGCATTCGAAGCATGAATCATACACGTGAATACACACACTATATGTGAAGTATACATGTGAATAAGCGAAGCATACATGCGAATAAGTGAGGCACAATTCATTGAAGCATTCCAAAGGATACAAACCACCAGGAATGGAGCTTATTTATACAATACGCTTTAGATGGAGCTTATTGAGAAATCGACAATAATTAATTAAGCATTAGATGTAAACAAAATCCATGCCTACAACATTCAAGCATACGATTTACACAATATGCATGATAACATCATTCAAGAATGGCAGTAGCAAAATAAGATTTTTTTAATCAAAAATTCGTAAGGTATATAATGATATATATTGATAAAATTATATAGAATATATCCAAAAAATCCATACAAGCTTAGTACAAAGGAGCCATATTATGGACATAAAATTTCACGTATATATCACTTGTACAAAACATATGTTCCAAAATGCCACATAGGAATACATCAAACGACCCTAATACAGTCATTTCCCTCTAGGGGAAGGAAATAGATCCCATGCTGCCTTCGTAATTCGGCTAGATGGAGTGACTTTTTGTTCTTTGGTCTTCTGAACACACTCGCTAGTCCTCCTCTCTTCACTCTGGACCTTCAACTAATACCATAAAACATAAAGATGTTAATACGCATAAATTCAATTGTGGAATGACATATAACAAAATATAATCACTTACCGCATACAGATAGTCATCATTCACATTTACATCATTACCACCTATAGAAACCATCAAGATAGAAATTAATCTACACAAAATTATCGTGAAATTTTTCTATAATAGACCATAAAAGAGAAAATATAATGTCAAATCAACTAATCTATTGCATACCTCAATGGATCAAAACTAGTTATTGATGCACAACTTCGTGGTCCATCATGCCACCAACATCACCAAGGTTGTCTGATGTCAACATCTGCAAATGGTAAATGAAAGAGTAAATGGTAGGGTTAACTATTAAATGTTAATGGGATGGGATTAGGAAGGAATACATGAAGAAAAAGTGAATTAGGAGAAGAAAATGTGACACGATCAAGGAATACAAATGCAATGTTTGTGTTTCTCATTAATTTTTTAGATTTGTATATGCAAAATTATGAAAACTAGCTAACATTGTTATACAACACCATTATTGAATAAAGGCTACCTGAGTGTAAGGTCCTTGAGGAAATGAATTGTGAGGTGTGGAGGTCGAAGGTCCACCAGGAAATTGTTTGAAATCCAAAGCATGTTATGAGACAAACATTCAAATATAAAATTCAACTGTTCAAATGCAATAATAATATCTTTAATACTAGTTGCATACCTGTGGACTCAATGCCGAGAATGAATAAGGGTCTGTAGGAATGGGGCACGTCTCATGAACACTCTGACCCTAAAATTTCATCAAATTGAAATTCTACTAATTTATTTATTCTTAAATTTCAAAATATAATTTAATAAACAACATTTAATGAACTTGTTGAATTTTACCTGATTGTCATTGTCAAATGTATCATTCAACAAATCATCTATGAAATCCATCACCTCTGCAACTGATGTAGGCTGTGTAGCTACATCCCGAACACTCTGATAATCGTATGTGCAAACTGCACCACAAGCACCACAATGGTGGGGTGGAGCTCGGGGCCTACACGTCTCCTCCACACCAGGCTCTACTAGAGGCCTCACACAATGTAAAATGGTCTAGGTGAGTGAGCCAATCGACTCCAGCGTGTCCACCTCTACACTATCCTTAACAATGGAAGGAACAATGACATGCTCCACCATGGGTCTGGCCAAGGGTCTTGGTGCCAATTGTGGATTATGTCATTAAGCAAGTCTAACATGTGTGGAGCCCCCACCTCTACCTTGAAAGTCTAAGATGTCAAAATAATTTGGCATCTTATTGAGGATAAACTCAAAATAGAGTTTCCTTAAAAAATATTGTGGTACCTCATGGTTATTGCATGGAGGCTGGTCAAATACCATCCACCACCGCTCCCAAAATTTATTTTTAATTAACTCATGGTGACACCAATGGATGGGGAACCACATGCATGTATGAGACAAAGGTGCGTTGGTTTTCGGGTCTGTAAATAGGGCACACAAGTTGGATTTGCTAATATTTTGTTTTTTTAAATCTGCATATGACAAACCTCTAGCATAATATTGTCTCATCTAATGCCTCTTATTTGACTAAAAAATTATTTTCTCGCTCATTTCTCCTACATGAGATACAATTGACTTCAATGATTCAACAATCCCTCTCCTATAAGGGTGGGTTTCGGCATGCTCGGTTAATCTTCTAATTAATTGTTGAATGTCTCTTTTATTGTTTTCAATTTGATTTAGAATATTTTCTTATGTTCCTTGAGGATTCCTATGAATTGATGGAGGGGTTTCATGTTGTTCTTGAATAGGAGGCTCTTCCTGAGGGGGTGACAGTGAATTCTCAAAGTTTTGAGGTGGAGATTCATTCCCTGATAATTAGAACACAATTTTATTATAAAAACCTATTTCAATCTACATTCTAAATCAAATCCAAAATAAATTGAATAAAAATACATACCTCTTCACAATCTTCGACATTTCTGACGTGTTGGAAACATCCTCGTGAAAGATAGCAAGCTAACGATGCAAATAATGGATAATATTTGTCGAGTGTGAGTTGCAGACCTCCAATCCTCCAAGCCAAGCCACGGGTTGAAGACAAATGAGGGTTTGAAATATGTTTTGTGCTTTTATTTTTCTTTTCAAGATCATGATTGAGGACAATAACTAGAAAGATCTCATTGCATAACTCAAGATATCAAAATTCAAAGAGATTCTTTTTTACTATCTTATTCATAAGATCATGATTGAGGAGACAAAAAAATGTTTGTGTAAAAATAGAAACTAACTGAACAAAGCTATCTATTATATTCTCTATTCCAACTAACTCAACCATTGAACTATTCATATAGCTGTGAGGGAGTCTTATTAGAATAAGGACTCAAAATATAAATATAATCATAAATCACCACTCCCTACAAAATACAACACGATAAATTCTGAGTAATCAAAACACAATTGAAAAGGGAGAAGAATTGAAATAGGACTATAGCTCTGCTATAACAGTTTTAAATTGAAACGTGGACTATAGAAGCAGTCACACTAGATTCCTAATTGTAGCAGAATTCTTCTGCTTTAGTAGTCTTATTAAATGATGTGATGATTCACAAAAATTCTGACAAGTAGATGCCTCCAATTATGTGGTTGTTACGTTCTTCTAACTTCCCATGCATCATTGTTGAAACTCCCTTTGGCTACAAGTTGTTCATCCTAGCTGTTGCAGGCTACAATCTACTAGCTCCAGCTCCTTGGCCGCAAAGAGTTAGTTCACACAACATCTACACAATAATAGTAACTATAACTTAAACACAAATATTCATTGTATTTCATACATATCCACACATTAACCTTACAATAACTATCATATCATAATCATATTTATGTATACTTTAAACCAGGTCCAAGTTTGTATTTATGATCATAAAATATAGCAAAGTTTAAAGGATATATAGGAAATAAGTATCTAGAGATGTCTAAAGTATGTATTGAAATAACAAAAAACTAACTAATAGTAGGCCTCATCATCCACCATTGAGCCCTCTCCCTTACTATGAATCACTTTTATTTTAAAATTAAATTTATAATTAATTTTGTAGTTTACCAAATAGTTGTTTTTGTTATTTTCATTTCAAGAATAAATGACAAATTATATTTTATTTTAATAATAATAGTATTTGTTAAAGTTTTTATATTTGATTTTGAGTATACAGTTGGTGATATTAGGCCAATGAAATCTAGCACCCATTTATCAAATGGTGCTAGTGCCAACTGTGGTTGCAAAGGCATCTCATGTGTCTTAGTTGGCCTAACCATCCTCTAACATATATCATAGCTCCTTGTATATTTCATTGAATCCTTATGAAGATTTTGCCAATAATAGCTAGTGATGAGAATCTTAAGTGCATTCCACTTTGCTACAAAATGTTCCCCACTAGGTTCATCATGGTAAGAATTAAGGATATTATAGACCTCATCATCTCTTATGAATCTCTTCATAATATTTTCTTGACCTATATAGAATAAATAACCTACTACCCAAGAGTATGGGAAACTTTTATGCACCAACCCCCTCTTTTCTCTAGGGAAGAAATGAGGTGGTATCTACCCTGCTACTAGGTAATTTGCAATCTCAACAAACCAAGGTGTCTACAATGTTAGATAAAATAGATGTTCACCTAGAAATGAATCATCAACAACACCTTCTAATAGTTGAGTGGGTAATATAGATAGAAAATTTTCCACCACAATTGCCTTACCAAGTTTCTCCACTCTGGTGATATCATATTCCTCCAACATAACAACCATCTAACAAGTCTTCCACCAACCACAGGTTTATTCATTAAATACCTTATTGCACTTGTGATTAGTGTGAACAAAGATTAGACACCCTATGATATAGTGCCTAAAATTGTTAATTGCATAGACAACTGCCAACATCTCTTTTTTTTGTGACTATGTAGTTGAGTTCTACCCCTTGTAAATTCTTGCTAATGTAGTATATGGAATACTCCTTATTACCTTCCTTTTGACCAAGTACTGCTCCTATGGAAAAGTTAGAAGCATTTGTGTGTATGTGGAAAGGCAAAGTCCAATTTGGTCCTCTCAAGATAGGTGCTTTTGTTAGTGTTATCTTAAGTGCTTCAAAATAGTGTTGGTATTTGATGGTCCATTCAAATTCTATATCCTTTGTGATTAGAACAAATAAGGGTGCTGGAATTTTGCTAAAGTCCCAAATGAATCTCCTATAGTAGCCTCCATGTCCTAGAAAACTCCTGACATCTCTTTGTTTTTGTGGCATAGGAAGTGTGGAGATTATTTCAATTTTATTGGTATCCACTTGAATCCCTTCACTTGATACAAAATGTCCTAGTACAATCCACTGGGTCATCATCATGAAACATTTCTCATGAGGATAGGTTGTGTTCTTGAAAACTCTTTAAAAATTTCTCTAGGTTTTTGAGTGCTTCATCAAACTTTTCTCCATAGGTTGTGAAATCATCCATGTATATTTCCATGGATTCATGTGAAAAATCTAAGAAAATGCTTAGCACTACCATTTGGAAAGTGGTTGGAGCATTGCATAGTCCAAAGGGAAGAAAAAAATAGGCATATGTGCCCCAAGGGCATGCAAATGCAGTTTTATATTGGTCCTTTGGATCTATTCTAATCTTGTTATAGCCACTACATCCATCTAGAAAGGAGTACTTTTTACCTACTAGGGAGTCAAGCACTTGATCAATGAAAGCTAGTGGAAAGTGGACTTTTCTAGTGGAAGTGTTTGATTCTCTATAATCCACACATACTCTCCATTAACTTCCTTTCTTGGGGAAAATAACTAGAGGCACACACCCATTGACTGTCAGAAATAGGGTAAATGAAGCCTACATCAAGTAATTTTTGTAACTCATTTTTTACTATATCTCTCAATGTAAGGTTCATCCTCTTCTGGGGTTGTCTAATTTTTAAAACCATCATTTATATAGATCCTGTACATGCACAAGTATGGATCAATTCTCTTCATGTCATGGTAGTCCCATGCAAAGGCTGCTACATGTTCCTACAACACAACGGTTGGGGGAGTTTGTTGCTTAATAGTTAATTCATTGTTAACATTCAACATTCTACCTGGCATAATTTCTAAGGTCTTGGATGTTGATCGTACAAATAAAATGTCAAATCCAACAATATCTAGGACACATTGTTGTGGCAGTAAAGAGTGAAAAATTTGAGAGACTAATTCTAATGAATTGACAAGTATAATATTCTACAAAGGATCCTGCAGACATGACATATAGTCTTGTTGTTACGGGTTCGTACTGCAGTTATTTTGTATAATGTGTGCAATTAAATCATCCTCATCTTAAATTTGTTGAATAAAGGGCTACATTCAATGGTCATGAGAGTCTGCAGAGAATACTGTTCTTTTTCATCTAGGGTAGGCCATACGGTCTACTCTAAATTTGCATGATTTTGGGTTGGTGGATAAAGGACCAACTTCTTGGTCACAGTTCCATTTAAGATTATCATGTTTCCAGAACTACAACCTATAAATGCATTAGATGTTTCTAACCATGGTATTTCTATAATAAGGCGATAACTTGCAAAGTTAGCTTTTGGCAGTAGTACTATAAAATCTATAGGGTACCCCCATGAATCCAAAGCTATGACCAAGTCCTCAATGATGCCTTCAGGTTTCACCATTGACCTATCTACCAACTATAAAATAGTGGGTGTAGGTCCAAGGTTTACTAATTGTAATAGTTGCATTGTTTCCTTAGTCATGACATCGATGGATGTCCCCAAGTCAATCAAGGTGTTTTTGATGAGGGTACCATTTATCTTAATGTCCACAACTAGAATTCTAGGGTCTATATATTTAGGAACAGTGATATTCCCTAACATGATGTCAACAAGATTACCTAAGATATGTATAGTCTAAGGGTCCTTTCTTTTTCTCCTTGATATTTTAAAACAAAGGTATCTCACTATTTCTGTGTAAATGGGAATGTCTACTAATTTAGCTTTCCTTAATTTCTTCCCTTCACCAATATTGAAGAAGACTAACAGAGAAAGAAATGTCTACCCATATACTGGATTGTTAAGGGTTTCATGCACCTATTTTTGGTCGTTTGTGTGTCCTCTGCTATCATGTAACCCTCACACAAAATTTCCCACAACACCATCATCCTCTTTATCTTATAGATACTACATTTTTCCACCATAAGAAATTTCACATGCACCTTTGTTGTTGATATCATGGACGTTTCAAAAGCAATTGAAATACATTGTTATAAATTTATAGAATCCTCAAACTAATATATTTATTATGTATATATATGTGTATGTATTATATGTATATAATTTAGATACATATATACATATAACACATTATACATATATATATGTATGTATGTATGTATGTATGCATACATATACATATGCTCTTAGTTTATGCATACATACATATGTTTGCATGGATATGCATATCCATGTATGCATACTTTAACTAAGGGTTAATTTTAGGTTAGATTAGAGGTTAGCAAATCAACAAATTCTAAAATCCAAAGAACTACAAAGTACAATGGAAACTAAAATAAAGAACGAATATACCAGATAATTGCTAAAGCTTCCATGATTCCTCTTCATAGCACCTTCTAACTTGCTGATTGTCGTGTTGCCCTTAGACCGAATGTGCAAGCAATCTTTGATGAAGTCCTACACAAGCTTTGAAGGATTTGAATCTAAATGCCTATGCCTATGAAAATATGATTAAAAATGCCTATGCCTAAATATGCCAACACTTAATGGAATATGACAATAAATGATGCAATTTCTGTAAAATATCTAAGTGGGAAAGTGTGTAATCTAAAAATGAGAGAAAAATAGCATTTTATAGAAAATTCCATTTTGAATGGACGGACGAGATCGACTTTCGACAGAGACCTAAAATCAGAGGACGAGATTAAATCTGATAATCCCTAATCAGGGTTAGGGAAAAATCCTTAAACGAGTGGTCGAGATGTCAACTAAGAAGATCGAATCGACGGTGGAGAATAAATGAGATAATTAATTAGAAAATAAATATTTTTTAAGATCAAGAAGATAAAGACTGCCTAATTTGTGAGATTCGAAAAATCAAGAAGATAAGGCCTGAATTGAATATCAGATTTGAAAAATCAAGAATCTGCCCGATTACTTGATTTTTGGAGGAATATTACCTTTTTGAATTAAATTAATTCAAAATATGGATTTTGAGAAATAATGAATAATCGATTTTCAGATTTTTTACTAAAATGAACTCATAGTTAAGAATATGAAATCATTTTAAATAATTTATTTATTTAAAATGAGAGAAATGTTAAATTTGGCAATTAAATAATTAAAGATAATTATTTAATTTAGAAGATATGATTAATAATTAAATAAATTAATAAATTCATTTAATTATGAGAATTAGTGACATATTAAATAAATAAATAAAATTCATTTATTTAATAATCAAGAAGAAATAAATGAAGAAAGGTAGTTAAAATTAATTAAGAAAATTATTTAATTAGGGGAAGACTTAGACAATTAATGGCGTATTTAATAAATAAATAAGATTTATTTATTTAATAATCATGAAGAATAAAAGGACATGAATTAATTAAATAATTATGAATTATTTAATCAATAGTCGAATGTGGACCAAGGACATAATTAAATGTCATAATTATGCTAGGACAAAAGTGGTAAAAATAGAGCTTGCAGGCCTAGGTCATTTTTAAGTGTCTACACATACATATACATATGTTGTTAGTGTGTGTATGCATACATACTCCATTATTAGTTAAAGGTTTTATACCATACAGAGTGAGATATATTCTTAATGTGAACGTTAAGGGTTAAATATGGTAAGAGTTATAATTTGGGATATGATCATTTACTTGTTTTAGTTTATATGTAACCCTGTTCAATTACATTCAAGTGGATTATATGTATTGCATGTTTGTTTTCCTCTCTAGATACTAAATTTTACATTTATTAAATTACTGATTCAATTTATATGTACCATTCTACAATTACTTTCAAGTGGATTATATGTATTACATGCTTCTTGTTCAATTATGTTGACTTTTACACATTAGATAATTGTTTCATTTTACATATAACATTGTTCATTTATATTGAAGTGAATTAGATGTATGGTTTGTTTGTTCTTCAATTACAATGACTCTTACATGTATGAAAATATTGTTTCAATTTATATATAAGTTTTTATAGCTATATTAGTTTTAGAAAGGGTTGTAAGTATTTATATTATAATATTGTTTCAAGTTGCATATAACCCCTAAACTGATATATATATATATATATATATATATATATATATATATATATATATATATATAGAGAGAGAGAGAGAGAGAGAGAGAGAGAGTCTAACAAGAAACAACATTATAACATAAATATTTAAAGCATATTTGCAAACTAATGAACTTTATATGCTTTAAATATTTATGTTATAATGTTGCTTCCTGCTATATATAATCTTTATCTATATACCCCATAATTGATATGTAAATAACTAACATATACTTATATAATATATTTTTATTTTAATGGAGTTTGAAGTTGTATATGTAACTCTGAAACATAGAAAAGTAGGGTGCTCCTAGGGTTTCCCAAAATGGAAAAGTGGATCCAAAGAGGTAAAAGGGTTCCTACTCTAATTTCATTAGGAAATGAGATCCCAACAAAGAATTGACTAACTACCCTTAGGAGAATCAACTCTGTGGAGGAATCTTTATATTTCCTTTTTATGTCAAGATGGGGGTCTAGGTCAAACAACATTTTTGGGGAGAAAGATTAAAAATGCCAAATCAACTCCAAAATGCAATCTATAACTTGGATTTCATAGATTAAGCATAAAACTAAAGGAACCAACAAAGTTTATGGAAAATATAAAAGGGAAAAAATGTTGTGCACCTATCATAAAATGATGTTTCTACAACCTTGACAGGGACTCATTCACCCTAGCATGAATGGGTCTTGCAATTTTTTTAGAAAAATATAAATTTGAGATTTGAGTCTGAGACCTGCACTTCTTCCCTGTAACTCTGAACCTTCGCTCCCAAATCCAGATTTGTGTAAAATCTTCAAAACAAGATTATTGTTTGTTGGTGGATAGGGGTTTGCCTCAGTCAAACCCTAAGTTTGGTAATTAAACCTTGATGAAGAACATAGATTTCAAACATAAAATGTGTGTGCAATCTCTAACCTCAAGTGTTTCTAAGATTAAGGAAGCTTAAGATACAAAATAACCCTATTCAAGTGTGTTAGAACAAGATCCCTAAAATGAACATTAACAATGATGAATACCTACTTTGGGAGATCTCAAATCACTCTAATAAGTCATAAAATTGAATATACCTTCATTTAGGTAGAAAGTAGAATGATATTACAAGATGGAAATACTTCGGAAAAAAATCATTAGGCTTGGTTGAATTTCTTAGTGCACCTCCCAAAACCTAGAATCCATCATGATCCTCTATAGGCATTTATCATCACTCCTTTGGCAATATTTGATCTTGATATCAAAATGAGCTTGAAGACCTACAAAAACAACTAAAATGCTGCTCTAAGAATTCACTTTTGAATGCTTGATTAACTTCTCCTTGTTCTTGAATGTAAATACTTGATCTCATGTGAATTTCTCTCCCTTTCTAGTGAAAAATGATTGTGAAACTTAGTTTTATAGGCTTCCTTTCTAATTTTCCATTGATCAAATCTCAAAATCCTACACTTGAAATTTAAATTGAAGACCTTGAAATGCCACCAAAAACATGTTTAAACTTGATTTTAAGGCACTTAATGAGAACCCATTCACCCATGGGTGAATGAGTCCTACCCTAAAACTTCAGGACTCCATAAATGTTTGGGCATTAATCAATATCATTTATTCAATGGAAGTTATGGTGTTGGGAAATAAATAAAATAGGCCTAGGGATACATAATAAAGGTTATTAGGGGCCTATTAATGAAGTTTTAAAATGCATAAATGAAAAGGTCACTAAAATAATTCCAAATAAGTGTGACACACCCCCAGGTACAAAACAAAAAATTGGTGCAACCAATTAAGAAAGAGGTATTTTTTCATCCATGCAAGGGGTTGAGCAACCATACATGCACTTGGTTCACAATAAACTATATAATTCTTTAGTTGTTTCTTTCTGTTAAACAAATAGAAACCAAGTATTTTCTATCTAGCAACATTCACACAAAATAAAAAAATTATCCACTCTCAATCTTTAGTATAATGTATGTGAAACATAGAACAAGTGCAGTGGAGATAAATACATGATGAAAACACACATGATACCATAGGACATAAATATGATGTTGAAATAAAATAAAATAAATTAAACATGATGTAAACATGAAGAAGACACATAAAAGGATACACAAAAAAATAGGGTTAGTACTAAAAAGATTCGAGTCGATAAGGCAAAGAGACTTGAGTCTTAAATTGTCTCAAATACCAAATGTCATCCGTCAAATAAAGAAAAATGCTCCATGAGGATTGAAGTCATGTGCATCACTCATGGAACACATGGCTCCACTAGAAAACAAGTTGTCTTATTCTATGTGGCCATGTTAAAAAGGCGTTCATGACTCACATAATAGCAAAGTTTGGTATTTGCTAGGTAAATCACAAACCAAGAGACACACGAGCTAGTGAAGTCCAATATTCACTAGGTGATCCCCCAAGACAAGGTAAAATGAGAAACATGCTAGGTGTACATGGTGCTCCAGTAACAAGGTGGAAAAAATGGGAAAGCACACACTAGGTCTACAAGGTGTGCCCATAACAACCATACTAAGAGTTATACTCCCTGATAACCTTGATAAAGTGCCACAAGGTGCTATGTCAATGCTACATTAAATTCAACTCCCATGAACAAAGTAGAGAAAAATACCAAGGTTTAACAGCATAGGGACAAAATATGCCAAGGTTTAACATTAAGGGGGAACAATATGATAATGTTTTAAAGCCTCAAGGAATGTTGTAATAAAATCACCACAAAATGTAACAATCAAAGGGGTTTGTCTTAATAGATGAAGGTCACACGTTAGGTAACATCACAAATGATATCACCACCAAGAGAGGACTAGTCAAGGGATAGAAAATCACACCTTAGGGAATACCAACCATAGTATAACCACTAAGAGGAGCTTCATATGCCAAGAAAGGTCACACTCTTATGGGACATCAACTCCAATACCACCAAAAAGGAGACACATCACATGGATTAAGAAGGCCACACATTGTTGACAAGGTCACACTTCCTAGATGTATGCTATCATCACTAAGAAGGGACTTTTTCCTATGCAAACAATGAGTAGGGGACTCTATGGCTCCCTTAAACGGTTAGTGTACTTTCTACACTAACATTTTAAGGAGAAAAATGGATCCCTTGCTAGAAGGAATACTCCTAGGAGATGAATAACTAACCACTTACCCCCCAAGCATAAAGAGAAAGGTGAGCCTAATATAGTGGTCCTTGCAAGATAAAATATGATCGCATAAAGCATATTTTTTACCCTCATGAATGGTAGTGAATATTCTATGATACTACAACTACCATATGACAAGGAGCACAATGAATGAATGCTAATCTATGAAACATTCAAATTGATCCCCATAGGGATTAAATTCTTTCAATATCTTCTTTAAAGCATGACATTCATTAGTAATATGTCCAAGTTTTCCATGATATGCACAATAATACATGTTTGTAATCTTTCCTTTCTTATCTTCTCATTCCTGGATAGGTGGTAATGTGATCAGTCCTAGGTTGAGAAGTGTTTGTAAGGTTGGTTCAATCTTGGTTACAATATGCAGAAAAGCTAACTTCTGAAGTTTATAAGGTTTGTTTTTCTTACTTGGTTGACCAACTATTTGATGTGAGGTTGTAGGATTTTGGTAACCTAGCCCTTTAGTATCTTCAGATGGTGTTTGTTTCAAAAGAGAGTGGAATTTATGTTCATTCTTAATGTCACATCCTTTCTTATTCAATATTCTAAAGCCTTGTCCCTAAGTTTGTTCCAAGTCAATGGGTGTATTTGTAACCTTATGCTCATATGATGAAGGGTTGGTTAATGTACTTTTCTTGTGATTATTTTTGATAGGTGCTTCCATGTGCATTGGTTGATGCATGCTTTATGACTTACTTTCAAGGTGTAAAAGAGTGAACATTTCAAGTAGTGGTATGGTAGGATGTTGTTGGTATGGACTAGTAGTGTATTGCATTGAAGAATAAAAGGATGCATTATTCTCAAGGTTGTGTAAGAAATTTTGTATGAATTCATGCACGCTCTCTTCATCTTGACCTATGACATCAAATTGAATTGAAAATAGGAGATGGATTATCATGATTTTCATTATTACAATTAGGGTCATCACCAAACACACAACTTGAAACATCAACCAAAGATTTCAAGGACATCCAAATTTTACCAAAACACATTTTGCAAGGAGGTTTAGATTGTTAAAAAATAGGTGAAGAATAGCAACTCCAGGTAGGGGCTCTAAGAGTATTTTATCACAGAAGGCTGACTGATACCCAAATAATAGGACAAAGTCGCCCAAGGGCATCTGGGTCTTGGTTAGGTGTTCTAAAAGTTTCAATTTTTACTCTATACAACATTGTTTAAGAATGTTGATTCTACATGCAAATAGTTGAAACAGTAAACAATTTTCCAAAATTTGCTTAGTGTATCCCAATTTGATGCAAAATGCAAGTATGCAATGATGTTGAATATATTTAAACAAGTTTGAATGCCAAATTCAAATCTGAAATTCAATAATTCAATGATTCTAATATGCAAAAGACCTATAAATGATGGTTTTTGAATGTAAATCTTGAACAAAAAAAATGCACTTTCCTTCACCTAATGAACTAAATTCAAAATTCCTTACGATATGTAATTAGGAATTCAAAACTAAGATATGAAAGTACAAACAAAATAAGAAGATAGAAATAGAAAAGTGTGAAAAAGACTGTTGATGCACCTGTATAATGACAAGGTCACCCAAGGGTGAATGGGTCCTTGTTCAGGGTTTTGAAAATTGAATGTCTGAGTTGTTGTTTAAGGCTTGTATTCCTATCTAAAAAAGGCTTGACAATGATTGTTTTTCTAGAATTTTCCAATGTAATGCAAATGCAAATGTATGACAATTTTGGGACAAAATGACACTTTTTTTAATGCAAGTTTGAAATGAAAATCTGATCTAAATGACTGAAACACACCCTAATGCAAGCTATGATGTAGTTTGGATGCAATATTTTTGGATATTTATGACATTTTATAATGGAAATATGAAACCCTAAATGAGAAATGCAAGACAAAATGATGCACAACCTAGATCTAGGGTTTGAAAGACTACCAAATCAAAAATTTATGATGTCAAATGTTGGGTTCACCAAAATGAAACATAGAAAAATTTGGAAATTGGGGGAAGGATGAGTTCTAAATGCAAATACCCTATGATCAATTCCACTTTTCCAAGTGTTTCATTAGGATGTAAATACACAAGGTATAAAGATTGACTTTCAACCTCAAAGGTGAGTCAATTAGGTTTGGATCTGATCCTTTTGAGTCTTAAAAATGAATTGAAAATGATTTTGAATAATTAACCTAATTGGACTACATGACCTAATATTTTGGAAATGCATAGACTAAAACTGTAGGTTGTAAGTGGATCTGGGAAGTGTCAGATGATATGTACCTGTCACCAAAAGTAGGAACTAGCATGTGCAGAGGGAATCAATTTCTCCTGGGTGAATGGGTCTTTGATGAGGGGTCCTGAAACTAAATTTACAATCCTCTGATGTTGGATCTAAGTTTTTGATTTTTGGTTGTAGAATTGTCAAAATGTTTTCAATGAATTCTATAATTGAGTTTCCATATCTTGACAAATTTTAGGGTTTTTAATGCAACAATGGAGAATTTTCCTTCAAATTTTCCTTGATCCTCTTCAAACCTATAACCTACACATTCAAAGAGGGATAAAATGTTGGGCCATTTAGGGGCTTGCCTCTATCAACCCCTATGTAAGTGTTTTCACTTCCACAATGGAAATGTCAATGATAGGAATGATAATCGAAAGGAAGGAATGATGAATGAACAAAATGTTGGAAATCACCACCTTTCAATGGTTTCCTTGAAGGACTAAAAGCATACAAATCACCTCAAGGATTTGGATCTTTCTTTGCTTGAATTCTTGAATGTTTTGGAAACCTACAACAAAGGTTAGCCTTCACAAAACAATGAAGATGAACACACATAAACTCACATAGAATTTGACATGATGTTAGGATCTTGAATTGCTACAATAAAGCTTTGAAATCTTGATCTTGATTTAATCTTGACAATAATAAATTTGGTCATGGATGCTTCCTGTAGTTGTTAGATTTTAAAATGATAAAATAACTAGGTATTATATGCAATTGTACTAATTTCCCAAAAAATAGACTCCAAAAGGCAACACTTGATATTTGAATTTTGGATGTTAAAATGCCACTAACAACATATTTAAATTTGGGTCCCATCTAAGAAGGGGGACCCATTTTTCCATGGGCGAATGGGTCCTGATACAAATTTCTAGGAAACACTTAGGAGCAAAATAATAATTGGATGCATTTATTCAATGCTTGCAATCCTTCATAAAATGATAAAAAAATAGGCCTTGGAATGAATAATTTTGAAAATTAGGATCTTGATTAAGTTCAATAAATTAGAGGGATGAAACATAATGTGAAAGTGTTAAGGGCGACAATTTCTGACACTACAGTATGAAAAAATTTTGTTTCCCTTTTTTGGAAGCACTTGCATTGGACCATTTCTATTGGATTGAATGCTAGTATCATCACAATTCCAAATATTTAATGGACCATACAAATTAGCTACATAGGACTTTGAAAATGTATCATAGAATGCAACAACCACTACATGTCTCAAATTTAGTGCCTGTTCTCCATCTTGTCACTGTGTTATCCTCAAAGTGAGATTAGGATGTCTTTTTTGAAGCCTTCCACCAAGAATTACCAAGAACTCCATTCTTTAATGGATTTGGCCTCATTTGGCATATTTGTGCTACATTAGACTTCAAATTCACAATTTCCAATCCATGGCCAACTACAACCATCTCCTTGCATCATTCAACAACCTTTTCCTCTTTGTGGAAGTAACACCGGTCAATCAATTCATCAATGTGGTTGTTGGAAGTCCCCACTTCATTGTTACCCCCCTTGTTGACATTCCATTATCTTTAATGTCTCCCACATGGTAGATTCCATAACATATGTAGACCATTCCCATTGCATTAAAACTTTCTTTATTGTAACATTTGCATTGACTTGAATTATATGGTTTATTAGATATAGAATGGGAATAACTTCATCCTCTTCACATACTAGAAACCTCACACCTCTCTTGTGTGGAGGAATTTTTTTTCATGCCCTCTTTACAACTTTCCTAGTTCTAGCTTGCACTTTATTCTTCATCTGCATTGAGAAAACTATAAGAAGCATATAAGAAGACACACACACAAATATAGTGGAGAGATATACACAATATGTATAGATATCGCACATACATATAGTGAAACTAAGTGAGAGGGTCAGATTGTGGTGAAGGTAATGTTGTTCGAG
This sequence comes from Sequoia sempervirens, assembly GCA_007258455.2. Taxonomy (NCBI): domain Eukaryota; kingdom Viridiplantae; phylum Streptophyta; class Pinopsida; order Cupressales; family Cupressaceae; genus Sequoia; species Sequoia sempervirens. The sequence continues at coordinate 309,022,257 of VDFB02075321.1, forward strand.
GGGTCCACATTAGCAGAGGACACATCAGCCAAAAACCTTGAATGTCATGATGTAGGGTCTTGTTAGAAACTCATAAAACTTGGCAAACATACATATAATGGAGCATGGAAACCATAAAAAGATTGAAATAAAAAAATGTTTTATAGAACCATACCAAACATTTGAAGGTTAAGATCTTTAAGGTTTATGCTTGTATAAAAAACCACATATATACATCCATATATATATATATATATATCAGTCTCTGAAATAATTCTCCAACAAGTTTCTGAAAATGAAATTATAAAATATGCAATATGAAATTGGGAAATATGCAACACACAATATAGGTGACTTGTATATATAGGAATTTCAGAGAAAGTGGAAAATTTTGAATTGTTGGAGGAAATTTTCATATCCATACATGAAATCAATGATAGAATTGATATGAATTGTAAGGTGAATGCTATGTATCAGTGTGATTTGAGAGGTTAGAAATCAGAATGTCAATAATAACTCCACTTTGATTTGAGAGATGTTTTGAGAAATTTGAAATTGTGTTGTGTTTGAATATTTGTCATGGATGAAATAAATAACATGTATCATTGTGAATTATTGAGGTCTTGTATATAATTTAAAATAGTTAGAATGGATGAAATAAGTAGTCCTTATTTTGTAAAATTGATCATCATGGTGAGCATGAGTGTTATGTTTCAATTATTGCAAGGTAAATATGTGGAAAGAGGGGTATAGGTGGACATGCTGGAACAAGTTGGTCAACCATGGATGAAAATTGGAACACTTTTATTTGTAATATGGTGAAATGTATTTGCAAGTTGGTCATCTATCACATCTATGATGGATGAAATGTAAATGGGTTTTGTACATGTCATATCACTATTTTTGTATAAGTGGTTATATAATGGGAAAATATTTATTCCCATTCACCTAAATTTGGGAAGTTGGAAAGTAATTACTATATCTTTGGTTAGACTTGTAGTATATTTATCATGTACTTTTGTTTCCATATTATAAAATACCATTTAAAAAAGTGGGAATTTTATGCTTACTATGAAGGTTTGATTTGAAATTTTGTGGGGCCCATTTTTTCAACTCCTATCCCCAAAATAGGATATCGATCCACTATAGAGGCATACTATGGTTTAGGAAACTTGGTGTCTAACATAGAATTCAAAGGGGGTCCTAATGAACAGTCCACTAAACCCTTGAAAGACCTTCATTTAATTTATCAACTAGGGCTAACATAATATTTTTATGATGTTGGAATTCTATGTGCTTCTAGAGACTCTTCACTACCTATATCATCATAGAATAGGTGTTTGTACATGCTGGAAATTATAAATTGCATAACAGTGAAAAGAGGTAATGTTGAAGCTATTGCTACAAGTACTTACAACCAAAGACTGTGACTAGTTCATTGCCAAGAAATAAAGTTTTTCATTAACCAATACTTACTAACTCAGCTAAATTGACTAACTCCAAAGAATAATGCATGGAAAAAATTAAAGAATGAATATAGGAAAAGATCTTATTCACATTCACCATATGAAGAATCTGATTAAGAAAAAAATAATTATGAGACTAACTATTGCAATAGAAATAAATACACAAAAAATAAAGTGGGGAACAATTACCTTGAGTGGACCTTGCTCAAGTGATTGTCTCCACAAAGTGAACTCAAATATAGGTCCTCAAATTAAATTAACATAACAGTAATTGAAAAGATCTCATTGGATAACTCAAGATATCACAATTCAAAGAGATTCTTTTTGACTATCTTATTCATAAGATCATGAGTGATGAAACAAAAAAATGTCTATGTAAAAATAGAAACTTCCTAAACAAATCTATCTATTTTATTCACTATTCCAACTAACTAACTCAACCATCAAACTATTCATATAGGTGTGAGGGAGTCTTATTAGAACAAGGACTCAAAATATAAATCTAATCATTAATCACCACTCCCTACAAAATAGAGCATGATAAAGTTTGAGTAATCAAAACAAAATTGAAAAGGAAGAAGAATTGAAATAGGACTATAGCTCTTCTATAATGGTTTTAAATTTAAATGTGGACTATAGAAGTAGTCATGTTAGATTCCCAATTGTAGCAAAATTCTTCTACTTTATTAGTCTTATTAAATGATGTGATAATTCACAAAAAAATTGACAAGTAGCTGCCTCCAATTATGCAGTTGTTATGTTCTTCTAACTTCCCATGCACATCATTGCCGAAACTCCCTTTGGCTACAGGTTGTGCCTCCCAGTTGCTGCACACTACTATCTACTAGCTTCGACTCCTTGGCTGCAAAGAGTTAGTTCACACAACATCTACACAATACTAATAACCACAACTTAAAAACAGATATTCATTGTATTTAATACATGATATCCACATATTAACCATGCAATACCTACTCTATCATAATCATATTTTTGTAGACTTTAAACTAGGTCCAAGTTTTCATTTATGATCATAAAAGATAGCAAAGTTTCAGGGATATATAGAAAATAAGTATCTAGAGATGTCTAAAGGTATGTATTGAAAAAAAAAAAAAAAAACTAACTAATAGTAGGCCTCATCATCCACCATTGAGCCCTCTCCCTTACTATGAATTGCTTTTATTTTCAAATTAAATTTATAATTAATTTTGTATTTTACCAAATAGTTGTTTTTGTTTTCTTCATTTCAAGAATAAATGAAGAATTATATTTTATTTTTTGATCAATAGGTAGCTATCTATATTAATATAAAGATAAATATTATTTTAAGATTAATAGTATTTGTTAAAGTTTTTATATATTTTTTAAGTATTCTTATTTGATTTAGAGTATACTATTGGTGATATTGGGCCAATGAAATCTAGCACTCATTTATCAAATGGTGCTAGTGCCAACTGTGGTTGCAAAGGAATCTCATGTGTCTTAGATGGCATACCCATCCTCTGACATATGTCATAGCTCCTTGTATATTTCATTGAATCCTTATGAAGAGTTGGCCAATAATAGCCAGTGATGAGATTCTTAAGTGCAGTCCTCTTTGCTGCTATAAGAAAAGGGGACCAACCATGTCAAGGCTCCAGGTCATGGAGAGCTTAGAGCAGAAGGCTTCCCTAACTTACCTTACTCTAAAGGGGTGTTTGAAATGAGGGATGAGAATGATGAGGATTATAATGTCCTTCGATCACTCTCCAAACCCGAGATCCAAATTTCAGCTAGGCGAGCCAATTTTTGGATTCAATACCATACCTTGGGTAGCTCTCTACTCAAGGACCAAAGTGCAATTCTGGGATGACAACACGGTGTGTTGGCGTCTCTCAAATGCGTTGGAATTTGTACGACCAGAGGACAAAGAATACAATATGAACCACCATAGAATAAGTTGACGACCTAGCTAATGACTCCTAAATGAGCAAAATAGAATTATAAAGTACAAGAAATACAAATAGATGTGATAAAACAAATAGATAAGAGCTAAAGTGATGAAGATAATCTCACCAAGGCACCAATTTTCCAGCTAGCTCCAAAAGCACATCCACCTACACACAAGAAAGAGGGGAAATTTGTTGGGGCTGTATAGGGCCTTGCCTCAGTTACACCCTTGTTTTGGTGTTTCCACCTCCACAGACAACCAAATAGCAATTATAGAAAAATATGAGATAAAGAAGTAAAGAAGGAAGGAATGCAAATAACACTAGAAAATAGTAAAGAGCTACTCAACCAAATTGTAAAGGAGAGCAGCGAAATGTTACCACTTCCACCAAGAGCTCACTAACTAATGGAGGAGAAAGAAGGCTTGAACAATCAACACATCCTCGACTGTGATGAAGGGAGGTCTCACAAAACCTCAAGCCCACGCTGCAATGGCTTGCTTCACACTTTCCTATAGAGTTAATGGAGTGTTATTACTGCTATAATGGAGTGTTGAAGTGTTGTTGAGAGCGAAGTGAAGGATAAGAATTCTTGAGAATGCCAAAAAGAGATGGAAAAAAGATGAGTTGAATGAAGAATGGGTGAATTTGAAGGAGAAGAAGGAATAATCGACAGTTTTTGGGGTTGGTTGGTCAAAGAGGGACGTTACAAGTTATTCCCAATAGGAAGTGTAACGCTTCTGCCAACTTCAAATGCAGGAATCCATTAGGGATGTAAGTGTGCTGCATGGACATCTATGTGCCATGCATGCATCCCTAAAAAATATTATTCTACCAACACAAAGGACATATTCCAAGTGGAAGGAAGTCAGCTATTTGATGTGGAATTTCAACTTCAGATTTGGTTTTTGAAGGCGAGGATCTACAAAAGGGGAATTTGCGTAAGGGGTGAAAATTCGCTCCTATACATTTTTCCCACACTTTAGCGAGCATGTATATTGATGAGTGCTTCGGTAAGATAGATCGAAGAGTGAACAGGGTTAGAAATGTATACCTGAACTGTCAAGAAAATAGACCGTAATCTGGTGAGCTCAAAATTGTAGGGTAGGAGAAGGACTCCATAGCCCTGTAGAACTATGAAGTTGTAGAATGAAAGCATCTTATAGGCCTATTGAACTACAAGGAGGAAACCCCCAAGATCTCTCACATGAAGGAAGCCCCAAAAAGAAAGCACCCCACAAGTTCGTAAACCTGCAAGGAAGGTGTCCTCCAAGATCTCTCACATGAAGGAAACCCAAAAAAAGCACCTTACAGACCCATAGACCTATAAGGAAGGTGTGCTCTGAGATCTCTCAAATGAAGGTGAACCAAATATTTTAAGGGTTAGGAACTATTATGACTCTCTTTTGCTCAATTAGGGTCTCTCAACTAATGGAAAGAGATAGATCCCACACTTAAAATCTAGGTGGTTCACTCAATATAATGTATTTATGATTAAATTATGACTAATGTCGACGATTTAAATGCAAGGAACTAGTGAAAGCTATTGATTATTGAGTGGAAACTAAAGAATGCAACTTGTTTGAAAACACACTGTGTTATGCAGAAATGGATTAGAAATGTGAACAAAACTTAATAGAAAAGGATGAAATTGAAAGTGTGCACCTGAGATCTTGGTGAAGACTGGAAATGAATTTTGGAATGCTGATAATTCTGATTTTTAGGCCTGTGGGACTCATTCACCATTCTGGGCGAATCAGTCCTACTTCTGTGAAAATGCTCCAAAACCCGTTTTAGACAAATGGGTATCCAAAAATGCAAAAAACCAAAATCAGGCCTGGTAGTGGGACTCATTCACCACCCATGTTGAATGATTCCACTTTTGAATTTATGAATATTCAAAGGTGGAAACATGAGCTTTTGATTTACACTTTCTACTTCTCCAGGTGTTTGGTTCTGAATCTATCGGATTCAAGCCTGAAAGTGACTTTTTGTGGGTATTTTGACTTGTCCAATGAAGAGATGACTTGAAAAACTTTGCAATGCAATCTTTAATGATTTCTAAGCCTCCAATATGTTTAAATCCGCAAACACACAAGACAAGAAAGATAAATGTTGGATATTAGGGCATGAGGGTTTGCTTTGGTCAAACCCCTTTGTAGGTAATTAAACCAAAAGGAGAAAACAATGTAATGAAGCATGAAATAATGAAGTTATTACCTTGCCATTAAGATTGATCTTGAATTTCTGTAACAAAACATGAAGAATTTTCCCTTGAATGTTTGAAAATTGCTATCTTATTGACTTGAAATGATGAAACCCTAACTTGCTTGACTTGAGATGGAAGAATGATGGATGAATTATGAATAATGGTTATGATTTAGGGTTTAGAGACTTTATTTTATATGAAATTCACCTTATTATCTCGTAAATTTGATCCCTAAGGCCGACATGTAAAAATAATAAACTTAAATTCCAAAATTTCCCGCTCAAAAGTAAAAAATGGGCCAAATGGGACTCATTTGCCACCTTGGGTAAATTAGTCCCACCTGGTAGGGGCTCATTCACCACAGGTGGCAAATTAGTCCCAGTGGGGCCCACTTGCTAGCTGGGGTCTTAGGAGATAAGAAAATAAGGTTTATATGATGTCTATGTCAGTTATTTCATCAAATATTACCTCAGGATGCACAATATGGGGTAATAGGGGCCTATTAATGATGATGTAAAGGTATTAGGGCTTGGGACACAAAATTCAATGTGAAAGAGTAATTAAATACACTTTACAACACTAAAATGAGGTCCACTTAGCCTAGAAAGGCACAATATCCACTGTGAATGTGTGGGACACATTACAACACTAGATTAACATTAAGTTTAATTTAAAAACTTTCTAGATTAGTGTGATAATGGTATTAAACACATTTTATAATGTTGAATTAGGGAGAAATGGGTTTATTAAGTCTAGAAAAGCGTGAAAGTCTTTTACAACACTTTACATGACCTTTACAAGACATCATTAAATGCATTTGAAAGGGTCCAAGACCTAGTGTGGATGTGAAAAACACCTCACAACATCGAATCAAGGCCTTATTAAGTCCAATTTATCATTAAATCAATCAAGTTTCATTTTTTCTATGGTACATTTAGCCCCCACTTTAGTGAGAGGATGAACTTGCTTCAAACTCACACTAAAGTAGACATTCAAAAGAGATCCAAGTGTACAGATGTAGATGAAAAAGAATGGCAAAGATCAAGAAGGTAGTCAAGCCCCCAGGATCCAAGATCCTCAATCAAACCATCAAGATTCATAATCATGCAATGGAAAGAACGATAAAGCTGAAAATGAAAAGGTGGATCAAGCTTATATTGTTTATCCAGCTAGTTGTGGATCAGATCTAGGTTGTTTGTCCAGAAAATAAAATGCATACTCACTCTAGGGTGACAAAAATCTTGGCTGTTCACCGGGTGAGAAATCCCTAGAAGATGAGACACATACGACTAATATGTGCTCACACACACACATGTGGCTATGGGGAAAGTCATGTGCCTCAGAGTGGGCTTCTTGCTCAACCATACCAAAGTTATACCTCCTAATAATTTTAATAAGGCACTACAAAGGAAAATGGTTTTCAAGCTCTACGAGGTAAGAAAAACTTCGTATGCTTGACACTCATAAACATTGTCAATGCTAGATAGTGTAAGGAATGCTCAAAGGGATTTTTCTTAATTCGTGCAATCGCTCATCTTAGGGAACATCATGCTTATTTTTTCCAAGAGAGGATAAGTGCAAACAGTCTGATCTTGTTTCCAAGGGAGGACATGTGCAAGGTCTCATCTAGGACAACATTGTACCTAATGTTTCCAACAGAGGAAATCACAAGAAAAAGAAAATCACTCAATGAAATGTGAGTGGTGATGTATGCCCCCAACTTTAAAGTGGTTGCGAACACTAGTACTATGACAAATTTATTTAAAGTAGAAGAGGACATGAGAGCTTACTCAGAAAGCCCTATGCCAAGTCATATGTTTCCAATAAGCTACATCATGAAAAAGGCCATATGTCACATGTGAGCCAACTTAAGGCCTATCGTCCACATCCCAAGCTTGCTCCTATATGTTCATGAAATGTTAACGAATAGCCAAAGGAGGCAACAAAAAGTGACATACGAGCACAAGGCTACTGAACCTCTTGTCCCCACTTAGTGCAGGACAAAGGTGAGCCAAAACGATTGATGAAATGTAGGCGAGAGTGAAAATAGGTATTAATTAGAGGAATTAGGTGCCTGCACAGTGGGAAGCATACCAAACTCCTGAAAATGTTGGATTTTATGACTCAAAGCCTTACATTCATTAGTGGAATGACCATGAACTCTTTGATATGCACAAAATGAGGCCTTGTAATAACATTTCTTTCGAGTTCTTGGAGGAAGAGTGATCAAGTGATCCTGGAGGAGTCTCGACAAGATACCCTCTTGATCAATGGTAGAAGGTGGTCTTGTGGTTTGTGTAAAAGATACATCTTTCTTAGTATTATATGTCATACTTACACAAGTTTCTCTATATTGCGAGGTTTTGTTCTCACTCTTATAGGAGGGAAAATCTGTTGGATGCAAATGATTGGTGTCTTGCGAGATGACATTGACATTAAGCGAAGGTGAATTTATTTGTTGGACGGCTTGTAAAAGAGAACAATCAAAACCACTAGTGTCGATGAGTTCAAAATGGACAACTGTTGAGGATGATTTAGGAGTATGTTGTGTGAGATTGTTGATGTTGAGTGAAGGCTTGACGATCTTTATCAAAGGACAATAACCAAGACCATGAGTCGTTTGTTGTGTGATAAGGTCTATAGGGTTGTCGATACCTTGTTTGTGAACACCACATCCTTTTCCAATATATCCAAGTTGTTTCATAAGCTCATAAACTTTTCCATAAAGCTTCTTCATTATTTTGGAAGTTAGTGGTTGCTCGTGATTAAGTGCTTCATGTGTAATTTACTTGTTTGTCTAAAGTGGTTGAGGAAGATGCTTTTGAAGGGTCATCTTCTTTTTCATTTTCCCTATTTGAATCTTCATGTTCAAAATCCAAGGAACTCCAATCATCTTCTAATAGTTGTGTGACTTGTTCAATATGTTGTTCTTTGTTGTTCTATTGTACGGGTTCCATTAGTGTAGTTGATGTTGATGTGTTTAAGGAATTTTCTTTGTTTTTCTCAAGTTGTAAGATACTATCAGGTTCAATATCAGCATCAAGTGTGTGGACTGTGTTGTTGTAGATGTATTTCATTTTGCGATGAAGAGTGGAAGGCACACCTTTTATTGCATGAATCCAATGTCTACCTAAGATAAGACTGCATGAAAGTTCATAAGGAATAACATGGATTGGTGTATTCAAGGTGGCTACTCCAACGGTAAGAGGTATGATGATCACCCCTAGCGGTTTCTTTTTGACATTGTCAAATCCCTTAATAGAGAAAGGATCAAGACGAATGGTTGATTGATCAATGACAAGCCTATCCAAAAGGGTCACACTACACACATTAAGGGCATAACCAATATCTAAAAGAGTTCTATTTATCCCTTTTTTTTGTATTGCGCTATGATCATGAAAGGATCATTTTGGTTTTGTATGTCCAAAGAGAGGAGTTCACTTTGGTGGAAAACAATGTCAGCATTTAGTCCTTAAATCATGGTTGCTATATCAATTGGTGGCACATTAGAGGGGATAGGAACTTGTTGTAAGCTTGTTTGGATCATGTCGTGATAGTGAGGGGAGGCTTGAATAAGGTCCCACAATGATATCTTAGTAGTTGTTCGACAAGATTGTACTCCTTTCCACTATGAGGTCTTGGTAAGATAGGATTAGGGATGATAGGGTTAGGCAAGGGTAGGGGTGTTGTGGTGGTTGCAAATTGTTTCAAGTGTTATACGTATGAGCAATGGTATTATGACTTAGTTGCTATGAAACATTATTCTGAGGAGGGTAAAGGATAATTTTAGGTTTATTTTGAGTTTGTTGTTTGTGTGAAGGTGGGTAGAGAATTATAGGGTTGTTAGGATGTCCCATGGGGTATGTGTGAGGTCCATTGATTGAGGTGGATCTAATGGATACTTGCGCATTCATAACTTCAGTGGTCTTGGGTTGATGTATCTCTAATAAAGGGCAATCTAAAACCACCTTTTTATTGGAGGAAGACACATTATTATTGTTGTCATTTTCTAGCATCATGATATTCTCCCTAGAAGGAGAGTGTTTAGGAGAACAACAAACCGCATGTTCTTGATAGGTAAGGCTTGGTTCTTCCACAATAACTTCATCGCCAATAGGGGAATGGTGAATGATGAGATTATCAAGAGGGGGATGATTAGGATAAGGTGTTAGTTGAGTGTCCATTGTCTTTAAGGTCTTATTCTCTTGTTCTATATTATCTACCCTACAAAGAGAGCTTGTAATATGTTCATCCAAGGGCAAAGTAGCTTCATCACAAGTGGGGGAGGCATCAAGAGAAGGACCACTATGGTTTTCAAATAGATTTTTCTGGGAGGAGCATTAGGGAAGGGAGGATCAAGGGTTTCATGATTCTTAATAGGGATGTCTTCTAACACCAACCTATCCTCTTTACATCGAGGAGGGATATTAAGAGATGGAAAAGTTTGATTGTCATGGTTATGGAGACTAGGTAAGGTGATATTTAGAAATGTGTCTATGATCTCATGTTGTCTAACATCTTCCAAAGGGGAATGAGGAGATGGACAATCAAGACCCTCAAGGCTTGTAACTTCCTTCACCAAGATACCTTCATGACTAATAGGACAGGTATCAGGAGGAGAACAAGTATGTGTGTTATGATTTTCTACACCTCCATTCGCACCAATGGGTAATGTAATATTAAGGATTGTACCAAGGGTTTGATCATTTTTCTTAAAGTCCTCATTGTGGTAATCAAAATTGAACTTATAAGAGGGAATGTTGTATTTATGCAATCCATTATTAACGAAATCAAAGCCACATCTTTTGAAAGAAAATATGCTATGATAAAAAAAGGAAAGAAAGTGCAATGCAATGACTTCAAATGAAATGCTATTTTCAAATATGAAACAAGGTAATGTTCTGATTACACTATGCACCAATCAGAAAATGACATGCAAATATAAAATGGAGCAATGAAATGAGCTATTTTAAGTGAGATCTAGTGAAATGCATGTTACAGAAACTCAACTAACTGATATAGGTAGGTAAAGGCACCAAACAGAAGCTTAAAAACAAGGTTTTCAGTTCTATAAAGGGTAGTTTCAGGGGTCAAAAGGGACTGATTC
>VDFB02075321.1:309033045-309074905 GCA_007258455.2 Sequoia sempervirens
TCCAATGTAGAAGGTTTCAACTCACGAAAGATAATGTTTCTACTATGCAAAACCTTCTCAGTATCAGGGTTCCAAAGCTTGTATCCTTTTATTCCAGCACTGTAGCCAATAAAGATACACTTCACAACTTTGTTTTCCAACTTAGATCTTTTTTCAATGGCACATATGCATATGCCTCACAGCCAAAGACACGAATATGTCTCAGACAGGGCTTCTTTCCAGACTATGCTTCCAAAGGCGTCTTCTCAACAAGAGCAGAGTTCAAAGAGCGATTTACCAAGTAACATGTTGTACAGACTGCTTCAGCCCAGAACTTCTCCTCCAGGCCAGCACTGCTCAGCATACTTCGTGCTCTTTCCGTTATCGTTCTGTTGAACCTTTCAGCAACTCCATTTTCCTATGGAGTATAAGGTGTAGACTTATGTCTTTTGATCCCATGATCTTTACAGTACCTTTCGAATTCATCTGAACAGAACTCACCGCCATTGTCAGTCCTTAAACACTTTATTTTTCTACCAGTCTAATTTTGTACAAGGTTTTTAAATTTCTTAAACTGACTGTACACTTTTGATTTACTTTTCAAAAAATATACAAATGCTCTTCTTGAGTAATCATCAATAAACAACACGTAGTATCTTGATTCAGACAAAGAAGGAACATTCACTGGACCAAACACATCAAAATGTATATAATAAAGTAAACTAGAAGTTTTGTGAGGAGTGGAATAAAATGAAACACAGTGCTGCTTTCCATATATGCAATGTTCACAAAAATCAAATTCAAGGTTACAATCTTCCAGCCCTTCTACCAGGTTTTTATTTTTCAAGGTTTTTAGACCTTTCTCACCAATGTGGCCAAGCCTATGATGCCAGAGCATAGTCTTCTCTGCTGGAAGTTTAATCTCCATCGAGTTTACACCATCAGGAATGTTTTCCTTCTTTTCTTCATGAGCAGCCTTAAGTGACTTTGCAGAGACATTATTGCATTGAATAGCTTGTGCATCCAGCTTGTACATAGTACCAATTCGAGCACTCCTAGCCAACACCATAGAGCCTCTAGTCATCTTGCAGCTATTTCCAGAGAATGTGACTTGCACTCCGATATCATTCAGCTTACTTACAGAAAGTAGGTTTCGAGCCAGACCTGGTATGTGCATCACATCATTGATTCCCTTTACTCTTCCATCAGGGAATTGAATTCTGACTCTTCCACGGCCAACAATTTCCAAAGATGATTCACTTGCTAAGTACACCTTTCCACCATTGTATTCTTCATATTTCATGAACCATTCTCTATGAGATGTCATGTGGAAAGATGCTCTAGAATCAATCAACCAGACATCATCTGATGCCCGTGTAGCCAAAGTTGCAATGAAGGCGTCTGCATCACTATGAGAAGAATCATTTCCCGAAGAGTTCTTCTTCTTCTATTTGTCCTCCTTGTAGTCCTTTCGAACATGACCAGGTTGCCCACAGTTCTAGCACTTCACCTTTGACTTCTTGCCAGGAGACTTTGACCTCCCTTCTGATTTCGATTTGGACTTCTTGTCCTTCTTCTTGCCTTTCTCCTTTAGTCTACCTCTGACAGCTAGAGCCTCCTTTTCCATCTCAGAAGATTTCCTTCTCATTTCTTCTAATAACAGAGAAGAAACAACATCTTCCATCTTGAATGAGGATGTTGTACTCCCAATAGCCATCACCAAATGATCCCACGAATCAGGCAAAGAACATAATAGTAGCATGCAGCGATCTTATTCTTCTATCTTCACACCAATAGATGCTAACTGAGCAATCAACATGTTGAAAGCATTCAAGTGATCAACAACACCAACTCCATCCTACATCTTCAAGTTGTACAACTTCTTCCTCAAGAAAAACTTGTTCACCAAGGACTTGCCTTCATAAATAGCAGCTAGTCTTGTCCATAGAGAGGCTACAGTCTTTTCTTCATCCACGTTCAGAAGAACAGAGTCAGCTAAACAGAGCCTTATTAGCCCTTTTGATTTTCTATCAGACAGGTCCCAATCCTCTTGCTTCATGCCTTGAGGCATTGTTCCAGACACAACAGTCCAAAGATCTCGATCAACTAGCATATCTTCCATTTTGAGTTTCCACAGCTCAAAATTGCTACCATTGAATTTCTCTATTTCCATCCTACTGGATGTGCTTGCCATCTTAATCTGTAATTAAATTAATAAACCTCTACAAGACTCCCACTGAAAAGGATTTAACACAAAAAACCCAATCCACTCACAAGGACAACACAACTGGCCAAGCTCTGATACCACTTGTAAGGAAAGCAGAGGTATGGAAACAACTTTCCTAACGTCAAAACCACAGGGGAGTAAGCAGAGAGTACTTTTAATTTTTTAAATTACAATATAATTAAGACATACATGAAAGATATAAAAAAATAGACCAAATACACAAAGACAAATCAAACAATAGATTTTACGTGGGAAACCCTTTCAAGAAAAAACCCACCACACCAAGCTGAATCTCTTTATATTACAGTAATCAATAATTACATACAATCAGGAAATTCAACTCTTTGTTGTTTTTTAGTAGCTACAACATTCACTTTTAAAAAAAACTCTTATTAGAAAAGCTCTCCTCCAATTCGATAAACTCATCACTCTGTTCATAACATAATCGATCTGCTTTAAACAATCTCATTATGATTTTCCAACTGTACATTCTTATCCGCCATTGCCAACCAAAGATAGTTTCCATTTGAGTCCTGATTTTTCCCTACATACAGTTTTTCCAGCGATGCAACTGATGCATAAAATCTACTGTTGTCATGTTTTAAAACTGCTTCCTATGATTGGCCCATGATGCTCCACGTAGGACGGTCAGACTGGTCAAGAGCATTCAACTTTGTTGGCATATCCGTGAGACACTCACAGTGTCTCCCCAATGCCACAAAGTTTCTCTATCGGCATCGCTAAAACTTCCACGAGTCGGCAAGATGCTATATCGATTGTAACAGGTTATACCGAAACCAATGATGACCAAAATGATTCTATCGGCAAGGATTTCCCTTATCGGCAAGACACATAGCGAATTCACCTGTCTCAGGGAGCAAACAGTCTATTGGCAAGACATTACGTCTTCACCAAGACCTTCTATCGAGTTCCTTGGGCTACACCGAAACCTTTGACGAGTCGGTGAGACTTATCATCTTTGCTAGGACTTTATACCGAAGCCCTCAGTCACACCAATGACTACCATTCTGCAAGACCTATACCGAAAGCATCTCATCATCGGCAAGACATACTGATGTCGCCAAGATGTTTCTCCGAGCACCCAGAGATAACCCGAAGACACCTGTCGGCAAGACAAGAGACATTTTCCATGACGTTTCATCGAGCTCCCAAAGATAACCCGAAGACTTATGTCGGCATGACTTATCATTTTCGCCAAGAGGTTACTCTGAGCGCCCTAAGTCTTACCAAAGATACTACCGGCAAGACTCAAGTCTTTCGCCAAGAGCTCTTAGCGAAGTCTTATGTCATAGCAAAGATCTCCAAGAAACCTTCTGTGAGCAAGACATTCCGGTTTCATTGAGACATCTCCCCGCGACCCTTAGGTTACCTTGACATCGGCAAGACAAACATTCGGTTGCCAAGACTTCATGCCGAAGTCTTTAAGTCACCGCGAGCAAACCAAGAGAAAGACCTCATCGGCGAGACTTACCTTCTTGCTGAGAGATCTCCCCGAGATCCTAGCGTTAGCCCGATAGTAGTATGCTATCACCCAGAGTTCTTCCGATTGCCAAAAGGTCATGCCGAACTCAGAGAATCACAGCGATAGACTTCATTCGGCAAGACATCAACTCTGTCACAACAATAGGATCATTTCAAGAGCTTTAGAACTGTTAGTCGCCCAGACATGAACACTGTCACAGCGAATTTTCCCTTCAGGAGTTCCATGTCAGTAATGATTGAGGCACATATTCCAACAATTACCTTGCCATGAAGATTGACCTTGAATGTCTCCAACAAAAAATGAAGAATTTTCCCTTGAATGTCTAAGAATTGCTATCTTAATGACTTGAGATGATAAAACCCTAACTTGCTTGATTTGAGATGGAAGAATGATGGATGAATAATGAATAAAGGTTATGATTTAGGGTTTAGAGACTTGTTTTTATAGGCAATTCACCTTATCAGCCCGTAAATTGGATCCCTAAGGCCGACATGTAAAAATAATAAACTTAAATTCCAAAATTTCTCGCTCAAAAGTAAAAAATGGGCCAAATGGGACTCATTCGCCACCTTGGGTGAATTAGTCCCACCTGGTAGGGACTCATTCACCACAGGTGGAAAATTAGTCCCAGTGGGGTCCATTTTCTAACTAGGTTCTTAGGAGATAAGAAAATAATGTTTATATGATGTCTAAGTTGGTTATTTCATCAAATATTACCTCAGGATGCACAATATGGGGTAATAGGGGCCTATTAATAATGATGTAAAGGTGAATTAGGGCTTGAGACATAAAATTCAATGTGAAAGTGTGATTAAATACACTTTACAACACTAAAATGAGGTCCACTTAGCCTAGAAAGGCACAATATCCAATGTGAATGCCATGTGGGACACATTACAACACTAGATTAACATTAAGTTTAATTCAAAAACCTTCTAGATTAGTGTGAAAATCTTATTGAACACATTTTATAATGTTGAATTAGGGAGAAATGGGTTTATTAAGTCTAGAAAAGCGTGAAAGTCTTTTACAACACTTTACAAGACCTTTACAAGACATCCTTAAATACATTTGAAAGGGTCCGAGACCTAGTTTGGATGTGAAAAACACCTCATAATACTGAATCAAGGCCTTATTAAGTCTAGTTTATCATTAAATCAAGCAAGTTTCCTTTTTTCTAGGGTACAAAAGGAAACCTAGAAAAAGTGCCTTATAGATCAGAAAACTTGCAAGGAAGGTGTCCTCCAATATCTCTCACATGAAGGAAACCCAGAAAAAGAACCTTACAAACCCACAGACCTGCAATGAAGGTGTCCTCCAAGATGTCCCACATGAAGGAAACCTAGAAAGAAAGGGGACTCCGCAGAGTCAGAAAGAAGCTTCACAGGTGCACCTGCAAAGCGGCATATTTACCCGTAGATAGAACATGTCCAAAAGTGGTCATGCAGGAAAGTAAGTAGATAGTCACATAGATTGTCAATAGGTCAGAAATATTTCAAAAGGGTCCCTTAGGAACATGGCATGAAGAAGGGGTCCACTCAAGGGGCACGCTATTTTGAAAGTGCAGAAGAGATGTTGTTTCTCAAATCGATTCATCATCAAGGAATCCTTTCGAAAGATGTTCACTTCATCAAGGAATTCAAAAGGAAGAAGATTCCCCCTTGGGAGGGGAAGGTCAAAGTTGCTCCCACCTTGAAAGAAACTTCTCAAGTTTTTTCTTTGCAAACCCATGATGAAGGAAACACGTTCCGTTAGCGGTCAAAGTCAAGAATGCGATTCTTTGAAAAAGTTTCCAAGGATTTTTGAGAAAAGATTCATTGGCAAAAAATGCATTTTCTAAAAATTGAAGTGATGGCATTGCCACACATGAAAGGAACAACTAAAAGATAAAAGAAGAGCGAAAAAGAGATAATCACTAACAAAGGGCACAAGAGTGATATGATATTTTGGGGTCAAAACTGCTCATAAATATATATATAATAATAATATATAAATGAACTGTCATCAACCCCCTACTATTTCAAACAATGTGAAGAATGCATGAGAAGAAAAAGTAAAAATAAAAAGTTGGGTCAACATGGAAGGGAAGCCTAAATGCCCCCAATGCTTTGCATCATCCCCAATTTGCTAAAAATCAATCACAAACATGGAAGAATGATGATACAAATAGAAGAAGGTTTATGACACAAAAACCACGCTTATATCCAAGCACCAAAAAGGGTGACAAGGGTCATCCAAGAAAAATTAACACAAGTATGAGGGAACACACCACAACACGCACACACATCTAATAAAAGAAGAGGCCTCCCCCTAACACTAATCAACCAAGAGGTCATCTACTTTGCAATCTAGATCTTCATAAGGGGAAGGAGGATGAGCTTGTAGTGATGGGATGTTACAAGGAGGAGCTTCTAACCCTCCTGCAACAAGGGCTAAGGAAGAATGCCCTACAAGGTCTCCTCCACTAGGCTCTTGTGGAGCTATGGTCAGCGACTTCATGAAGATCGTTGACAAGGCTGAAACTTCATCTAGAGAGTTAAACATGCACTTCATTGGAGTGTCATGTCATACCTCAATGGATGGACAAGGTTGTGCCCGAGATTCACTGCTAGGCTCACTGAGTGATTTGGGGGCGGTGATGAATTCAGGGGAAGCTGGGGCTAGTTCCATTACTAGGATAGAACAAGCTAGCATAGCACCACCATTTGGAGGTGGTATCCTCTTACATCCTCTGTTTCTAGAAGGACCACCCTCCACCTTCTCCTCCATTGAGGACTGTGAACTCCCCATAGATGAGGAAAGAGGTGTGGAGGAAGAGGAGGAGGAGAAAATCACAACATATATCACCCAAGTGTTTGACATATCCATAGTTTTTTGGAAAGGAGGTACATCTAGAAGGGACATCAACAAGGGTGGGTCCACCAAAGGAGCAATAAACACCTGCACCTTTTTGGGGTCAGGTGCATTTGTACTCACAACGGAAGTTAGAAGCAAGAATGAACTAGATTGAATCTAAGTAGAGGGGAGGAGAGGGGAGGATGAAACAAGAGGGCCTGAAGCAGGGGTGGTCATCTCCTCTTCCTTCCTCTGTAAGGTGGCCAACTCAAATGTGAGAGCCTTTCGTTGGCACTTGCACTCGTGCGCAGGTGATTTCTACAACTCTTCAAGCCGGAGACTGGAGGCTATGAAAGGACATAAGGTTCTTGCTCGGCCATGGGAGTGTCCACTGTACCTATTTCCAATGGAGGGATAGGCTCCTGAATGGGAGCAAGGGGAATAGGTTGAGAAGCAATGAGGGGAGTCAGCTCTAATGCCTCAGTAGCAAACCTTATCCCATTTACTATCTTGGGAGTAGAAGCGATAGGAGGCTACGAAGGTCGAGACATAGAAGATTCCCCACAGGGACTTTTTCCTCTACCATACAAGTAGTACCAAGGTCCAGGTGGTTTAGTAGGGAGGTTCAATATCCTGATCTTAGGTCTACACCAAGGAGGTATCATCAGACTCAGCAGATAAAATCCAGGCGTATTCATCCAAAAATCTTCTTTAGAAAGAGGAGGAGGAGAGCCATCACAAGGATGGGGTAGCTTCTCTTTTCCCCTTTGAGAAGAGGAGGCAATTGGCTGTTGTACCACTAGAAGATCCAATTTCAAATTTCCGTTGTCCTCAATCTTATACTTCACATAGTGTTTGTAAAGTAGGTTCATTCTTGGAGGGAGTAGATGAAATAGGGCAGGCCAAAAGTGCTCTAATGAATATCCCCCATGGGATACCAGAGGATGGTAACCAGAGTCATGCACTACGTGGAAAAAACCTTCATGGGAGAACTTTAAACATTTGTGAATGATGGAGGCAATTCCATTCATGGAAGGTAGCCAAGGTATGCCTAACTTCATTTTGAACAGATTTGACTTCGGGATAACATCAAAGACTGTGTTTATAGCCATAGGTTGTACTAGGACGGATAGAGTTATTGAGTCATACGACTTTAGACTAAGACCATCTTGCATATAAATGGTAGATTTTATTTCTTCATATTCTTTTCTATGCAATGAATTAAGCCACAACGTCTCTTCTATAATGACATTCACTCGACTCGCAGGGTCAACTAAGACCACTGTCACAATGTTTCCATTGAGGCGAGTGATAATGTAGAGGGGAGAGGGATTGTTTTTTAAGGGTAAATCATGTGACGTGAATGTCACATCTAGTGAGTTGATCACAGGTTACATAGTAGGAGTAACAATGACCATGTTAACATACGGCTCAAGCTGAGTGGTAGAATCAGAGGGATCAATAGTCATGTTAGCAGAATGCGATAGAAATGGGTCTATGTATATCTGCAATTCACTATTCACCTTCACCGCCGATTTTTTCACATTTTGTTTACTTCCATCAAGACGAATAGTACCATCCTCAATGTTGTCTTGTATCTCATGATATAGGCACATGTAACATTTAGTATCATGTTCATTAACTCAATGATACTTACAAAAGGTATTCAGATTGTACCAACTAGGGAAAGGTTCCTTAAGAGGTTTCAGGTTCTCCAAAGTTATGATCTTATCCTTTAACAACTTTTGCAATATGGAAGAATAAGATTCTGCTAACTTTGTGAACTTTTGGTTACGTCTGAGCCCATTATCATTCATACCAGTTACTACATTCATAACAACCTTACCTTTCCTAGAGACTTATACAATGGACTTCCCTTCTAAATGGGAGCATGAGGAGGATCCACTGAATTGAACTACCATTTGTTGGTACTCTCGTAATGCAACGCACAAATGCGTGAAAGAAGGGTATTTCATAAGGGAAAATTTCTCCTACCAAGGTCTTTGAAAGTTCCCTATAAACACCTTCTACACATCAGAATTGGGCAGTGGATACAAGATTTGTGAGAAGAGTGCTTGATACCGCGCTATAAAATCAGTGATCTTTTTTTTATCACCTTGTTTGCATCGGACAAGATCCAAAAAGGTTATCTTCAATTTGATGTTGTCGGGAAAGGAACAATACCATTTGAGTGTTGTATCCTTAAGAGATCGAGGGAATAGTTTTTCCATCAATGCATCATGATGGAAGAAATCAATACACAGAGAATTAAAGGTAGACACATGTATTTGTGGGTCCCCTTTTTCGCCATATTTTTTGAATTTGGGAATCTCTATTCCTTGGGGTAAGGGAGTGTTTATAATTTCTACCGATAATGGGCTATGTCAAAAAAAGGGTTGAAAGATAGGTTGGGCAGAGGCTTGGGAGAGACTCACCAGCTAGCTTTGCATCTTACCCATATTATGAAGAAGAGTGTTTAGAATAGGGTCATTAGAAGACATAGGGCTAGAGGAACCTCCTCCATAACCACCACTGGAACCACCTCAAGAACCACCAGTGTGACCACCACTAGAATCACTTCCAGAGCCACCACCACCAGTAGGGCCTCTGCCAGAGCCACCCCTGCTTCCAAACCCACCACCATAGCCTCCATCAGAACCACCTCTACCAGCGCCACTTCTGCCACCAAAACCACCACCACTACCAAAGCCCCCACCGCTCAATCCTTCAAAACCTCCACCACTAGAGGTGACAGGAGGGGTGAAGCTAAACCCTAAGGGTATTATGTTCGCCTTTATAGTTTCTTATCTCTATGAGGAAAAAGGTATGTTGATTGAGGGGACTATGTCAGCCATGTACACAAACATGGGAGGCATCAACATTCCTAGTTGTCTCTCATGATATTTGAAAGTGGCCCCTTGTACAATGTTAGGATTTTTTGGAGGAGCACATGCTTCAGTCAGACTAGAGGGACTAGCCAGGAGTTCTATGCCTATTCGATCATTTCCAACCATATATTTTATTTCGCTGATAACCCTAGCGGCCCTCTCCATCTTTAGGTAATTTTCCAAGTGATTCTCCAAGTCACCTAGTACTTTTCTAAGGACATAGATATATTTTATAGGAATGTGAGCGGCCTCGTACTCATCTAGTGATGACAATGTACGAGACGCAGGATGAGTGGGGATGTGGTTAGTATCATTGGATATCCCTACCTTGCCCCTTGACAACTCCTCATGTGCAGCAAGACCAACATAAAATCTAGAAAAAATCCATGTAGAGAAGTGAACCATAGATTTTATGAAGTGTGGAATGCTATGACTCTCTTTTGCTCAATTAGGGTCTTTCACCTAATGGAAAGAGATAGATCCCACACCCAAAATCTAGGTGGTTCACTCAAACTAATGCAAGTATGAGATAAATATGCCTAAATGCAATGATCT
Source organism: Sequoia sempervirens (assembly GCA_007258455.2). Taxonomy (NCBI): domain Eukaryota; kingdom Viridiplantae; phylum Streptophyta; class Pinopsida; order Cupressales; family Cupressaceae; genus Sequoia; species Sequoia sempervirens. The sequence goes on from VDFB02075321.1 coordinate 309,043,034, forward strand.
AGATGCAAAACTATTGGAATGCATGTTTTTTGAAAACACATTATGATATGCAGAAAACACCTAGAAATGAATGCAAATTGTAACAAAAATGGATGAAACTAAAAGTGTACACCTAGGATCTTGACGGAGGTTGGAAATGACATTTGGAATGCTACTGATCCTAATTTTTAGGCCTGGTGGGACTCATTCGCCATTCTGGGTGAATCAATCCCAATTCTGTGAAACTATTCTGGAACCCGTCTTAGACAAAAGGGTATGTAAAAATGAAAAAAACCAAAGTCAAGCATGAAAGTGGGAATCATTTACCACCCATGGTGAATGAGTCCACTTTTGAATTTCTAAAGATTCAAAGGTGGAAATAGGAGCTTTCGGTCTACACTTTCTACTTCTCCAGATGTCCAGTTCTGAAACTGTCAAATTTGGGCGTGAAAGTGACTTTTTGTGGGTATTTTGACTTATCCAATGAAGAGATGACTTGAAAAACTTTTCAATGCAATATTCAACAATTTCCAAGCTTCCAAGATGCCTAAATCTACAAACACACAAGAAGAGAAAGAGAAATATTGAATGTTAGGGCATGGGGGTTTGCCTTGGTCATACCCTTTTTAGGTAATTAAACCAAATGGAGAAAGAATAAGCATGAAATGAAGGGATTAATACCTTTACATGATGATTGATCTTTAATTTTTGTAGTAAAACATGAAGAATCTACCCTTGAATGTCTTTGGAAGCTATCTTGGTGACTTGCAATGATGAAAGCCTATCTTGCTTGACTTGAGGGAGAAGATAAATGATGAATGAATGATAAGAGATGTGTGAATGAGTAATGAAATTAATGGGGCCTCAACTGGATGGAAAAACACTTATTTATACACACTTATGCCCTAATTACCTAATAATATAACATCACAGGCCGACATAAGGTCTTTTTGAATAAAAACCCAAAATAAATTTTGAATTATTTTGAATTTGGAGCTAAGAGGGACTCATTCACCACCCATTTATAAAGATTGATCATTATATTTTATCTTACTCTCTTATTAATACATTTTTCATATTTCAGAGTTTCAAAACCCTCTCTTGCTTTTTTCTCTATACTCTTCCCTGTGACAGGTATCCCTTTGCATGTAGGTGTTCTTGGACTATGAAGTTGGATTTGACAAATTCTACATGGTATTAGAGCAGACCTACTGTAGCATGTTCTTGTTTTGAATATTTTGGAGCTACGAGGGTTTGATCAGGCTTTCATAGTTTTTTTGGGTTGATTTTTTTGTGGATCTGGCCTACTCCATTCTTTGGGTTCATTTTGGGCCCAAACGGACCTCGTTGTTGGATTCGCAACGCCTGGAAACCTATATTTTCATATAAAATATGTCTGATTCGGCCACAGTTGATTAGGAAGCAAAAAAAATTTGCCCCAAGGTCGTACGGCCTCAGGGCACAATCTACGAGGTCGAAAAATTCAAAAAAAAAAAAAATTAATTTTTCCACGGCCAGTATTATTTGGGCCGCCACCCGTTGGCCACCAAGTGGCCACCAGGCGGCCACCCGCTAGCCGCTCAGGCCAGCGAAACCGCCAAGCAGCCACCGGAAGGCTGCTCGGCCAACAGTGTTCTGCTCGACAACCGCCGGCCGAGCTCTGCCGAAGGGCCACCACCACACCACCAGGGCGCCACCGACTCCCCACCAGAGCTTCGCCCACCGCCCGTGCTCCGCCGCCGCGCCACCTGCGCCCAACCCCTGGTCGCCCAACGGACTAGGGGTCTATTTTTTTTAGCCCCTAAGGGCTCTAAAGGCCATTGTTGTGTTTTTTCTCCTGTCAAAGCCAGAAGTTGTGTTTTTCACTCCCAGGGGTGTATCTTTTGAGTCCAAACTCCATTTTGCACAAACGAATAGGCGTTGGAAAGGTGTTACAGTGATATTTTCAGATCTATAGTCTATTTCATCAGAGAATTTACCGGGTAAATTTTATTCAGCTTTGTGTGTTTTTACACTTTGCTCAATTACTTGGACATTCTGACACCTACATGGGTTCTGTTTGCGTGGGATGGGTTATTTAAATTTGATCTAAATGTAGTAAGGTCAGATTTCTCATTTGTTTTCATTTGAAGAGTTATCATGGGTTTTTCTACTCATCCTTCAGTTGTTATTCTGGAATGGGGTAATTATGAGTCATGGGCAAAGGGTATACTTACAGATTGTAGGTGGCTTAATCTTTTTCCTTATTTGTATGATCTCATACCTGAACCAGCCACTTCAAAGGGAAAATTAGCATGGGATATCATTAGAGATCACATAGTAGGACTTATATTGTCTAGTGTTGATCGTGACACTGTGTTGGCTATATCGGACATTGATTGTCCTCACCCACTCTGGACACGTCTTTGGGAGATCTATGGAGACCCAAATCTCTCTCCATTCCCAGAGGATCCTGCTTCAGATTGTCTCTTACCCCTTTCTTGGAGAGATAATACACCCTTTGATAATGATAATTTAGAGGAACTTGAGTATTTAGACACCCTTACATATTCTGATGGATCAAAGGCTTGTCTCCCAGTTCCTACTCTTCAGACTAAGACTTCATCAACATCTCCTGTTCCTAATTTAGTGCAGTAGGGCATCATTCACCTTCCAGACATAGCTACTCTGGACCCTTATCTTGCAGACATATCTTTCTTGTTTGTTGAGTCGTATGTTGCAGATTTGGAGGATTATTTTGAGGACATTCATCTCCTCTACCTTGACAGTCAGGTTATCACTATACGCCCACCATTATTATTGCATTCAGAGGTTACATTTCAGGATTCTCACATCTGTTTGGATTTGACATCATTTGTTTCAGTTCAGACAGTGAGATTCTTCAGCATCCTATCATGGCACACATCTTGAGACAGATTGGTTCATCACTCTTCACAGGGTTTCTTCGACATTGTCCTTTGGATCTGTTTCTTCCCAAGGGGAGGAATATCATTTGTCACTTTAGGATCTCCTTTTGGATTCTACATCAGGCATCTACCATTGTGACAAGAGTTTCTTCATTGTGGGGGGGCCTTCTTCTCTCTTTCTATCTCTCCTATGGAGACCATTTTATATGTACTTATATGATAGAAGTTGTCTATGAGGGGTATCATGTAATCCACCTCCTATCCTTCTTTCATTAGTGCATTTCATTCCTTTCTTTTCTCTCTTTTGGAGTAGAGTTTTTCCCATGAGGTTTTCTCTATTTCTCCACTTTATAGAGATTTGGTTGTATTCAGGTACCTGATCAGGCCTAGTTGTCGGGACCCTTGTTTTTTTTCATGAATTGTAGTTACCTTTGCTTTCTTGCACATGTTTGTAGCTGCACTCTTTCTCATCTTAGGGGGGGTGTTAGAGTAAAGTTTTTAACTTAATTATGTTAATTAAGTTACCTTTATTCCTCTCTTAAGATTTCACTTTATTTTGCATATTGCGACATTTAATAATTATATTAATTATTAAATGTCTTCCTATTAGGGTTTCTTTAGGGTTGCACAATCTCCTTTTATAAGGATTGATCATTGTATTTTATCTTACTCTTTGTTAATACATTTTGCATATTTCAGAGTTTCAAAAACCTCTCTTTCTTTTTTCTCCATTCTCTTTCCTGTGACAGGGATCTCTTGCATGCAGGTGTTCTTGGGATCTGAAGTTGGATCTGACAACTTCTACAGTGAATGCGTTCCACTCTAGGCTTGTATGTGGGTGTCAAGAATTAAGTTGCATTTAATGTTATTTGTCGGGTTTACATTTAAAAATACACTTAATTAAGTCTTATTAGTGCATAAAGGGGTCAAATAAAACATAAGAAAGGTGTAAATAGTGATAAAAATCTTAGAAAAGGATGAAATCTTGTTACAAGACTTTACAACACTTTAGAATAGGACTTGATAAGAGATTAAAAAGGTGATTTTTATATGAATTATAATGAGAAGATTCTAGAAAAGTGTAGAAATGTGTTACAACACTTCACAACACCTTTACAAGACCTCATTAAATGCATTTGAATGATTCCAAGACCTAGTTTGGATGTGAAAAACACCTCACAACACTGAATCAAGGCCTTATTAAGTCCAGTCTATCATCAATTATTCCCAAGTAATGCAAGTTTCCTTTCTTCTATGGTACATTTAGGCCCCACTTTAGTGAGAGGATGAACTTTCTTCAAACTCACACTAAAGTAGCCATTCAAGAGGGTTCCAATTGTACCCATGCAGATGACAAAGGACAACAAAGATAAAAGGAGGTGGCCAATCCCCCAGGGTCGAATATCCAAAGTCAAACCAACATAAGCACGAAAGGACATGTGCAAGGTGAATGATTTGTAGTAGAACAAGATACACGAACATGCAATGGAAATAACTTGAAGGAAGAAAAGCATAAAGGTAGATCAAGCTTCGACCATTTTTCCAACATGTTGTGGATCAGGTCTAGGCTATTTTTCCAAAAAGGAAAATGCATACTCACTCTGGGGTGACAGAACTCATGGTGGTTCGCTGGGTGACAAGGCCCAAAAGGTGAGAAACATACGCTTGGGTGGTATGTACTCATAGACAAATAGGTGGCTATGGGGGAAGTCATGCCTCGGAATGCGCTTCTCACTCAACCATACCAAATTTATACCTCCTAATGACATTAATAAGGCACCACAAAGGAAAATGATTTTTGAGCTCTATGAAGTAAGCAAAACTTCATATGCTTGACACTCATAGACATTGTTAATGCAAAATAGTGTAGGGAATGTTTAAAGGGATTTTTCTTAGTTTATGCAAGGTCTCATCTTAGGGAACATTGTGCCAAATGCTTCCAAGAGAGGAAAAGTACAAATGGTTTCATCTTGTTTCCAAAAGAGGACAAGTGCAATGTCACATCTTGGGAAACATTGTACCTAATTCTTCAAAGAGAGGAAATCGCAAGAAAAAGAAAATCACACAATGAAATGTCAATGGTGATGTATGCCCTCACTTTAAAGTGGTTGTGAACACCAATACTGTGAGAAATTGCATTAATGTAGAAGAAGAGGACTTGAGAGCTTACTCGGAAAGCCCTATGCCAAGTCATATGTTTTCAAGAGCTACGTCATGAAAAAGGGAGTATGTCACATGCAATCCAATGTAAGGCATGTCATCCACATCCCAATATTTCTCTTATATAGTCATGAAAGGTTAACGACTAGCTAAAAGAGGCAACAACAAGTGACACTTGATGACAAGGCTACCTAACCCCTTGCCCCCACTTAGTGTAGGAAAAAGGTGAGCTGAAATAATTGATGAGATGTAGGTGAGAGTGAAAATTAGTATGAATTAGATGAATTAGGTGCCCCCACAGAAGGAAGCATACCAAACTCCTTAAGATGTTGGATTTTACTACTCAAATCCTTACATTCATTGGTGGAATGACCATGAACTCTGTGATAGGTGCAGAATGAAGTCTTACAATAGAATTTCTTATGAGTTTGTGGAGGAAGAGGTATCAAGTGATCTTGGAGGAGTATCGACAAGATACCCTCTTGATCAATGTGTGAAAAATATACCCCTTACTTAATACTAGTTGTCATATCTACGCAAGACTCTTTAAATTGTGAGATTTTGTTCTCTCCATTATAGGAGGGTATAAAATCTAACAGATTCAAATCATGAATTTTTTGTGAGATGACATTGACATTAAGCGATGGTATATTTGTTTGTTTCATGTTTCGTAAAGGATAATTTTCAAGACCACTAGTGTCAATGAGTTCAGGGTGGATGACTATTAAGGTTGATTTATGAGTATGCTGGATGAGATTGTTGATGTTGAGTGAAGGCTTGTTTATCTCGATCAAGGGACAATAACCAAGACCATGAGTTGTTTGTTGTGTGTTAGGTTCTATAGGGTTGCAAATACCTTGTTCTCGAGCACCACTTTTCCACCATATCCAAGTTGTTTCATAATCTCACAACCACGTCCATAAATTTTTTTCATTGCTTTTGAAGTTGGTGGTTGTTCATGATTAATTTCATCAAAGGTTGTTGTGTAACCTAATGTCTATTGTTCTGAAGTGGTTGAGGTGGATGCTTGTAAAGGGTTGTTTGAGTTTTGTGTTGACAGAACTACAGTTTATTTTCCCTCGCTAGATTCTTTGTGTATGATCTGGTATTCTATGAAGGACGTGGGTGTGAAGTCTAAGGAACCCCAATCATCATCTAAGAGCTTCAAAACTGCTTCCAGATGTTGGACAGGGTCCACTTGTGTGGTTGGTGTTAATGTGTTCAAGGGATTTTCTATGTTTTTCTCAATGATTAAACAACTGTTTGGATGAGGGCCAGCTTCAAGTGTGTACACTTTGTTGTTGTAGATGTATTTCATTTTTTGATGAAGAAAAGAATCCACACCATTCATTGCATGAATCCATGGTCTACCTAAGAGAAGGTTATATGTGAGATCATTAGGCATAACATGGATTGGTGTTTCCAATGTGGCCACTCCAACTATAATAGGTAAAGTGATCACACCAAACGGTTAGTTGCTTACATTGTAAAATCCCTTGATGGATAAAGGATCAGTCTAGATGTTGGATTTATCAAAACCAAGTCTATCGAGAAGGTTCACTCCACATAAATTAAGAGCAGAACGAGTATCCACAAGAGTTCTCTTAATCCCTTTTCGTTTGTATTGAGCGATAATGATAAAAGGTTCATTTTGTTTTTGCACTTACAAAGGAGGAATCTCACTTTGGTGGAAACCAATGTCAACATTTATGGCATGAATCATGACTGCTATATCATTTGGTTGTGTATTAGAAGGGACAGGAACTTGTTTCATGGTTGAATGGATCATGTTGTGATAGTGAGGGGAGGCTTGAATTGTTGGCAATACAAGGGAAGGCAACTGAGAGGGGGGTGAATCATTTGTCACAAAAATTCAAAGCTTATCCAACTTATTTACCTTATTCTCGGATCTAATTATTAACTATGAAAATATAAATCATCAACACATCAGAAACACACATAACACCAATTTTTTTATGTGGAAACCCTCTTAGGGGAAAAACCATGATGGAGGTCAGTCCACAAGATTATACCTTGTTAAAAGTATAATGACAATGAAATATGGGGAATGCACATGCATTCAAGCACACTGCCTAGAGCTCACTGCTCAATTACAAAGGAAGACACATTTTCTTACAAAGAGATTTAGATTATAGCCATCCATATTTTGAACTGAGAAAATAGCATCTGCTAATGCCTGATTTTAGTACCAATTAAGTACATGAACACTTCTCCACTCTTCTTCACTCTTCTTCACACTTCTTCACACTCTTCTCTGCCTTTGAATGATTTATAACATTATTCACACACACACACATTCATAATACTTCACATGAAATGAACAATCACTTTTTATATATCTAGAACAAGAAATTTCATCACTACAAGTTGACCTCAACAAAAATAATAAAATGAATATAAATTGTTGGCCCAAAACATTAAAGATTATCAATTTGAATCAACCAAGGCCAGCCACAACTTAGTGAGGACCCAAATCAACATCTCCAACATGAAGAAACTTCAATTAATTTCTCCTTGAAGATCTACAACACGCTACAAACACTATACCGACCAAGAACAAGAAAAACATGAACACGCAAGAGAAAATTGCCAACCACGAGCACAATTATCAATGCGGATGTGCAAAAAAGATAGAGCATGATATAGAAACATCCACAAGAATCATGAATCACAAAAGAAGCATCCACAACAACTGCACTAACTAAAATAGCCTCATCTTCAATTAGGAACACCAACTAAAGAAACAAAAAAACTATCAGAATGAAAATCTTCATAACTCGATCAAATATTCATACAGATCTTTGAGACTTGACATGGATAAAATAGATACACTTAGAAACAAACCCTTTAGTCCACAACCTTTGATCAACAACATACAAAAATAACCGACATACAGAACTTCACTTCACCACTAACAAACTACAACTCATTTATTACAATTTTCTCAATATCCTCGACATATACAACTTCAAATATATTTATACTAATAATGTTGACATCAATGAAAACCACATATCAGAAACACAACCACAACATCCAACAATCTCCCACTTTGGCATTGATTGCAACATATGATGTGAAAAACACCATCAACACAACAAACTCCTACTTAGGATTTGACTCATCTTCTCCTCAACACTTTCACATAATCTTTCTCCCCACAAGGCTCTTCTCCTTAGATAATCACCAGTTTTTCACATGAATCTTCTCCCCCTTTGACATCAATGACAAAGACTCTAAGCTCTTAACCACATATCTAAATTTTTGAACATCTTACTACTCCCCCTAAGTAGCAGCCACCACAACATCAATCCAAAGCAAGATATGATTGTGAAATGCACGGAATGATGCAATGCAATGCATCCTTAGTTCTGATTAGGAGGGGTAATCACCCCTAAATTCCCTCTAAGATACTCAAAAGTATCCTTAGGCAATGGCTTGGTAAATATGTCTGCAATCTACTCCTTAGTAGGCACATACTCCAGTCTGACTTCCTTTTTACTTACCTTATCCCTCAAAAGGTGAAACTTGATAGACATGCTTTTTTTTTAATGCATCACTAGATTCTTGGAAATGCTAATAGCACTAGGCTCATCATATATAATTTTGATATCCTTTATCATCTTTTTCATCCACAGGACTCCAGTAAAATTGTTAGCATCAACAATGTATTCGGCCTTTGCAATAGATAAGGAAATGACATTCTGCTTCTTGCTTAACCATGAAATTAGCTTTTTACCCAAGAAAAATGCACCACCAATAGTACTTTTTCTATCATTCACATCTCCTGCCTAGTCAACATCAGAAAGGCACTCCAGGTAAGATCACCATCTTTAGGATACCATAGGCCAAGATCAAAAATTCCCTTCAAGTATCTAAAAATTCTCTTCATAATAGTCACATGAGATTCCTTTGGATTAGCCTAAAATCTTGCAACAATACATATAGCATTCATGATATATCAGGCCTAGTTTGAGTTAAGTAATAAATTCCACCAATCATTGATCTGTATCTTGTCTAATTTGCTTTCGAAGAATCATCTTCTGTTGTCAACTTGCATCCAGTCACCATGGGTGTACCAACTGGCTTTGAATATTCCATACCAACCTTCTTCAGCAATTCCTTCACATACTTGGACTGAGATATAAAAATCCCTTTATCTAACTGAGTAATTTGCAATCCCAAAAAGAATTTCATTTCACCAATCATAGACATCTCAAATTCATTTTTCATCTCATTAGCAAACTTCATGCACAAACCATCATCTCCTCCAAAAATGATATCATCAACAAAGACTTCAACAATCAAATCTTTATTATGATCAATCTTGAAATATATATTACTATCAGGAGTACCTTTGTTAAATCCAAGCTTCAACAAATACTTGTCCAATCTTGCATACCATGCTCTAGGGACTTGCTTGAGTCCATACAATTCTTTCATCAACCGACACACCATATCTTCTTTATCAGTCATCTGGAATCCATCAGGTTGCTCAACATACACTTCTTCTTCCAATTCACCATTTAGAAAAGTTGATTTTACATCCATCTGATAAACTTTGTAGTTCTTGTGAGCAGCATAGGCAAGAAATAATCATACAGCTTCAATTCTAGCAATAGGGGAAAAGGTTTCTCTTGTGAGCAGCATAGGCAATAAATAATCTTATAGCTTCAATTCCTTCCATCTGTGAATATCCTTTACATGCCAGTCTTGCTTTGTTTCTAACCACTTCACCTTGCTCATTCGGTTTGTTTCTAAAGACCCATTTCTTTCCAATGACATTCTTATCCTTAGGTCTGGGAACAAGAATCCATGTATCATTCTTTTCAATATTTTTCAATTCTTCTTTCATTGCTTCAACCCAATGCTCATATTTACATGCTTCATTCACACTAGTAGGCTCAATCTTTGAAATCAAGCAATACTCTTCTACAATCTTTATCCTAGTTTGGGCACCTTTGTTCTTATCACCTATAATCTGGTCTTCTGAATGATTAAATTTACATACCTTAGAGTCTTCTTAGGATTTTCTTCAACTTCAGGCTCTTCTGGTCTCTCTTCTTCTCTTTCACCAGTTTCTTCTTCTTCATTTTCTTGATTTACCAGATTGATTTGCACTTGATTTGTAGTTTGAACTTTCTTTCTTTGGTTTGTACTGTCATCCTGATCATTAGAGTCATAACCATAGGTTCGAGTTAGTGTACTTAAGTCTTCATCAACCTAAACATTTGCACTTTCAACCATTCTCTTCAATCTTTTATTGTAACACGGGTAGGCCTTAATTTTAGTAGAATAACCCAGAAAGATACCTTCATCACTCCTAGCATCAAAATTTCCTATGTCTTCATCTCTCTTAATATAACATCTACTTCCAAATATCTTGAAGTATTCAATAGTAGGATTTTGACTAGTCCATAGCTCAAAAGGGGTCTTACCAGTATCGCCTTTGATTTGTACCCAGTTGAGTGTGTAAACAATAGTACTCACAACTTCTCTCCAATAGATATGAGGAAAATTTCCTTCCAACATCTTAGTTCTAGCAGCATCTTCAATTGTTTTGATCTTCCTTTCCACAACTACATTTTGTTGAGGGGTTTGTGGTGCAGATAATTGTCTCTTTATTCCATGTTCTTCACAAAAAGTATTAAATTCACCAGAAGTGAATTCACCACCGCTATCTGATCTTAGACATTTAATCTTCAAACCTGTCTTTGTCTCAACCATAGCTTTAAAGATCTTGAACTTTTCTAGTGCTTCATATTTCTCCCTTAAGAGAGTAACCCATACCATTTTAGAATAATCATCAATGAGTAACATGAAATACCTGTAACCTTGTAAACTTCTGACCTTAGAGGGACCACATAGATTAGTATGCACAAGCTCTAAGAATTCATTTGAACAATTCTTTTTACTTCGAAATGAAATCCTTTTTTTCTTTCCCAATTGACATTCCTTGCATATTGAATTAGTAGGTTTCACCAACTTAGGTAGATATATCACAGTCTTGGTGGAACTTATCTTGACAATATTATCAAAGTTAACATGACACAACCTCCTATGCCATAACCAACTTTCATCAACTTGAGCAATCAAACAACTTTTACTAGCAGCACTCATGTGAAAGATATTACCTTTTGTTTTTGTACCTGATAAAATTTCATTTCTGAAACTCAATATTTTGCACTTTCCATCCTTGAACTAAAGACTGTATCCCTTATCAACCATTTGACCAACACTCAAAAGATTATGCTTCAAGCCTTCCACGTACAGAACATCATCAGTATTATGCTTACCATCAAGAGAAATGCAACCTCTTCCACGGATCACACCAGTTGTATTATCACCAAATATCGCAACACCACCATCATACTTTTCCAAGCTTACAAACTTACTTTTGTCTCCTATCATATGATGTGAACATCCACTGTCAATCACCCAGTCATCTTTCTCTTCAACTCGAGCAACTAGGGCTTTCTCCACATTTGTACAACCAATAGATTCCGTAGATATAGGATTATTTTCCTTGATAGAAATAAATACCCATTCATCATCACTTCTATTTCCTTTATCAGATTCATCATATGTCACGCCTTCATCAGTAGCATAGTAACACTTCTTCTGAAATTAGGCTTGTTATGTCTTGGTTTAGTAGCTCTTTCCGAACACCTTGATGCAAAATGACCTATCTTATTGCAAGAAAAACATGTAAGAGGCAATTTTCCTTCATACTTACCATTTTCTCTCAGTACTCTTTTGAAAATAAGTGCTTCCAACTCTTCTAGCTCTCTTTCTTCTTCTTCAATTTGTCTGATTTCATCGTCATACTTGAATGTCTTCCTAGATGAACTTTCACCCAGATCATATCTTTGTCTATCTCTTCCGGAAGTAGGAGCCTTAAATTCAGATTCAACCTTAGGAAGGGTATCACCAAATTTTCTCAACTCAAAATAAGTCAACTTACCAACCAACGTATCTCTGGTTATGTTTATTACAGTCTGGAGCTCTTTAATAGCACTAGTTTTGACTTAGTACGAAGCAGGCATGGATCTAAGCACTTTAGCAAAAATCTCAGATTCATCTATCTTTCCACCAACACATCTAATACCACACACAAGTTCATTCACTCTTTGCATGAAAGTATTAATGTTCTCATCATCACCCATTCTCGACCTTTCATATTTCCCTTTCAAACTCTACAACTTAGTAATCTTCACATTAGCATCACCTTCATCCAAGGTTTCCAACTTTTTCTAGATCTCATGAGTAGTCTTCAAATCCATAACATTTGTCATCTCACAATTAGTCAAGGCACTCAATAAAGCTTCCTTAGCTCGGATATTATACTCAACATCTTTGATCTCAGCAAAAGTATTTGGACCATTCTATGGAATAATATACATATTACTTGTAATGCTCTAGTAGGGTTCACCAATGCATCTTAGATGGAACTCCATTCGATTCTTCCACAAAGAATAATTTGTTCCATCAAATCTTGGAGTATCCTTCTTGTAACTTGCCATCTCAGATCACCTTAAGTTGTTAAACTTCTTCCAAGGAACCTGCTTTGATAACAATTGTTGGAAATACAAGGGAAAACAACTGAGAGGGGGGGTTAATCAGTTGTCACAAAAATTTAAAACTTATCCAACTTATTAACCTTATTCTCGGATATGATTATTAACCATAAAAACATAAATCATCAACACATCAGAAACACACATAACACCAAAAAAATTTACGTGGAAACCTTTTTAGGGTTAAAACCATGGTGGAGGTCAGTCCACAAGATTATACCCTATTAAAAGTATAATGAAAATGAAATGTGGGGAATGCACATGCATTCAGGTACACTACCTAGAGCTCACGACTCAATTACAAAGGAAGACACGCTGTCTTACAAAGAGATTCAGATTACAACCATCTGGATTTTGAACTGAGAAAATAGAATTTGCTAATGCCTGATTACAGTTCCAATTAAGCACATGAACACTTCTCCACTCTTCTTCACTCTTATTCACACTTCTTCACACTACCTTCAAATGATTTATAACATTATTCAAGCACAAACACATTCGACATACTTCAAATGAAATGAAAATTGCTTTTTATATATCCATAACAAGAAATTTCATCGCTACAAGTTGGCCTCAACAAAAATAATAAAATGAATATAAAATATCAGCCCAAAACATTAAATATTATCAATTTGAATCAACCAAGGTCAGCCACAACTTAGTGAGGACCCAAATCAACATCTCCAACATGAAGACACTTCAATTAATTTCTCCTTGAAGATCTACAACACGCTACAAACACTATATCGGCCAAGAACAACAAAAACATGAACACGCAAGAGAAAATCGTCAACCATGAGCACAATGATCAATGCAGATGTGTAAAAAAGATAGAGATTGATCTAGAAACATCCACAAGCATCATGAATCACAAGAAAAGTATCCACAACAATTGCACTAACTAAAATAGCCTCATTTTCAATCAAGAACACCAACTGGAGAAACAGAAAAACTGTCAAAATGAAAATCTTCATAACTCGATCAAATCTTCATGCAGATCTCTAAAACTCGATGTGGATAAACTAGATAGACTCAGCAACAAACCCTTTAGTCCACAACCTCTGATCAACAATGTACATAAATAACTGACATACTGAACTTCACTTCACCACTGACAACTTGCAACTCATTTATTACAATTTTCTCAATATCCTCGACATATACAACTTCAAATACATTTATGCTAATAGTGTTGACATAAATGACAACCACATATTAGTAACACAACCACAATATCCAACATGAATAAGGTCCCATAATGAGATTTTAGCAGGAGTATTCTTTAGTTGTTCAACAAGATTGTACTCCTTTCCACTAGGAAGACCTAGTAAGATAGGTTTAGAGGGGATAGGATTAGGAAAAGGTAAGGGTTTTTGGGTTGGTTGTGGTGGTTGCAAATTATTTTGAGTCTTATATGTATGAGCAATGGTATTATGACTCAATTGCTATGATACATTATTATAAGGTGGGTAGAGGATGAGTTTGGGTTTGTTTTGAGTTGGAGGTTTATGTGAAGGGCCCGGTAAAGGATGAGTTGAGGTTGAATAATGTTAACATACTTTAGCAAGTGAGAGTCTATATCATTATTGTGTTTATTGTCTTGCATCATGATATCCTTCCTAGGAGGAGGGTTTTGAGAAGAACTACAAACTAAATTTTTGTGATATTCTAAGGTTGGTTCTTCAAAAAGGACTTCATCACAAGTAGGGGAATGATCAATGATTGAATTGTCTTGCTCGAGAAGTGTTTTTTTAGGTGAAGCGGGACAACCAAGATTCTCATGACCATCATGGAATAAGATTTCTATCATCAAAGTACATCTTCACAACAATGAGAAATACTAGGAGAAGAAGAAATTGTAATATAATGATCATCTAAGCTTGTGTTATGTTTGTTATGGATGTTTTTTCCACTAAGAGAGGTAAAAGGAGAGAAACAAGTAGGATTATCAAAACTCTCATTAATTGATTCTTCTACTAAAATATCTTCATCACCAAGAGGAGAGATATTATGAGCAGAACAAGTATGATCGTTAGGAATGGCCCAAGTTGTAGTCTCTTTCACTAAAACACTCTCATAGGGAGGGGATAGGAAATGTTTCTTAACATGTCTAAATATGTAGGTATTAACATTTTTTGAATAAAAATGAAAAGCACATGTAACGATTTCATGCAATGTTTCAGCAATATCAACAATGTATATGCAAAGATACAAAATGCATTTATCCAATGTATGCAACACCTTAAGAATGTAAACAATGTATATGCAAGAATGAAAAGAAATTTTATCAAACTTATGCAAAGTTTTATGAATAGAAATATTGTGTAAGAAAAAGTTGAAAGTACTTTTATTGATGTTATGCAAAATTTCAAAAATGTAAACATTTTTAGATGTAAGGATGTTTGCAATTGAAGTGATTTGAAGAATGAGTAATCTAAAATGATGTTTTTGAGCTAGATGCATAAAAAAAAATGTTCCAAAAACTTTCCAGACTTATACTATACGATACTAGGAGGCTTAGGAAGCACAAAAATGAGGTTTTTGATGTTGTAACAAACAGTCAAAAATATGGATAGGGATTGATTCGCCTAGCATGGCGAATGAGTCCCAATAAGGGGTTTTTTGCAAAATCTTCAGAAGTTTTGAATTGTTTTTGATGTGTTTGATGTTGTATGATGTAGACCTAAGATGTGGATGTAGAATTTCAAAAAAAATTAAGGAAATTATATGTAAAGATGCAAGCTAAATGAGGCTTTTACTAATGCAAGTTTTTGAAACCCTAGAATGCAAAATAATGCAAAATCTAATGCATGCAAGCTATTTCTAGGATGACAATGGACTCCAAATCAGAAAATAAATTATTCTAAAAGAATGTTCACCAAAATGAACCATAGATTTTATGAAGTTTGGAATACTATGACTCTCTTTTGCTCAATTAGGATCTTTCACCTAATGGAAAGAGATAGATCCCACACCCAAAATCTAGGTGGTTCACTCAAAATAATTCAAGTATGATGGAAATATTCCTAAATACAATTATATAGATGTAAAAAACTGATAAAATTGATTGATTATTTATGCAAAACTATTGGAATGCATGTTGTTTGAAAACACATTGTGATATGTAGAAAATACCTAGAAATGAATGCAAATTGTAACAGAAATGGATGAAACTGAAAGTGTGCACCTGGGATCTTGATGGAGGTTGGAAATGACATTTGGAATGTTTTTTATCCGAATTTTTAGGCCTGGTGGGACTCATTTGCCATTCTAGGTGAATCAGTCCCAGTTTTGTGAAACTGTTCCAGAACCCGTCTCAGACAAAAAGGTATCCGAAAATGTAGAAAACCAAAATCAAGCTTGAAAGTGGGACTCATTCACCACCCATGTAAAATGAGTCCACTTTTTAATTTCTAAAGATTCAAAGGTGGAAATAGGAGCTTTTGGTCTGCACTTTCCACTTTTCTAGATGTCTAGTTCTAAAACTATCGGATTCGGGCCTGAAAGTGACTTTTTGTGGGTATTTTATCCAATTAAGAGATGACTTGAAAAAAATTTCAATACAATATTCAACAATTTCCAAGCTTCCAAGATGCCTAAATCTACAAATATACAAGAAGAGAAAGAGAAATATTGAATGTTAGGGCATGGGGGTTTGCCTTGGTCAAACCTTTTTTAGGTAATTAAACCAAATGAAGAAAGAATAAGCATGAAATGAAGGGATTAATACCTTTCCATGATGATTGATCTTGAATTTGTATAGCAAAAAATGAGGAATATTCCCTTGAATGTCTTTGGAAGTTATATTGGTGGCTTGCAATGATGAAACCCTATCTTGCTTGACTTGAGGGGGGAAATAAATGATGAATGAATGATAACAGATGTGTGAATGGGTTATGAAATTAATGGGGCCTCAAATGGATGGAAAAACAACTTATTTATACACACGTATGCCCTAATTACCCAATAATACATCATAGTCTAACATAAGGTCTTTTTGAATAAAAACTTGAAATAAACTTTGAATTATTTTGAATTTGGAGCCAAGAGGGACTCATTCACCACCCAAGGTGAATGGGTCCCACTCTAGGCTTGTAAGTGGGTCTCAGGAATTAAGCTACATTTAATGTTATTTGTTAGGTTTACATTCAAAAATACACTTAATTAAGTCTTATGAGTGCATAAAGGGGTCAAATAAAACATAAGAAAAGTGTAAATAGTGATAAGCATGAAATCTTGTTACAACACTTTACAACACTTTAGAATAGGACTTGATAAGTGATAAAAGGTTATTTTTAGATGAATTGTAATGAGAAGAGTCTAGAAAAGTGTAGAAATGTGTTACAACACTTCACAACACCTTTACAAGACCTCATTAAATGCATTTGAAAGAGTCCAAGACCTAGTGTGGATGTGAAAAATACCTCACAACAATTATTCCCAAGGAAAGCAAGTTGCCTTTTTTCTATGGTACAAGAAGCCAGTAGTGACCTTCATCCTTTCCATCAAAAGGTGTTGCAAACTTCTCCTAACAATATACCTAGAGGTTGTGGAATGGGTTGTGATGCTCATAAACCTTCACAACACTAAGGGGCACAATGGTCACAAGGTACAAGGGAAAAGCCTCAACACCAATGAATGAGAAGATGTTGGTTCATGTCGAGTTCTCTAAAAATGTAAGAGAGGGGTACCAACCACGTCAAGGCCCCAGGTCACAGAGAGTAGAGAGCGGAAGGCTGCCCTAACTTACCTCACTCTAAAGGGGTGTTTTAAATGAGGGACAAGAATGATGAGGATTGTAATGTCCTTTGATCAGTCTATAGACCCGAGATCCAAATTTATCCTATGCGAGCTAGTTTTTTGATTCAATACTATACCTTGGGTAGCTCTCTACCTTAGGATGAAAACACAGTTCTAGGATAACAATGTGGCATGTTGGTGTCTCTTAGCTTCGCTGGCGTATGTTCGACTAGAGGATAAAAAATACAATATGAACCACTAGAAAACAAATTGATGGCCTATCTCATCACTCCTAAATGAGACAAACAGAATTATAAAGTATGAGAAATACAAACGAATGTGATAAAACATATAGAGAAGAGGTAAAGTGACAAGATAATCTCACCAAGGCACCAATTCACTAGCTAGCTCCAAAAGCACATCCACATACACACAAGAAAGAGGGAAAATATGTTGGGACTGTATAGGGGCATGTCTCAATCAAACCCTCATTTTGGTGTTTCCACCTCCATGGATAGCCAAATAGAAACAATAGAGAAATATGTGATAAAGAAGTAAAGCAGGAAGGAATGCAAATAACACTAAAAAATAGTAAAGAGCTACTCAACCAAATTGTAAAGGGGAGGAGTGAAACATTACCACCTCCACTAAGAGCTCACTAGCCAATGGAGGAGAAAGAAAACTTGAAAAATCACCACAGCCTCGACTGTAATGAAGGGAGGTCTCACAAAACCTCAAGCCCATGTTGCAATGGGTCACTTCACACTTTTTTTACAGAGTTGACAGAGTGTTGTTGTTGTTGTTGTAATGGAGTGTTGAAGTGAAGGCTAAGAATGCTTGAGAATTCCAAAAAGATATGGAAAAAAGATGAGTTGAATGAAGAATGGGTGAATTTGAAGGAGAAGAAGGAAGAATCTGTCATTTTTGGGCTTAGTTGGTCAAAGAGTGATGTTACAAATCATTCCCAACTAGGAAGTGTAACCCTTCTTCCAACTTCAGACATAGGAATCCATCAGCAATGTAAGTGCGTCACAAATGCGTCCTCGACAAATATTCTTCTACCGACACAAAGGATGGATTCCAAATGGAAGGAAGTCAGCTCGCTGATCTAGAATTTTGACTTCGTATTTGGTTTCATAAGGTGAGGATGTACGAAAGGGGAATTTACATAAGGGTTGTAAATTTGCTCCTATACATTTGCAAAATGTACCCCACATAGTTCATCATGGTAGGCTTTGAGGATGTTATAGACCTCATCATCTCTTATGAATCTCTTCATAATATTATCTAGACCTGTATAGAATAAATAACTTGCTACCCAAGATTATGGGAAACTTTTATGCACCAACCACCTCTTTTCTCTAGGGAATAAATGAGGTGGTATATGTCCTACTACTAGGTAATTTTTAATATAAAAAAACCAAGGTTTCTACAATGTTAGATCAAATATATTTTCATCTAGAAAAGAATCATCAACAACACCTTCTGATAATTGAGTGGGTAATCTAGATAGAAAATCTTCCACCACATTTTCCTTACCAGGTTTGTCCACTTTGGTGATATCAAATTCTTGTAGCATAACAACCATCTAACAAGTCTTCCACCAACCATAGGTTTATTCATTAAATATTTTATTTCACTTGTGGTTAGTGTGAATAAAGACTGGACACCCTATGATATAGTGCCTAAACTTGTTAATTACATAGACAATTTCCAATATCTCTTTTTCTATGACTATGTAGTTGAGTTCTACCCCTTGTAAATTCTTTCTAATGTAGTATATGGCATACTCCTTATTACCTTCCTTTTGACCAAGTATTTCTCCTATGGAAAAGTTAGAAGCATTTGTGTGTATGTGGAAAGGAAAAGTCCAATTTGGTCCTCTCAAGATAGGTGCTTTTATTAGTGCTATCATAAGTGCTTCAAAAGAGTATTGGTATTCAATGGTCCATTCAAATTATATATCCTTTGTGAGTAGAACAAATAAGGGTGCTGAAATTTTGCTAAATTCCTAAATGAATCTCCTATATTAGCCTACATGTCCTAGAAAACTCCTGACATCTCTTTGTTTTTATGGCATAGGGAGTGTGGAGATTATTTCAATTTTATTTGTATCCACTTGAATCCCTTCACTTGATACAAAATGTCCCAGTATAATCCATTGGGTCATCACCATGAAAAATTTCTCATGAGGATAGGTTGTGTTCTTGACGCCTCTTTATTAAAAATTTCTCTAGGTTTTTGAGTGCTTCATCATATTTTTCTCCATAGGTTGTTAAATCATCCATGTAGATTTCCATGGATTCATGTGCAAAATCTAAGAAAATGCATAGCACTTGCCTTTGGAAAGTGGTTGGAGCATTACATTGTCCAAAGGGAAGAAAAAAATAGGCATATGTGCCCCAAGGGCATGAAAATGTGGTTTTATATTGGTCCTTGGGATCTATTCTAATCTAGTTATAGCCACTACATCCATCTAGAAAGGAGTACTTTTTACCTGCTAGGCAGTTAAGCACTTGATCAATAAAAGCTAGTAGAAAGTGGTTTTTTCTAGTGGTAGTGTTTAATTCTCTATAATCCACACATACTCTCCATTTCCTTCCTTTCTTGGGGAAAATAACTAGAGGCACATACCCATTGATTGTTAGAAATAGGGTAAATGAAGCTTGCATCAAGTAATTTTTGTAACTCAATTTTGACTATATCTCTTAGTGTAAGGTTCATCCTCCTTTGGGGTTGTCTGATTGGTTTAAAACCATCATTTATTTAGATCTTGTACATGCACAAGTATGGATCAATTCTCTTCATGTCATGGTAGTCCCATGCAAAGGCTGCTATGTGTTCTTGTAGCACAGTGGTTAGGGAAGTCTGCTGCTTAATAGTTAATTCATTGTTAACATTCAACATTCTACCTGGCATAATTTCTACGGTCTTGGATGTTGATTGTGCAGATGAAATGTCAAATCCAAAAATATATGGGACACATTATTGTGGTAGTAAAGAATGAAAAAGTTTAGATGTTGATTCTAATCAGTTAACAAATATAATATTCTACAAAGGATCCTACAAACATGACAAACAATCCTATTGTTACTATTTCCTACTGCATTTATTTTATATAATGTGTGCAATTAAATCATCCTCATATTGTTTGTTAAATAAAGGGCTACATTCAATGGTCATGAGAGTCTGTTGAGAATACTGGTCCTTTTCATCTAGGGTAGGCCATACAGTCTACTATAATTTTGCATGATTTTGGGCTGGTGGATAAAGAAATAACTTCTTGGTCACAGTTCCATTTGAGATTATCATGTTTCCAGACCTACAATCTATAAATGCATCATATGTTGCTAACCATGGTATTCCTAGAATAAGGGGATAACCTACAAGATTAGCTTTTGGTAGTGATACTATATAATCTATAGGGTACTCCCATGAATCCAAAGATATGACCAAGTCCTCAATGATTCCTTCAGGTTTCACCATTGACCTATCTACTAACTGTAAAATAGTGGGTGTAGGTCTAAGTTTTACTAATTGTAATAGTTTAATTTTTTCCTTAGTCATGACATCGATGGATGTCCCCAAGTCAATCAAGGTATTTTTGAAGAGGGTACCATTTATCTTAATTTCCACAACTAGACTTCCAGGGTCTATATATTTAGGATAATGATATTCCTTAACATGATGTCAACAAGATTACCTAAGACATGTATAGTCTAAGGGTCCTTCCTTTTTCTCCCTAATATTTTAAAACAAAGGTATCTTAGTATTTTTTGTCTAAATGAGAATGTTTTTGATGGCTTGTATGAGAGGTATATTTATACACACATCTTAAAGCTTCCCTAATAGGTCAGTTTCAACTTGTTTTTGATGTTTTTGAATAGCTAAACATCTAGGGGATGGAGGTTGTGAACTTGAAGTGGTCTCGTTCACCTTATTTGACTTGGGTTCCGTAGGTGGATTGTCCAAGGATTTTGATAAGGGTTCTTTATCTTCCAACTCAGTGATTTGAGGGGAAGAAGACCTAGCCAATATTTTCCTTGACTTGAGGTGGACATCACTCACCTCTACCCCATAAGTTGGGTATTGAATAGCCTTTTTAGTGTAGGTTTATTAAACAAGCTTGTTATTTGGGTTAGGTGTAGGTCAGGCTAGCAATTAAGGTTCCCTTGGTGGTTGAGATGATGGGTTTGTTGGATTGGGCATGATTTCTTGTTACTATGGCTATACGGGCTACTAGTAATTTACATTCTAGTTTTTTAATTGTTGGAACTTTTTCCATTGATTTTTTCATTGATTTTGTTGTGGCCATTGGGGGTTGTAGTTAGATCCTTGAAAAATTTGTTGTGGCCACATGGGTTGTTGCTTTTGGTTCTAGTTTGGTTGGGGATTTTTCCATTGGTTTTGTAAGTTTTCCCAAGGCTGACGGTTCCAACTAGAAAAATGTTGATTGCTAACTGCAAATGGTGTATTGAAATTCAAAGAATCTTGAGGTATACCTTGTCTTTGTTTCCATGGCTTCCTTTGTGCAATGTAGACAAATTTCCCATCTTCACCATTTGGTTCTTGAAAGTTCATTTTCCCTGGTCTATCCTCTATGATACTTTCTACCCTTTTGCACTTACAATTAGCTTTCCTCTGGCTGTAGTTAGGGAAGTATTCAGTGAGGATTGCCTCTGCCTCTTATTCCTTTTTCTTCATATCCAGAGTGTCCAATCGAGTAGCCAAATGACTTATGATATCTTCTTTCATGTTGGACAACAAGTTACTAAATTCTACTCTTGAGACTCCATTAGATGTCTTGTTAATGGAATATGTGATTTCCCCCTTGTCCTCTTGGTAAAGGTTCTTGAATAGTTTATGTGAAACTAAAATCCTAATACCTGCAAGAACACAACAAATGAACACATTAATAATATCAAATGCAAGTTAGAATAGAGGTTCCCCATAAAATCCATTTAACCATATTCAAAATAGAAATAAAACAAGAACACAATGAAAGAAGATGAAAATAAGCTAAATCCTATTGAGAACATGCAAACTCTTGATCTTATGGGGGAGTTGGTGCCAATTTGATGTGGAAATTGGCCCTTTCCCAACTCCTTTGCAAGATTTTATGATGAATGGTGATCCACTTTGTTCAAGATTCAAGTGTGCTCCATGATGAAAAAACCTTCATAACCTAGCTATGGATTTAAAAGTATGGATGAAGATTGCTCTAAATTTGAGTATAGTAAGTTTACTCAATTGGTGGATCCATAAAATGAAGGATGAGCTCTTCATTTATAGAATGCTAAGATGGATGAATGCCAAAAATGAAGCAATGTGGGACTAACATTCAACCAATGGCAAGGTGCCACTTGTCAACATTTGATAGGATGAAGGTTGAGCGCATTTTGATCCATGTGCAAGTTTGAAATTTGAATTTGATGAGATGACATGTTTAGTGGGGATGAAAGATGAGTTAAATGCCAAGTGGAAGACATGTAAGAGACAATGTAAGAGCTTTAAATGCTTTTTTGGATGGACAAGTCTATTTGGGGGGGAGATTTCAAACTTGGAGGAATATTCCCTTTTTTATGCCATTTTGAAAGTAAATAGAGAATTATTAAATCAAATAAATGATTTAATTGTGCAAGTTGCAAAATCTAGAGGATTGGAGTGATTAGGATTATCATTGATCATGATTTGATTAATTTAAATGATGTTAGTTGATTTGACCATTTTGACTTAGATTTTACGATTTAAATAACTCAAAATGAGAAAAGAATGATTTAGACTTAGTTAAATAAATATTTTTGATTTATTTAACCAAAGGGGGTGATGTTAGATTAAATTAGATAAATGTTTGATTTATTTAATTTAATTAGATGAACTTTAGAGATTTAATCAAATAATATGGATTATTTAATTAAATCAAAGATAGGAAGATGAAGTGACCTATCTAATTACACAGAGACAATGATTTAATTAAATCGAGGGATTTATTTAATTAAAAGGGGAATTATGACGAATTTAATCAAATAAGGCTTATTCGATTAAATGGTTAGATAGAGGGATGATTCAGGAAGAAATGATGTTAGTAAATCAGGATCAGTTGCACAACATCAATCGGTATATTTTACGTGTCTACAGTTTCTACAAAATTTGCATATTTCATCAAAAGGAAATTGTGATACATCTCTTAACCCAATAAGATTAAGGGCATCCATGCAGTCATCATTGAATCCTCTTAGGAACACCAACTTTAGGGATTCTTTTGAAAGTCTATTTTGTGGATTCCTTTTCAAATAGAACTAGACCCTTTCTATATAATCCTCCAATGGTTTATCTTCTTTCTGAGACATTCTAAAAATTTAATCCCTTCTTCTGTCAACCCCTCTACAATTGTCTTGGTATTTTTCCAAGAACTTAGTCTTCATAGTGTCCCAATTTAGAACATCATCTCTTCCCAGACCCATAAACCATGTTAAGGAAACATCCTTCAAGGTTGTTGGAAATAGCTTGAGTCTATGTGCATCATTTGTGTAGTCATAAATCCTACACATGATGCCAAAATCAAACAAGAAGGTATTTGGATCCTCAATTAGAAAACCATAAAAGATATGCAATGTTGAAGGAGATATATTCTTCAAAATAGTTGCTCTCTCCTAGTTGGTTATTGGTAAAGTGACATATTCTAGTGGGCCATCCATCATTGCATCAACCATGGTTTAGAAGGTATCCTCTATATTTGTAGTGGATGTTGGTGAGAGGGAAAGTTCTTCTTTAGGAATACCCTCACTTTGATCATTGTAATCACCAGTATCCTCTGTAGCTTTTTGTGATGAGAGAAATCTTCCCAAGGCATCTCGTTGTCTCCACATACAATAGGTATGACTTTGTATTGAAAAACACAACTAAGAGGCGGGGTGAATCAGTTGTAAAAAAAATTAACCTTTAAAACATTCACTAGAACTTAGATCAAATCACAAATCCTTTACTTTGCTAAAATGATTAAACATTAAGTGCAAGGGAAAAAACTGAAAATCATCACACAAACACAATAATACTAAATTTACGTGGAAAACCCAATAAGGGAAAAACCACAATGAGTATTAGCTCACAATATACAAAATATCAAAACTAATTACAAAGGACCACTACTAGAGAAGGCTCACTTCCAAAACAAGACTAACTATTTGGAGCAGGACTCAATGTCCAACAAGTATTAACCACTTGGAGGGCTCACTACCACAGAGATACAAAGAAGATAGAAGAGATATGTTATCAAGAGAAGAAAGTCTCAATGCAATAGATATTTCCACCAAAATTCACTCAACCACTTGTAGACATGCATGAATGATAGAGTACACCTTTAACTCACTACATCTGAGAACTCAACAATTAGATTTCACATTGATCTACCACACTCGCATCACATACAAAAAAAAATTTGCATCTATTTCGCATCTATCTGCTCTATTTCTTTGCACTTATCTCTTTGGACATTTTTCACCAACATCTTATCCTATATTTATACCATCCAAAGTAGACCATCCATCATTTAAATTCAAATTAGGCTAGCCCCAAAACATACTAGGGTGGAATTAGAATGAGGTTGATGTAAACACATGCTTGATGAGGAACAAAATAAATCCCAACATGCTTCAAGAGCTTCAAAGGTAGTGTTTAACAAGAGGTCGACCAAACCAGTGTAAAACACATAAAAAACTTAAGCACACGCAACCCTTAACATGATCCAATCTTTCCAGAGAACAAAATTATCTTCAACATGATCATAAAAACTTAACTCTAGAACCACCAGTCATAAGACTCAACCAAAAAGAAATCCAGAGCAACAATATTTCTCTCGGACCTCAGTCAGATACATTGAAAACCATAGTTCACAACTAGTGAACATAACTCACACTGTACAATGAATTATAAGACCAAAATATAGATATAGCATCTTCCAACAACTATGATCAACATATCTGAACCACATGGACATAGGAGCAAAACTCGGAGCAACCACTGAACACCTGCAACCTTTCTTCATTAAAATTTTCTCAATATCCTCGACGTATACAACCAATAAACTTCATTCATGACATCAATGGCAACAACAACTAGTTTATAACTAATTAATCAGTTGACATCAATGACAGACCCTTCATTCTTGCAACACTTTTTATAGCAATGACTCCTACACAATGTTAGTGAAATGTTTTGGTATTGATGGAGTAAAACCTAATTGTTCTAATGCTAGTAACAAAATACTAATCTATGAAAACCTAAAATAACAAAAATGAATCTTTGAAAGTAATGCCATCCCCGAAAATGGCGCTAAAAATGTAGAGGCCTACTAATGTTTAGGAAACTTGGTGTCAAACACACAATTTAGAGGGGTTCCTACTGAACAATATACTAAACCCTCGAAAGACCTTCATTTAATTTATCAACCAAGACTAAGATAATCTTTTAATGATGCTAGCACTATATGTTCTTTCAAAGACTCTTTAGTACCTATATCATCCTAGCACAGGTGTTTACACATACTAGAAATCATAAATTGCATACTAGTGAAAAGAGGTAATGATGAAGCTATTGCTATAGGTACTTACAGGTAAACATTGTGACTAGTTCACTATCAATAAATGAGTTCTATCATTAACCAATACTTACTAACTCAACTAAATTGACTAAATCCAAAGAAAAATGCATGGAAACAGTTAAAGCATGAATACATGAAAAGATCTTATTCACATTCACCATACAAAGAATCTGATTAAGACAAACATAACTATGAAACTAACTACTACAAAAAAAAAATGTACAAAAAATAAAGTGGGGAACAGTTACCTTGGGTGGCCCTTGCTCAAGTGACTATCTCCACAAATTGAATTCAAATCTAGCTCCTAAAATTAAATTAACATAACAATAACTATGTAACATACTAACCCTTCAATGAAGTAATAATTTCTAATTTTTCACCTTACGAGTAAATAAACCATGTAACAAGCCATTTGCAATAAAAAAATTCTTTTCATTATTGATAATATACAAACAAAGATGCATAACATATTACAATAAGGATTCCATTTCATTACAATAATTCACAAGTTACATTAATACAAGAATGCATACATTTACATACATAGCTCAATGAGCTTTGGAACAAATAGCTATAAGATGGTCCAGGATCCTTCCTTTCAAATCTTGGCTCTTTTATCACTTGTTGTGGAGGAGAAGCATCACTCAAGCACTTTTCTATCAATTGAGCATAGTGTTGTGTCCTACATAACTAGAACTTGTAAACCCACAATCTTGAACTAGCATGTAATACTGGATCATGGTGAATTGACAATGGAGCCAAAGGAAGTCACACTACTTTGGCTAAAGTGTTCTCATTCAATACTTCAAATGAAGGTCATTTATCATATACACTACTTAGGGCCAATTTGACTTAAGGCCATCTTAAAATACGCATAGGTATTTCCTTCAATGGATAATCTATCACCCTAGAGATAACCTATCACCACTTTAATAGACTTGGAATAAACCTACTTAACAAGTAAGTACACAAGCACCCTCCCTTACTAGATAAACCATCATAGGAGTAAAAACAAGTTATTCTAGTTAAATCAATAACTTTAGTTAAGTGTATCACATGTGCCACTCATGTTCAATCATATCTAGTATATAATGACTATGATAAAAACCATTCTCCTATTATGGAGTATTTACAAGAACACCATAAAAACAACATGAAAGATTTTGTTTCCCTTTCAATGACAATCTAAATTCTCTAAATGAAAGTAGTTAGAAAATACATTTCAAGCATATATGGAGAACAATTCAATCATAATTTAAAATAACAAAGAAGAATATTCTCATCCCTATTATTGCTTGTCTAATCAAATGATAGCAATGCAACCTTTCCCAAACAACAACAAGCTTGATAATAACCTCCCAAGAAAATTGTCACTATGAAACTATATCTCTCAAGTTGATAGTTCACTTCTCTCAAACAACAACTCTTCACAACTAAATAGAATTATCTCTTTCTCTCTCACACAAATAAAAATAGAGTATAAGCTGAAATTTTGCAGAGTAGAAACTTGCAAGAAGAATGCCAATGATGCATCCTCTCAAATGAGCAAGCTCTACTATTTATACAGCTTCAAGGTAACTTCTCAGCCTACAGTTTAGGCATGAAAAAAGGACAACAAACTCCATGCAAAGAAACACATAAAACACGGAAAAAAGGTGGTGATAAAAAAATCTCATACTCAGCAAAAACCTCTACAGATCGACTTACTAAATTGACAACAAATGAAGACTCATTCAAATCTGCACATGGATAATTCAAATTATCTCTAGCAAAACACATCTACAAAACTGGGTTTCTAGAGGTGGCACCAAATATTCCACTCTCTTCTCAAAATTTTCTTGATTTCCTTGCAAGTAGAAACAGTCAATTACCAATTTTCAACACCAAGCATTCATCGACTTCAATCTGGAAATGATTTGATTCAAGTATTTACTCTCTCTTTGAAAAAGTCGTTGACTATATAAGAGATGTTGTTTAAGTATGATAACATGGTAGTTTGAGTTTACCAAGTCAAATATAATCTTCACCATATGCATCGACTAAGTCTATGTAATAAATCAACATAAGGCAGTAAACTTTAAATGAAATATACGTGTTCCATAAAGCATGACAATATGAGCAAGACTCAGCTTCAATAAACACAATCATAAGCAACTTCAAATCAGCCTCTAATAATCAGCCAGTATCGTGATAAATGATAGCCGATCCTCAAACAATAATAAATATGTTAAATATATATTAATATATATATAATATAGCATATACATATATATATGTATTTAAATATCATCGTATATTTATATATATATATATATGTTAGTATATATATACATATATATATCATAAGCCATTGATGCAAGTATATATTCAATATGTATGAATGAATATAGGTAAGATAGTATTTGCATATAATACACACTATATATCGAGCGTATGCATATATATATGTATAAAAGTATATGCCTCCATGTACACGTATGTGTATGTATATCTATATTGATACATTTGCATAAGCGTTTTCATTAACCAACATATGTGTGTATCGATGTATATACATATGGATATGTGTTTATACTATATATATATATATATGTTCTCATTTGATTCACATATAACCATTCATAATTACCATCATATTGATAAGTATTTATGTGTAGTACATCTATACATGTGCATATGCATGCCATTAGATCCCATTGACATGTATGCACACATATATACACATACTCCATGTACATCCCACTTATTAATATAATCGTAATAGTACAAGAAGGATCTCAAAAGCTCAAATAGATAAACATCACCCAATAATGCATGTAGTAGTAAACAAGACTCTATCATTGCAAACACATTAACTAAGGATGACTTACAAACTTCTGACAAACTAACTCAACTCAATCATTCTACTGTGTTGTGTGTATATGCTCAAATAGTTTACTTTTACCAGTTACCTGACCAATATCTTCTCCTGAGTGATACTTCCCCTCCGCCTAGAGGAATGGAACATATACCTACATCCAATAACACATGCACATGCAAGTTAATTGTTCACAACATATGTAGTATACATAAAACATCTCCAAAGTTAGAATAGTAATTCAATAAACATCCGTTCACATATATAAAGTACTTTTCCATGAGATAACATCAAATGAGATAACATTCATATTTATAACAAGGAACAAGCACAATTTATTCATCTTTAGAATTCACATTACATTCATATTTAACCTACATAGTAATAGTAAATACAAATTACATGATTGGGGTGTAACATACTCCCCCACTTGTGAATCATTGTCCCTGATGACTTTAGCTAGCAATATAAAACTTAACAAAAAAACACATTGTTTCAAACATTCTCATAGGCATCAAGAATATGAGGAAACTTTTTTGGAATTTCAACATAGTCCTCCCAGGTAGTTTAGTCCTCTGCATACTGGTCCCACTGGACATTGCATTGCAATAATTCTCTATTACGCAAGCATAACTTATGTGTTCTGAGCACCTTGATGAGCTCGAGAGTTACTACTCTGGTGTCTCATACCTATAAAGCAGTCAAATCAATCACACCGTTATCATCAGGTATATACTTTTTAAGGTAGGACACATAGAACACATTATGCATTTTGGCAAGAGCTGGTGGCAACACAATTCGATAAGCTACTAGATTCACTTCCTCTAGAATCTCAAAAGGTCTAACATAACATGGGGCTAACATAGAAGAATTTCCAAATTTAATGGAGCTTTTGTGAGGTTTCACTCTCAAAAACACTTTGTCACCTATGGAAAAATTGCAGGGTACTCTCTTAGCATCAGTGTAGCTTTTTTATCTATCATTAGCTTCAGCTAACCTTTTCTTAACAATCTTCAATTGCTTATCCATTTCAACCAACATCTCTAGCCCAAGACTCACTCAATCCTCAAGTTTATCCCAACTTATAGGAGTTTGACACTTTCAGCCATACAAAGCTTCAAAAGGAGCCATCTTTATCGCAGAACGATAAGAATTATTATAAGAAAATTATACTAAGGGAAATTACTTTTCCCACTTGTACTGCTGATCCATGGAATACGTCCTAATTAGGTCAGAAAATACTTGATTCACCCTTTTAATTTGCTCATTTATTTCTAGATGATAAGTTGAGCTAATATTCAGCTGAGTCCCTAGTGTAGAAAACAAGGTTTACCAAAACCTAAAAGTGACTCGTACATTCCTATCTGAGATAATCTTATTAGGAATCCCATGCAACCTAAACACTTCTTGCACAAATTTCCTAGCTATGAGAGGTACTCCATCAATTAGATTCTAGAGAATAAACTGTGCTACTTTAGTAAGCTTATCTACAACCACAGAATCGCATTTTGTTGATTCCTTGACATAGGCAATCCTTGCACAAATTCCATACTTATGACTTGCCACTTCCTCTCTGGTATATCATGGGGGTATAACAAGCCTGCAGGATGATGATTCTCTACTTTCACCCTTTGAAACTCAAGACAACTAGCCACAAAACTAGTGGAATATCCTTTCATCCCTTTCTAGAAGTATAATGGCTTTATATTTCCCATCATTTTTCGTCACTCTAGGATGCCTAGAGTATGGTGCTTCATGTATTTTCTTTCATACCAAATCTCTCAACTCTTCTATGTTAGGTACATACATTCTACCTTTATATCTAAGTAATATGTTAGGTTCAAAATTAAACCCTTCATACCTAGAATCTTGTGGATTATTAGCGAGTGCTTGCTTGACTTGCAAGTAGTACTCATCCTCTTTGCACTTTTGCAGCACTTTTCCCTTAAAGTCAGTTTGAATTGTTACTATAGAAGTAATATGGCGTCTTCAACTTAAGGCGTCGGCAACCCGATTTTCTTTCCCTTTAATATAACTGATAGTAAATTCATAGTCAGCAAATAACTTTAACCATCTTCTCTACCTAGCATTCATATTAGGTTGAGTAAAAGGGAACTCTAACCCATTATGGCTAGTTTTCATCTCAAAGGGTTTTCTTAACAAACAGTGCCTCCACATTTGCAATGCATGAACCACAACTGGTAATTCTAAATCATATGGTGCATAATTCATCTCATAAGGTTTCAACTTTCTAGATTCATAAGCAATTACTTTCCTATCTTGGATTAATACACATCCTAACCCTTCTCCACATGCATCCATGATAACTGTAGATTTCCCTCAGAATCTAGTGCTTTTAAGATTGATGTGGTGGTTAACTTCTCTTTGAGTGGGTCAAAAGCTTCTTGACACTTCTTAGTCCATTCAAATTTCTTTCCTTTCATTTGTAAAGAAATAAATGGGAAAGCGATCTTATAAAAGTTTGCAACAAACTTCCTATTGTATCCTGCTAGACCCATGAAACTTCTTACCTTTGACACATTCTTAGGTGCATGCCACTTAAGCAGAGCCTTGATCTTAGCTAGATCTACGAAAATTCCATTTGTTGAGATCACATGACCCAAATAAAGTACACTTAGAGAGTTTACCAGACAACTTATGTTCTCTTAAACATTGTAGGACTATTTCTAAATGCTTGCAATGTTCTTCCTCATTTCTAGAATAAATCAAGGGGTAAGTGCACCAAGATGATTCCCAAAAAGGGGGCTTAAGTGGCCACTTTTTTTCTGAAATCAGGAAATTCTGACCTTGAAGTGAAAGTGAGGATAGTTACACTCAAAGTTTTGAGATAGAACAAAAACAAGGATCGAAGTGCTCTGATTCTACTTTTTAACTGCTAATTTATTTTGAAAATGGTTGAGATTAAGGGGTTCAACAGAGGGATGTACACAAATTGGTGTTGTTTTTGTCAGAAAAACATAACATAGCAACTCTTGTACAACCTGAGCACGGTGAACTTTTTTTAGTATTTTT
>VDFB02075321.1:309075005-309110499 GCA_007258455.2 Sequoia sempervirens
AGAGTGGGAGAGGGTGGAAGAGGGTTTGAGAGAGTGGGAGAGGGTAGGAGAGGGTTGGAGAGGGTTGGAGAGAGTTGGAGAGAGTGGGAGAGTGTGGGATAGGGTCAGAGAGGGTGTGAGAGGGGGTTGGAGACTATGGGAGAGGGCTAGAGAGAGTGGGAGAGGGTTGATTTTACTGTATTTTCAGAGTTTCCTTCACTTGTATAGACCCGTACATTCTTAGAAGGCTTTCTCATTCATTTTTTCATGTAGTATTGTGAATTAGCTTCAATTTTCTTCCATTTAGGGCTTCCAATATTCGTTTTGGAGGGAGAAATATTGATTTTTCTGTAGCAGCCTATGTAATAGATTTATCACTGTTTTGTGATTAAAAAAATGTAATTTTTGTCTTCCCACCTACTGTAAAGCCATGTGACTCGGTGGGAAGACTTTCATGCATGTATATTAGGTGTGGAATGAAGTTTCTTGATGAGGGGGAGTCTTTAAGTCCTAATTCTTACGATGCCTAGGCAAAAAATGTTAAGTTTCTATGTGAAAATGCTAGTTTCAAGTCGTCTTTTCATGGATTTGTGTTCGGATTGAGTTTAGGAAGGGTTGGAAGGTCTGAGTAAACCTAGGGCAACATGTTTTATGTTTTGGTTTTCTGTATTGTGGCTGTTTGAGTGAAGATCTTAAGAAATCCTAGATTTTAGGAGGGAAAATGAGGGTTTGTTGGAGCAGCAGGTTAGCAGACTTGTACGAAGTATTTGACTACAAAATTTGTGGTTTTGAAGCACAATTTGTGACTGTCTAGGAGATCTTGTTATGACAAGAAGTTTAAAGGTGGGTTTTTTTGTAAAATTGGGTTAGTTCTTGTAGCCCTTGAGCATGATACCTTGATGTTTCTTTAAGCTTTGGAAGATGAATCTTAGGTGGAAGCTTGGATTTGTCTTCTTGATGAAGTATGAATGTTATTTGGATGATCAATGGATGTTTTTACAATTCTCATTAAGGAATTGGTCTTTTAGTTGTTCAGTGGTGAATTGGAAGACTATAGTGCTGACCTTATAGAAGCTGGATTAGATATATGAACCTGAGTTGGTTTCTTGGTTCTTAAGTCTGAATTTGTATTCCTCCACCCTGCTCTGCATCAGTTGATATGCCTTCAAAAAGGCCTTGTGAATGTTGTATGTTGTTGGCAATCATACTTTTGAAAAAATACCAAAAGGCTCTGTTTTCTAACGTTTTTATCTCTGTAACAGTCTGAATTCATGCCTTGTATAGACCTGTACGGTCTTTAAAGGAGCACCAATGCACGTGGATTGTTAGAGCAGAGTCTTATCCTTCATAAGAATCAAGTTTGAGTGAATTTCATTAGGTATTGAGAGTTTTAGAGGATTTTTTCCAAATCTGACTGTGTATTTTCTATGTTAAGAGTTTGAAGACACTAAAAATGGGGATTTGATCCATTCCACCCTATGTGGTCACTGTAACTCGGTGGAATGGATCATAATAGGTAGTTTTAGGTGTGTAGGGGTCTAATTTATGCAGAGGTGTTCATTGGTGCATTTTAGTGTGATGCCCTAGGTGGGTTTGTGAGGGTTTTCAAGTGAAAAATGGTGGTTTTTCGTGATGGTTTGAGGAAATCAGTATAGAGGTGGATATGTAATATTGTTTAAAGTTTGTGCAAGTGATTATAAAAATGTTTAGTAAGGTGGCAGAGTTGAAGGAGGTTGGTAAGCATGAGTTTCAATGAAACCATAGGTAATAGCCTCAAATAGGGGGTTTTGTGGTTCACTGTCCTAGAAGGCCTATTTCATATAAGAGATGGTGTATTTGTAGGTTTGGTAACCTATTGAGTGACTGTCCATCAAGTTTGGGTGCCTAGGAAGGGTTTGGGTAAGTGTCCCTTTGGAAAAGAAGGGTTTTTAGACATGTGGAAGAAGCCCTTGATGGGTATTTAGAACATTCATTTATTTGAGAATTCATTTGGGAAGCTAAAGTGATAAAACCCAAAAACATGGTTTGTATGGCTACTAGAGTAGACCTAGTTGAAAGGAGATAATTGTCAAGATAGATACTTGGGCTTTTGCAAACTACTTGGGACTAATCTATGTGTTTTTGTTGAAAGATTTCAATCCTTGTCTGCATCATTTTATTGTTTTGGTTGAGTCATTTTGTGCAGGGAGGTCAAGTATGCAAAGGTGGAGTTGCTGCTATAGAGCCAAAATCTGAGTTTTTCATCCAAAAATGGAGGTTTTATGCAGAGTAGGGAAGAAATAATGAATGCATGTCTAGGAAAATGATTCTAAAAGAATTTCTAGACATAATAAGGCATGATCCAAGTGTTGGCCAGAGTGTTTGAGGTTTCTTAGAGTGAAATACTTGAAACCCTCACTGATTTTTGTGATTTTCACCCTATAATCAAGGGTTTACATATTTTGTGTATTGCTAAGCATTTTCCATCTTGAAACTTGTTTATTTGAGGGTTTTTTTACATGGCAAAAGACTGTTTGAGGTTTTTTGGTATTTTGGTGATGATTACATACTACTTTCTTTGTTAAAATGGCCTATTTGGGGTTCTTTAGAAGCAAAGAAGTTGGGACAACAGACATGTGTTTCAAAATAAGTGTATTTGAAAATGATATATGTTTTTAATGGCCAAAATGGGTACCTTAAAATATATTTATCCTATAAAGATTCATTGTGGTTTGCATGTTACACCCAATTAAGTGTTTTAGCACTTACAAGCAAATTTGGTCTTCTAGTGCAAGCAATTATGAAATCTTATAAAATAGTGTTGTAAGAAGGTGTTTTAGCTTTTTTCATGTCAAAATAAAGATGAATAAAGTGTACCAAGGTCTGGTAAAAGTTTGGAAGCAAGATTTGAAGGTTAGGTGTCTTTTTGCCTTGTGAAAAGTTACAAAGTCGTACAACTTTCGTTCTCCAACTTGTCTAACCAAACAGACTGTTCCAACGCATCTGAATAAGAATTTTTATGCTAGGCATGGTCCTCTTTCACACCCAAACACGCGGAATCACTTCGAGCTATGTTCAACCAGATCAATCCCTTAAGGGTCCAAAGGGCAAAATGGCTGCAAACTTCAACATGAGGTTACTCGGACACCGTGACACTTAGAAACTTCTCATCTAATCCTATGGATTTTCTTTGGGTCCCTCTACAATAACCTCTCTCGGTTTTCATTATCTTAGAGTTTTTTTCCCGTAGTGTCCAGTTTTCAGTTGATGGAAAAAGTGTCAAATGGAAGCAGTGGAAAGTTGCAAAGTAATGCAACTTTCATTCTGCAACTCGTGTGACCAAACGGGCTATTCCAACACATTCGAATAGGCATGTTTATGCTAGGAATGGTCCTCTTTCAGACCCAAACACGCGGAATCGCTTCGAGCTACGTTCAACCGGATCGATCCCTTAAGGGTCCAAATGGAAAAATAGCTATAAAATTCAGCATGAGGTTACTCGGACACCATGATGCTTAGAAACTTCTCATCTAATCCTATGGGATTGCGTTGGGCCCCTTTACAATAACCTCTCTCGGTTTTCATTATCTCTGAGTGGTTTTCCCGTAGTGTCCAGTTTTCAGTTGATTGAAAAACTGTCAAATAGAAGCAGCAGAAAGTTGCGAAGTGGTGCAATTTTTGTTCTGCAACTTGTGTGACCAAACGGATTGTTCTAGCGTGTTTGAATAGGAATGTTTACGCTAGGCATGGTCCTCTTTCACACCCAAACATGCGGAATCACTTTGAGCTACGTTCAACCAGATTGATCCCTTAAGGGTCCAAAGGGCAAAATGGCTGCAAACTTCAACATTAGGTTACTTAGACACCATGATGCTTATAAACTTCTCATCTAATCTTATGAGATCATGTTGGCCCCCTCTACAATAACCTCTCTCAGATTTTGTTATCTCAGAGTGGTTATCCCGTGGTGTCCAGTTTTCAATTGATGGAAAAAGTGTCTAATGCAAGCAGTGGAAAGTTACAAGGTGGTGCAATTTGTGTTCTACAACTTGTGTGACCAAACAGACTATTTCAACGCGTTCAAATAGGAATTTTTATGCTAGGCATGGTCCTCTTTCGCCCCCAAACACACAGAATCACTTCGAACTACGTTCAACCGGATCGATCCCTTAAGGGTCCAAAGGGAAAAATGGCTGCAAACTTCAACATGAGGTTACTTAGACACCGTGATGCTTAGAAACTTCTCATATGATCCTATGGGATCACGTTGGGCCCCTCTACAATAAATTCTCTCAATTTTTGTTATCTCGAAGTGGTTTTCCCGTGGTGTCCAATTTTCAGTTGATGGAAAAAATGTCAAATGCAAGTAGTGGAAAGTTGCAAAGTGGTGTGATTTTTGTTCTACAACTCGTGTGACCAAACAGACTGTTCCAAAGCATCCGAGTAGGCATGTTTACGCTAGGCATGATCATCTTTCACACCCAAACACGCAGAATTGATCTAAGCTACATTCAACCGGATTGATCCCTTAAGGGTTTGACTATAGTATGTTGAAATAGGCCATTCCTCCTATTGTTCAGGCTGTGTCTCGGTGATATGGGCCTGATGTAACTTGAATTATGGTAGCTTTATATACAGAGTCTATTGATGCTAGGGTTCAATTTGTATGATTTTGAAAAAAGAAGCCAACTGAGTAGAGTTATCAACATTATTCGTAAATCATAAGAATTTGTTTAGTACACTAGCCATTTTGATGCCTTCTTGTAGTCTCAAACATTATTTTGTATCATTGTTACAATGGTTTTCGAAGTGGGAGCTTAATATAGCTCCATAATACAAAATCTAGTTCACCTTGATTTTGACGTGAAAAAAATGTGAATCAAATCACGTTGATGTGAAAAAAAACAATGAGACCATAGCTTGTGGTGTAGGATAACCTAGGTCATGTAATGCCTTCAAAAGGCTAAGTTGTCAAAAATGTATTTAAGTCCATGTAATTCCAAAATTAAATGTAATCAAGGCATGAAAAAGCACAAGGTGTAATATTGTCAAAATGCTAAATATGTAAAAGAGAGAAAAAGAAGGAATGTGAAGAGACAAAACAAGAAAATCAAGAAAATCAAGAGGATGAGTCATAGGTTGTTCAAGGAAGATGAAAAGGTAGTTTATGGTTGGAAACTTCTTTAAAAGCATTGTAAAGGCCGAGCAAAGAGATCATTGTATTCTAGAAGAATTAAATTAACAAAGAGTCCCCTGTTTTAGCTTATTTTCTGTGTTTTTCAGTTGTTTCTTAACTTGTACGGACTGTGCAAGAGTTTAGGGTTCAAATTTAGATTTTTTCCAGTAGGTTGGGGAATCACCATTTTTTTGCATCCATTTGGGAAGGAATCCATTAAATTTAATGTTTGTTTGAGCATTCTTCTTATGGCTCAGTCTGAAATCCTGTGCATTGAGTTTTGAGAGTCTTATAAGGAATTTCCACACTACTCCACCAATGTAGGTCAGGTAGATTGGTGGAGTACATTAGGGATAGGTTATTTGTTTTTTTTGATGTTTTTGAGTGGAGGAAAAAACAAGAATACCTTGAAGGAGCTGTTGCTACACAAGAAATTCTGAGTTTTCTAGTCAAAATGAATAGTTTCTAGCATGACAGTGGAGAAAGAACAAGTGCATGGGTTAGAAGATGTTTCCAAATTCCTTTTCAGATGTATTTTGACATGTTCCAATGGTTGGCTGGAGGTTTTGAGGTTTGCATGTAGCTTATACAGGAAACCCTCATTGATTTTTGAGTTTTTCACCCTATAAACAAGGGTTTGTCAATATACTATCAAAAGGAGTCTTTTAATCCCTAAAAATGGATAAATTTGGAATTTTGTGTTATGTCTAATGACTGTTTTGAGGTTTTAAGTGTTTTGGGAATGTTTGAAGGGGGTCTTCTTTGAAAATCAGGCCTATTTTAGTAGCCTTTTTTACAGCGTTTAGACTAAAAACTGCTTATTTCTTCAATATAAGTTATTTTGAGTTTTTGATATGAGGAAATGGGCATTAAGAGGTCTCTAAAAGTGTTTTGGATCTTGGGTTTTGAAACTAGTGTGTTTAGTTTACCCGATTTAGGGCATGAATGTCTCATTGAGAAGTAGTGCCTTGATTGCTCAGAGAATAGAAGTCTGACCTAACAGTGATCAGTGAGTTGATTTTGGGATAATGTTGTCTAAGTGATGGTGTCAGGGATGTATGGATTCTTAGACAAGGTTTAGAAGTGAGATATGTTGTTTTGACAGTTGGACAGTGAGGAGACTTGGTGTAAAATAATACATGAAATTGTAAGTTCAGTCAGAACAAAGTTAAGAGAGCAAGTTCCTGGTCTGTATCAGTTGTAATAATGATGTTCACAGTGCTTGATGGTCTAGTAAAAGTCTGAAAGCCAATTGTAATGATGGATTGAGTATTTGGGACAAGTTGAATGAATTGATTGAATGGAAGAGTGCCTTGTTGAAAATGGTGTTTTTTAAATGCATGTTGATCTAATTGATTGAATCAAAGTTTTCTAAAATCATTTTTTTCTTTGAATGAGTCAATTGGAATAAAAATTTGTGGAAGGATGAATGATGAATGATAAGAGAATTTGAGTGGATGAAAAGTAGATTTCTGATGAAATGTTGAAATTTTGTTTGATCTTCTCCAAGATGAGTTCGAGACAAGAGTCCCATGAGTTGTTGAGTAGTTTGGAAATCTTTGTATTGCATCAGCTTGTTGCTTACTATTATGCTTTGATATTTTTTTTTTTTTCCAAGCATCCATGGCATTCAAAGAACACATTATCCATAGCGACAAGGAAATGAAGCTGTTTGATAAAATGCTTTGATAGAAATGTATGAAAAATGTATTTAGCATAGACAAGGCAGTGAACTCTTTGAAAAATGCCTCAAAGAAATGTGGTTTCATGTTGATGGAATGGCATGACAAATGCCATGACCAGAAAATTGCTATGGATTGTCGTGGCATTCCATCACCATTGAGACCACATTTCTTTGAGGCTTTTTTTCAAATAGTTTGCTGCCTTTTCTATGCTATTGATTGATAGTATGCTTTGATATATTTTTTCCAAGCATCATAGCTTTGGAAGCACCTATTTTAGGCTTTTAGCCACAGCAGCAAGAAGTGAACTATCGATAAAAATGCTTTGGTAACATGTATGATAAATGTAGTAGCATAGACAAGGCAGCAAACTATTTGAAAAAACATTTGCCTCAAAAAAATGTGGTCACATGGTGATGGAATGCCATAATGAATGCCATGACAAGCAAATTTCTATGGATTGTCATGGCATTCCATCACCATGAGACCACATTTCTTTGAGGCATTTTTTGAAACAGTTCACTGCCTTGTCTATGCTATTGCTTACTATTATGCTTTGATAGATTTTTTCCAAGCATCCATAGCTTGTTTGAAAGCACCTATTTTGGGCTTTTAGCCATAGCAGCAAGGCAGTGAACTGTTTGATAAAATGCTTTGGTAGACATGTATGAAAAATGTGGTAGCATAGACAGGGTAGTGAACTCTTTGAAAAATTCACTCAAAGAGATGAGGTCTCGTGTTGATGGAATTCCATGACAATCAAAAGCATTTGATTGTCATGGCATTCCATCAGGTCCATGAACCTCATTTATTGAATTTTCAAAGAGTTCAACACCTTATCTATAAATACTTACTATTATGCTTTGATGGAGATTTTTTCCAGCATCATAAAGCAATTCGAAAGCCTTGTTTTAGGCTTTCAACCATAACAACAAGGCAACACTTGAACTATTTGAAAAATGCTTTGGTAGACATGTATGAAATATGTGGTATAGACAAAGGTGGTATTTGAAAAAATGCCTCAAAGAAATGTGGTCTCATAGAATGCCATGACAACCAAATGCAATTGGCAGCTGCTCCTAGTTATTAGTTATGCAATGTGAAGTAATTGCATAACTGCTTAGGTTGACATTGTAAAAACTATATTGTAATTGAATTTTTTGCATTTATCAGCATCTAGTTATTAGTTATGAAATGTGAAGCAATGCTTTGAGTTTGAAAGATGTGTAATGCAATGTAATAAAAGTTATGAATATAAACTACAAAAATCTATTTTTTACTAAGTTACCGGTTCGGTTTTGGGTTCAAGTTTGGGTTCGAGAACCCAGTTCGCCGGTTCAAGAATTTTTTTTGGGGGGGTTGGGTTCATTTTGGGTTCAGTAATACAAAAACATATAAAAATCAAAAATATATACATATTTGCAGTAGTAATCAAGTTCAAAATACACCACCATATTAATAGTCAAATAACATAGCAAAAATACACCACCACTTTCATAGTCAAATATTAAAATATTACTGATACTCGAATGTCATGATACCAAATTATAAATTATAGTTCAAACATAAAAATGTCAAGTGTTCACCAAGCATTATTGATCATTGATCAACTGAAAAGTGTGAAACATTTTTCTGGTGGAAGGCAAACAAGAAAATAGTGTTACATAATTATTTACATTGTGAAAGAGCCAAAACCTTTTTCTTGCGATCGTAGAAGAATCTGAGTGATTTTTGGGTGTCCTTGCCTTGGAACAGAACTATCCTGGGAAGCCATGAATGATTGACCGAACTATGAGAAAGAAATAAGATAAATCATGCAACTTGTTGCAATTTCTTTCCTTGGGAAAAAGGGTAAAGATTTCTTTCAGGGAGAATCTCCTTTGGAATTTGAAGCATTGATAATTTTCAAGATAGACTTAGCCAAATATGTCATCTAGGTTTGAAGCTTTTAGGT
The DNA here is from genome assembly GCA_007258455.2 of Sequoia sempervirens. NCBI lineage: Eukaryota > Viridiplantae > Streptophyta > Pinopsida > Cupressales > Cupressaceae > Sequoia > Sequoia sempervirens. The sequence continues at coordinate 309,083,776 of VDFB02075321.1, forward strand.
AAAATGTTTGCTTCTTAAAATTTTGTTCAAAATTCAAGATGCAGGCTCTCCTCCCTTAGGGAAGAGAAGGCCTATCAAACCTAACACTCTTATGCAACATTTCTTAAGTTCTTGTTGATGCAGTATTAGATGCGAAGTTTCAAAATAGGCATGGTTATATAAATTCTCATCTCAGGACTATCATTGCATCAAATTAAGAATTTTCAATCTTTTATGGTCTAGACAAAAGAAGTATGGAGTAGTGTTCCAATGCTAAAGTCTTATTGTGAATCTCTTTTCTATGAGTGGTTCAAAAATGAGGAATCTGTCTTCTACACCAAATGAGAAATATTCACAATATGTGTTAGGAAGGAATAAGTTCATAAGATCGAGTATGCAAGAACTGAGAATTGCAAAATTGGCTTACATTTGACTTCCACACACGAAAATTTTCACACTTTTCGATGTTCACACGTAAGTCAAAAAGTATATGTGCGTAAGTTGTAAATTATACACTTGAATACACATAACTCATATCTATTGAACCATGAATTTATAATGCAAATATGGACACCATCGATAAAAAAGATTTTTATTAAAAGCAAATAGCCATGTACGCATACATCAATATATGTCGATATAAGTATAAAATATAGTTACAAAATAGCCATATAGGCTTATGAGAATGCCATATAGGCATACAATGTCAAATATATCCAATACAAAATATGTACAAAAATTCCATGTAGGCATACAACAAAGGGCTCTGCATTCAAAATTCATTTTTCTCCATGCTTTGGTTCAAATACAATTTTCTTTCCCTTTGCTTGGTGATCAGATGGCGATAAGTCTGTCACCCATTTCTGTTGTGCTCGAGGAGTGCTCCTGCTGCTCCTCCTAGTGTTTAGCTCCTAGTGAAGTTTTAACTGTTACAATAAGAAGTAAAGACATTAATATATTGAAATTACATTATAAAAATTGATATATTTAACAAAATAATCACTTACGGCCATCTCACGATCACTCTCCTCGATGGAAATATTTGCACGTCGATGTTGAGGCATGCTCAAGCCCTGTATAAACTATCCAAATAGGAATTAAACTACGAATCAATAATTTTTTGATTTTTCACTAGAACTAGTTCATCTATAACAACAAATGTAAATTGAAATTTAGTAATTTTCCTCATACCTCCCCTATCAGAGCCATCAAGGATTGTATAGCGGAGGAAACACCAATATCCATTGCCCTCGTAACGTTTGGCGGTGTTTCTGTCACCAACATGTAAAAATAAAACAACAAATTATTCAATCACAAAAAAGTTGCAATAGCGATCCACGTGATGACTTATAATGTATGAGATCTAATGAAATTTTTTTTGAGTACAAGTATTAAACTATATATTTCTAATTATTAGTTATCGAATTTGAAGTAATGCTTTGAGTTTGAATGATGTGTAATGAAACATAACCAACAATATGAATATAAAATACACAAATCTATTAAACTTAGAATTCATTAGTTAAGTTCTCTTTATTCTATATTACCTCCATGAATGTTTGATCAAATCTACTGGCACTAGGAGGTGTTTCCTTGAAACCTCCAACATTACCCTGTTCAACATCCAAAATCACATATTAAAATACCATTTGTAAAATAATGCTATTAACATGTAATAAATTTATAATTGTCTACTAGTTACATACCCCACTGATAGGTGTACTGCAAAAATAAGTAGGTGGATGACTGGTGTATCCAGTCTTTACACTGTGACCCTGCAATTTTATTAAAATAATAAAACTAAATTAGTTAATCTTGCATTTCACGATCGAAATTTAATAAATTAAATTCAATGAACATGCTGAATTTTACCTGAGTGTCAATGCTATATGCATCATGCAAAATGTCAATCGTCCTCTCCATCCCCGTAGATGCATATGGATCAAGCTGCGTAGTAGCATATGGATTCTGCGTTCAGTACCCTCCTAAGTGTCGGTAGGGTCATAAGAACAAGTCACCCCGCAAGATTGACACACATGGGTTCGAAGGCCACCACCTAAAGACTCACCTGGATGGCACTATACAATAGGGCTAGTGTGATGGATGACACTCCGGGTCAAAGTTGTGATTGCCTGCAATGTCTCTATGTCGGCACTCTCCTTCGCAACGACACGCATCACAATCTTCTCGTGAGGCGGCCTAGCGAGAGGTCATCTCCCTTGCCATGTAGGATCCGGCTGTGCACCAAGCTTATCCTGAGCTGACCCCCCACCTCTCCCCTGGAACTCCCTCATATCAAAATAATTTTGGATTTGGTTCAATACAAACTCATTGTATAGTTTCCTAAGAAAATATTGGGGGACTTCACAATTATTGCACAATAGGTAATCAAAGACCATATACCATCTTTCATAAAAATGGTTCTTAATCTCTTGGTGGTGGCACCAATGAATAGGAAACCTCTTTCCATTGAGGGTAAGATTTTGATTTGTTTTAGGATCAGTGAATAGAGAGCACAAATCACCTTTAGTAATTTTTAAATCTTTTACTTTTTTATATGATAATTTGTCTGCATAATATGCCCTGGTTGTCTGCCTCCTATCTTGCCATCCAGATATTTGTTGGGTGATTGCATCTACATTTTTTAACATATCTTTCAATGAATTTTCTAGAAGCATTCTTTTTGTGGTTGAAGCATTTGAATCACTCAACCTACTGATACGATCCTCAAGTTGTTTTCTATTGTTCTCAATTTCACTCAAATTTTCTTGAGTGCCAGGAGGGTATTGAGAGAATGGTGGGGGAGGTTGATTTTGTTGAGGATTTTGTTGTTGAGGATTTGCAAGATTTCCTACAAATTAAAAAAAATAATCAAATCTAACCTAAAACAAACAAATCAATTTAAAACTAACAAATTCAAAACAAATAGCAAACAATACTTACCTCCTGCATCTCTTCATCATCGTGGCGCCATATTTGTAAAGAAAATCCAACTGTTGTTGATTAAATTTGTAGAAATCCTTCCTCCTAGAACATGAGTGTGAAAGTGAGGGTTTTTGGCCGCGGGAAGAGCTGAGAAACAATAAAAAGCAAATGATACAAATTTCACTTTTTTTTTCTTTTAAAATCACATAATGCAAGCGTGTTATAACACACTCGCGTTATCTTTTTTCAAAAAAAAATTCCCATTTGGCCACAAAAGTGCGACCAAATTCATGCACGCACCCCAAGATATCATCTAAAAATAATAATACAAATTTTTCAAGGAAATATCTAAATGCACTATTCATCAGGTTCACAAATGTTGCAGGTGCATTTGTTAAACCGAAGGGTAATATGGTGAACTCATAGTGCCCATATCTAGTTCTGAATGCAGTTTTAAAGATATCTTCAGCCTTAATCCTCAATTGGTGATATCCAGATCTCAGATCTACCTTGGAGAATACGATGGCTCCCTTCATTTGATCAAAAAGGTCATCAATGTGTGGCAACAAATACTTGTTCTTAACTGTAGCTTTGTTAAGCATATGATAATTGATGCACAGATGCAAGATACCATCCTCCTTTCTAATAGAGATGATTGGTGCTCCCCAAGGCGAAACACTTGATCTTATTAGTCCTTTAGACAACAACTCATCCAACTGTACCTTAAGCTCCATAAGTTCAGTGGTTGTCGTCCTATAGGGTACCTTGAAAATAGGTTTTGATCCTGGAACTATATCTATAGAGAAGTCAAATATTCTTTTCAAAGGCAACCCTGGTAACTCATCTAGAAACACATCCAAAAAATTTCTCAATATTGGATACTTCTCCATATCCAACTTTCCAGTTTCATCTATTTCACCATCTTCTAACTCTTGAAAATATGGGAACCCCAAATCATCACTATCCTTTCCAAGTTCTTCATTCTTTATGGCAAAGAGCTTACACCCTTTCTTCTTAGCTCTTGTAAGTTGCATTGTCATGATTTGTCGAATCCTAACCTCTCTAGGTATCCCTTAGAATTTTACCTGATTTCCAAAATCATCTAGGAATTCTATAGTTTTTGCATGTATATCTACCTTAGCCCTATGTCTCCACAACCAATTCATACCTAGGATAATATCATATGATCCTAGATGTGCAACATAAAGGTTTACCTGTATAGAAAATTTGGGTAGTTCTATCCTAGCATTGAATATACATTGATCCACCTTTTCTCTTGTATGGTTTTCATACTCTACATCCCATGAAATTTCCATGTATCATGCCTTCCTAGATAATTGTTTAGCTACTCTAGGTGAAATGAAATTGGTGCAGGGGCACCCACAGATCTTCATGCCTCCAAGGGGTCAAAAGTTGATATTTTGTTTTGTTTGAGTTTTTTTCATGTAATAAGGTCTTCAAGGACAAGTTCATGTGTGTTGGACTCAATTTTGAATCATTAGGTGTGAGTTAGGGTCTAGATACAACATATTGTCAAAGTTGCACAATGTTGTCAAATGCAACTTTTGTACTTTTTGTCATAACAAGGCTTAATGATGGTTTTTTTAGTCTAATTTGAAAATTGGTTGAGAACCATTGGGAAATGGTTGGTAAATGTTTAAAAATACCTTGTGTGGTCGAGGGAAGGGTTGGTTGATGAAATCTTGAAGTTGAAGCAATAAAATCTCTATTTTTTGCAAATCTAAACATTACATTATTGTTCTTTGATGTAGTACGGATTTGTATGATCCCATACTGACCCAAAATCAATTATGGATGATAAAGCACTGAATTTACTTTCATTTGGTACTCGTTGCATGTAAATTCACTATTATTTGAGCAATTTGTGTTGATTTTGCTTCAAACTAGTCTAAACCCTAAGTAGGGTAACCAATGGGTGTATAAAATGCATAGAATCACATTACACTGGTGAAAAGTCTTCAAAATCGGTGGAATGGTCTGTGGAAAGATGAACTTTTATTTCCCAAAGTTGCAGGAATAGGAGAGTTGGTGTGCACACATGGAAGAAGCATGAGGGTCTGATATCTCTATGTATCAGACCAAGTAACCCTAGTAGATTGGTGAAATGTGTTGTATGCAATTGTAAAATGACCTAGATGATTGGAGCCTTTTTTTAGGACCCTTTGTGACATGTTTGGTGTATTGGAATGGAAGGATAGACTCTAGAGTCCAAAAACCTTGCTTCTACCAAGCCTAGTTGCCTAATTAGGCCATATTTGAGTAAAGACAGTCAGAATTTGGAGCCTTTCATACAAAATAACCCCACCTAGTTTTAGGATATGTTGGAGAATATCCAAAAGGGTATTTGTAAATATCCTTACATATGGAATTTCATGCCTTCACTGCAAGTTATGTCTAGAAAGCAACATTTGAAAGACTACTAGCAAGAATAAGGGGACTGTAAAGGGAAACCCACCAATAGATGTTTGAGGGTTTGGAAGAGTGGTTTTCTAAGTGAGTTTTATAGGTTGGAAACCAAAGGGTCCTTGTGGGTATTATGGGTTACGTTTACCCTTGAATGGATTGTTTCTTTGAAGATCAAATGTCTACCCTTGTTGAAGAAGGTTGCCCTATCATGCTTGTCTTTGAACTTTAAGAAAGGAATGAATCCATTGTTGTGAAATATGGTATCAATACTCTAGTTTTTTCCCCTGCTCTGCATAAGGCCCTAAATTTAATGTGAAGGTGTAAATGAATACACTTTACAACACTAAATTAAGGAAAATTTAGGTTTATTTAGCTTAAACAGGCCCTATATCCAATGTGAATGTGGGAAACACATTACAACACTAGATCAAGGAAAAATTAGGTTCATTAATTATTCCCAAATTAAGGAAAAGGGATAATTTTTCCATTGTTACATCTAGCCCCCACTTTAGTGAGAGGGTGAACTTGCTTCAAACTCATACTAAAGTAAAAATTCAAGAGGGGTCCAAGTGTAACGATGCGGATGACAAAGGATGACAAAGATTGAAGGAGGTGGCCAAGCCCCCAGGATCCAAGATCCTACGTCAAACCGACATAATCCCAAAGGGACACACAAAAGGTGTATAATATGCAGCAAGACAAGATACACAAATATGCAATGTCAATAAAAGAAAGGAAAAACAAAAACAAGCAAAAATAGAAATAGGTGGATCAAGCCTCAACCATTTTTCCAACACACTATGGATCAAATATAAGATATTTTTCCAAAAATGCATGCTCACTTTGAGGCAACCAAACTTCAGGTTGTTCGTTGGGTCAGTAATCCAAGAGAGTGAGACACATACACAAGTGGCTAGTATGTGCTCACAACACATGCAAGTGGCTAAGGGAAAGTCATGTCTTGGATCAGCTTCCCGTCCAACCAGACCAAAGTTATACCTCCTAATAACTTTGATAAGGTGATACACAACAATGAACTTCAAGATTCATGAGGAAAGCAAAGCTTTGTATGCTTGAAACTCATGAAGAAACAAGATGGTACCACAAGCAAGCAAAGTGTGTTATGCAAGGTGGCCATATAACTAATGTTGTAAATACAAAATAGTGTAAGGTGTGTTCAAAGGGATTTTTCTTAGTTCATATAAGGCCTCTTCTTAGGGAACATCATGTCTAATGTATCCAAGAGATGACAAGTCAAAGAAATATCACACTCTTAGAGGAAATCAAACTCAATGACACCACCAAGAAAAGTACACATCACAAGAATAAAGAAAATCGCATGTTGAAACATTAGTGTCGATGTATGCCCCCATTTTAAAGCTGTTGCTAACACCATTGTTATGAGAAATCATTTTAAAGTAGAAGATGACATGATAGCTTATTCAGAAAGCCCTATGCCAAGTCATATGTTTCCAATAAGCTACATCATGAAAAGGGAAGGGGTTACCCACCAAGATGTATAACTCAGTACATCACATGCAAGCCAACTTAAAGCATGTCATCCACATCCCAAGCTTGCTCTTATATATACATGAAAGGTGATCAACTAGCCAAAAGAGACAACAAAAAGTGACATATAAGGACAAGGCTACCTAACCCCTTGCCCCCACTTAGTGCAGGACAAGGATGAGTGAAAATGAAAAGAGGAACTAGGTGCTTCAACTAAAGAAAGAGCACCATAGTCCTTGAGATATTAAATTTTGTTACTCAAAGCCTTACATTCATCAGTAGAATGACCATAAACTCTATGCTATGCATAAAATGAATTTTTGTAGTAAAATTTATTGTGTTCTTGGAGGGAGAGATATCAGACAATCTTGGAGGAGTCTCGTCAAGATACTCTCTTGATCAAAAGTAGAGGATACTTCATTATTTTGTGACAAAGATATCTCTTACTTAGTACAAGAGGTCATACTTACACAAGACTCTTTAGATTGTGATTTTTTTTTCTCTCCTTTATAGGAGGGTGTAAAATCTGACGAATTCAAATCATTAGTGTTTTTCATTATGACATTTACATTAAGCGAAGATTTCTTTGTGTTTTTCTTTCTTGCAAAGGATAACAATCAAGACCACTAGTTTTTATCAGTTCAAGATGCACTAATGTTAAAGTTGGCTTAAAGGGGTATGTGCAGGATCATGATGGGCCAAAAAGTGGTGATATGATGTGTATGTGTAGGGTATGTGGCTAACGAATTATGTTTTACCCAAAATTGATGAAACGAAAAGGGTTTTTAAAGAAGATTCTCATCTTTTCACCAATATAAATTATTCTTTACTTTGAATTTAATAAATAATTATTATTCATTTTCTATTTGAATTAAAACTAAAGTCCTAATTGATAGCCTAATTGAAAAACATCTATAGCTTTCAAACGGTATCACATTTTTTGAATCCAAAACATGTGTCACATTCTATGCTTCGTATACTATAAGATTTTAAAAAAAAATTGAATTTCATAAAGTTTTGACCAAGTTAAGGTGGTTAAACATACAAGTTTTTATATTTTTTAAAAGTTGTAATACAAAAATTCATAATTAATTATTTACTTGGAAAAATTACAAAAATATATGCATCACATTGGGACATGAGTCATCTACTTATATCTAAAATATTATAAAGAATTATTATCATTTTATTGTGGTTAAGGTGGTTAGACACCTACTTCTTATTTTTTTCCCTAAAATTTAAGTACTACTACATTGAAATTTCAAATTTTCACCAAATAGATTTAAAAAAAACCTAGTAGTTTAGAAACTATATTAATTTTGCTACAGATTCTATTCTTACATATTTTTGAAATAATATAGATAAATTATTCAAAATTTTACATCAAGTTGCCTAACTCTGATTTTTTCTAAATTTTTCGTCGCTTAAGGGCCTATTTTTTCATGATGATCCTGCACATACCCAAAAGAATCTTTTATAATAGTTTTGATATTGACTGAAGGCTTTTTTATTTCTTCAAGGGGCAATAACCAAGACCACTAGTCTTTTCTTGCATGTGAGGCTCTATAGGGACATGGATACCTTATTCTCTAGCACCACATCCTTTTCCACTATAACCAAGTTGTTTCATCATTTCATAACCTTTTCCATAATGATTGTTCATCTCTTTTCGATTTGGTGGTTGCTCATTATTAAGTTCATCAAAGTTGTGTAATTTGTTGTCTTTTGTTATAAAGTAGTTGAGGTGGATGCTTTTGAAGGGTCATATGAATTTTGTGTTGACATTACCTCTTTTTCTTTTCAGTTTTCAGAGTCTTTGTTTATGATCTTGTATTCTCCCATGAATGTTGGTGTGAACTCTAGGGAACCCCAATCATCTTCTAATAGCTTCGTGACTTCCTCTATATGTTTTTCTTGGTCTTTCTATTGCATTTTTTCTACTTGTGTAGTTGGTGTTAATGTTTTCAAAGGATTTTCCTTAATTTTCTCAATGTTTAAACAACTATTTAGTTTAGGATCGGCTTCAAGTGTGTACACTTTGTTGTTGTAAGAAAACTTCATTATACGATGAAGAGTAGAACACACCCCATCCATTGCATGAATCCACATTCTACCTAGAAGAAGGTTATATGAAAGATCATGAGGCATAACATGGATCAATGTTTCTAATGTGGCCTTTCCAACTGTAATAGGCAATGTGATCACACCAAGCGGGTGTTTTCCTTCATTGTCAAATCCCTTAATAGATAAAGAATCAAGTTGAATTTTTTATTTATCCACACCAAGCCTATCCAAAAGGGTTACACTACACACATTAAGGGTCGAGCCATTGTCAACAAGGGTTCGATTTATCCATTTCCTTTTATATCAAGATATTATTATGAAAACTTCATTTTATTTTAACACTTCAAAAGGAGGGAGCTCACTTTGGTGGAAAAGAGTGTCAGTAGTTATTCCTTGAATCAGGACTACTATCATTCGATTGCACATTAGAAGGGATAGGAAATTTTTGTAAAGCACTTTGAATCATGTTATGATAGTGAGGGGAGGTTTGAATAAGGTCCCACAATGATATCTTAGCAGGAGTATTCTTTAGTTGTTTGACAAAATCATACTCCTTTCCATGAGGACCCGGTAAGATAGGGTTAGGTAGGATAGGATTAGGAAATGGGAGGGATGTTGAAGGTGTTTCTCTTGGTTGCATATTTTTCTTGGTTTTATATGTATGAGCAACAGTATTATAACTTAGTTGCGGTCAAGCATTTGTCTCAGGTGGGTAAAGGATAAGTTCAGGTTTGTTTTGAGTGTTTGGTTTGTACGAATGTGGGTAAAGAATTAGAGGATTCTTAGGATGTCCCATAGGGTATGTAGGAGGTTCAATATTCAAGGGGGATCTAATGGACACTTGTGCATTCATAACCTTAGCGGTGTTGGTTTGATGTATTTCTAGTAAAGGGAAATCTAGTATCATCTTTTCACCATAATCCAAGGAAGTCACGTCACTATTGAACTATCATTTTCTTGCACCATGATATCTTCCATAGTGTTGGGACTGTCAAATTTTGCAAATTTGAAGTGCCCATTTCAAAAATTTTCCTATGCACACTCAGAAGTGCACCTAAGAAATTTGCCTAAATGACCTAATTTAGAGGGTCATAATTTGGTGCTTGTTGATTTTCGTGCAAAACCCCTTTGTGGACCCACTCATGTAACATATGTGAGAAGGCATGTCAATTTTCAGCTTCCCACAATAATTTTTGACAGGGTTTTGAAAAGCGAAGCTAGAGGGTTTTGACACTTTTTTCTTGTTTGCAAATTTTTAGTTTTACAAATTAGCCTCCCGTTTGAGCTTGTATTTTGCAATTGGTTGATTTTCATGATAAAACGATTGGTGCGCTCCATTATCCATACATTCATGTGCTCCCATGTCAAGTTTCAGAGCTTGATGAGCTAATTTGCTATTTTTACCAGGCCAAAAGCAAACACAATTTGTTTAGTTTTGCACCTGCACTCTCTGAATTGTTTCAAGGTGGTCAATTTTGACCCCTAATATCTCGTGCAGAATGATGATTGAAGTAAATCCCTCTTGTGAACATGTTCAGTGTCCCTAAATGAGCTTATGTCTCTAGTGTCAGCCTCTCAGAAGTTGATTTGATATTTTTCAAAATGGTGACTTTGGTGAGTTTTAATTGACATCGAACAGCTGCAGTTGCAGAAAAGTTTGAGTAACCAACTTTGTTGATTAATATCTTTCACCTTAAGATCTCTTTTTCCTAACCGTCTTTTGTACTCCATTCTCGAGGAAAATGTCTACATTCTTGCAAGTTTTTATGGCTCCAAGAGGTCGTTTGACTTTTTTTCCAAGGCGATTCCAAAGCCCACCTAGCAAGTTTTGCTCATTTTTCAAATATGCTAGATATCATATTTTAATCACAACCCATTTCAATTTTTTGTGTCAGAAGCATCTGGAAGCTACCTCAGGGTCTATTCAAGATAAAACTTGTTTGAAAACGATTTTTTTTTTAGTCGGACCCACAAGGGGACTTGACTTGTGGTATACAAGTGTTGTTGGTGAAGCCTCTGAATAGAGTTCAAAAAAAATTTCCTCATTGCTATTCTCTTCTTGTAATGAATAAAGTAGATCAAACTTTCAGGGTCTTCCAAGCATCATACACTTGAGGGATAAGGAGCCCTATTGATTAACATGAAGAATGTAGTGACTTGAGTTATTGTGGCATAAAGTCTCAACACTACTTGCTCTTGCTCAACTCTTTGAACAACCATGCAATACTACAAAAGTGAACCTTTTGTATGGGCTAATGTTGTCTAGTTTTCCTTATTATGTGTAAGTTACATTTATGCAGTGCACATGGAAATCCTTTGAAGCATAGAGGATAAAGGAACTTTGTTAAGAGTTCTTTTGAAACAAAGGAGAATCTTGTGGTAAACTATCGACAAAGATCAGGAAATAATTGTAAATGCCTTGGAAATCATTGTGTTGGTTAAAAGGGCTCGATGTCATATTTCCAAGGGAACCTTACACAAATACAAGAAGCAACAGGATGTTGTGTGCAGTTGCGCACTCAGAAGAGGGTCAACAACATGTTGTGCCAGGGTAGCCACCACTTGCAGGGAAAATGTATCATGGTTTTGAAGAAGATTGGAACGTCGTGATTGCACACTGCACAAGTAAATGCATTGAAAATGTCGTATAAACTTTTTAGAAAACACATTTGGCAGTTGTAATGCCATATTACATAGTCTTCACCATTGTTGTTTCTACAATGAGAGGAGGAATAAGACCAAGCACGAACTAGATGAGGAGTAGTGATTGGTTTAGAACCAAGAAAAAAATCAAGGCAACATGAGGATGGGAACATTGGAATAGGGTCTATGGACATCTCTCAAAACACAAAGAAATGTTACGCATATAGAATGTTTATGTTGATTGGAACTATGTTTGATATATGTGCATAGCATAGGAGGGAGTCAATAAATGAAGGTAGTGCATTGTGTGAGAGTGCCACCGTGCTAGATAAAAACCAGAGAGGGTGAAACTAGTTGCTAAAGGACCATTTAACATTATATAGAAAAGGTTTTATTGATTTTGCAAAGGAAGTTTTGACACCAATGCAAGTAGTTGCTGCAAGGAGTATCTTCGCTTGGGACTCGATGACTTGAGGCAATTGTTGTTGCATATGAAGTGCCATCAGGATTGTAGAAAGAGGTTGGAATGTTTTATGAAGGAGGAGCTACCTCCATTTTCATGGGAGACTTGTAGAAGCAGCTGAAACGTGAAGAAGAAATTAGGGCACATAGGTAGATTGATGGCTATTAAGGAAGAACAAAATGCAGCCATTTCTTAGCCTTTCCCCATAGCCTCGCATCTTAAAGTTGAAAGCTCATTAATTCTCATGAGGTGAGCCAGATTTGACCACATGGCTGGCGGGTCCATTTGAATGAAATGCACAAGAAAGATTATTGGCTTGCCCATTTAATTAGCATTGTTTCAAATGCTTTTCTTTAATTAAATGAGGCCGATGATTTTATATTTAAAGGGGACATTTATTTCAAATGAAATATTTTAAGGGGCATGATTAAATGGCCTGATGAAACTTTAAAATGCTTTTTCTCATTTTAAAAGGGCTAACATTTTAAACATTTGGAAAGGGAGAAAAGGGAATGTGCAAGTAATTTCAATGGCCCAGGGTGAAATATGTGGAGATTTTAAATGGAAAAGCATTTTTAATATGTGAGAGTGGAGTACAGGTAAATATGTGTGGAGGACCTTAATTAATTTTCTGAAGGTAAAAGTTTATTTTAAATATTGATGAGTGCACATTTAAAAGGGGTGAGTAAAGTGCAAGGATTTAAATGGCCCCACAAAATTTAAAGATCCCTCAAATATTAAAATCAAGCATAAGGTGGATTACATAAAGGCATGGGAAATATTTTAATGTTGTTAGGCAGAATCTAAAGAGCCATGGGTTATTTTTTATTTTTTCGAGTGAAGTTTTTTTTTATAATATTTACCTTTTGAGGTTTGGATAAAAAATGTTATAGGTGAATAATGTAAAAGAAGAGTGGAGATTAAATTAAAGGCTCCATTATAAATTTGAATACTTTATATTGGATGGAAAGTGCAAGTTTAATGTGCATCAAATAAAAGGCAGAAATAAAGGCAATATGAAGCTTTCATGGGAGAACAGATATATTTTCAACTGTTGGGTGAATGAAGATGCTTTTTCACTGTGGAAGTAATTTTTTTGTTGTGAAGCAAAGACAAGAATAGAGGAAAAGTTTGTTGCAAGGAAGAGAAAAGAGAGAGCCTTTACATTTTGTTGATTAACAGTGGATGGAGCTTCTAGGTGTCTTCAACATATCAACTTTTGGAGCTTTCCTTTCTTCTATATCTTCTAATTCTTCTCTCATTGTAAAGGGTTCTGAATTCTTGTATGGGGTTGGGTAGATAGAGAAATGATGAGTTATGAGTTGAGTCTGTAAGCTGTAATAGCTGATTTCATGAGTAAATATCAGCCAGTTTGTGCAAGCAACTTATAAATGTTATCAAATTGTCTCCAACTTTGTACATTTTTAGTCATATTAATTCAATAATACAAAGTTTGTTTGAATTTTTTATCTCAATTTCCTGAGATTGTGTTATGTGTTCATGGTTCTATTTCAAGGAAGTAGTTAAATTACTTTGAGCAGATAACAATGATTTTAAGTGTGTAGGGTGGATTTGGTAAGAAGAATTTGATTGACAATAGGAGTGGATCTGTTGGTGTAAGGCATTAACAGTTATGAATCCATTGGTTGAAATCCATTTGCTGATTAAATTCTCTTTATACATTTGACTCCATGGCCCAGAATTAGGCACCAATCTATTATTCAACTTAATGCATTCTCAGAAACATTTTAAATTCAAAATCATTTTAAATCCTTGTTGTTTGGTTGAGGTTTAGTGTTGAGTTCTACTTCCCAATTGCTAAGTGAGTGTTGATATACCAAGAATTTAGCCAAATTTGAAGTTGCTAGTACTTTCTTTGGTGTAATTGAATTGGGAATTATCTGCTATAAAAAGCAATGTCTCTATGTAATTGAATTGAGTCTTTAGGCATTGTATAGGTTGACCCACCTTGGTCCTATAGAGCTAGAAGTGCAGAAGATATCAGTCTTTGACTGAATCTTGTCAGTTGGCCAAATCCCTCTTTGAGTTTGAGTATAAGAAATTGGCTAATTCTTTAGGATTCATTGGACTGGTTGATTTGGAACACCAACAGAATGGTGACTTTGTTGGGGAGAAATTTGAATCTCCAATTGTAGAATGTTTAATTACAACGTCCTACTATTTGCTATCTTGAATTTGGTTCAAATATTGAAGGAATTCAAACCTGGAGAAAATTTTTTTTGAAGTGAACTTGAAGATTTCATGATGTGTGGTGCTCTGCTGGTGAAAGGAACTCAAAAAGAAATAAATTTATCTGTGAAAGAACTTCATGTTGTTTGAAGTTCAATCCTATGTGAAGAGAGGTGGCGACTTTGTCAAAAGAACCTAATGAAGAGGTGAATACAGTTCCAGATCTATAATATTTCCAATTAGGAAGAACAATTTGTAGCAGCTCCAACATTTCCAAGTATTTTTCACTTTTGGTTTTCAAGAAATTGTGTGTGAAAACCATATTTGAATATCTTAGAAAAAAACTTTGGTTCCCTATTGAGTGAATTAGCACTAACAAAGGGAAATGACAATAATATTGAGTTTGCACACTCCCATTTGTTGGATCAGTTATATCAAATGCAATTGTAGTTCCATTGAAATAATTTTGTCTAGTGCTCAAATATTTGCTAGTGTGGATGGTTAGAATGAATTTGTGTATCTTAGGGGTTTCTATCCATTTGTATTGTCATATGTTTCAAGCCCATGTTATCACCATGTCAACAATTTTCATAGTAATCCTTCATTTTGTCATGATTAAGATTATGCACAATTAGTTGAGCCTTGATTTCCAAGTATCTATGGATCATCAAGATAAAATAGCCATACTAGTAAAAACCTTGATGTAGCTTGTCAAGAAGCTTCAAAAGCCTGATAATCCTCAAACATTTGGCATCCCAAAGTACAAGAACCCAACTGTTAACAAGACAAGGTTTAGTTAGGAATGGAAATTTGTGTTTGAAAGGGGAATTAAAGAGATGGAAAAAGGCATCAGATGTATCTACAAGTCTAGTTAAGAGACAATCATACTATATCTACTTGCCAAGTTAATGCAGATTTTGTCAATTCTTTTGATCCATTGTGTGCTCAATTAGATTTTCCATGGGTTGATTACAAAACTGAGAGTATGCCAACTCAAGTCTATAAGAAGATGCCTAGATTTAATTGATACAATGTTTGTGAAGGAGATGCTCATGTCCAAAGTTTTTCCAACTTCATGGAGAAACATTCATTTGGAGATCAGGATATATGGATGAGATTTTTTGTCAGGTCTCTTGAAGCAAGAGCTAGGGACTGGTATTTAAGTTTTCCTGAGAAGTCATTTCCTTGCTGGGATAAACTAGTGAATGCTTATAGAGAAGAATTTGCAAGAGAACCTTCTGACCTTGTCACGTGGTTAAAGCAAATTAAGAAACAAAATGAAGAGTCAAGCATTTCTTTCAGTCATAGATTTGTTGTTGCTATTTCACTAATCCCTGAAAATTTTAGACCTAGTACTCCAGATTGTGTTCATATGTATTTTGAAGATTTTGAGGAGGGATCTAGTGCACTATTAAAGGATTATAAAATATTGAGTATGCAGATGGCTTACACATTTTTAGATAATTTGGATAAAAGAAGGAATGAATATGTGTAAAGTTTGTTGTCTTCAATTGTGGGTAAACATGATGATGAAATCAATAGTCGTGTGAGTACAAATGATCAGAGGTCTACATACAAGTGCACACTTCAGAAGGTAGAAGACAAGAATAATGCATCATTAAATGATGGAGTTGTCTTTGAATAGCCTACAAAAGAAATATACCCAAATGAAAATCAACAGCTAATTTTTCCAAGCCAAGAACATCATGAGGGATATGAATTGGATTTACTTTTCACAGTGGATATGTACAATCAGCAATGTTGTGGTACAATTGTTCATATCAAGTATAAAAGTGAGTGTAGCTTTTATGCAAGTCTTCATGATGAGACAAAGGAGATTGTTGATTTGAGAAATCCTACTGAGAATGTCAGTATATCAGCTGCGAGTGATAAAGTATGCAATGAATTCCAACCAGCAAGATCAACCACAAGCAGCTGCAATGAAGAAACCATTTATGGTTTTCAGTTTGATAGTGAAAATATTTGGGTCTATCCTCAAGAGGATGTAAATGATAAACTCAATGAAGACACCCAGTTCTATACTGAAATGCAAAATGATGTGGATTGTTGTTATGACAGCCTAGTGGTAAGCAAAATTGGACAAATGGCCAACCTATTCTTTGTGACTGGTTGTAACCATTTCTTTGACAAGGTTGTTAGCGATTCAATCTCCTATGATTGGGGAAGTCCAGTTTATGACCAGTCCATTGAGTTCTCAGACTTTGATGATGATGACATCATGGGATATCCTGATTTGCAATTTGACAATGCATTCAATTCTAGTGAAGTTCAAGAAGAGGAAGTGGTTGAAAGAATGGATCAAAACAATAATCTATTAAGTTGTCAACAAATTTAAAAAAAATTGACCACTGAATATCAAAAATGTGCATATGTGAATAACTCTCAATTGTTGTGTGCTTCTCACATTGATTTTGATAGTGATGATGATCTTGAATATGCAAGGTATGATGCATGTGTTTTTGATATTCCTTCCAATTGTGAACCAGCTAATCATGATGATGATAGTGTGGATGAAGACAAGCAGCCATTTGATTGTAATGATGCATTGTATGATGAATACAAAACTATGTATGATGATGCAAGTTCAGAAATCTGTTTTGATGAATGGGAAGCAACAAATGACCATGAGGATTGCATACCCAATGAGCCAAGTTTTGAAGATTTTATTGCAAATTTGGACAAGTCTTTGTTTGCTGACTTGAATGAGCCTAGTCATGCGTCTTTTCATGTGGATATGGATGTTGATTTCAATGAAGAATCATATTATCCTTCTGAACCAGAATTGCTCATTTTTTAGTAAGCTCAGGATGTTGAAGAGGTTGATATGTCATGTTCAAGGAATAACAAAATGAGTAAGGATGAGGATAAGTTGGAAATCCTTGATGACTCTCAATACCAACATGATGGAGGATAGTTTCAAAGTGTTCCAATGCATGAGTGTATCTCTTTACATACACTTGGAGATAGTTTGCATGATGTGCAAGATCTCCTGGTAAGTTCTTGTGATGATTTCACCTATGACATGCAAACTAGTGATCATATTGAGCTTAACAGTACCAGCCATGTGGTAGAATGTGAGTGCTACTTTTGTCAGCTGGAAGAATTTTTCATGAAGTGTGGCAATGTACAAGACATTGGAGAAAAAAAAATTAGCTTGAAAATGGTTTATATGATGACTATGATAAGTTGTTGCCACATAATAATCATGATTTTGAGAGTGTGCCTGACTTTCAAATGCATAGTGATTATGAACATGTTGATAATGTTGAATATGATTGCATGTTGGGAGGTACTAGCATGTTTAATCAGGAAGATGGTTGTGATCAGGCTATGCTTTCTTATGGTCTTGATCACCATCTTCAAATGTTGCCACTTGATAGAAAATCAGAGAATGAAGAAAGTGGGAGTGATGTGGCATATGTTATTTGGTTTCCATGTGACAATGGAGTCAAACAAGGGACAAGTTTACACTTGCACAAAGATAGCCTGATACTTGTGTTTGCACAAATGCAATCACTCATGTTGTTGTGGTTTGACATGTGCAAGCATGAGTTGAGGGAGATTAGTTCTTTTATAAGATGGGTGTTTGACAGAGGTAGTATTGACTCCCCTTTTTCATTTGGTGGGCTGGGGTCACCAAATGAAGTTGAAAAAGAAGAATGAATAAAGGAGCAGTTTGAGAGCACTCAATGGATTCAGTACTTGGTCTACTCCCCAGAGATTTGGAATCTTGCTATGCCCATAGGGGGAATACATCCCCAGTTGGAGCCACTGTTGGGATTGTCAAATTTTCCTATTTGAAGTGCTCATTTCAAAAAAAATCCTCTGCACACTCAGAAGTGCACTTGATAAATCTGCCTAAATGACCTACTTTAGAGGGTCATAATTTGGTTCCTATTGATTTTCATGCAAAACCCATTTGTGGACCCACTCATGTGACATATGTGAGTAGGCATGTTAATTTTCAGCTTCCCATGATAAGTTTTGATAGGGTTTTGAAAAGCGAAGTTGGAGGGTTTTGGCACTTTTTTGCTGTTTGCAAACTTTCAATTTTACAAAGTAGCCTCTCGTTCAAGCTTGTATTTTGCAATTGGTTGATTGTCATGAAAAAAATATTGTTTCTCTCCATTCTCCATACATTCATGTGCTCCCATGTCAGGTTTTAGAGCTTCATGAGCTAATTTTCTATTTTTACTAGGCCAAAAGCAAACACAATTTATTCAGTTTTACACCTACACCCTCTAAATTGTTTCAAGGTGGTCAACTTTGACCCCTATTATCTCGTGCAAAATAATGATTGAAGAAAATCCCTTCTTGTGCACTTGTTCAGTGTACCTAAATGAGATTTTTTCTCCAGTGGCAGCCTCTCAGAAGTTGATTTGATATTTTTCAAAATGATGACTTTGGTGAGTTTTAATTGACTTCGAACAGCTGCAGTTGCAGAAAAATTCGAATAAGAAAATTTGCTGATTAATATCATTCGCCTCGAGATCTCTTTTGTCGAACCATCATTTGCATTCTATTCTCAAGCTAAATTTCTAGATTCCTTCAAGATTTTTATGGCTCCAAGAGGTCGTTTGACTATTTTTCCAAGCCGATTCCAGAGCCCACCTGGCTAGTTTTGCTCATTTTTCAAATATGCTAGAAATCAGATTTTAATCACAACCCATTTCAAATTTTTTTGTTAGAAGCATCCAAAAGCTACCTCAGGGTCTATTCAAGATAAAACTTGTTTGAAAACAGAAAAAAATGTAGTCGGGCCCACAAGGGGACCCGACTTGTGGTATACAAGTGTTGTTGGTGAAGCCTCTAAGCAGAGTTCAAAAACAATTTCCTCATTGCAATTCTCTTCTTGTAATGAATAAAGTAGATCAAAAATTCAAGGTCTTGCAAGCATCATACACTTGAGGGATAAGGAGCCCTATTGATTAACAAGAAGAACGCAGTCATTTGAGTTATTGTGGGATAAAGTCACAACACTACTTACTCTTGCTCGACTCTTTGAATAGCCATACAATACTACAAAAAGTGAACCATTTGTATGGGATGATGTTGTCTAGCTTTCCTTATTATGTGTAAGTTACATTTATGCAGTGCGCATGGAAATCCTTTCAAGCATAGAGGATAAATGAACTCTATTAAGAGTTCTTTTGAAACAAAGGAGAATATTGTGGTAAACTATCGACAGAGATCAAGAAATAATTGTAAATGCCTTGGAAATTGTTGTGTTGGTTAAAAGGGCTCGATGTCATATTGCCAAGGGAACCTTACACAAATACAAGAAGCAGTAGGATGTTGTGTGCAGTTGCGCACTAAGAAGACGATCAACAAGAAGCTATGCTAGGGTAGCCACCGCTTGCAGGGTAAATGTATCATGGTTCTAAGGAAGATTGGAATGCCATGATTGCACACTGCACAAGTAAATGGGTTGAAAAGGTTTTAGAAACTTATTAGCAAACCCATTTGGCAGTTATAATTCCATAGTACATAGTCTTCACCATCGTTGTTTCTACAATGAGAGGAGGAATAAGACTGAGCACGAACTAGATGATGAGCAACGATTGGTTTATAGCCAAGAAACAAATCAAGGAAGCATGCGTATGGGAGCATTTGAATAGGGTCTATGGACATCTCTCAAAGCACAAAGAAATGTGTAGAAAAGTGTTGCGTGGTTGGGATGAGGTTCTAAGAAACACACATTTAAAATGTAGGGGCCGATGCAAGATGATTTTTAAACTTGTATGAGGTACATTAGAGTTGGTGCCAAGTTTATTGCAAAGATGAGTCTTATGTAGAGAAAATGTTTATGTTGATTGGAACTACGTTTGACATCTGGGTGCAACATAAGAGGGAGTCAATAAATGAAGGTAGTGCATTGTGTGAGAGTGCCACCATGCTAGATAAAAACTAGAGAGGGTGCAACCAATTACTGAAGGACCATTTAACATTATATAGAAGAGGTTGCATTGATTTTGCAGAGGAAGTTTTGAGACCAATGCAAGCAGCTGCTATAGGGTAATCTCTACTTGGGACTCAATGACTTGAGGCAATTTTTGTTGCGTATGAAGCACCATCGAGCTTGCAGAAAGAGGTTGAAGTGTTTTTTGAAGGAGGATCTGGTGCCATTTTCATGGGAGACTTGTAGAAGCAGTTGAAACATGAGGAATAAATTAGGGCACAGAGGTGGATTGATGGCTATCAAGGAAGAAAAAAATGTAGCCAAATCTTTACCTTTCCCCACAACCTCGCATCTTAAAGTTGCAAGCTCATTAATTCTCGTGAGGTGAGAGAGATTTGACCACATGGCTAGCAGGTTCGGGTGAATGAAATGCATAGGAAAGGTTATTGGCTTGCCCATTTAATTAGTATTGTTTCAAATGGTTTTCTTTGATTAAAAGAGTCTAATGATTTTATATTTAAAGGGGCCTTTTATTTCAAATGAAATATTTTAAGGGTCATGATTAAATGGCCTGATTAAACTTTAAAATGTTTTTTCTCATTTTAAAAGGGGTTAACATTTTAAACATTTGGAAAGGGAGATAAGGGCACGTGCAAGTAATTTCAATGGCCCAAGGTGAAATATGTGGAGATTTTAAATGGAAAAGAATTTTTAATATGTAAGAGTGGAGTACGAGTAAATATGTGTGGAGGACCTTCATTAATTTTCTGAAGGTAAAAGTTTATTTTATATATTGATGAGTACACATTTAAAAGGGGTGAGTAAAGTGCAAAGATTTAAATGGCCCCACAAAATTTAAAGAGCCCTCAAATATTAAAATCAAGCATAAGGTGGATTACATAAAAGCATGGGAAAATATTTTAATGTTGTTGGGCAGAATGTAAAGAGCCATGGGTAATTTTTTTAATTTTTTCCAATGAAGTTTTTTTTTTATAATCTTTACCTTTTGAGGGCTGGATAAAAAATGTAAAAGGTGCATAATGTAAAAGCACAATGGAGATTAAATTAAAGGCTCCATTATAAATTTGAATACTTTATATTTGTTGGAAAGTGCAAATTTAATGTGCAGCAAATAAAAGGAAGAAACAAAGGCAATATGATGCTTTCACGGGAGAACAGACATATTTTCAACTACTGGGTGAATGAAGATGTTTTTTCATGGTGAAAGTAAATTTTTTGTTGCAAAGCAAAGGAAAGAATAGAGGAAAAGTTTGTTGTAGGGAAGAGAGAAGAGAGAGGCTTTACATTTTGCTAATTAATGGTGGATGGAGCTTCCAGGTGTCTCCAACCGATCAACTTCTAGAGCTTTCCTTTCTTCTATATCTTCTAATTCTTCTCCCATTGTAAAGGGTTATGAATTCTTGTATGGGGTTGGGTAGATAGAGAAATGTTGAGTTATGAGCTAGGTTTGTAAGTTGTAATTGTTGATTTCATGAATAAATATTAGCCAATTTGTTCAAGAAATTCATAAATGTTATCAAATTGTCTCCAGCTTTGTACATTTTTAGTCATATGAATTTGTAGAAGAGGGGGATTCGCTACTCATGATTTCTCTTCATTTGGAAAGCCTCACAGGGCGAACTAGCCTAAACTACCTCAGGAATAGCAGCGAGAGTTTTAGAATCTGAAAGAGCAGGTCACAAAGATTTTTTGGACAAACTGATGAGCTCTTGGCCAAAGGAAGGAAACGCAAAATACAGATGGTAGCGTGGTGCACTGGCACCTCAGAGGTGCACTGGCGTCTTGTACAGACCGAAAAGTGAGAATGTATTAGAAAATAGCTAAATGACTACTAGCATTCTGATTACTAAGAACTAACAAAATGTAGGAAAATAACAGAACATGATAAAGTAATAGAAAGTGATAGAAATGAAATGAAGAGAAGTAGAAAAGATAAGGACAAGGAGAAGAAAGGAAATACTTACAACCATGCAAGTGATGAGTCTTCTAGCACATGAATGTCTTCAAAACCTATGTCTGTAAGATACCTGGAGAAAGTGTTGGTGTTGTATAGGGGTTTGCCTCAGTCAAACCCCCATTTTGGTGTCCCCACCTCCACAGACAGCCAAAAGATAGAGAGAGAGAGAGAGAGAAAGATAAACCAAAATGGAAAAGGTGTGTAGTGATAGAAAAACTCACTCAAGAGTAGAACCCGCACCACTAAGTAAGAGTGATAAAAGAAAACCCCACTCGAGGAGGAGAA
The DNA here is from genome assembly GCA_007258455.2 of Sequoia sempervirens. Classification (NCBI taxonomy): domain Eukaryota; kingdom Viridiplantae; phylum Streptophyta; class Pinopsida; order Cupressales; family Cupressaceae; genus Sequoia; species Sequoia sempervirens. Next base: position 309,106,159 of record VDFB02075321.1, read on the forward strand.
CCCGTATCACAAAGAGGTGATAAAAGAAATCCCTACACAAGGAGGAGAACTTGTATCACAAAGTAAGTATGCAGTAGATAAGGGATATGGAATCCCAGGATGTTCACAAGTGCAAAGCAAATGAGATAGAGCTACAAGGAGTGTTGTATAGAGATTTTGAACGAGCTTGAAGTTGCTACAACAAGTTGTATGAAGCTATGCAAGCAAAAGTTGAACTATAGAAAGCTAAAGCCAAAGTTGGAGTGAAGCTGGAATTAGAAGAATGGAGCTAGAAAATGGAAGAAGAGTTGCAAATGAAGTGAAAGGGCATCTTTTAAAGAGAGAAAAGAAGAAAAAGAAGCTTCCTGAGTGGTTACAAAGCATCTTGAGCCGTTACCATCGAACAAAGGAGGTGACAAGTGGAAAGCATGCTCGAAAATGGTCATTTGAGCATTGAAACATCTCAAGACACTAGCATGACACGTGGATGTCTACACAATGTGCTAATGTCTGACACATCACGCTACAAAACAACACGTGCAAGAAAAGCCCAAAGTCCGATGCAAAGCTAATGCACGAGGGTAGCTAATGAAAAGGGGTGCTGGAGCAACTTGAGAAGGGAAAAAGGCTGATGTGGAGGCTAAAATGAGCCTACTCAAGATGCTAAGGGAGTGGACACTAAAGCGGATGAAAAAATGTATGCGAAATTGCAAGAGGTGCAATTTTACTCCATTACAAAATTCAATAATACAAAGTATGTTTGAATTTGTCATCTCAATTTCCTGAGATTGTGTTATGTGTTCATGGTTCTATTTCAAGGAAGTAGTTAAATTACTTTGAGCATATAACAGTGATTTTAAGTGTGTAGGGTGGATTTGGTAAGAAGAATTTGACTGACAACAGGAGTGGATCTATTGGTGTAAGAAATTCTCTTTATACATTTGACTCCATGACCCAGAATTAGGCACTAATTTGTTATTCAGCTTAATGCATTCTTAGAAACATTTTAAATTCAAAATCATTTTAAATCCTTGTTGTTTGGTTGAGGTTTAGTGTTGAGTTCTACTTCCCAATTGTTGAGTGAGTGTTGATATACCAAGACTTTAGCTAGATTTGAGGTTGTCAGTACTTTCTTTGAATTAATTGAATTGGGAATTATCTACTATAAAAAGCAATGTCTTTGTGTAATTGAATTGAGTCTTTAGGCATTGTATAGGTTGACCAACCTTGGTCCTGCAAAGCCAGAAGTGTAGAAGATCTCAGTCTTTGACTGAATCTTGTCAGTTGGCTAAATCCCTCTTTGAGTCTAAGTATAAGAAATTGGCTAATTCTTTAGGATTCATTAGATTAGTTGATTTGGAACACTAACACCTAGTAGGAGAGTATTTAGGAGAACTACAAACCAAATGTTCTTGGCATTCAAGGATTGCTTCTTCCAAAATGATTTCATTGCAAGTAGGGGAATGATCAATGGTGGAATTCTCTTGTTCAATAATGTTTTCCCTAAGGGAAGAGAGAGACACAATATTCTCATGACTTTCATTGATTGTATCTTCTACATAACTATGAGAGATACTAGGAGAAGAACAAATGTGATTGTCATGATTGTTCATAAATTTGTTCCTTTGTCCCATAATTCCTTCCAAAATAGGATAGGTATGGGAAGGATCATAAATAGGGTTATTATAGACCTTAAATATTTGATCATCTAACACCAACATATCCTCATCATGTACAATCTCATCCTCTTCCACTAAATCATTATCGCAAGAAAAGGGAGAATGGAAATTAGGTAAGGTGATGTTTAGAAATGTGTCTAAGATTTCATTCTCTTGTGCTATAATATCTTCCCAAGGGGGACGAGGAGAAGGAAAAAACAAGATCTTCATGATTCTCAACAATTGTATCTTATTTCACCAAGATACCTTTGTCACTAAAAGGAGAGGTATCGGGAGAAGAACAACTATTATCGTCATGAATGTCCATGCTTGTATCCTCTTCTATCACATCATTCCCATAGGTAGGAGAGATGAGAGGGGTTTTAGGTTTAAGGAAAGCATCAACATTTTCAGTCTCTTGCACTAAGAGAGTCTCATAATAATGAAATGTATTGAATGAACAAATAACATGCTTATTGACTAAATTTTTCTTTGCAATCTTTGAAAAGACAGATACTAACATTTGTGAAAAGTACTCTTAAAATGAAAAGAAACTTAAAATGCAATATAAAGACCTAGAATGAAATGTGTAAATGAAATTTTCAGATTTCAATCAAGATAATTTATTGATTATACTATGCCACAATTTGAAAATGAAATGTTGTAAATACAAATTTGGAATTAAGAAATGCATGAAATGAATCGATTTAAGCTAGATTTAGTGAAATGCATGTAGCATAAACTCAACCGATTGAAACCTATAACTAATGGAAGCAAACAAAAGTGTAGAAACAAGGTTTTTAATGTTGTAGAAGGCAGTTTCAGATCTGCACTAGGACTAAATTTCCTAGAGGGGCCTATGAGTCCCAATGAGGGTTTTTTGCACAATTTTCAAAAAAAATTAAGTGATTTTTATGATTTTTGGTTTGATTAATGTATAGGCTAAGTGGAAATACAGATTTCAAATGAAGTTCAATGATGCAAGATGCAAAAATGCAACCTATATGTACTTTCACTAATGCAAGATTTAGAAACCCTAGAATGCCAATTAACTAATGCAAAACTTAACATGCAAAGTTAATGCAAGCTAGAAATAGGATGATGATGCACTCCAAATCAAAAAATGAAATTTTCTAAATGTAGGTTCACCAAAATGTAAGATAGAAAATTGTCATCGCTAGGGTTTAGGACATAGAACAACAATCTTCTACACTCCACATGCAAGGTAACCCTAGAGCTCTCAATCCAAGGATGAAGTGGGGGAAGGAGATCTTGCAATAGGGTACATCCTAGGGTATTATTTATGATTACAAGAGGGGTTCACCACCAATCTAGGGCTTGGAAAGACTAATGAAATGCAAGATCTAATGCTTAAACCTAGTGCAATACAAAAATTATCTAAATAACCTAAAAATGCATGTAAATAATAAAAAAAACCTATAAAATTAGAAGTGTGCACCTAGAAACCTATAGAGGTTTGAATGAGGACTGGAAATGTTGGAAATGTTTATTTTAATGCTGACTAGGAATTATACACCAGTCTGGGCGATTTAGTCCCAGAATGGGTTTTCTGCACCAAAATTGGAATATGATAGTGCTTATTCTAAATCTCCTCAAACCCTGAAAAATTAGATGTACTAGGACTCATACACCCAAGGTGGCATATCATTCCTAGTATGATTTTTTAGAAGATTAAGATTTTATTCTGCTCTCCAATCTCTTCTCTTTCTGCCACACTTTGTTTCTAGATCTAAAACCCTGATTTCAGAACTATAGAAGACTTTTTGTGACCTTACAAGTGAGGATACAATTGTACAATAACTTCCTTCAATCTTTTAACCTAATATTCAAAGATCCTTCATGCTCCAAGACATGTAGATCTTCAATCACACATGTAAAGAGGAGAAAAACTTGTTGATTGTTAGTGAATGGGGGTTTTCCTTGGTCAAACTCCTTTGAGATAATTAAACCAAATGATGATATAATGAAATAAGGACTTGAAACATGAAACATGAAGAATGATACCTTGAATGATTTCTTGTAAATATTCAATCTAACATGAAATGGCCATGAAGGATGTAGATTTAGATCTTGAGATAAGTGTAGAACAATGCTTAATCTTGGATCTTGAATGGAACATCACAACACTAGCTCAACAACATGCTTGATGCTTGAAAATATTGACATGATGATGGATCTTGAATTTTTGCAATAATTGATGAAGAAATATGCCCTAGAATGCCTTAGAAACGCTCTTGAAAAGTCTATTGATGCTCTTGTGAAGTCTTGGAATGCTTAACTCTTGAGTGCTTGAATTGATATCATGAAGGAAAGTAATGAAATAATGATTTGAGACTTTTTATATAGGTAATGCACCCAATTTACCATTTATGAGAGCCTAGAGCCCGACATTCATAAAATTTAAATTTAAAAACTTGATTTCTCACTCAAAACCCTAAAAAGGGGCCAAATAGGTCTCATATGCCATCTGTGGCATGTGGGTCCCACCTGGATGGGACTCATACACCCAAAGTGGTGTATGGGTCCCAAGGGTTCTTTTTAAAGAGAGAAAATGTAAGGGAGATGAAAAATTAAGTTTATTTGATGTCTATGTCAAGATTTCGATTGAAATAAGCCTCAGGATGCATAATATAGGGTCTTAGGGGCCTATTAATGATGATATAAAGGTTATAAATGCAAGAGG
>VDFB02075321.1:309110599-309132357 GCA_007258455.2 Sequoia sempervirens
CTCTATTTTTTGCTTCCACCCACTGTTTTAATGTATTTTTTGGAATTTTTTTGAAAATGTCAGTGCTATTTATTGGGATGGCACAATTTTTGGAATTTATTGCATTGATCAGTACACATCAGCACTAATTTAGGTGCTAATTAGCGCCCTAAGTAACGCCATCTTTAGCGCCAATATTAGCTTCGAGTGTAGCACCTCTTTTAGCTCTGACTTTAGCTTCAAGTTTAGCTTCGGGTTTAGTGCCAATTTAGACACCCCTATGTCAAAGAGACTTATTTATATGTCTCATCGAAACATAACTCTTGGATATAATGAAATAATTTTGATGAGACATTGAGATATTGATAAGACAAATACGATTTTCTCATCAACACTCTTCAAGTAATGATCAAAAGCATACACCGCTATACTGCCGGGAAGGTGAGCAACATATGTGGTAGGGCGGTATACACTGCAACCCTACAACAGGAAGCCTTGAGCAAGGTGGTAGTGCGGTAAACAATAGAAGGGAAGGGAAGAACACCGCTATACCGCAATGATAATCACAAGTCTCCCCGACATGGTAGAGTTACACCGATATATAAAGAAATATTGCTGAAGGAAAATATCAATGAGACAGTGGCATATCAGCAATAGATATTAACTTGTCTCATAGACACCGGCAACCAACATCAAAGGAACATAAGATATAATGTCGATGAGACATTGAGATATCGGTAAGAAAAATAAGATTATCTCATTGACACTCTTCAAGTAATGATCAAAAGCATACACTGCTATACCACCGGGAAGGTGAGCAACATATGCGATAGAGCGGTATACACTGCAACCCTGCAACAAGAAGCCTTGAGCAAGGTGGTAGTGTGGTAAATGTGGTATCATTAAAATTTACAACAATAAATGCATAAGATTCACATCAGTCGCCAAAATTAAATGCTATTAAATTATTAAGGGTTGCCAAAACTAATATGACTGAATACTGTGCCATCCAAAGATAAGTGAGTCTTCCCAATATTGCACTCAATTGCAGTGCACTAGCATGGAAGGAGATAAGGATATGAGAAGAAGAAGTCTTGCAAGCATGAAATACTTGGGTAAGTGCACAAAATCTCTCTAAAAGAGCTTCGTTAATATAAAAAATCTTTCAAGGTTTTGTCATCTAAAGCCATAGTAGAGAAAATTGAAACATGCCTCCTAAAAGAAAACAATCAGAAGTAAAAGAAAGTCAACCTAAAATTAAAGATGAAGAACCTAAAATAAAGAAGAGACCACTCCATCAGTCTATATTAGATATACTTCTAGGGTCTACTAAAGAGGGTAATAAGAAGTTTCTCGTGGAGCCCGCACAAAGTTGTAGGGATGCCCTCATTTCCAAATCTAGATGGGACCTATTTTGGTATTTTTTACAGTAAGAGAAATAAGGAGATTCCAGTGTCAAATGCTTGGATGTTGGATATAGCAAGGTTGATTGTCCCAAATTTGTTTGTTGATGTAGAATTTATCAGACTGCTAGCCAAACACTATCACTCAGCTATCAAAACAATAAGGTTGTCCAAACAACACAATATTGGTAGAAGTAGCTAGAAAAGACATCATTGAGTGTTTTGGCTTAAACAAGCAAGCTCTGACTAAGATAAACCTACAAAAAAGTGAGGAGGATTATGCTAGGTTAAAAAAGACTTATAGAAGTGATGAGGTACCCCTATATATGAAAAGAGGCATTGGTAACAGAACATTCCCCATCTCTACTACCACTACTAAACCATTTAATGTGACAGATTTTCAATATTACTTTATGAATACATATTTAGCTCTTTGCCAAGTGTCAGGGATAGATGCTCAAGATAAAATTCCAATAGGCCTAATGATGATGGCCATGAGAATTCAAAACCTAAAACTAATATTGTATATGACTTTGCTTCATACCTTGAGAAGGCGTTAGATGATGAATTCTCCCAAGTTATGGAGGATAGAGCACCGATTACATTCAAACACTATTCCCTATTGTTTCATCTGATATTGTACCAAAATAGGGACCAATGGAGTAAAAGAATGGACTTGTCTATAGTAGACAAGCAAGGGAATCCCACACCTATCTAGAAATGGTGCTATATTTGGGATAGTCGGTGTAAGAATTCAAGCTTTGTTGTATTCTATGAAGACTTTGTACACAAAATCCTTCAAGTTCTTGGGTATGCAATACCAAGATTGTCAACCAAAATGTTGCAACTAGTGAGACCTTTGGCTTTAAGACCAAAGCAGGGTCATACACACAATTTGGGAGATTGGTTCTTCCTCCCAGAAGTTACAATAATAAGAGTTTATGGATGCCCTGTTGCTCCACACATACTACCAAAATTTGTGCCCCTTAGATTAGCATTTCTTGAATTTATGTGGCAAATGATGTGGATGGAGAAAGATGTAATGCACAAGCAGAAGAAAGGCACTTTCTTGCCAAACCAAACCAAGTGTGAAGATGGACTGTAGGCTCAGACACACTAGAGGAGTTACAATATTATTTGAAGACAAGATATGCATTGAAATCTGGAAAAGAAAGAGCCTTTGACCCTGAAAATCATATGAACAACATAAGGCACAATCTTCTTACCAAAATGACAGTACCACACCAAGTGGATTTTGAAGAAGATGTTATAAGGAACTGCATTACTTATAGTGATGTACTTAGTAGAAGGAAAAAATGGGAATATATGAAGAGGTTTGAAGAAAGGATGAAGCGGAGCTCCAAGGATTTCCTAGGATACTTTGTTGAGGAAAATGACCCCATCAAGACGATAGAATTGATAATTAGTAGATTTGAAGATTTGTACAAAAAGAAGGAAACATATCTCGAACAACATCATAGTGGTGCAACTGCAGAGCATACCCTAGGTGAAACCTTTGAGCCTCCCATGGAGCAGTTACCTCCCAAAAGACAGAAGACATGAAGCATTGAACAGTTAGTACCTTACGAGGATATTGAAGAGGTGGGCGATACTGAGGAAGTGGCTACATTACTATAGTCATTGAAAGGTGATATTGAAGTTGATCAGCCCATCCTTGAGACCAGTGCCCATAAACATGAGGAAAGGATGGGTGATGTAGAAAAAAACAAGTACAGAGGTGCATGAAGATGAAAGGGAAATTGCAGCTACGAGATTCATAGAAGATGATGAAGTCATTAAGACTCCTGAGTTTAAGGATTTATGGTTGAAGATGAAGAAGAAAGGATGGAATCAGCTGAAGCAGGAATTGAAGAATCAGAGAAAAATGAAATGGTAGCACAGACTTTCCAAGAATTAAGAGTTGACAACATTGGCATTAGCCCCCAAAAGGCTAGAGAAATAGTCTTGAAGACAAATATGCTCATTTTCCCTGTCTTGGAATTAAAAAAATGTTTATGCTTGATCAAGTGCGGGCTTAGGAAGATCCAATGCTAGTTGCAAAATTTGACTCCGATGAAGGTGTGAGTGGAACTGGGTATAACCCAAAGATTGAAACCCTGGCCATATGGATCAAACAGAAAAATACATAGAAGCCAAAATTATTGGATGTAATTCAAGGGATGAAAGGGGAAATGATGATAAGGACAATACAAGATACCACCCCTTTGGAGGCAGCCACAATGACCATGCATTCGATCATGTTCACTCAAGCAATTGTTAAGGGATTAGAAGACAGATTGAAGGAGTATGAAAAGGAACAAAGGTTCCTAAATGATGAAGTTAATAAACTGTTCATGGAGAATTTCAAAATGAAAGAAAAATTAAGAGTAGAACCCTCACAAAGCAAGGAGATGGTGTCATATAGGCCTCCTATTGCCCCAATGGATATTGTGAAGAACATTTCTGCAAAATAGGTAAAAAATCCAGAGAAGGAAGTGGATGATGTAAAGAAGGCCAACAATCAAACCCAGGATGAAGTGAAAAGATGAATTTGTGAAGTTATGCAAAATATTCTTGAGCACATGATAAAAATAAGTTATGGATAAATTGGAGAATGTGCATGATAGTTATAAAACACTTCAGCAAGCTATGGATCAAATAAAGACACATATGCTTGTATTAGATCCTTTGTTCAAAAGGTGACAGCCTATTCACCACACTTTGGGTAAGTTATGTAAAGTTCTAAAAAGAATTCCTAATGCAACCACAACATTAAAGCCAATTGAAAAAACTGTGAAGATGATTATTGATGAATTTCAATATGTACAAGGGTTTGATAAAAAGATTGTAACACGAATGGATTTATTCCATACTTGCAAACAGTGGTATATACCTGAAATCATGAGAGATGGTGATCAATTGGAGGACTTGGATAAGTGGAAGAAAGAATTGGGTCAGGTTGTTCATAAGTGAGTAACTCATATACAACCGGAGGATGATGATACCAGTCTTCCCAGGCTAAATTAGATCATGGATGGGTTGATTGTTCTTGATGCGGAATACCTAAATTTTGTCAATGATACAAAGGCATTACTAGATAGTCGATGGAAAACTCATCTTGCAAACATGTAAAATATCCAGGAATATAAGTGGCCATCAAATTTTACGATGTATCAGTGGGAGGAAAAGTATTTGGTTTCAAAAGAATAGGACACTGAGGCGACAACATTTGGATGTTATCATGCAGAGGAAGAATTTTCCAAATCAATGATCATGGGTCTTCTATGTTGAATAATGGAACCATATGTAAAAATGTCTTAAGTCTTGTTATTTCCTTAATTATGCTAATTAAATAGTTGTTAGTAAAATTAGTTATGAAAGGTCGTTTATCTTTGTAAAAGGCATGTAGCTTGTTGCTTTCTATATAAATAGGAAACCAAGGCCTAGTTTTAAAATATCATCATCATACATCATTTCCATTTTGAAGACTTTTGTTATTAATATATATCAATTGAAACAATATAATGGAGAACATCTTATTATCAGAGATTCTCCATGGTTGTTTTATCATTTTATATTTTTCTTATGTTTTCCATACTCATTTCTTCTTATATTTTAATGAATTTCAGTTATTGAGCCTCAATACTATGCTTATGTGAATGAATATGCTGATACAATAAAGCATTTATTGGGGATGTTGGTAGAGCTGCTAATTTTTTTGAAAATTTGAGCTTATTTTGCCTTGTTACATGTTCAACATAAAAATGGAAACTATTTAAAAATAATAAAGTTAACAAAGTTGCTTATTTAAATAATTGTGAGTTACATGCATTAATATTTTATTAACTTTTGTGTCTTCACGAACATATGTTGATACAAAATGAATGGAAGAAGCATCCAAGTAATCCTAATTTTTTCTGCCAACAATTCATACCAAAGATTGAACAATTTAAGGATATTGCAATAGGTATTAGTTAAGGATATGATGATGATGATATATTCTTGTACTTGTATATTCTATGAAACATTTCTTATTTTCTATGAAACAGTGTATTCTTGTACTTGCAAATATTCTTTTATTGTTATGTCTATTAAATAAAACAGAGTTTGAATAAAAAAAGCTTCACCCTTTTTTGTAAGTGAGTATGTGAATTATTGTTTAAGGAAAAATCTTACAGTGTTTACATTTTCAGTTTACTAGTTTCAAATCTTCATTTGCTATGTATATAAAATTGTATGTGCTCTTTATTTCAAATGACATAAAACAGTAATATCATCAAAATTAGGGTTTTCAATTTCGGCACCATCATTGTCTACACTTTTCATATCCTGTTCACTTTTAAGTACAATCATCAATTTTTTTATTTTATTTTTCGTGTCCCAGTTAATCTTGATTCCTTTCATCACAACACAGTAGGTTGCATGTTAAATTTCAAACATTTTCTATGCATTTTTTTGTATATATTATTTTCTCAGTGCATCATTATGTAACAACAATTTCACTTCTGAGATATACAATAAAAATAAATGAAAGCACATGTTTTCTTTGTCAAGAGAAATGTATGGTGAATACCCTATGTCTTTCAGATAAGTGTGCAAGTGAAATAGGACATAATTGATTGAATATGATTTTCTACTGTACAATTGTTTTTTTATGTTCTTTTTACTTTTTGCATGTGGATTACCCTCAAAAAGAGACTACTTATCTTTTCTTAAATGAATCCTTTACATTTCCTATCTACGAAAGGAATTTACTACTTGACAACAGGTTCGTGAACTTCATACAAATTAAGATTGGTGTAAAAGGCCATCCTCGCAAATGTTGTTTGGTCTAGAATTATAATGGAAAATAAAAAAGCTTGCTAAGAGAATAAAACAGGTTTTCAATTGTCCAAGTACAACATAATATTACTGAAGCATTTCAAATTTTAGGCCATAAGAATCATCCTTTTATAAACATGGATTGCAATTAATTCTAAAAATTTAGAAGTCTTGGTCATTAACATTATTGCCTGCTACAATGTCATCTAGTGTATCATTGTCAATGTTCATATGTTCTTTCAACTATTTAATATTATCATCCTCCTCATCTTGACTTGCATCATCTTCATCATCATTGAAATTTGACTGTAGACCATATATATTGTTACCAGATGTATTTGGATCATCATTTTCTATACCATCCATATCGTTGTCTTCCATATCATCATCTAACTCTGGATTGTTGTCTTCTTGTGTCTGAACATAACCATCTTCAACATCATCATGGATGTCAATTTCTTTGATGTTCTCTAATCCCTCTCTCTCATTTTGTTGGCCATCGTTGTTTTGCTCAGTATCCACTAATGCATCATCAAATACATGCCTTAATCTTGGATCATAATGTATGACAAATATCCATTTCGGGTCCAAAATATCTTCATAGAAAAATACCTGCACATGAACAACATACATATATTAGACATTATATAAATTGTATGAACATATATACATCAATTGAATAATGGAACATTATTTTATAGACTACCTTTTTTATACAATTTAATTGCTATAAAACACAATTTTGACAACATAGTTTATAAAACATCAGTCCACACTCATTTATTATTCTTTGGTTTTCTACCCTTAAGAACATCCTTAGGGAGACCTTGTTCTTCCCTCTTCTTTCAAGAAAGAGTGTGTTTTAAGAAGGGGTAATCAATCAATAACTCATCCCCAATGGTAAGGTCCATAATAGTCTCAACCATTATCAATCTATCAACCTCTCTTTCCATATCTGCATCTTTATCATTTATAACCTCAACAAATTGAAAATTCAGTCTTACATTAGGGTCCCTTCCCTTACTACTATTTATAAATCCTGATTTTTTTTTGTGTGTATGCACGTCCATCTATATACATAAGATGACCTCTATTCATTTCTTTTCCACTTTCCAATTGGAGACAATGTGTATACATATTCAAATTTAGACCATATGCTGACATGCTAGGCTTATATTCTGCTAGCCTTCTCCATTCACCACTGTAATATGATGGACCATAATATGGCATTAATCTCCTAGTGGTTTGTTCTGAATTGTTTCTATGTTTGGATCCCACATGTACATTTTGGAAAATAAAGAGGCCTAGATTCACTCCATGAATATTGGAGGGTCATATAATGTAGTTGTATCCCCAAAATTGAAACACCTTGTACACTCTAGGTAGTTGTTGATCACTAGGCCAAGCGCAATATTGTCGATGATTAAATGTCTCTTTGTAAATTGATCTCAAACTTAGGGGAAAGTCATCATCTCCATCACATTCATTCTCATAGGGTATGTAGTCCAGCTTCTCCTTGTCTTTAAGAAAATTATGCATCTTCACAACGGTTCTTGTTTTGTTACTTGTTTTCGTCAATTCCTCATCTTTCGAGTTGGTATATTGGCACATATTTTTACTAGATGTATCATTTGATAAATGATCATTGCCCTCTAGGTTGGAAGTCGATGATCTAGGAAACTTTAAACCAAGAACTTTATCTTGCAAGTATCCATTAAGAAAAAATTAGTTATTTAAATAATATAAAACAATGTTTAAACGAAGTATACATGTTATTTATATCAAAGTGGAAAATTCCTCACCACAATTCCTATTGGATTTGAATCGATTGTAGGAGGCATACTACTGACTAGAATCTCATCATATATGTAATGTCTTTGTACAATCGCTCGTTTGAATTTTTTCTTTCCACGACATAGAGAACATCCACAAACAACAATTTTCTCAAAGTATTCATCCCATGTACCATAGTCTTGACCTACCTAGATTCTTCAATGCAATCATTTGTTGTGTCTGAAGTATCCATTGTCATATCCTCTTCCACCCATTTTCGTCTACGCGATTTAACAATTTTAGGTCCACATCCACATACATATCTTGTTCTTTTGCTAGTTGAATGCTTAGGCTCTACATTTGCTCTAATCTCCATCTAAAGTTATCAACAACATGCATTAATTTATGTCAAGATTGGATAGTACATTATAAATTTCAATAATACTGTGAAAAAAGATGGACATATCACAAAATGCCATCAGATCATTTTTTCCTAAGTCAAAATTTGAGTACCTAATGTCCCACTTCATCCATTGAGTCCTCGTTTGATATGACACGATATGTTCCCATGGCCTCGTCTCGCCCCTATAATACACAACATAGTAAATAATGTTTAGTAAAACAATTATGTCATTTCAACGAATATGCTATCCAACACAAAACCTCACTTTAGTCATATATATTTGACATATTGATATCATGTTTTGGCTATCCTAATTTTCAAACTTTTCCCTTGATCATAGAATCACATTTAATCACCATTCCTGTGCATTTTCAACCAATAAGTTTGACCTCAAAGGCCTCATGGACAAAAAAATTACTTTATCTCCTCTACGTTGTAGCATTTGTGAATTCATAAACACCTTCATCCTTTGGTTGAGGTTGCTTTCTCTTCTTACCTCTATTGTATTTGCAGATTCCATTGTCTCATCTATTTCCACCCACTTTCCTCTTAGTGATTTAGTATTTCTACGCCGTCCACGTCCTCTCTCCATGGCCTCCTCTATGAATAAAATTTTTTCCACAGAAGCTCTCACCGCACTACCGCTGAGAAGGAAAAAGAAACTTGCGGGATTGTAGTAAAAACCACTCTACCGCACCGAGTTGATGAAGGAGTCGCGGGATGACGCTGCTCACCACTCTACTACACGCCAATGCTAGAAGACTTGTGGGACTGTGGGAGTCACTGCAACACCGCCAAGAATAGAATGAAGACTCACGTGCTCCCACAAAAACTTTCACCGCACTACTGCCAAGAAGGATGAAGCACATTGTGTAAAAATTGCTCTACCGCATCGAGCTGATGAAGGAGCCACGAGATAGTAGTGGTCACAAAAACAAGGCAGGAGTTGGAATTATTTCTAACTCTCTGGGCCCTGTGATACACAAAAATGAAAATAGTCACTATATAGCAATGATAGGCGCTAAATTAAGCGCACTTGACGCTGCCTTATACATCCCAAACAGATTACATTTACGGCCAAAATTCAGTGCTAAATTTGGTGTTAACTAACACCAACTAAAGCGCGACTAATGAATCAAAATAAAAAATTTAAAACTTTCCCACGTGAAGCAAGAAATTAGATGACAAAAAAGGGAAAAACATCACGCGAAGGAAGAGAGTAGGGTGCTACCAGCAACTGATGAATGAATGAATGAATGAATGAATGAGATATTTTAATGAAATCCATGAGACCAAGTAAATGAGAACCAAAAAGCTAAGGAATCTCCAAACTCTTTTCCATGTTGGACGTTCTTTTATGAATTTTGACCAAAAAACTAGTTGTCTTGCTAATCTTCTCCTCCTCAAATAACAAGTGCAGATTGTCAGCCTTTAAGTTGAATTGTTATGAGAAATTTGATTTAGTTTGCGACACCATAGGTAACGTTACAAAAAAATTTCTTAGTTGAATTCATGATTGTTTACTACTCTTTGTATTGCATTTTAATTCGTGATTGTTTACTGGTTCGTGGCCTAACTAGTCCAGGCAACCTCTAAATTGTCCCATCATTATAAATTGTAAAACCTTTGAGAAACCAACAAAAAATTTTACCCTACCCATTTGAGCTTTGGCTCAAAATATTATAGCACGAAGCAAGGATTCCTTTGTATTCTTTCCCTAACCTGGGTATCAAGGAAATAGTGAAGTCCTTGGAAAATTTGGGAATTGGGTCAGTCACTGATGAGCAACTGCTGAAAACAAACGCAAAAACAACTTGGTTTTTTCTAGCCGGGCCATAGTCACCGATGCTATGAAAAATTCGTGCAAGATTGCATTATGAAAGATTTTTCATGATAAGTTTATCAACACTAAGAAAACTGAGCGAACATATTTTCCCTAGGTTATCAGCACTAAGCAAACCCAATGAACATATTTTCCCACAAAACAAAACTTTCATACCACAAACTGGACGAAAACTTTCATACCTGACAATGTGTACTTTGTTTTCCTCCACAGACTAGACAAAAATAATTTTCCCTAGGTCACCTCAAAATGTCAAGCAATGGAGGGAAGTGAGCATTTATAGCAAACTCTGGCCACAATGAGGTAATTTAGTCAATTCATAGATTTGTAAATGTTTCCATTGTTTCTTTGAATTTTACTTTTTAGTTTTTATTTCTAAATTTAAAAGAAGAAATATAATTTAAAAATATATATATAGGGACATGAGACTGACAAAGATAAAGAGGAATTGGCTTCCATATTGGGGGTAGACGCAGTGAACAAATTGGTTAATGTGGACTGGACAACACTTGTCAGATACATAGAAAAACAATATTTTAATGCCCCTCATACATTGCAAACAAATCAATTGTGTAAAAGGGAATCAATTGATTCCCCAACCAGTCCTAGATCGAGCAAAATATCTAGGAAGAAATTAGTGACAATAAACTCTAAGAATGTGGAACAGGGAGAAGAGACTTCCACTCCTGAGACACAGAGTTCCACCACACCATGTTATCAATCTTGCATTGGTAGCTACAATACGAAGATAGAATACGAGGTGGTTTCAGGGGAAGTACAAATGATGGATGCTAGGAAAATGTTTGTGAATAGGTTGAAGGAATCATGACTTCAACGGTTCAAAGACCATCTACATTTGTCATTCTCAAAGATACCCATGCACCTGATAAAAGAAGCTACCCATGACATGGAAACTGCTTTTGGCATAGGTTGGTCTATAAAGAAGATAAAGCTATGAATGTCTCAAAACTGCAAGAGACTTCAGTGCAACCAAACAAAGAAGATAAAAAAAATCCCTCCTAAACTAAGGCAGAAAAAAAGGCCAATGGATGTAAGTGTGAAAATATGGAGAGAGCTTGTAAAAGCATATGAGAAGTCCGATGCACAACAGAAGTCTGGTGAGGAGAGTACGTAGGTATTTGAATTTTCTCATAAGATTATATCAAAATTATTAAATGATATTTAAATTTTATTTGTGCATAGTTAAATTGAATTAGTATATGTTTCAGGACAAGGCTTCTAAGGCTAGGCTTGAGAAACTTCGTGCCACCCATTGCAGTGGCCAAAAAGGTTTACAGGCCTTGATCTATACATTTGTAAGTATATTTAATATGTTAAATGATATATTTTTTTATTTCGTTGGAAAAATTAAATGATTGCATATTAGTTAGTTTAACTAGTCCATGTGCCATGTTTTGACAGGAGCAGAAATATGGCCGCCATCCAAAGCAATTTGAAAAGAATATGTTACAAAACAAAAAGTGGAATGATTTTGTAATCTGGATGGAGAACGAGGTATCAATAGTTGAGTTTCAATAACTTAGTTGGATATTGTTGTGCTAATATTTGAATTTGCATCTCTTGTGTTGAGTTGTTTACTGATGCAAAGGATGAGTAAATAGAGCTCAAATCTTATGATTACAAGATGACCGTTTATGTGCATGAATAAATAGTAGAAGGATGTAGATGAACTCAATTCATCTAACTTTATGCCTCTTGGTAGGAATTCCTATTGAATCTCTAATATCAGGTGCCCGAGACTTCCCTGTAGCTTTTACCTTTTGTTGCCACCTTTCCTCTTCACTGTGAGACTCATCTCCTTTTTCCTTATGTGCATTTCTGGCTTCAGCTTCTAATTCATCCCATGTTTTACCTTCCTCCTCTTCAGAATATTCTTCTTCTTCTTCATCCTCCTCTAATTTTGATTCCTCTTCTACATCAGAGGGTTCATATCCTTGATCTGACTCTTTTGAATTATCAGAATAAGAATCACTAGCTTCCATATTCAAAAATTCCCAACCAACATCTTCAATAAATTTATCTGGATCATCAGTTATACTCTTCAAAATTGGCTTCCAGTTCAAGTTCATTCTGCTTTCATAATACTTTATATCCATGGAGTTCAACCATCCCTTGATGTCATCAAGCAAAGATTGAGGAATGGCATACATGCGGAGTACATCCCGCTTGAAGTCTTTAAAAACAATAGCCATATCAAATTCCTTTTTCCTAAGTCCTACTCTCTCAAGGTTAACAATCTCAATCTCACTAATAGGGATTACTAAGAAAGGTAATTCCACCAACTCTACCAAACAGTTTACCATAGGAACAATAAAAGCAAAGGCTTCGAAAGGAACTCCATGAAAACCAAGCTCTCTAAATGGTATATCAAACTCTAGCTCAAAATATTTTAGATGAGGCTGCTCCCATATAAGATTTCTTACTCACTTTGACAAATCCTTGAAACTCTGTATTGATTTTATTTTTCTTGTCCCTCTCTTGTTGTTCTTCCTCAATTTCATCAGGATCATACAATGACCTTCTTTCTCCTCCTAAAGTTTGGACCACATCCATTATCTCCACATATAACTAGACATCCTTGGTCTTCTTGATTCCCACACCATGATATGGTTATGCAAATGAAGATGAAGCAAAGTAATCATCTCCTTCTCCGCTGGCTGGAAGAATGCATGCTTAATGTTTTGATACATGATATCAACTCTCTCTTCTGCTCTCATGGTTGAATACCAAAATCTAGTATGGTGGGCCTCTAGAGTTCCAGTCATCTTTCTTCCTCTTCCACCAAATGTTGGTTCGATCCACATGTCTACCAGCCTAATTGGCTTTGTTTTTGAAATTTGAAGTTTCTCCCGAGTCACCAATGTAGCTTTCTCTGCCTTTTTAGACACTTCCATTGATACATATCATCTTTGGGATTTAATCATCTGTACCACATGGTTGATGTTCTTTAAATCCTTGCATTTAAATAAAATTTCCTTAACATAAATACTGCTAGGGAATTTCAATGTTGCCATTGTAGTTGGCATTAAAGCTAGTACCTACAACATTGAAAATTATCCTTATATAAGAATTCCCTCCATCTTGTTAATTGGCTTGTAAAACTCTTGATGGTGGCTACATGAAATCTGATTTTGATTCTTCTTCTACATCAGAGGGTTCATATCCTTGATCTGACTCTTCTGAATTATCAGAATCATAATCACTAGCTTCCATATTCAAAAATTCCCAACCAACATCTTCAATAAATTTATCTAGATCATCAGTAATACTCTTCAAAATTAGCTACCAATTCAAGTTCATTTTGCTTTCATAATACTTTATATCCATGGAGTTTAGCCATCCCTTGATGCCATCAAGGGAAGATTGAGGAATGACGTCAATGTGGAGTACATCCTGCTTGAAGTCTTTGAAAATAATAGCCATATCAAATTCCTTTTGCCCAAGTCATACTCTCTCAAGGTTAACAATCTCAATCTCACTAATAGCAATTACTAAGAAAGGTAATTCCACCAACTCTACCAAAAATTTAACCATAGGAACAATAAAAGAAGAGGCTTTGAAAGGAACTCCATGAAAACCAAGCTCTCTAAATGGTATATCAAACTCTAGTTCAAAATATTTTAGATGTGACTGCTCCCATATAAGCTCTCTTAATCACTTTGACAAATCTTTGAAACTCTGTATTGATTTTATTTTTCCTGTCCCTCTCTTGTTGTTCTTCCTCAATTTCATCAGGATCATACATTGACCTTCTTTCCCTTCCTAAATTTTGGACCACATACATTACCTCCACATAAAACTGGACATCCTTGGTCTTCTTGGTTCCCATGCCATGATATGGTTATGCAAATGAAAATGAAGTAAACTAATCATATCCTTCTCCATTGGCTGGAAGAATGCATGCTTAATGTTTTTATACATGATATCATCTCTCTCTTTTGCTCTCATGGTTGAATACTGAAATCTAGTATGGTGGGCCTCCAGAGTTCCAGTCATCTTTCTTCCTCTTCCACCAAATTTTGGCCTGATGCACACATCTGCCAGCCTAATTGGCTTTGTTTTTGAAAGTTGAAGTTTCTCCTGAGTCACCAATGTAGCTCTCTTTGCCTTTTTAGACTCTTTCATTGCTACAGATCATCTCTAGGATTTAACTGTCTATACCACATGGTTGATGTGCTTTGAATCCTTGCATCTAAAGGAAATTTCCTTAACATAAATACTGCTAGGGAATTTCAATGTTGCCATTGTAATTGGAATTAAAGCCAGTACCTACAACATTGAAAATTATCCTTATATAAGAATTCCCTCCATCTTGTTTGCTTGTAACACTCTTGATGGTTACTACATGAAATATGATTATGATTCCTCTTCTACATCAAAGGGTTCATAACCTTGATCTGACTCTTCTGAATTATCATAATCAGAATCACTAGCTTCCATATTAAAAAATTCCCAATCACCATCTTCAAAAAATTTCTCTGGATCATCAGTAATACTCTTCAAAATTGGCCGCCAGTTCAAGTTCATTCTTCTTTCATAATACTTTATATCCATGGAGTTCAGCCATTCCTTGATGTCATTAAGGGAAGATTGAGGAATGGCGTCAATGTGGAGTACATCCTACTTGAAGTCTTTGAAAATAATAGCCATGTATCAAATGCCTTTTTCCCAAGTCATACTCTCTCAAGGTTAACAATCTCAATCTCAAGTATTAGCTAGGGAATTTGAAATTTTATTGTGGCATGTGCACTTTGATATGATGTAATATGATTATGGTTTCATCTCATATGTTGTAATATTAGATATATAATAGAAAAATAAATTATTGCATGAAATAAATAATAAATTTTCATTCTAAATGTTTTTCTTTTGCAGAACACGGCTCTTCCAGAAGATCAAGATGTTCCTCAACATGATATAGATCCACAAAATATTGGTTCTTCCTGTACATATCACATGGTAGAGGATGATGATGACGCAAATGTGGAAGACACCGAGGCCGATGACAATGATGATGACAACGACGATGGCGATGATGATGATGATCATGATGATCATGATCATGATCATGATGGTGATGATGATGATGAGACAATTGGTGATAGTAACTGGTGACATTCATGATCATATAGACTGCATCATGGATCATTGTTGATATATCGTTATGATGACTCTTTTCATGGTTACTATCATATGTATCATTTTCATGTCCTATAGTACTATATTATTGAGTTGTATCATATTGACATGTATCATTTTCAATTTTTCACTATATCATTTGGACATGTATCATCTTGACTTGTATCAATTTGAGTTACATAATTTATCAATTTTATTTATATCATTTGTACATGTATCATTTTCACTTATGTCGACTGTTGGACATGTATCATTTTGACATGTTTTTGATGTACTAGCATAGTTGACTTTCACTTGTTTTAGTTATATATGATGATGATCTTATTAGTATTGACTTGTCAATTTATATATATTAAAAGTGGTCGATGATTTTTGGATGGATATTTATTACGTATGATGATTTTAATTTACTACTCAGGATGGATGTTGTCAAATTCAATTAAATTATAGATATTTGACTCACTTGTTTTAATTATAGATGATGATCATGTTACAATAATAGTTCAGGTGGTGATGAAAGGTAAAATTAATGCTTGGCACCTCTAAACATAATTGAACAAACAAAGAAGTCTTAAGGTCTTTTGAAATTTTTGCAGTGAGCCACATTAAAAGAGGTGGTAATGTGGAAGTGGATGTCTTATCTAAATGGGCTTTAAATTTTGGTGAAACAGGGGAATTTAGGTTGGAGGATTTTAGAGGTGTTAAGTTAGTTAGGGACAACACCTTAAATGAACAAAGTGGTGAAGCAAGTGGAGTAGGTTTGACATGACAAGCAAAGGCAAGGGTGGTGGGCGGTGATGAAGTAGTACTTCATTAATAGTAGTGTGAGAAATCCAAGATGGTGTTAAATGCAAGCCCTCGATTAAGATGTGTTAATTGCATTTGGAAAGGGTCGAGAAAAACTCTGCAACAAACTTTGGTGGTGGCAGTGCTAGTTGTTAGGAGAAATGGAAGCCAATTTCACCTTTTAGTCACAAAGATCTTTGGGCCTATTTTATGGAGAGGCGTTCGAAAAATGACTACAGGTCCTTTTCCTTGTTGACAATGAGCGGCTAGTTCAGTGTTCAAAAATGATTTGTGGCAGGGATTTTGGCTCTCTGAAACACATATACCAAACGAACATGGATGTTTACTCCTTAATTGTAGAGTGGGGCTTGGATTTAGGTGAACCAGTGGAAATGGTGAGGATGGTGATGCAGAAAATTGTGCATGAAGATTTTCTGGTAGGCATGGAGTCCATTCTCAAATGGGTGGTTTCGGGTGTAGGTTTAGATTATTCTGAAGGACTGGTAGATGATGAAATTGAGGAGCTCTATGGGAGACTGGGGCTCAAACCCTTTATTCATTGGACCGAAGGAAAATACAAAGCTCGTCATAAGGAAGCACGCTAGAGATGGAAAGTGTATCTAAGGGTTAAATTTACAGGTTAGATTAAGGTTAGCAAAGACTAAGAAACCCAAAGAAATTACAAAGTACAAAGGAAGTAAACAAAAAAACGATTATACCAGCTAATCGCCAAGACCTCCATGATTCACCTTTGTAACACCTTCTAACTTGTTGATTTGTGTTGCCCTCAGATTGAACGTGCGAGCAATCCTTGACGAAGTCCTACACAAGCTTTGATGAATTTTCTTCTAAAATGCCTATGCCTAAAATATGCCAAGACTAAGTGGAATAATATAAATAAATGCAACAATCACTATGAAATCTCTAAGTATGTCAGTACGTAATCTAAAAATGAGAGCAAAATAGCATTTTATAGAAAATGCCATTTTGAATGGACGAACGAGATTGACTTTTGAGAGACCTAAAATCATAGGCCTAGATTAAATTTGATAATCCCTAATCGTGGTTAGGGCAAATTTTAAGTGAGCTGACGGGATGTCATCCGAGAATTGAATCGGCAAAGGGAGAATAAATGAGATAATTAATTGTGGAAAATAAAGATTTTCAAAAATCAAGAAGATAAAGACCTACCGACATTAAGATTCAAAACCGTTAAGATAAGAGTTGGACCTGAAGATCGATTTGAAAATCAATCTACCCCGATTACTTGATTTTGAGGAAAGTTACCAATTTGAATTAAATTAATTCAAAATATGGATTTCAAGAAATAATAAATAATTGATTTTCAGATTATTTACCAAAATGAACCGACAGCTTAAGAATGTGGATGAAATTTTAAATAATTTCATTTATTTAAAATGAGATGAATATTATTTCGACAATTAAATAATTAAAGATAATTATTTAATTCAAGAGATAATATTAATTAATTAAATAAATTAATCAATTCATTTAATTATGAAAATTAGTGACATATTAAATAAATAAATAAAATTTATTTATTTAATAATCAGGAAGAAATGACTAAAGAAGGGTAATTAAAAAAATTAAGAAATTTACTTAATTAGGGGAAGACTTAGATAATTAATGATGTATTTAATAAATAAATAAAATTTATTTATTTGATAATCATGAAGAATAAAGGACATGAATTAATTAAATAGTTATGAATTATTTAATCAATAGTTGAATGTGGACCAAAGACATAATTAAATGTCATAATTATGCTAGGACGAAAGTGGTAAAAATAGAGCTTGCAGGCCTAGGTCATTTTTAAGTGTCTATAGAAAGCACTCAAACTCTTCATCGAACAAGCGAAAAGGAAGCGCTAGAAGAAGTCGGGGAAGCGGCGGAAGAAGAAGCCTCTAAATGAGATATCCAAGCGTCCATTGGGTCTAGGTGGAGATCGTTAAGACTGGTCGTGTTTGTCTATGTCTGATTTTGAATTCTCCCTCCACTTTTGTCGTCTTAAAGCATGCATGTAACTTTGAACACTGTTAATGGTGGTTATTTTTTGTAAGGATTTTACTCGTAAATAGTTACAGGGTTTATTTAATGTTTTACTCTACACATTAAGGTGCCTTAAGTTTTTGTCGCTTGCTATGGAATTTTGGTGGGTAATGACACTGAACAATAGATGTACTCTTTTATCTTTACAAGCAATACAAAAATTTCATGGGTAATTGTCTTGTTATTTAATCATATGAGTTAAATAATTAAATTACTTAGTCTATAATCATATGAGTTATTTAAGAGGCACGATGTATTTAACTAATTAAATTGAAATTATTTAAGAGGCACCATATATTAAACTAATTAAATTGAAATAAAACATATTAAATTAATAAAAGGAAGCAAAACAAGAAGCATTTTTAGAAGCAAAAAATTAAGCAAAACAAGAAGAATTTCTAGAAGAAAAAAAGGAAGCAACAATGGAAGCCAAATTAGAAGCAATCTTGGAAGGAAAATTGGAAGCAAAACCAGAAGCAAACATGGAAGAAAAATTGGAAGCAAAATTGGAAGCACAATTGCAAGCAAAATTGGAAGCAAAACTAGAAGAAAAGCTGGAAGCAAAATCAGAAGAAAAACTGAAAGCAAAACTAGAAGTAAAACCAGAAGCAAAACCGGAAGCAAAATTAGAAGCAAAAATGGGAGTAGACAGAAGCAAAACTAGAAACCTAATTGGGCGCTAATTTAGGTGCTATTTCCTGGCGCTATTTTAGGCGTGAAAAGAGGTGCTATTTTCAACGTTATTTCCCGGTGCTATTTTAGGCACTAACGGGGGCGCTATGATTTTCTGACGCTAACTACAATGCTAATTCTGGCGTTACGTCCAACACAAAATTTAGCATAAAATTCAGCGCCGAGTTTAGCATCGGCTAGCTCACCCAATTCGTGGACTAAAATACACTAAAATTAGGTGCTATTTTAGGAACTATTTTCCTATTCTGTTGTAGTGATCTCTCTCACTTCTCCCTCCATACCTCTATCTCTACCTTCTCTATCTCACCTCTCTAGAGGGTGGGAGAGGTAAAGAGGGATAGTTGAGATATATTGTAGGGAGGGAGGGATAGATAGAGAGAGGGTTGAGATAGAGAGTAGAGAGAGGGAGAGGAGAGATAAGGGGTATGTAGAGAGGGAGAGGAGAGAGATGTGAGATAGAGAGGAGGGAGGGAGGGATAGGAAAGGATAGATAGGTGATAGAGAGAGGTGATAGAGAGATGTGATAGAGAGAAGTAGATAGGAAAGAAGGTAGAGAGACTAAGAGAGATGACGGATGGAGGGAGGGAGAGAGAAAGAGGTATATAGAGGTAGGTTAGTGTGGTCACCGAAAAAGTAACCCTTCTACTTTTGAGCCCTCATGATTTTGGCTTAATATTGCCTTGATTTGATGTTGTAATGTGGATAACACATTCACATTAGATCTTGGGCCCTTGTGAACTAAAAGAATTCAAATGGTACCTTACCTAAGTGTTGTAAAGTGTTGTAACACACTCACACTTTTCTAGGGTCGTATTAATGTATTTACCTAAATAACCTCTTTTCACCATTTACCAAGCCTTATTTCAAAGTGTTGTATAGTTTTGTAACACACTTTTCTAGGTTTGTCATTAGTAATTGGGATTTCTTATGCTTTAATTGGCCCCATTTTGCATCCACATGCCTTATTTATGCGTATTTTTGAGAATAATCCTGACAAATATCATTTAAAACATCAAAATCCTGAAACCCACCTTAATTTCCTAAGGTGGGACTCATTCGCCATTATGGGCGAATGAGTCCCCTAAGGTGGGACCCATTCGCCTAGGGTGGAGAATGAGTCCCCTTCAACTCAAAATTCAAATTTAATTCAAAATTTTGGTGGGTTTTCATTCTCCAAGATCTAAGGTCGGCTTGTAGTGTTGTAATTTTAGGAATTATTGCATAATTGAGTGTAAATACAAGCTTCTTTCTCTCATTTTTATACCTAGCAAATTTTACAAGCATTCAATAGTTCACAAGAGCATTTGAGCATTCACAAGAGCATTCAAAGCACTTCAAGGGAAGATTATCAAGCAATCAAGAGCATTTCTTCAAGTGTCTTCCATCATTTCAAATATTGTTTGCATCATGTTGTTTTAGAGCTAACATTTGTGACGTAGGATTGTGTGATTCAAGCAAGCATTGCATCAACATCAAGCAAGATTTCAAGTCTACATCCATTGGAGCCAATACTTGTAACATGTTTGCAGCACCTTATTATTAGGGTTTGGTGAGTTGCAACATCATTACTTGTTCATTCATCATTCTCTATTCTATTTCATTTCATTTCAAGGGTTTAATTACCAACAAGGGGTTTGAACAAGGCAAACCCCTATTCACTAACCCCACAACATTTTTCCCTCTCTTTCCATGTGATTTGTAGGTCTAGGTTGCATATTTGTTAAAGAGAAAGATTGGAAGAGTTGTCATCAAGTTGTCAAAGCAATTCAAAGTTGTCAAAGTTGCAAAAAATCCTTGGAGAAAGACTACCGACTGAATTTGGCAATTTCAGACCCGAATGCATATCAGGAATAGCATAGTAGATTGAGAGCTATAGAATCCTGCTTCAAATTTCTAGAAACCTAGAAGTAGACTGATTCGCCAATATTATCTAATGATTCCCACTACCTAGGCCTAAATAGGTTTTTTGTAGATTTGAGTACCCTTTTGGTTAAAACCTGTTCTGACACAGTTTCCCCAAAACTGGACTGATTCACCCTGCTTAGCATATGAGTCTCAGTCAGCATCAACATCAGGGTTTTTAGGATTCTAGACCTCCATTCTACCTCCTTCAATTTTCCAAGTGCACATTTCCAGTTTCATAATTTTCTGAACTACATTCTACTTGCATTTTTAGGTCTTTTTGCATATCACGTTGTGTTTTCAAACATTTTGTATTTTCCAAGTTTACATTTGGTGGTGAACCCCTTTCTTATCTCAATCATCTCCAAGGATTCCTTACAATCATATCTCTCAGATCATCCATTGGGTTGAGATATCTAAAGTTTCCTTGAATGTGAATATTGTGAAATTGGATCCCTCTCTGTGTACCCATTTTATGTGGACAAGGAAGTGAAGCATCCATTTCCAGTGTCCATAGTTAGATAAAGAGAAGTAGAGAGAGGAGGTTCAAGGAAGAGGGGTTATGAAGGGAGAGGTAAAGAGGGATAGTTGAGATAAATAGGAGAGATATAGGTAGGTAGAGAGAGGGAGAGAGAGAAGATAGATAGAAAGAGGAGAGAGGGAGGAAGAGATAGAGAGATATATAGATAAAGAGAGAAAAGGAAAGGTAAGGAGAGTTGAGATAGAGAGTAGGAGAGAGAGATGGAGAGAGATAGAGAGGTAGGGAGAAAGAGAGTTGAGATAGAGAGAGTAGATAAGGAAGGAGAGAGAGAGGTGATCAGGAGAGGTGATAGAGAGATGTGATAGAGAGAGAAGTAGAGAGGGAAGGAGGGAGGGAGGGAGAAAGAAAGAATGATGTATAGAGGGATATGTAGGTAGAGAGAGC
>VDFB02075321.1:309132457-309174999 GCA_007258455.2 Sequoia sempervirens
TATCCACATAGGACCATGCAAAATTTATCTTTTGTTCCTTTAGGAAAGCTTCCAAGTTCTTTTTTTCTTCGTATAGGAGTGGTTCTACATAGAAAGTGATCTGAGGTACCTCATCTATCCCTATATTTATTGGATTGGATTTATCAACAAGCACTAGTGACTTTTCTTGATGTATTGCACTAAGGGGAAGATTGAACCCCTCATCCTTGGGCGCCTCAGAGAGGTTTTCACCATCAAGTGCATCCTTTATTTTTATTTTTTAGGATAAAAAAGTACCACAGTGTGGTTTTCACTTAAGGATTGGGACATGATTTTCATATTTTCTATTTCGTGATTGAGAGATTCAATCATTTCCCCATAGTAGGATTGCATGTCCAATTCAATGTCAAAACATGCCTTGTGGTACCCAAATAGCATGTTGTCATGAAGCCCCATGAACTCAAAGATAGCCTCATTATTTTTAAATGAATCCAAGATGGGTGGTCCTCATTGGCCCCAATTGATAAGCTAGGGGTAGATTAGTTTCAATTCAGTGATTTTGTTATTTGAAGCAAAGGATGTGGTGGTGATCATGAATATGGATGTATCCTCAAATAAGTCTATGATATCAAGGGGGAATTCATCTATGGTATTATTACACAATGTAGGTAACCAAGAGGAAGGTTTGACTTGTTTAATAGAAGCACCCTTTCTAAGAAGGGTCACTTTACTCGTGGTACATCCAAGACCAAGATTCCTAGTTCATTTCTCAAGAGCAAGAGGTTCTAGCAAACCAATATTGTTTTGGCCTAGCTTGTCATTCTTGTTGTACCCCCAACTCATCATCAACTGCAATCCTTTGTTGTCATTTTCCATTGAAAGAATGGGCTTGGGTCTGTTATCTTGATATAGCAATTTTAATATATTTTACTCATTAATGATCTCCTTGTTCAACTCTCCCCACTTTGTGAAAGAAATAGATGCCATCTTGATTGCTTTTGATACCTTGTCACTAGGTTGGGGCTTTCCATAGGATCAAGGATAAATAGGAAATTCTCCAATCACAAAAGAGGTTTTCTTCAAGTTATAGTCTCCACATCCATTGTCTTTGATTATTGCTTTAATATCAGGGATATTCTGCATGATAGGGGTTTTTGATTCGAAAGTGGAAGCTAGGGTAGATGGGTCAATGAAAGAGGAAAGTGTTGGTGCTTCATCATTCTTAGGAACTTACGAGATCTTATAGTACTTTGCTTCAAGGTTATTGCAGTAGTATAATGGTTCAGGATCACCATGGATTGCAATTTCTCTATCTTCATAGGGAAATTTTATACATTGATGGTAAGTAGAAGCTACAACTTGCATTGTGTGGATCCATGGATGACCTAGAAGTATGTTGTATGGGAGGTCAAGGTCAAGCACTTGGAAAGTAGTTTCTACTATTGCGGGTCCTACTTGGATAGTGATTTTGATTGTACCTTTTCATTCTCGATCATCATATCCTCTTATGGTAACCCTTTTTTCCTTTTCAATAGCATCTTCAAAATAGCCCAAGTTCTTGATTAGTTGAAGGGTACAGATATTAATAATAGCACCTCCATCCACCAAGACTCTTTTGACTTTGTTCTTATGGATGAGGACCTCAAGATGTAGTGCTCGATTATGTGATGGTTGCATGGGAAGGTCTTGCTTAGAAAAAGTGAGAAGATGAGGGGTGGTGATGTGTCCAACCATAGCTTGGAATTTTTTATTATATCAAGATTATCAGGTACAAAGGATGATGACAAAGCATTTTCTAGGATATCCCTATGTGTAGGAGATATCTTTAAAAACTCCAAGATGGAGATTTGGGCTGGGGTATTCTTTAATTTTTCCAAGAGACTATAATCACTAGGATTTGACTTCAAGGGTGGTGTCTTAGGTTGTGATGGTGCTCCTTGGATGATGAACATTCCTCTTTGTGCGGTTACTCCACACTCTACACTAGGTCCTTTAATGGTGATGATGGATATATGATGATCACAAGATGCTACCACATTGTTGTAAAAATGGCGTACATTGTGGTAATCTTTCTCTTTTCCATTATCATTTCACTTACTATGGCCCGACATTGGGTTCTTGTATATTTTAAGGTCTTGATTTCCTAATTGTTGATCCAAAGTCACATCTCCATTGTCAATAATATCTTGCATAACATTTTTCAATATGCAACTTGATGTTTTGTGTCCCTTGATTTTGTGAAAATCACAAAGGTCCTCTTCTTTATACCATGGAGGTTTGACTTGAGGATCTTGGTAATTTTGATAATTAGGGAGTGTGATGAGATTATATTGGACCAATTTTTGCATGACCACTTCAATAGATTCCCCCAAAGGTGTATACTTGTGTTGTTGAGGGTAATTGTTTCGAGGGGGTGGTCCTCTTTGAGTGTTGGCATTGTTGATTATTTGTTAATTATTTTGTAGTTGCATGTTTGGTTGTTGTGTGTTTTGTTGCATATTTTTCTATTTTGGACCATTCAACACCACTTTTGCATTGATGACACCATCATTAGTAATGTTCTTTTTTTTGGTCCATATGCAAGGTTTATCATTGGAACTAGTTGATGGTAGGTTATCTTTGTATGCTTGTGTGGATCCTTGTGTGATAAGGGCTCTTTCGATGTTAAGACCCCTAGAGATGAGTTCTTCATATGTTGAGACACATTGCATCTTTAATTGGAAGGATAAATCTATGTCTACGTTGGAAATGATGATCTCTATTTGTTGGTTCTTAGGAATTGGCGATTTGCATTTACTAGCTTTGTGCCTCCATCGTTGCAAGAAATTTGTAATTGATTCACCCTTGTTCTATTTTAGGGTGTGTAGTTCCTCCAAACTTACATCCATATCTAGGTTGTAGGAGAATTGATCCACAAACCGATCTATTATTTCTTGAAAAGTTTGGATTCTAGGAGGTAGATGCAAAAACCATTCTATGGCTTGGCCTCCCAAACTACGTGGGAAAATACACATCAAATAGGAGTCATTATATGCTACTTCCATACATGCCATATAAAATTCCTTGATATGATCCAGATTTCCACACCCTTTATATTTTTCAAATTTGGGGATCTCAAATCCTGGCAGAAATGGTATCATTGCAATGTTATGATCAAAAGGATATGGACATAAGTCTCATTGTGCATGCCATTTCTTTGTTTTTCTAGCTTGGATATCTTGAATATATTGTGTAAGAATTTTGATTTGCAAGGAAATATCATCTTGAGGAATGTTTGGTGGTGGAGTATACGTGTTGTATTGTGGGATGGTAGATGAGATATATGCGAGATTTTGATAATAGAGTGTGTTTGTGTTGAATGTGTTATATGGTGTGTATGGTGGATTTTGATATTGCATATGTAATGATGATAATGGTGGAGGTGTGTTGTATGCTCCTTGTGAATTTTGGTTAAGGACATTTTGTTGCATATTTGTATATTTTTGGTTTTAGTACAAGCCTTTTTGTTGCTACTATTGTTATTTGCATATTTCGATCATGTTGCTACCATAAAACTTGGTTCAACTTTTGGAGTAGTATGATGGGATTTGTATTGTTGAAACTCTTGGGTTGACTCAATTTTTTGTAAAAGTGAACCTCTAAGGTGTTTAGGATCAATGATGTGAATGATAAAGGATGAGTGATGTGGATGATGAGGAACTCTCAATTTTGGACAAAACTAGCCTTAAGTTTTAATGAATGTTTGATAAGGATGCTAATGAACTTGTAAATCCTAGAAGTAGACTTGTGAATTTAGGATAAATTTGTTCAAAAGGATATATGCTAATCAAACTAAATGTATGAAAAAGGATCCATTTCCAAACATATAGCTAAACTAGGCGATGGTTGATGAAAACCTAGGTCTAGAAGATTTGTTTGTCCTAAATTTAAATTTGTTGGTGAGATCAGATGTCAAATGTTTTGATGTTAATGTGATGATTGATCCTAATGTTTGAACCTAAGAGGGACTTGTTACAAGATTAAGGTGTTGAGAGACATGCTTTTTCCTTTGAGTGTTTAAACCTAAAAGATCAATGCCTATTTTATGAAGAGACTTTGGTATGGTGTTTGAAGGTGTGATATATCTAAAAAATGTTTTGATAAAAACAACTTTAAGTATGCATTTCCTTGTTTTCCTTTGTTGTTTTAACCAAAATGTTTGGAATATAGGACCAATGGATACTTTCTTTGTGGGTTCAATTGATTAACTTTGATTTAATGTGAGATTGTTTTTACCACATGAAAGATTTGGTTAGAGTTGAAAACTAAGAATGTCTATAATAAAGCAAAATGTTTTCCACAAATGCTCAAAATTTGTGAAAAGCAAGGTGCTAAACCATAGTCCCCTAGGTTAAATTTGATATAAGTGAGTAGAGATATGATCAAATATATTAGGAAACCACTTAATATATTATTTTAATAAAAATAAGATATATTTAGAGGTATGCAGTAATATATTGTCCTTTAAGTGCACTCAAATATAATCAAAGGGTTTCAAATATTTGACCATGTTGATGTTTGTTTTTGAGTTTAAAATGACAAGCAATGTGTTTATCGACTCAATGTGTGAGAGGGATATTTCACAAATCTTCTTCCATAAGACTTACTATTTTAGCTCAACAAAATCAGTCAACAATAATCTAGAGGAATAAAGGTACATTTCTTCTTAGTAGGCTTACCTCACCCCCGAAAGAGTGATGTAATCTGAATTTATGGAGGGGTAAAATAGGACATACCAAGGTCATGTACCACCTTGATACTCCTAGATTTGTAAAAGAGAATAAACTCTTAATCCTTATGCCTCAACTATAAACTTGACCTAGTAAGTAACTTTTGGGAACTGTGCTATTCCTGTGCACTACTTTGAAGAATTGTTTCAAAAAACTTGGATGGCCTCTAGATACAAAGGTTTTTAGTGATACTGTGAACACCACTATGTATAATTCAAACAAGAGACACTAAAGTATATAGCTTCCCCTAAGCAACCCATTCATTCACATGAGAGTAGGCTCACAAGGTAGCCATCAATGGATTTGTGCCACTTACTTTAGTTTTCACATACTTTATATAGCCCACCGATAAATGTGCTTGAAGGTCACCTTGAGTTATCCATTGTGAGATGTATCTCAAAGTTAGGCCCTCTTTAATAAAAGAAAAAGGAATGCTATTTCTCTTCACCCAAGATTGCATGAATCATAAGGGGAGAGGATATGTAGCAAGCCTTTGGGTGACTCAATTTTTTTGTAAAATAAGAGTGTTTCTCTTCACCCAAGATCGCATGAAGCGCAAGGGGAGAGGATACACACTAAAAAAATACCAATTGTAGCAAGAAAAGAAGATAATGGTTCATTCTAGTCCACTAAAAGAGATGTGATGTTCATTTTAATAACACCATACTATGTGAATTTGTATTGTTCATTTTAAGTCCAAAGTAAATGTGAGGATGTTTGGGTTTAATTTTAAGCCAACTTTAAAATACTCATAGCAGTATAAGTTCTTAATCCCAAATTGAAATTTATTTACTCTAAAGAATGAAATAAACAACAAGTTAGGTCATCCTTCCATGAGTGTTTAAGAACACTTTAGAAGAAAAGATTAAATGATGCCATTACAAGTGTTAATGAACACTTTGCTCCTTCACTTCAAGATTTTATGCTCCAATTGAACCTGCAAAATAGTTAGCCTTACACAAGCAAAGCACAAGTTAGTAAATGATCAAAGAAAAAATCAAATTGAAAATTCAAAGTAAACATCAAAATTTAGCTCTCTATTTTACCTGACAAATGTGTTGCTCTAGCATAACAAATGCGTTACTCTATCATAACAAGTGCACAACCACTTGACAAATGCGCCACTTTAGATTTTGACAATGCGCTAGAATATGACAATTGCATGGATTTCTTAAACTTGAATCACATGAACAAAAAATTGTCAAATGCATTGGTAAAAAACTACACTGCTCTACTAAAAACACACACTACAATGCAAACAACTATGCACTAATACACACAATTGTATTACTCTGGCTCAAAACAACTACACTGCTCTGCCTTAAAATTTGAAACACATGAATATTTCAAGGAAAATTCATTAAATTTGATTAGTAAAGCCCTCCTAGCACCAAAATGTGAACATGATCATGAATTAAGCTAAACATGATTGAATTACTAAATTGAACCAAGTATTTAAGCTAATTAAGCCATGCTCCCAATAAAATTCTTGAAATATTAAGCTAGTAAGCCATTAAAACATCAAATATCAATGAAATGCTTTGTAAAAGAAACCTAATTAATACATCAAACCTCATCCCATTAGGAAATTGATGTTGTGGTGCTGAATTAATGTGGAATGTCAGCCCTTTCCCAATCCTATAGTTGAAATAAGCTCTTGATGGATGCTGCAATGGAGAATTGATGAAAATTGATGCTAAATTAGCTAAAATGGATGCATATAGATCAAATGCGCATAAGAATGCTCTAAATTTTTCTAAAGTCTAATTACTCTCAAATATTGTGGATGAATTGGTCAAGAAATGGAGGCTATTTATAGGAAAATTGAGTGAATTGATGGCCAATATCAATTTGATTAATCAATGGATGCAAATTGATAATAAAATTGGCATGGATCAAGGATTCAATCCATGGAGGAAATTAATAATCACACAGATTGATGTAATTATTCAAGGGATGAAATTGATTTGAAGAAACAAAAATCCTCAAATTTAGAAGGAATGCACAAGATATTTCCATTTAAGAGGGAAATTGTTTTAATTTGAAATGGAGGAATATTCCTTGGGAATATTCCTTTGCAAGTGGGAGAAGTTGGAGGGATGAAAGAAATTAGTCAATTAAATAATTAAAATATTATTTAATTGTGCAAGGTGGTGGAATTATTTAAGATTTAATTAAACAATTACCTCATTTAATTAAAAAAGGGAATTAATGACATTTAGTTAAATAATTCAGATTATTTAATCAAATTAGAAGACTTAAGAAATTTAAATAAATAATTCACATTATTTAATTAAATAGGATGAAAATTAATATGAAAGGGGTGAATTAACCTAATAATGTTGATTATTCAATTAATAGAAGAAACTGGTGAATTTAATTAAGCAATTAAGATGATTTAATTAAATAGTCAAAAAGGGGCGAATCAAGATCAATATGGTGCTAGTAATCAAGTTCAGATGCATGATATCAATCAAAATAATTTTAAGTGTCTACACTTTCATTCCATAAAGCATCTCATATGGTGTTTAAACTTGTTTTAGTTTTCCAAGTTGTTTTATATGCCCAAACTTCATTAGGAAGATGAGCTACCCAATCCTTATAGTTTAAGGAAGCTATGTTAGTCAATATTGCCTCAATATTCTTGTATGTAACTTCAACCTGTTCATTAAATTGTGGATGGTAAGGAGTATATTTATTATGCCTGATATTATACTCATTAACTAGTGCTTGAATCAAATTTTATGTAAACTGGGGTCCTTGGTCTGTGACGATTTCTCTGGGTACTCCATATCTGGCGAATATTTATTCACAAAATAATTCAACAACCTTGTTGTCTGATTAGTGAAGTTTCATAGCATGAACTTCCACCCACTTAGTTATATAATCAATACAAACCAATTTGTATTCCTTTTTATTAGAAGGAGGATCAATGGGCCCTATAAAATCAATACCCCACTTATCAAAGGGTGATATGACCAACTATGGCTACAAGAGCATTTGATAGTTGCAAGTAGGATGACCCATCCTCTGACATCTATTGCATCGTCTAGTATACTTGATTGCATCTTTGTGTAGAGTAGGCTAGTAATAGCCAATATTTAGTATCTTCAAAGTAGTTCACTTACCAACAAAATATCCTCCACATGGCTCATCATGAAAGGCATGTAAAATGTTGTATACTTCATCTTCTCATATACATGTACACATGACATTGTCTAGTATAGTATAAAAAATATATACATCTATCCATGAAAATAAAAAGCTTCTTTCAACTAAGTGATAGTTTTTTATGGAAAAACACGAGGGGGTGTTCTTCCTATAACTAGATAATTGGAAATGTCAACATGTACTAGAAATTTTTCACTATCAATACAAACAAATGCTCATTAGGAAATGAGTCATCTATAATGGAATCCTGCATTGGTGTGTTAATGTGGAGAGGAAATTTGCAACCACATTTTCCTTTCCTATTTTATCCATTATTATTATATCAAAATATTGTGGCAACAATAACCATCTGACTAGACTTCCATTAACAATTGGTTTGTTCATCAAGTAATGAATGACTGCATGATCAATATGCACAAAAAATGGACATCATGTAATGTAGTGCTAAAATTTGTTGATAGCATAGATTACGACCAACATCTCTTTTTTAGTTACAATGTAGTTCAACTTAGTTTCCTGAAGGTTCTTGATAATATAATAGATTTCATATTCTATAATTTCTTCTTTTTGGCCCAAAACAACTCCCATAACGAAATCAAAAGCATCAATATGCATATGGAATGGTATATTCCTACCAGGTCCTCTTAACATTGGTGCTTTTGTCAAGGAAGCTTCAATATTTTGAAAGTTTGGTTGACAAGAATCTATCCATGCAAATTTAGAATTCTTTGTGAGTAGGACAAATAGAGGTGCCATAATTTTACTAAAGTCCTTAATGTACCTTTTATATTATCTTGCATGGTCAAGAAAACTTCTGACATATTTCTACTTTTGTGGAACTAGTATTTCTTTTGATTAAATATGTTTTATTTTGATCCACCTAAATACCTTGTTGTAAAATATAGCATCCTAAGACTATCCCTTCTTCTATCATCTTGTAACACTTATCATTGTTGAGGGAAAATTTGTGGTCTTTGCACCTCTAGACTACCTTCTCAAGATTTTTCAGTGCTTCCTTATAAGTGTCCCCATATGTGGCAATCTCATACATTTATACTTTCATACAATCATGGGTCAGGTCAAACAAAATGTTTATTACATCCCTTTGGAATGTGGTAGGGGCACTACATAGCCCAAATGGGAGGACTAAATAAGCATAGGTCCCCATGAATAAGTAAATGTTGTCTTTTTCTAATCTTCTTGTGTAATCCTTATCTAATTGTAATTATTCAACCCATCCAAAAATGAGTACTTCTTTCCCACTAAGAATCCAATACCTGATTAATAAAAGACAGAGGGAAATGATCCTTCTTGGTGGCTGAATTGAGTTATTTGTAATCCACACAAACTCAACATTTCCCACCCTTTTTAGGAAATATCACAATAGGTGAGACCCACCAACTATCTCATATAGGGTAGATAAAACTACTATCCAAAAGATTTTGTAGTTGTCTGATTGGTCTATATTCCTCTTTGATATAGATTTTGTGAGCGCATAAATTGAGATATAGGAATTTCATATCATGGTATTCCTAGGAAAATATTTCTTTATGAGTTTGCAACATAGAGATCAACTCTGCTTGTTGTGTTTTCAACTAACTATTTATGTTGAAAAGTCTTGCTGGTGAAATTTCAACCTGCTTCGTCAAGGCTATCATGGAAGTAGCATCTAAGAATGATATATTAAGGTCATATTTATGAGATAATATCTCATGAAATAGTCATGCATTTGAGGTTTAAGTAGTATAAGAGATTGGAGGAATAATATTATGCAGTGGGCAAGACAAACATGCTAGACAAGAGTTTTGTTGGGGGTCCCTTGCATAATTGTTTTACATAATATTTAAAATTATTGCATCCTCATATTACAATTTAGTCATGGGGGTATTCTCAATTTTCATTAGTGTTTGCAATGCATTCAAGTCATTATCCTTAAGGTTAGACCAAATTGAGTGATTTGGTTCAATGAAGGGTTGTGCAAATGAATACAAGACTATTTTCTTGGTTACATTCTCATTAGAAATGATCTATGAACGCATCTACAATTGCCAACCATGGATATCCCAAAATGAGGGGATATCCTCCTAGGTTAGCCTTTGGTTGGAGAACCATGAAATCAATAGGGTATTCCCAAGAATCTTTTGTGATGAACAATTCCTCTATGACATCTTTAGGTTTAACAATTGAATTGTTTTCTAATTGTAAGACTATAGGAGTAGGTTGAAGATCACCTAATTGAAAATTTTGCATAGTCTCCTTAGTCATAACATTAATTCAATTGCACCTAAGTAAATAAAGGTATTGCATATTATAATTCCATTAATACACACATCAATGACTTGGTTACCAGGGTCTATGTACTTTAGAACAATGACCTTGCCTAATATAGTGTCTGCAAGTCATCCCTTGACGTGGACAATTTGGGGATATTTTCTCTTTCTTCCTGATTTCTTTAAACATAATTCTTAAATTGTTTTGATATAAATTAGAACATCCTTGATGGCTTGAAACAAGGGAATTTATATACAATTTTTTTTCAATTATCCTAAGAAATCAAATTTAGGTTTAGGTTCACACTTTTGGTATTCAGTCCTTTTGTAAATGATGCTCCTTATTGATAACTTCCTTTTTCTCAAGATGTTGGATTGAATGGTTTAGTTGTGGGTTAGCATAATTGGAATATTCCTCGGGAGGAATTTCCATGATTAGTGGTGATATAGGAGTGGGTAGTATTTTTCTTGAGAAAAGCTACACATTACTAATATCAACTACATTGGTTGGATACTAAATCATGTCATTATAATAAGTTTATTGAACAAGATTACTATTAGGATTAGGTACATGTTGGTTTGGTAATTGTGTGGCTCTTGGTGTATTAGGAGTAAGATTAGTAGGATTAGATAGAATAGTTGATTGTTGGGGCAATGCTTGTGTTGTTGTAAGTAACATGCATTAAGATTAGACTAGGGTTGGTTTTCGTACCATTGTCGTTGTTTCCATGAGGATTGGGGTGATATCCAATGTTGGTTTTGTGAATGTGATTGATAGTGTTTCTATGGAAAAACTCCTTGGGGAGGTGTCCAACTAGGTGGCACATAGTTTAACCATATTGGAGGAGGTTAAGTATACCATGGAGAATTATTTGTAATCTAATTTGAGAAAGGAGTGGTATTTAAGCTAATGGATCTTGAGGGGTACCTTGTCATTGACTCTGATTTTTTTAATTTCAAGTAAAATAATTGGCCATCCTTATTCTCCAATTTCTTGAAATTTTATCATTCATATCTATCTTCAATGCTTGCCACCCTTTTGTACTTGTAATCCTTTTTCTTCTAGCGGTAGTGAGGGATTTTTTTTTCCAAAACTACTTCTATATCCTCTTGTTTATTTCTAACATGGAAAGTATCTAGTTGGGTTTCCATATGGTTAATTGTATCTTGATTCATATATTTTAACAGGTTACCAAGCTCCATTCATGAGACACTTGCAACAATTTTGGTCAGATCATTGCTCGCAAGTTATGTGTCTTCTTCATTGTGGAACATGAATAGTTCCTACAAAGTTTGAAAACATAATCCCATGGAACTTGAGATATTTATTTTGATTCTATTAAGTCCAAGGAATCCAAGCATTCCTCATTAACCTTTGTAAGAAAATTAATTTCAAGGAATCTCTTGTTAGTCAGTTTTATTTAGATTTCTAGAGACAAAAAAAGAATCTTTCACACATAGTCTCCCAGTGGCTTATCCTCTTTTTGAGTCATTCTAAAAATATCATCTCCTTTCGTATCTACTCCTCTATAATAATCCTTGTAATTTTTTCAAAAAACTCTCCTTCATGGTATTCTAGTCGGTTACTACATTTCTTCCCAATCCCATGAACCATCTTAGAGCAGAGTCCTTTAGTGTGTTTGGAAATAAATTCAGTCAATGTACGTCTGTGGTGCAATCATAACTCCTACATAGCACATCAAATTCAAATAGGAACATATTGAGATCCTTTATTATAAGGTCATGGAATTTGGGAAGAGCAAAGGGAGGTATATTTCTCATGGTATAATTCCTTTGTTGATAAGAGATATGGAATTAAAAACTAGTAATTTCATAAGGTTGTTCTCCTTCATCTTTGAGGTCCCCCATTGTAAGTTGGAGTAGGTTGAAACTTGGTATATTATTAGAGTATTGATTGGAAGTTATTAGTGGATTATATTTAAGTTTTTGTATTTTAGGAGTCAAGGATCCAGTTGTTTCACCTACTCCTAATTTTGTCATTGTTGTAGATGTGCTTTCGTGAGAATTTTGATTTGGAAAAAACATCCCTATAGGATCTCTCCTTCTCTACATGCAATAATTGTGTACCACTTCCCACCTTGTCTACAAGGTGTTAGTAAATAGTTTGGTATTTGGTATGATGTCTAATAATACTAAATTTTAGAAATTAAAGTTGTTATATCTATGAAAACAAGAAATAACTTTTAAAAACCTAGATACTCTCATAGCTTGGCACCATCCATAGCAACGACACCAAAAAGTGTATGTGCACCCTTATTACCTAATGATGTGGAGTAGCTAAGTTATGCACATCTACCAAATGGATTGGATCATCCTCTATCAAGAAATCATTAGTAATAGGAGTTTACATTTAATTATCAACCAAGGATATGCATCTTAAGATGATGTCGGTACTGTATGTACAATTGGGAAAGTTATAGGTATTCATATAAAGTGTTAGTATAGAAAGAAATTTTACTATACTTAAAGGGAACCTAATTAAGAAAACATATAAAGTCTACATAACAAACTGTTTCTACTAGTTTAATGTATGGATAAGTATTGTTTCTACATATTAACAAATACTATTCAATTATAGCTATGGGTGATAACATCTATTAATTGACAATATAATGCAAAAAAAAAAAAAACTAATCACTAATTTAACAATAGAGTAGCATCATACCTCAAGTGGACCCTTTCTTGGGTATCAACACTCTTCTTTAACTCACAAGATAATTATCAATTCAATTCTTCATGCACAAATTTGATTCAATGATTTAATAATTAGATAAAAGGATTTGTACTTGGTATTCAAAAGAAAAAATATAGTAGTTGTTCAAGAAAATATTATCATTATTTTCATTTACAAAGTTTTGAAATATATAATAAACTCAACTCTAATCAACTAGGACTCTAAATACTACTTGTCAAATCATTCTTGCAAAGTAGGAAGAGGATTATTGTAATAAAGACATGAAAGAAACATTCAAAAGTAAAGTCCTAATTTAATTCTACTATCAGAGATAAAGAATCCTCTTTCACAGGCATGTATGAGAAAATAATAGAGGTGTTGGAAATGAACATAAGAGCTTGTAACCTTGTAGCAAAGTCCCCCATTAGTTGGTGAAAATTCTTAAATGTCCAAAAATTTGCATTTGATGTAGGTTCATGGTTCTTCGAGTGTGGGCTACCAGCTCTTTTAGTTGCATGTCATTGAATTTAGTTGATTACTTCCTCACTATTACACATATGATTAACTTCTATACAAAACACTTTTTCATCATAATGAACATAATTTATCATAACATGCTATCACATTTCAATAACAATCACATATATATGTAAATATCTATCATTATATCAGTAATTACTCCTAATTCTTTATAATTAATCATAGAGTATTTGGAAATATCTAGAATGCCATGAAAGTATTAACCTAATTAAGGAAATAACACTAATTAAAACAACAATTCTATGATTGATCAATTTCTAAAAAAATTCTATTGTAGATCCTCCACTAGACATCCATATATGCATCAAATTGGGATGAGAGTAAGAAATACTAAAAATTTGAAAAACCAAACACTCGTCAATTTTTTGAGAATTAAAGCTCACACTCAAGGAAGTGGGGGAATAAGGGAACAAGTACCAAAGTAAGGAAGAACTTGAAACCCCAATGAAAGGACTTAGGCAAAAATAAGCTTTCAAGGTAGGGTTTCAAGATCAATTTGAAAGGAATATAAATATGGAAACCCCCAAAACCCTAAAACATCGACAACATGCGTGAAATATCAAGGTAAGCAATGAAGAAAACCTAGACTTAGGATTTTTATGAGACTTTGTACTATTTCACACTTAGGGAGCCTATTTAGAATTTCATGAATTATTAACAAAGGGTGGATAAGATCAAATGCACAACCTTTAAAGATCAAATGCACAACCTTTAAAGTAGAGCAAAGAAAAAATGTGACACATCAAATTGGGGTGCTAATAGGATCCATTAAAACTATTTATGATTATATTCCAAGTTCACATCAACATGGCTTTCATGACCTCAATAAAAGGCTAAATTCAAATTGAGTAATTGGGATGAGTAATATTTTCAACATACACAATATTGCTTTAAGAATAAAACAATCATGGTGGAAATATTGTAAGTGGTATATGTATACCTCTTTAATAGATATAATCCTAGTAAATTTATAATAGCCTCTCCCTATATTTTCCTATGGTTCCTAAGATGAATGAAAGGTGGTCTATTTAATCACCTTCTATTTAGAACAAACAATGCCATATTGTTAAGTTATTATTGATCCAAAGATTGCCCATTTTGATTCACTTAGATGTTTCAAACCCTAAATATCCCTTATATAGGTACTTTGAGAAAATTAAGTGTCTCTTTTGGTTTTGTACTCAAGCCTAGGAAGGTTGGTCTTAAATAAATGATTTTTCAAGCCATTTAAGCCCAAGCCCTTCACTTGGAATAATGTTATTTTGCGGGATGGGGTTAGATTTTTAGTTAATTTTTCTCATGTATGGCATGCTTTTAGAATGGAGATTCTATTTATCATACTGAAATATATAGAAATATTATTTTTTCTCATATTTTTGTTGATACACATTTCTCTTCTTACACTATATCTATGATGACATAAAAAATGTTTATGCATATTTGGGTGTAGGGAAACAAGGTGGGCCACACTTAAATTCTTCTTGATCTTTAAAGAAATCATCCTTATATAGTGACCTAGGTTCCTCCTTCCTCATCATCCCATACTTGGTCCCCTTGTTGGGGTCAAAGGTGTGGTCATTATGATTCCTCTTAGCAACACTCTTAGAGTTGTCATTAGTAGTGTTAGATAATACCAAGATCAAGAACATGAAAAAAACTTCCACAAGTGAATAAAATAAGCACAATAGTATGTCTATCAATTTACAATAAAGAGTGTGTAAATAAAATGATCAAGCCTTTCATATATAGACAAGGATGAGGAGGTGAGAAGGTAGGAGTGAAACTTTGAATACCCCTCCATAGGTGGGACATTTGTGAGCTCACTTGACAAGTGTGTGAGCAAGTTTCAATAGGTGTCTCAAGTCATGAGGACACATGTCTCAACCATATGCAGTGAGACAAGAGAAAAAGAAACCTAAGTAAACTTAAGCAAGGTGTGAATAAGTCAGTCCTAGAAAGGTGATTAACTAACTAGGTAAATAATGACTCTATTTACACTAAGAAGTGGTACTCTCCTACACTAGTAGAGAAACATATTGGTCATTCACCTACACCTTAGATAGTTCAACACACCTAGTCTACATATTCTTAGTGATGGAGTTGGGCCATACTAGTATCTAAGATAAATTTCCTTATATGGCTCTTACTATCTTACCTATATGAGATGTTCTACAAAGTTAACACAATAGGATGTTCTTGATACTCAACCACCTAAGAATGATGGTTGGAATTCATGTGATGATGACAAAGACTTACTTAGCCAATGGTTGGGAGGAAGTGAGAATTGGGACCTAACTTGACTACTAGTTTCATAACTTTAGTTGCTTAGTTCTCATGATGATTTAATTTTTGATTGGTTGTTGTGTTAGTAGTTGCTTCCTTTTTATATCGCCTCTCAACTTAATACTTTGACTCTTGGGACCTTCTTGGCTTCTAGATGTGATTCCATTATATCTATATTATTTTTGAATATGCTAATTCATTAGTCCTTGCGCCAACATGGATGCTATAGTGATCAATAAATAATTTAGTAAATAGCTTGCTCAAAAACTATATTCAACTACTTTATAACTTTCTAGTGCTTTTACTAAAATTTATGTTTATAAAAGTTAGTTTTTTATATATTTGTGACATTTATTTTGATTGATTTGAATCATTTAGCATGACTATGGCAATTGATTATAACTATTGTGCATGGGCATTCATGCTACAACTTGTATTTTCCTCCACCTCCTTGTAAATAGAACCATTGTAAACTAGACCAACATTAATAAAGTAGACCAATATTAATTGTTTTTTAATTTGTGAACAAGCATATTTAGCTAGAGAGGGTAATTCACAATTTTAATTTTATTTTGAATTCAAGATTTCCTAACAACATATTGAAATTAGTTGGAGTTCAGATTGTTCACTAGAGGGTGATGCAAATTTCCAAATGTGTAATGTGCAAATTTATTCCAAGGGAGTGCATTCCATAAAGTTTGGAGTGCATGTACATTATCTTAAACAATAATTTTGATTAGAAATTTAAGCCATTGTAAGTAATTCTATTTTGTTAATGATTTAGCCTATCTTTTGTTAACAAATTTACAATTTCATCCACTATAGTTTTTCAATATTTTCCTTCTATTTGTATAGTGATTGAGATTATCAAAACATAGGGCATATTATTAAT
This sequence comes from Sequoia sempervirens, assembly GCA_007258455.2. Lineage (NCBI taxonomy): Eukaryota > Viridiplantae > Streptophyta > Pinopsida > Cupressales > Cupressaceae > Sequoia > Sequoia sempervirens. The sequence continues at coordinate 309,149,057 of VDFB02075321.1, forward strand.
TGATTGATATTGTCAATTATCATTATTAAAAAATTTGAAGTGCCTTTTAAAAAATGCAATAACCACAAAAATTATAAGGAAAACCACTCAATTTCAGGTTATGCCTAACCCTAACCCTAACCTTGATGCTAGCCCCAACCTTACACATAACCCTAACCCTAATCCTGATGTTAATTTCAACCTTACCTATAACCCTTTAACCTAATCCTAATGCTAACCCCAACCTTAATTCTAATCCTATCTCTAACCCTAACTCTAAATCTAACACTAATCCCAACCCTAACCCTAATTCTAATTCTATCTCTACCCCTAACCCTAACCCTAATTCTATCTCTATCCGTAACCCTACCCTTGATCCTAATTCTATCTTTAATCATAACCCTAACCCTAATCATGATTCTAATCCCAACCCTAACCCTTCCCTTAATCGTAATGCTAAACCCAACCCTAATCCTAATTCTATCGCTAACCCTAACCTTAACCATATCCTAACACTAACCCCAATGCAAATCCTAATTCTATCTCTAGCCCTAACCCTAAATCTAATTCTATCTCTATACCTAACCCTAACCTTGATCATATTTCTCTATCTAATCATAACTCTAACCCTAATCATGATGCTAATCACAACCCTTAGCTAATCCTAATTCTATCTCGAACCCTAATCATATCCTAAATCTTAACCCTAACTATAATTTCAAACCCTAACCCTAACCCTAACCTTGACTATGAACAAAATGATATCTCTAATTGTAACACCAACCTTAATAATTTTGTCTTCCATGTCACACTGTGAATGCAACTAGCATATATATATTTTTAATAATATATATAAGAAATACCGAGAGATATCCTTCTCAAGGTGCCTATACACTTTTATGTGATAAATTGATTAAAAAATAGACACCTCGAGAAAGATATCTCTTGGTGTTTTTTATATATATACTAGTAGGTTATGCCAGTGTCATTGCTATTGTTTAGGACCATATCAACATTTGCACAAACAAAATAAAAAACATATTTAAAAAATAAATTTATTGTTATTTACATCCTAAGCTACTTTCACTCTAGATCACAATAATGCCATCTTATATATTGACTAATGCAACATCTTATTTAAAAATTATACACAATAAAAAACAATAAAAGTAACATTGTAAACACATATTATTTAATCAACTTTTGTTTGGAATATAATTTTTGCAACTACTAACACATAATTTAATCTAAGTAAACTAATTTCTAAACATGTTACAATAGCAAAAACTGATCATTACATAATACCTATTTTTATAAATAATATAAACTGATTTTTAAATATGTTTCAATAACATAAACCTGCCTTATTTTTATAAATAATGTATTAATCTATTTCATAAGATAATGGTAGAATTATTCTACAAGATCGTGGAATTTTTTTTATGTTTACTTTACCTCTTAATTAGTCTTGAGATTCGAACCTCTAACATGTGATCTGCCCAAGTTGAGTCCTTGAGAGAAACTCAGGTGGAGACTGATTCATCTTTGGAAAGGTCAAACATTTCCTCCTACCCTATACAAAACAGACAGAGACACTACTCCTCAAACAATGTCTTAAGACCAAATCATCCAATAAATGAACAAATTATGTTGTATAAACGTGAGATCCACAGGTACGTTACAACATTAAGTGGGGCCTGTAGAATTTCAAATTTAGTCGTTGCATGTACATATCCGAAGCCGCCAGGACAGTTTTATTAAATTTCTCTAATGATGAGAAGACTATCATCGGTTTTTTCGCTTCGTCCACACACAAACAGACCAGGGCAGGCCATACTCACCTAATTGCTTTGAACAGTTCTCTTTATCAGACCCCATTTCTGTTTTAAAGGAATAAGAAAATTCTGTAAAGTCGTTTATAAATTTGGGCCCGAATCCTTTTCACAAAACATGTTATCTATTATGAATAAACATGAAGTGGTGGAATGGTGACAATGGCTGCGAATTTTGCCAGGGGTCGTTTGAAATCGTGGGTAGTACGACTCTGTACAAGCGTTCTGCTGTGGACATGTCTTATGCAGTTCAACCCACAGTTTCTGCACAAATGCCCGCCCTGCTTCGCTCCTCCCAATCATTTTATAGGCTTCAACGAATCTTCAGATATAATTCTTCCTGCGAAAAGTGAGAACTATTTTTGGTTTTTTTTTTATAACATCAGTTTATTCATTCGTTTAAGGAATGTTTTGAGATGTATTACTGAATTTTGTCTGGGACAAGAAGCAGCCAGTTGTATGTTTCTGGGTTTTGTCTTATCTGATTTTTATTTTTATTTGAGCTTTTGGGTGTGAAAGATTTCCGTTTTTACAGTTTCTGTATTAGGTGTTCGTTTTTAGTTCAAGATGAGGGTTTCATGCCTTTGATCTGAAAAGCTGTTCTGGCTAATTGTTTATCATGCAATAGTTTTGGTGGCATACCGTGTTCCAATATTCCCTTTCAATTTCCTCTGTATACAGGTAGAGCGGTAAAAATTTTGGGCATCTTTTTTCTATATTATTTTCCACAGAATACATTCAAGGGAGGAGGGGAAATTTTAGGGATGAAAATATGTTAACAAGTATGAAATGGTTCTCAAATCTCACAAAGTGAAGAATAAATATGAGAAACATGGGATTTACCAAAAATGGATGCATATTTTGGAGAATGTAATTGTTTTATGTACAGTCTACAGGAAAAGTTTGTCAATATTTGAGATAACTTGCCAACTGCCGAATCTATTTTCTATTAATTTTGTGAAAAATTAGCCAGAATAGCCCATAACAAATTCTATGCAGGTGAGCCTGCATTTCCATTACTGTAAATCTCCTGCAAATCTGCTGTTTGGGGCATTGTGGTGTGCGGGAGGCTGCCATTAGTAGAAAGTCCTACGCAGTAAATTGCCATCCTCTGCAGAGCCTTGAAGAAATGAGTAGAGTACATGGATGCCAAGAACTATTCCTAGTTGACAATGGGACTTCTTATTAATCCTTAACACTGAGCCTAACCTTAGGAAATTTTGCCCCAGGTGGTGATGGATTTAATTTTGTCATATCTCCTGTATGTATAATGGGAAGAAACTCATCAATTGAATATGATAATTTCTCTTGGATGCTTGAAGAAACACAACGAAGATGCTTTAATGCATATTGCAGACATCTCTTCCTCTAGAGGCCAAGTCTGAGGGGTATGCCACTTCTTCCAAAGTTGTCTTTGAATAGCACCAAACCTTGGAATTTCATTTGAGCCGACACCCAATTGGGTAGAGCAAAGCTTCTTGCAGGGTATGCAAAGGTGAGACTATAAGGCTATTACTGTTAGCAGGGCTCTGGTAATTCTTGCTACAGTTAAGTGTTGTTCCCAGAGTGACCAGGAACCTGGCCCCTGGTGATCGATGAGTATGCTAGAGATTTCTGAGCAAGCTTGCTTTGAACTCTCATCCTAATAAGTGTGGGTTAATGTTTGATACCCGAGTTTCACTGGATGATAAAATAAGAATAATAGTTTGGCTGACTGAGGCTGGAATTTGACAACACAAGTGAATCATGGCTACAATGGTCCTAGTTAAATTTGGAAATTAATTCCAGATAGTGTGCAGTTAAGCACACAAATTTTAGATGAGTACTGGGATGTAGGTGACCCTCTAGCAAAAGGAATGGTGTTGTATAAGATGTCTTTTAAGTGTTCCGCAGTTTTAATGTTTGTATGCAGCACTTCTGCTGTTTGTCATGAAATGAAGTACTCTTCTACATGCACCTCCAGTATAAGAGTATGTATTGTTCTCATGTTCATTCTTCATATTAACTCATAGGACACAGTTTCCTTCTAAAAATGGTGACAATAATGTGGCAGACAATAATTAATGGATTTTATCATATTCTACATTTCAGCAGTGTGATAATTGCGTGTCTTTGTGATGCTTCAAGTTATGAAATCTAAAATCTTTTTACAGTCAGCACTGTATAATCATGTATATTCTTGTTTAGCTTTCTGAGAATTGAATCCCATTAGTTGCTATCTAATCAACCATTCAGTAGTGCAAAACCTGAATGCCTCATGACTAAAGGCATATGTGCTTGGGCTGCCAAGGGCTTTCAGCTATATTATTAAAATATATACGTTGTTCTTTAATGAGATCTGTATCCCTTACAATTAGCAGGACACTTACAAAATCTTTGTTCATACATTTTGGAAAAAAATGTTTTCCAATTAGATTAAAAATTGTGATATGTATTTGTGCAAGTAGTGATATTTATCATGTTCAAACATAATTAGTGAGTAAATGATGAAGGTATAAATGTACTTGAATAATAAGTCTTCTCCAGCTTCTTGCATATATCTTCTACATGTTGAGCCAGAGAAAAGATATGGACTAATGCCAAATTAGCTAGGGAATTAATTGGTTTATTTGGCACCTTTTGGCATTTGTGACCTCTTTATGAATATTTCAATTCAACTTAGTCTGTTAATCATTTTTATGTTGTTCTCTATGTCCTTCACAAATGCAGGGGCTATATGTTTTGTTTGGTTGAAACATCCACATATGCCCCACATTGTATCAGGAAAAACAGTAAACAATAAATTCCTTTACTTCATTAGGTAGAGAAAATATAAGAGTATTATTTGGTTACAGAGTTTAGTTTCAAGACTAGATCTCTCTCTTTGTTTCAAATGCAGTAGTTTTTCCATTCTGTGCCCTGTATATAGAGTTCCAAAAGGTTGTATTTGCATCTATTGCGTGATTGTACATATATTACTTACAACCTCTAAGGGGCCCTAATTCTATAAATTGTGGACTTGGACAAAACATTTAAGTGGAGACTCGAAGAATTCAAATAATATTATAATAGTAGTAGTTTGAATAGAGAAAACTATGTAAATCTGTTGAATTTCAAGCATATTTTGCTTTCTAATAAGATGCTGCATCAATTTTGCAGGAATGTACAAGAGCAATGGTTACTTAAAGTTGTCTTGCAATGGAGGCTTGAATCAAATGCGAGCTGCGGTATGCTAAAAATGTTTTTCCATACAGTGATCATTTTGCTGTCTCATCCCTCAATGGAACTGACTCTTAATTTTGTCTATAAGTAATCTTGATTCAATGCTTTTCACCTCAAACACAAACTTTTCTTCATTGCTAAAATAGTAGAAAGGTACTTCTTGTTAGTTTTATGATCAGATTTAATGCACAGAAAATTAATTCTAAATCAAACAGAATAACACTACAGATACCCTGGGAAAACCCTCCTCTTGAGGGGAAAAACCCAGCAACAAATATCTCTTTATTATATATCAATAATGGCAACATGTCTCTTTACAATGAGGCCAATCTCAAGGCCGATATGCAGCACCTTCACAAGATGCAATGATAACAAGTAATCAACACTTCCTTGTAACTCAGATCTGCCCTTAAGAAATTCGCTATCTGCTCTTGATAATTCACAATCTGCACTTGATTGATCTGCCCTTGAAGAATTCGCACTTGGAAGAGAAGAGATGCTCGAACTTGATTGATTATGAATGGAATGAAATGAGCTTGTATATATACATGATGGTGGAGAGGTCGCACCTCTTCAAGTGCAAGGTCTGCCTTCATAAAATGTAATTACAAATAATATAGATCACTATCAAGAGAGGTTGGCCTCTATAGAAATTCGTGCCTCTTCAATAAATATTAATTACAATAAATAATTACAAAGGAGGTTGGCCATCTTAGAGATATGTTGCCATTAAATAATCACAAATAAATAAGGAAAGTATGAAGCCTGAAGCTGCAATAACATCAACACTTCTTGCTTAGAAATATTATTCTTGAAGCAACATATTCTCTTTCAACAATTTTTTCCCATAAAAACATGTGTTTTTTTTAAGTCTGATTATATGACTTGGAACCTTCCTGGCAGATCTGTGACATGGTTACCATAGCAAAGTTCTTGAACTTGACATTGGTTGTTCCAGAGCTTGATAAGACCTCATTTTGGGCTGATTCAAGGTATGCATGCTTGATGGGCAGGACTAACATGCAAAGTTATCAGTCAACAATGTTAAAGATTTGTTTTATATATCTGCAACAGGATGAATTTGATAGTAATTAATTGATACACATTTTGACTATTTTAGTGAGTTTGGGGATATATTTGATGTCAAACACTTTATCACTTCCCTACGAGATGAAGTTCGCATTGTAAAGGAGCTGCCAAAGAAATTGAGTAAGAGGGCACATGGCAAGATCTTTTCAATGTCACCTATAAGCTGGTCAAGTGAAAAGTACTATTTGAAACAGGTGCGTTTTCATTTTAGAAGTTTCTTGGAGGGATGCCTAAGACTAGACATCTATAGCTGCTTGGAGAATGCAGTCATGTCACATCAGTTCTAAGAAATGTTCTCACATTTAAAGATGCAATTTTGTAGATACTGCCTTTGATTCGGAAACACAAGGTGGTTCATTTTAACAAGACAGATGCACGGTTGGCAAATAATGGCCTTCCCCTGGAGCTGCAAAAGTTCCGGTGTCAAGTAAATTATAATGCTTTGAAATTTACTCCTCAAATTGAGAAGATAGGGGAAAAACTTGTCAACATTCTTCGAGGGAATGGATTCTTCATAGTGCTTCATTTACGATATGAGATGGATATGCTTGCATTTTCTGGTTGTACTCAGGGCTGTACTGATGCAGAAGCAGATGAGTTAACTAGAATGAGGTTTGTAAAGCTGCAATGACAATTAATATAGACTTTTCCTTTGGTCTACAGTAACTTACACACTGCAGTTTTTCCCTCAGGTATGAATTTCCTTGGTGGAAGGAGAAGGAAATCATATCTGAACAGAAGCGGTTGGAAGGTCTGTGTCCACTCACACCAGAGGAGACTGCATTGGTGTTGAAGGCTTTAAATTTCCAAAATAACACACAAATTTATATTGCTGCTGGAAAGATATACAAAGGTGAAAGAAGAATGGCACCTCTGCATGCCATACACACCAAAATTGTAATAACCCTAGTCCTTACTATATTTTCTTAATATTGAAAGTAACTTGTTATCATAAGGAAGATCATTAACTTGCATATGTTCTCCACCTATTTAATTTTTCCATGTCATTTCAGGTAAGTAAGGAGACCCTCTTGAGTCCAGCCGATCTAAAACCATTTCAGAACCATTCATCGCAAATGGCAGCATTAGACTATTTGGTTTCAATTGCAAGTGATGTTTTCATTCCCACTTATTATGGGAATATGGCAAAGCTTGTGGAAGGGCATAGAAGGTTTGTGGCACACTCAAGGATTTAGCATTTCAGAGCTTTCATTTAGTCAGATGCTACTTACCAAGGAAAGAATATGAACATTGCCATTAGAGCTTAAACTTCATTTCTGTGCTATGTTGCATTTCAGATATCTCGGTTTTCGTAAAACTATATCTCTTGATAGGAGGAAGCTAGTTGAGTTGATTGATATGTATGGAAAGGGTTCGCTGCAATGGGATGAATTTGCACGGATAGTGAGACAGATTCACAAGAATCAAATAGGAACACCAGCACGGAGGAAAGTAATAGCCAGTAAACCCAAAGAAGAGGATTACTTTTATGCCAATCCTCAGGAGTGCCTCTGTGATTTATCAAAAAACCCTCCTTTACTTCCAGTTTAATTTTTTCCGAGGCATCAGCAAATCTTCTGTGGATCATGTTGGCCAGTGAGCTTCTTTGAAGATAGAAGCTCCCCTTCCCATGCAATAACATTTTGCAGCTCATATTTTGTGGTTCATGAGCATTGGATTCTTTTCCTCGCTGGGAGTTGGAGGAGGTATGGAGATGCTGTGCTGTATTTGCTCAAGCATAAATTGCTATCAACGACTGAATAAATTCAAGCATCGAGTTTGCAGGACTCAAAAGAGGAGCGGATATGTAGGATCATTTTAAAATATGATTTTATCTTCAAAATAACTGAAATTTTGTTGTGACGTTCACTTTGCACACTCTATCCAAAATAAGTCCATTTAATTTTCAGTCATAGAAAACAGCAGCTAAAATGCCCTACAATCCCCTCAATGACTGCAGAGAATGATTCATATAATTGAAATCTCCATTGACATATGGTTTTCTGACTTTTTGACGTACTTTTCTATCTATTATAGAGTAACATAGATGTCTAATAGTTGGTTGAGTTGTGAACTCACAATGGGCTGAAGCCAAATTCATTTCTCTGACACACAAGACTTGTCCTCTAACACGACTAAGAGTCAAGACCATAGAGTTGGTGCATGCCCATGGGCTATCTAGTATAGTCTACAGAGTTGGCTTTTCCTAATATCTGTGCAGGCATGGTTACCAGCTATGCTATTTGTAAATTTATTGCAGCTAATTGCATGAGTTGCTATGTAGCTCAAGTGGGTCTGATTTATGGAGCAATGTGGAGCACTATGAATCATCGATATCTATCTATGCCTTCAATGCTATAGTAAATGGGCATCTCAGCTCTACAACTTAATTCATAGTGCTCCACATTGCTACATAAATCACTCACTTTGAGGTACATAGCAACTCATGCAATTAGCTGTAACATTTTTCTTTGGGTATTCAATCATGCTCTGTTAAAAGATAGTTCATTTTAAGAGGTATCAATTAAAGAAATAGATAAATAAACACACATAATAAAACAGATAATTGTAATATCTACTCAAGAAAGCATAATGTATAACAGAGCACACAAGCACAGAGAGCAAATAATATTAGAAATATGGGCGGAGTTTTGAGGAGAGTTTATAGAAGCTATACATAAAATTTTCAACACATAATAATACGCTTCTATTGTACTTTTTATTGTTCTATAAGCTGTTACAAATTTATAGGATTCTCATATCCTATTTTATAGGAAACCACCTATAACAACTCCCTAATATATTGATTTGTTTCAACAACTCAAGCAAACAAAAAAAACCAATTATTAACAACTACGAATGATGTAATATTCTTAACACCCCCCTATATTGCATCATTCTCCAAATGGGATAAGTGGACCAATAATACTTGATAACCATGTTCATTAGTTCATCATAAGGAAGAGTAGGGACATACACTTCTACTCATGACAAGTAGGGGAGAGGACCTAGTACTTGGCATGTTTCAATAGTTGTGATAGTAGTTGTTTATATTATGACCAATATTTTTGTCAATATTGGACCAATAGTTGTGACTTTAAAGTTGATAGTGTTGATGACTACCTATAATTAAACAAATTGTATTCCTTTGATCTAAAAAACAACCAATCATGTGATTCCACATCAGTGCTCAATAAAACATGATGTGAATGCACAAGAATTGGTCTCACATTTTTTTGGGGCCTTTTTGGACACCTTGACAAAAAACATGCTGATGTGGCATCATATTTGATGACGTGGCTCTGAAACCTTAGTTATAAGCAGAAGACTTGCTAAGTAAGGTGCTGTAAAAAATTGGGAGTGATTTGAAATTTCCACACAAGATAATTAAAAGCGCGAAGTTAGGGTGCACAACTATTAGGTCCTCTACCCTAGTAGTGGAACTCGCCTCACTATGCTTTTGGAATTTTTCCAATGATAGAGACAAACACATCTACTCATTGAACCAAGGATAGAAACTAACATTTCTACCCAAGGTCTTACAACAAGTTTGGATAGAGACAAACACATCTATCCAACATCGGTTATGAACAGGGACACACACATCTGCTCACAACAATTATGATTGGGGACAAACACATCCAATCATAATCACCAACTCCTGTGATTGGGGACAAACACTTCCAATCATTTACACCATCTTGTGAATGGAGACAAACACATCATTTCACTAACAACCAAAAATTGTGATTGGGGACATGCTCATCCAACCGCAACATAAAAAGTTTGAGAACTAAGTCCTTGTTGCGTATGCAACCACCATTATAGATCGTTGCCACTCTGATCACAAATGATATGAGATGGTTGTTGCTGCCACTTGGAAACCGATCTTGGCTTTAGTCATTTTGGCACAATTTGTTTGGTCACTAATGCAATTTCATGGCCTTGTCGCTAGTGATTGACGAGAGGTCATTGAATATCCTCCAGTCTCTTGTACCTTCATCCTCTAGTAGGTTTGCTACCTAATTAGCAAATTTTTCTTTGAGGCTCGGTTTTATAACTGCCAAAAGCTAAAGATTCCAAATGACAATAAAGTCTAATGAAAAACGCAAGGATTAAGCTTGAATTGGGGCAAAATAGTGTCATACACCACAAATTGGCCTCCACTGCACATATTCACAACAATTAAAAACTCTAAAAATAATGACAATATTTGTAATGGTGTTCAAAGATGTATCACACCATTGTTTTCCACTTCAAACACCTCGCTCAATACAAAATATATCCTCAAACAATTTTTGGGTTTTGTACTCCTTATTATCAAAGTTTCAAAACATTTTTAATTTTTAAATTTCATTAAGAATTGAGGAAGATATTACAATTTTACTGAGACTGCGTTAGATTGATTAAAAAACTCATCAACACAACATTCCAACAAATAGAATGGCGCTCAAGTAGAACTAGAAACAATATGATGGTGTCCCTCTTCAACCAACAAAAATAATGTACAACCCATTTTCAATGGTGTTTTGATACCATATAAGAAATATGGGCAAATATTTGAGAGTTTATAGAAGCTATACATAAAATTTTCAACACATAATAATACGCTTCTATTCTACTTTTTTTTGTTCCATAAGCTATTACAAATTTATAGGATTCTCATATCCTATTTTATAGGAAACCACCTATAACAACTCACTAATATATTGAGTTTTTTCAACAACTCAATCAATCAATCAATCAAACAAACAAACCCAATTATTAACAACTACGAATGATGTAATATTCCTAACAAACGCAGAGTATGTATAAACAAAAATTTAGTACCTTAGTGGAATACATAATTTTATAACTTAGTGCAGAGTGGTTTGTTTTATGTTGCCTACATAATTTTACAACTTAGTGGAGAGTGGTTTGTTTGATGTTGCTTGAGGTGGACATTTTGACACCATTTAATATCAAACCTACAAGCACAAAGGACCATGCATTGACTCTTTGTAGTCCAATTTTGAGCTGTAGCTCCAAGGATGTCTGGTTGGGACTTGTGTTGAATTTCATTAACATTTTTATTTTTATTTTATAAGGATGCAAAATGAAATATGTAAGGTGAAACTTTTTCTCTATATTATAAGGGAAAATTCTCATCTAATACAAATTATAACTCTAGTAATCTAAGAAATTAGTTTTTTAGTATGCAATATGAACAAACATAAAATAAATCTCTGTCAACTTGCTTTTTCCACACGGATTGTGGGTAATTGGAAAGCTAAGGTTTTCTCGAGGTTTCCTTGTATTCTCTGCAAGTTCTCGAGGTTGCTTCATATCCTCTACAAGCTTTTCTTTCTGTTGGGGTGTCTACCTATTGCAATGATGGGGGGTGATCGAAATCGAATAGAGCCTCTCTTGTGACACTGCTAAAAAGAATGAGAAGGTTTGGAGATTGTTGGAGGCTAGGGGAGTGACTCCCTACATGGCGAAATTGCATGGGCACAATTTGAAGATGTCTCAGGGGTTTCTTGAACAATGGAAAAACCATATTTTGCAAATTGGCGGGAAGGAGTTCAACATTATGGAGGACCTCATTGCAAAAATCACTGGCTTGTCTACTGATGGTAGAAATGTCTACAGAGACAAAAATAAATCCAGTGCGACCCTAGATATCTTCTTCAACGATGATGAGAGGCGGAAGTTGGAGTGAGAAAAATGTGGGGGTTATTATTGATCCTCAATCAAGGCCATATGGGGAGATGTTGCACAGGAGATTATGATGTATTTCACCCTCAACGGTCGCTTCTCTATTCTCTCAGGGTATCACTTTGTTTCGCTTAATCATTTTAGGCACAAAAGGAAGGTGTCTTCCATTTTATTTGTTGTTGTCCATGGAGCATGGTATAAGAGATCACATACGTAACCCCAAGAACCCCGTTCTTCATGAAGGTTCAATCCTTTTAATTTTTGAGTATGTTAGTTCTTTTATTGTCCCTGATCAACCCAAAATTTTTAATGTTGGGAAGAAGAAGAAAGATTCTGAGTATTTCACGGGGTCAGAGGATGAGTCTAATGATGAAGATTATGCCCCTGGGTTAGAGGCGTCCATGGATGTTGATTCAAAATCTCTAGCTACTTCTGTGGGCAAGAGAAGAAAAAGGAACAATTCTTCTAGGGCTCATGAGTATGATACGGGTGGGGGTGAGGAGGAGGACCATTCCTACTTCAATCAGAAGAATAAAACCATGAAGGCGACGAGAGGTAAGAAGCTGAATGGTGTTGTTCTGGGCAATACAAGCAAGGAAGATGATGAAAAAAGTGGGGCCAAAGATGAGGAACCTTCCTCAGAAAACTAAGAGGAAAGAAGTGCAGGAGTAGGAAGTGAGTGACCTGTCACTTGTTGATGGTAATTCGTAGGGTGTTGAGGATCAGATTTTGGAGCAGGATTTGGCTAAAGGTGATGTTGTTCTTGGTCAAAAAGGGAAGGGGGCCTTGGATAAAGATATTACCAATAGTGACTCCCAAGAGGAATGCACGGTCAACAGGGATGGCTTCAACATCAGGAGGGAAGATATGCTCGATTTTCTGGGCACGGTGAAAGAGGGCTCCTTAACCATGTATAAGCTTTTTAAATGGGTCTTCCATTAAATGAACTTTACTAATGCCAGGGTTAGTGCAATGACTAACAATTCTAATGAGCCTTCTACCTCTCGGGTCCCTAATGTTTAGGCTCAAGTTAGTAAGGTCTAGCTTGAGGTTAATCAGCTTCTTGAAATGCTTAAAATGATAGCTGATGAGATGGTGAACATGAATAATTCCTACAAACCTAGAATTGCTGCTCTCAAAGAAAAGTTGGACTGTGTCTATCAAAAGTTGGAGAAGGTTCTTGAGGTGACCAAGCATGCTATGTGTAATGAAGCTGAAGGATTGTGTTTATTGAACAAGATTTAGCCAAGAAATGGTTGGAGGACGACTCTTCTGTGAAGGATGCTATGGCTAGTATTGGTGCCCAATAGAAAGAGGCGAGTGAGATGGGTCCTTCTGCAAGAACCCACAACAAAACCAAGTTGAAGGCTAATGTTGGTATACCTATTGAAGAAGTTGTGGAAGTTATGAATGTTCACCAAAGGATTATTGACAGTGACTTGGAAGCGACAAACATTCTAAAGAATCTTTAGTTGCGTGTTATTTTCTTGTGCGTTTTCCTGGCTGGTGTTTTGGCTTCTTTTTGGCCGCTTGTTCTATTTTTGATTATTTGTTGAAGCAATGTTTTATTTTGTAAAGGGTTTCAGGGTCACTTCAAAACTTGTTTTACCTATAATCAAATACATACAATAAATACTTGTATTTTTTGTTCTTGGGTTAGGATACAAATCTTATTAACAATTCCACAAAAGATGGTATATTTTCAATTCTTTAATCTTAAAGCAAACAACCTAAACAATTGAAAAATGGTCACTCTATTTATAGCTAAAATGCTAAAAGTAGAGACTAAAGAGTGAGTATAACATAAAGATTAAATTGAATTAAACACAAAAAGATATTATGAATTGAATGCAAAGATTTTTATACAAGGTCAAAAATCCAAATCAATAACTATTGAAACACAAAATCAAGAATAACTATCAAACAATTTTAAACTCACAAAATCACAATATTATAAAAACACATAGGAAGCTTGAACAACAATTTCAATAGCAAGAAAACATAAAAATTTCCATCCTCCTTATTTATAATATGTTTACAAAATTTTGCATTAAAAAAAGCCACCTATAATTCATAAGCTATTAATAGTTTGCTTACATACAAAACAAGCTTAAAGTATAAATTTGTTTTCACTAAACTTAGAAATATTTGGAAATTTATCTTGATAAGAACATCTCTCTATGAATGGAACTTCTAAAAGATCATTTACAATTAGGACATTTTTGAATAAATTCATTAGCAAATCATCTCAAAATAGCCAAATTTCAAAAATAGCAGCTAAAAATAATTATGGCTAAAAACAATTGTGACTTTAAATAGTCAAATGAAATTGGTTACTTGCGATGCATCCTCATTTTGACCATATTTGATCCACTAAAGAGGCCATGACACTCTAATGACCATTGATGACTCATTAGACAATCCTTCTGACTTGAATTTAAGTCTTCATTTGAAACTTGTGAAATTTAGTGTTAGTTCCCTAGATGTTGTCCATAATGAATAATTTTTCCATGACAAATCATCCAACTTGAACTGCTTTGAATGAAGAGTGAAAGGAATGATAAAGTTCCCCACAATGGCAATTTATCAATTTAATCGAGCTAAATTAAGGAAGACTTTCCCTTATGTTTTTGAGCCTACCATAATTAGAGTCAAGAAAATTTTTAGTGGTAATATGATTTTGTTTTAGTAGACAAATATGTTTTATTTAGGCTTCACTTGAATATGAATGACTTTCAACAAGTGTCATTAAAACTACCATTATAAATATATATGAAAATCATTTTTTTTTTTGATACGTAAGAGCTTGATATTTTATTAATATTGAAAAGAGAGCCATACAGAACGTTTGCTAAGCAGGCAACCTTCACCGAACAAGAGCCAAGAAACTAGAAAGAGTTTAAAAAAACTACCCGAGAAAATCACAAAATTCAACCGAAATTGGCTTCAACCACGCGAAAACTAGAGAGCCGAGAGACTAAACTAACAGGCCACGACCAAGATTAACTAGCAAAAAGAGGCTGAACCTTAGAGAAACCCATTCAATTTAGCAAAGGTGTCAAAATCAATCACCCATTCCATGTCGTCCTCCACCACCAGCCCGAGCTTCCTTTTCAAGAATTCCACTGCCACAGCCGAGATCATTCAGTGCCGCATTAGCTCAACCCCTTTCAAGTTCAGAAGGAAGGGGAAGACTCTCACTGCCTCGTTTGTTTTCCAGAGCAGCTCCAAATCCACCGGCCGAGGAATCCCTTTGGCAACAAACGTCGCCTTTAGGGTCTCCTCTAAACCACCCATCAAATCCTCACAAAACAGGCGCACGAGCATTTCCTTAGCCTCCACCTTAGACACCTCAACATCCAACAACACAACTAGAAAGCATGAGGATATATAGGCATTATCCTGCACATACTCCTTCCTCTCCAAATGGCCTTTCCCTAGAACCATTTTTATAGCTACCAAACCAGAGGATCACTATCAAGTAGAATTCGCTTGAGTCGCTGGTCAGTAATTTCTCTGTTCAAGGAAGCTTGTCTCTCCATCACCAACAGAGAAATAGGTGTGTCCGCACCAAATGACTCCAAACCCTCCATAGACATAGAGATTATGAACTTAGAGTGGCTTGACTTTTTCATTTTCAAAGCCTTCGAAAACCAGATACCGTCGGCCAAAACGCCACCACCAAAGACGTTGCATAAACACTGCACCCTGCACACAAACAAACCGCCGACACCAAATTCCATTAATAATACCCACGGCCACAAGGCCGGGCTCACATCAAACGTGCGAGAAATAATAACGATGCAAGGCAATCTGTCCTTGCATGAAAAAACCAACCTTCTCCTTCAAACTTTAACACAAATCATTCCTTGAAATGATAATCACCCGCTAGCTAACAACTGTGCATGTACTTGCCGTATACGAAGAACACCAAGACTACCACCACTTGTCAATAACTTTCCTCCCACTCAAATCGTTGGTGACCAGACCATTTAAAAGACCACATATTGGTTGAGTCATTCCCCTGCAAAAACCCTCTGCCAACGTGGAGAGGCACCCACCCAACCACCCACTTATATGAAAATCATTTTTAATCAAATATAAACAATAGTTTATATTGAGCCCAATATAGATTTCATTGACATATAAATAACTGTAAATGGATTACACCATCAAATTCACCAAAATAAACAATTGACAAAGCTTGATAAAATCCTCAAGCTTATAAATACAAAAAAGAAGTTGGTCAAAAAAGGCAATCCCTACTTGACATAAATAATACTAGTGACGAAAGTAGATAAAGCCATAAAGTTTGAAATGGTTAAATAATTTTCTCATAGAGTTGGAAGATCATAATAATGAGAATCATAGAAATGCAAATGTTTAATGACTTCTAGAACAATAAAAGCTTGAGATAGAGAAACAAATTTTCTTAATATCCACAAAATAGTAAAAACTATAAAAGAATGCACCTCTTTCTTAAGAGGAAGAGAAAAAATTTCTACAAACCATTTCAATATACACTCTCTTCTTCCTTGTCACATCAAATAATTTAAGCCCCTTTAGATTGGATATAAGAGAATGATCTTGCTCTCTCACTAAAGAGTTTCAAAATGTATATGTTAATTTTTAGTATATTGAAATTACAAGTACATTTTCATGTCACGAGAGGTTTTTGCACATTAAAAAAGATTTTATTAGTTAAAATATTTCATAAATTATTATGTAATACAAATAATTGATGTAATTTTTAACTGAATGAAGAAATCATAAATATTCTTCATTGATTGTGTCAATATTACTAAAATAGTATAACTGAAAAAAATTAAAATATTTTCAACAATTGTAAGGTTGCTGGAAAAGTAGTTTGCATTTAACTTTAGAAGATGGTGAGCCATTATAACTACTTTCAACAAAATTTTGTATTTAATTGCACTGCTCTATATAGTGAAATGGAGATGAAGTAGAAACAGTTGCATTATGATGAGAAAGAAAAGACAAGGAATGGAATTTGTTCGTTAGAACTAATCTTGACCTTCATATAAAAATGGTAATGGTATTGCTATTGCTCACTATCCTTCCTATCTATTATCAATCCATCTATATTTCATTGTATTATAGCATTCTATAATACCAGAGCACTCACAGATACAGGTAGGGGAATCATTGTTTTTTCTACACAGTCAAAATTATATATGCATTCCCTTATGGCCCAAAAAATCTAAAAAATATTTTAATTTTTTTATTTCACTTCACAATAGCCAATTTAATCAACTAACTAATACTAATTAGATCTCTTAATTAGAGTTGTTTCAATTATGTAAGAGGAGTTTAAATGTAAGCCTTCACTTGTCTGTGTTTTAAATTTTTTGGATTTACTAAAATATCGTGCAGCTATGTAATCCTTGGATAACTTTTCCATTTTATTGTGCTTGTATATGTCTTTCATTTACACGTAAGGCCCTTTGCATTGCAAGGTGGATAATTATTACATAGAAGACAATGCTAAGCACCACCAAATTTCTTGATTCACAGTTTTAATAATATTACCAACTAGGCCAATCTTTGGAGGCTCTTCTCTAGGCTATATTGTGCCTATTCAAGCATCTATGTCTATTACTGGACCGAATGGAGTAACTTTGAGTTTAAGTGTTCAACTCCATTGTGGTCTAATGGTTATACTGTGAGATCACATAAACTTAGCTTAACAAGATAAAAATAGCATAAAACCATTGCTTATTAGTTTTTTCATATTTCCAATCCTAACTAATTATGCACACAAGTGAATATAAATAAACTTAAGATTCCCAAGTTTTATTAGAATCTTAAAGTCAGACCATGGGATTTGATCTAGTCTAACATGTTTGGTTCATTTCTCATGTGATAAAGAGAAATGATTTATTATTGTAATGATAGAGAATAAGTTTGTCTTATGTCATTTGCATGTATTTTCCATAATCTAGTTGTAAAATGTTGCTAATCATATGAGTTTGGTCAATTATTATTTATAAATAGAAGAGTACGAATCAAGCCATTCAATCAACATAGAGCAAAGTTGATTAGTGCTTTAATCTACAAAGAATCTTAGGAGAAAAATGATTAGTACTATTTAAACTTACTGTAATACTATAATAGAAAACAAGATCTATAAGCAACTAATTATTAAATATGAAATAAATAATAAATAAAGTGAATATTATTGAATATACAAAGATAAAAAATCCTTTTAGATTAAAAAATCCCATAAAAACATCATTTATTATCAAGAAAACATATAATAATGGATTATATGGAGATATCTTTGTCATGATATTAACAATATGCATAGTTAATGGAATACATGAGGAATAATATTGGATGGTTGTCGAGTGGGAAATAGTGTGGAGCGGGTGTTTTGAATTCTTCTGAGGGCGTGGATGCAGGGGAGTCCGACGATGATGAGGATCCTGTTTGGGGGTTGTAGATCAATGGCTGTTTGGAGGGTGTTCGTTGGAGAATATACTGTCCCTGGCGGTCTCTTTGGTGTTGTCGACCTGGTCCTTGTGGTGGTTATGGATCTATGCAGTGAGTTGGTTCTGTGGCCTTCTATAGTGCTTGGTTCTTTCCCCGAGCCTGTTGGTCCTATGCTTGTGTAATTTTATGTGGTTGCAGCCTTGTTGGGGGCTACCACAGTGTTTGCTCTGAAGTCCTTGGTGGTTTCTGTGGTCTCCTCTCAGAAGTGAGTGTTGTTGGCTTTTCTAGTGTTGTTGGTGGTTACTCTAGGTGTGCGTGGGGGCATGTTGGGCATAGGGGCATATTGCCTCTTCTTCTCTTCTATCCTTGTGGTTGGGGGGTTGTTCGATGTGTTTGGGGTTGGCCTTCCTCTTGGTGTTTGGGTGTTAGGGGGTGTTTCCTTGGATGTGTTTGGGGAGGTGTCTCTTGGTGTGTTGCTCATGGCTAGCCTATTTGTGGAGTTGTCGGTTGTGCTTGGCGTGGGTGGAGGTCGTCCTCCTCTCCTCTTCTTGGTCTCTGGCCCCATGTTGTGGGGTCTTCCTACTGTTGGTGGGTTTCGGTTTGTGGCTTCTTCTCACCTTGCTTGTCTCCTGCCAAGTCTGTCTTGGGGGTTGTGTTGGGTGACTTGGGTGGATAGTTTCGTGTTGTGGTTTAGTTCCTCTGTTGTCATGATTTGTGGTGCTGAGATGATTTGGATAGGTTTGATTGGCTATGGGAAGTGCTACTCTTCAAAGTTTTCTTCTTTGTTCTACGTTGTGGAAGTTTCGATGGCTTTCCATGACATTGTTTGCTATAGAGTTTTTCACTGTAGAGGGGATGCTTACTCAGTCTCTTTGGGGGTTTGCTGACTTTCTCTCACTGTTTGTGTGGGATGGCTGGTTTGGACTTGTGGATTTCTGTTGGTTCCGTGCTGCAGTTGTGTTTTATGGGGGTTGTATTTTTTGCTCCTTTGGAAAGTTTGGTTTTTCTCACTACCCAGGTGGGCTTTTGGGTAATGGTGACTGTTGCTGCTTTCTTTTTTGTGCTTACTTTCTTCTTGTTTCCTCATTTTTTTGACTTGTATTGAGGTGGAGTCATATCCTTTTGAGGTGGATTTTGGGGTTCGGGTTGAAAGTAGTATTCATTTTCAGATGGCCCCCTTTTTGGCTTCTCCTATGGAGGTGGAGAAATTTCTTATCGAGGTAGAGATTGGTTTGGATGATGAGGCTTGGTGGTGCTATTGTGGGCTTTTTGTGGCCTTTTGCTCTACTTTTTCATCATACTCTTCGATAGAGGTGAAGATTTTTGGGAAGTGGAAGGTTGGTTTTATTGGTGGGGCTCGGTGTTGCTACAAGGGGTTGTTGTTGTCTTTGGATCCGTTTTTCCTTCGAACTCTTCTATTGAGGTGGAGAGTTTTGAGTTGCTAGAATGGTGGCTTTGGTGCTTCAACTATGATTGCTTTCTTGTCTCCTTTATGGAGAGGTTTGAGTGGAAGGTCTGCTGCAGTCCAGCTGTTGTAGGTGGTTTGTGGCCTGGCTGTTCAGGCAACCTTTAGGGATTGCTATTTAGTGAGGTGTTTCTTGGCTCAAGGCCTTTGTTTGGGTTCTTTGTCCTTGACTTAGGATGGTTGTTTGTCCTAAAGTGTTTTATTGCTTCTGGGTGTGGTGCTAGGATTGGGTTGTTAGTCTGTCCTTGACTTAGGACTATTGTTGGTTATGAGCGTTTTGTCACTCTTGGTTATCTGATGACCAGGTGCTGTTTGTTATTTTGCTGTGTTACTGCAGTATTTCCGCTTGATGTTTTGTTGAACTTGGTTCCTTTTTGGCCCTACGAGATTTTTCGTGTAAAGGGTACAACACCTTGTAAATGCTGCTTAACTTATAAAAAACATACAATAATGTTTGTACAAAACAAAAATATCAAGAACCTCTATTTTACAATAAATTCATACACAATTTTTCAATATTTAAAACAATCTAAGGGGTTATTGAATAGATCACAACCTTTCACCATTTAACCTTTTGATCTTGCATTTACTTGATAAATAAATAATTTATTTATAAAGTCATTCTTTATAATTTTTTCCTTATTTTATATTATAAGGATAAACCTTATAAGTTAGTTTCTTATTAATGTTATTTAAGAGTTCTTTTTTTCTTTTTCTTTTTTGAATAAAGAGGGTAAAAATTTATTAATATCAAAAGATCAACAATACAGAAAAATCAGTGTCTATATAGGCACCCAGGAGGATCCAAGAACACAAATCCAACAAACATACAACCAAGACCCAAACACAGCACAAGACCAACCACCAACCAACATCAACCCACCATGTCCTCAGAGATGATCGTCTCTAAATCCTGGCAATACTCCGGGGTTAACTGCTCCCAACCATCAATTTGCCAACCTCCAACATGCTTAGAGGCTCACTTTTCCAAACAATCAACAACCCTATTCCACTCCCGAGGGATGTCATAAAAAGACACCAAATCCAGCATGGATCCCAATCGTAAAATACGCCTAACAACCGAAGCCAGTTACCAATTGAATCCCTCTAAATTTTTCCCATTCAACAGATTAACAATGACTTGAGAGTCCAATTCACAAATGATCTTGTGCCAATCAAGAGCACAAGCCTGCTCCATAGCCCACAAAATCGCCAAATCATCCATGAAGTTATTGGTTTTTTGCCCCTTATAAAGGGAAAATAGGAAAATCACCGTACCAGAATTATCTCTTCTGACACCACCAATCCTAGTAGGCCCAAGATTTCCCCTAGAAGAGCCATCAATATTAATCTTTAAAACCTCCACTAGAGGAGGAGACCAACCCCCGACTCTCTAAACCTCCTTTTACCATTCCTACCTCTTCAAAAACAAAAAGGAATCAAAAGCCAGACCATGAAGGTCCAAACTATTCACAATCTCCTCATCTCTCCTATCCAAAGGAAAGGAAACCTCACATTTGGCTTCCACAGTCTCTTGAATTATACAAACGACTCTCTGCAAAACCTGTTGGATCATCAACTTATCACCACAAAAAATCTCGGGATTCCTTTCAAGCCAAAATTTCCAAAGGATGAAAGAAAGCCCAATAAACCACACAATTTGGAGGAAAGAATCCTGAGTCGGAGGTGTTCCCAAACTACTCCAGAATTCAACCAGAGAAGAAGCATGAACACAAGGATGTCTCCAAATGTCCCACCAAAAATTTCAAAGAAGCATAGAGAAAAGACACCAAAAGAACATGTGAGATGAATCCTCCTCATTGCAACCATAAAGAACACAAACAAAAGGGCCATGGAATCCACGCTTCTGAAGATTATCCCAAGTTAAGCATCTATTCCAAGCTAAAGTCCACAAAAAGCAGTTACACTTAGGCCAAGAAAATTTGTTCCTAACATGTTTCCACCAAGGAACTTCCATCCCCCCATACTTCTGAAAGATCAACTCTTGATAACCACTGGTCACCGTGAACACCCCCTTAGGGTTCAGACTCCAGGCCAAAGTATCCCTCTCCTTGAGAGAGTTGCATTCTCTACCAGAAATAATATTTCTAAGCTCTGTGTGATTCTCCTCCAAGCCATCTACATGCCACTTAGCAAGATCCTTCCATATATACACTTCCACATGCCCACAAAGATAAGAAGTTTTGAAATCCACCACTCGTGACTAGCCTGCCTCCTGAAAGTGTTGACAAAGATTCTGTAGATTGGGATACCTGCACATGATCAGAGGGGACCCATCCCAAGAGTCAAACCAAAAGAGAGCCTAAACCCCCTTATTACAAATCCAAAGCAATCAATCCTTGATCAGCTTAGCTCCTTTTTTAAGCGTGTCCCAAATCATAGAACCTTTCCCCACAAGCGAAAACTAAGGAACCTCTACCTTTGGAAAACCACTCAGCTATTTGTGAGTTATAATCTTGGCCCAAACATGATCCTGTTCAATGCACCATCTCCAATAAATCTTGGAAGACAATGAAAAACAAGCCAAAGTGGACTATCGAAGCCCAATACCACCAAGATTTTTTGGTCTACAAAAAATTTCCCACTTCACCAAACTCCACTTTGAAGACATTAAACAACCAACCCATAAAAATTTCCTAGCTAGAGTGTTCAGATCCTTAATAAAACCAACACGGGCCACCTAAAGCATACACCTATAATTGGGAAGAGGTTGCACCACCGACTTAAGAAGCTATACCTGAACAACGAAGGAAAGATACCTATGAGTCCAATGGTTCATCTTTGTATGAAACTTGTCTAAAATATTTTTCCAAGAACCCCTAGGAAAAGTACTAGTAGAAACAAGAATATTGAGATAAGTCAGAGGCAAGTGACCTAATTTGAAATCTCAGAATATGAGCAATCCGTTGTTGAATGATCACACGAGTATTAAAGAAAAAATGGAAGATTTATCCTCATTAATTAGTTGTCCAAAAACAAGATAGATATCTAGAGCCTTGCACAAATTAGTAGCCTCTCTAACCTTCGCCATACCCATAAAATTAATATCATCAACAAATTGCAAGTGAGACCGAGGAGGCAAACCATTACCCCAAACCCAACCTTGGATCAAACCTTGAGCAACATGGCTCTTAATAAGCCTTCCCAAACCTTCAACCAAAAGAATAAAAAGGTAAGGAGAAAGAGGATCCCCTTGGCGAAAACCTCTAGAAACTCCAAATAAAGAAGACGGTTCCCCATTAACCAAGATCGAGAAAGAAGTGGTTGAAACATATCTCATAACCCACAAAACCTATTCTTTGGAAAAACTAAAAGCAATAACCACTTTTCGCAAGGACCACTTAACTCTATCATAAGACTTTGCCATATCAAGTTTGATGAACATAGATTTTTCTTTCAAGGCCGCTATAAAATGAATAGTTTCAGTAGCAATAACAACACTATCCAAGATTTTTCTATCTGCCACAATGCCTCCCTGTTCCTTCGAGACAAGCCTGCTTATCCATCGCTTCAGTCTACCAACAATCAATTTAGATGAAATATTATAGAATGCATTGCAAAGAGTAATGGGATGAAACATACTCAACCTATTAGCACCATCACATTTAGGGATGAACACAAGGAAAGTGGAATTCATATCCCTCAACATTTTCTTGTTCCTCTGAGATTCACGTACCACCTCTAACAAATCTAGATTTATAATGTCCCAAAATTCTTAAAAAAATTCAATCAAGAAGCCATTAGGATCAAGGGATTTCCCTTTCTTCATTTGAAAAAAAATGGCCTCTAACTCCTCCAGGAAAGTGCAGCATAGGAGATGCTCATTCATTTCCCTAGAAACCAAAGAAGGGATACAAGATAGAATATGATTTTCTTCCACCTACACATCCAAAGAAATCTCCCTAAACAAGGAGGAAAAGTATAAAGAAGCCTCTTTGGAAATATCTCCCAAAGAGGACACATGCTCACCCTTGGCATTCAAAAGAAAAGGATAGAGTTACCATGTCTTTTGGCTTCCATTGAATTGAAGAAAAATGTGTTGTTTTTGTCCCCTCTTGCAACCACTCCACCCAAGCCTTTTGTTTCCAATAGATCTTCTCCCACAACTTACTCTCCTCCAAAGCTTTCAGATCCCTTCCCTCCTCCATGAGAGACTTCTCAGAAAGGCCAAACCCTTTGATTTCTTGAGTAATAGCATCTAAACATGCCTGAGTGACACTCTTAGCCTAGAAGATGTTACTGAAACACTACCTATTCCACCTTTTGAGCTGGTATTTCACATACTGCAATTTCCTAACTGTTAGAATTGGCTATGGCTGCCACCCAAGATCTATGGACCAAATGGAAAGCACAAGAAAGAGAGAAATGATATGACAAGAATAAACTGTATTCAATGTCATTAATATGATATGCTGATTATGATTGATTATAAATGAGAAAGACCCCTTGGTTAAATAGCCAAGGTGAGAACATAGAAGGGCATAAGATTATGACAAGTGTCAGAATCTTATGACATGAGACAATTAGGAAAATTATCACTCCACCAAAGATGGAGAGATAATCACATGATGTGTCCACAAAAGGTGGAAATGATGAGGAAATGAGATGTCAAGTCCACCAAAAGTGGAGATTCTCCAACAACCTCCTATGTGGTCCCTAAGTAAACTTAACTAAGGTGTAATTATGACCTAGGACAAGGTACAAGATATTTAATTACACCAACACCCCTTAAGTGCAACTTAGGGAGTAAACAAATGCAACAATGCAAGATGGTCCGGCTACTAGGCCATGTTAGGTACCCATGTACAATCAATGCAAAATCTCTCTCACAAATGAGGAAAGGGAGAAAACCTCATGGGAAAAACTCCCCCTCAAAAGAGAGATGAAATACAAAATAGAAATGCTCTCAACGAAGAATGAGAAGGTAAAAACCCCATGTGAGGAAAAAGACCCCCCCATAAGAGAGAAGTAGAAGAGAAGCAAGGTAGCCCCCCCTCAATGTTGAGTCTCCTGCAATGATGGTAGAAGCTCGACATTGAATGCTGAAGATGATCCAATCTCGCAGAACAACGTTCCTCCCCTTAGGAAGAAACAAAACCAAGGATGTATGCAGGATATCATGAAGATGGATGATATATGATGGTGTTGTCTCTGAAGCATGCTCAAGTGTCTCCATGTCGATGCCAAAAGATGAACCACTCCAATCAGGCGTTCTAGGCCACACTGCTGAAGAGGAAAACCCAACATCTAGTAGAGATGAATGTAGAGCACTATCGAAAGACAAAGATATCCCCTCTGAAGACAAAGAAGCCTCCTCCAAATGCTATCCAAAAGAATCCACACTCATGCCAAACTGAGAAGAATGATCATGTAGAGAATGAACAAGAGGGTCAAAGTGTTCCCTCACAACAACTGAAGAAGGTTCATCTTCATCAAAGAGAAGATGAATGCTATCAAGAGTGTCCTCCAAATCAGAAAGATGAGACTCCACAAACAAGTCTGAAATACCTGTTAGGAAGCCATCCAAAGTAGCCATATATGGAAGACTATGTATGTCCTGTTGCATTGAATCAGTAGGAGCCAAAACTGTAGCAACACAAGCATCATCAAGTACAACAGTAGGTGGAGGAGATGAAATGCAAGGCTCAAGAACTGGATTTGATGTGAGTATGCCCAAGTTCAAAAAGCCAAATGTCTCCTCAGAATCATAGTTGTGATCAACAGTCGAAGGAACATCGTCATCATCAGAAGCAAACTGTGCAAAGGAATACAACTGAGATGAATGATCAACCACCCTAGTAGCAATGACATCTCTAGTCTCCAAGTCACGAATGATAACAGAATCAGGAGTGAACTCCACAGTTCTTCCATCTCCACCATGTGTAATCTGATATACGGAAAGTAGATTGTTCGTCAAATGAGGAACACACCAGACATCCTGAAAAGTGTTCTCCGCAATGCTAATAGATCCCTTCCCTCTTACACTCATGTATGTATTGTTTCCCATCTAGATAGGAGACATAGAACAAGGCTGAAATGAAGAGACGATAGTTTGTGAAGATGCCATATGATGTGATGCTCCTCAATTCAGAAGCCATCTCCTTGATCCTCGACTTGAATGAGCACAAAGAGCTTGTCCTTTTATATCCTCGATGTTTGGACCTTTGTCCTTAGATCGCTTTTGAAGTAGAAGGAGAAGGAAGATT
>VDFB02075321.1:309175099-309253673 GCA_007258455.2 Sequoia sempervirens
ATTAATATGATATGCTGATTATGATTGATTACAAATGAGAAAGACCCCTTGGTTAAATAGCCAAGGTGAGAACATAGAAGGGCATAAGATTATGACAAGTGTCAGAATCTTATGACATGAGACAATTAGGAAAATTATCACTCCACCAAAGATGGAGAGATAATCACATGATGTGTCCACAAAAGGTGGAAATGATGAGGAAATGAGATGTCAAGTCCACCAAAAGTGGAGATTCTCCAACAACCTCCTATGTGGTCCCTAAGTAAACTTAAATAAGGTGTAATTATGACCTAGGACAAGGTACAAGATATTTAATTACACCAACACTAACAAAAGAATACATCACAGTGCCAAAAGAAGGTCTACCACGCTGCCATCATTTAGCCATGAAATCCTACAAAAAGGGGTCCCACAGCCACATAAGTTGAAACTTGAAAGAGGGAGAATGAGAATCCCAAGATAATAAAGCATAAAGCTTTATTGGCCAATGATCTGAACCCCTTCAATCCAAAATAAAGAGACCAGGAACCTGTCAAGCCTCTCAACAATACAATCCTCCCCTAATCTTCTATTATTTCACATAAGCTGACCATTACTAGGCTTGATATCCACAAGGTTTAAGGAAAAACTATTATCATGAAGAAGAATAGCAGAAGGCTCTAGCCTTGGAACTCCTCCCCTCTTTTCTCCCATATCAGTAATAGCATTAAAATCACCAACAATAATCCATGGAAAAAGAGGAGCCGTACTTTGAATGAACTGAATATGAGACCAAAGGAATTGCTTACCAAGAAAATCTGTAGGAGCATAAATATTGGAAAGAAGAACAATCTCTCTAGTTTCCAAACTTGGAGCAACTACTGAAATAGAGAACTTACATGACATCCACCAAAGAGGGTAGAACTTCAGAGGATTCCATAAACATGTCAGACCCCCAACATTACCTTGGGTACCAATGCACTGGAATTGGTCACACACCCAAAGTTTAGGCACCACACCACACATATTCTCAACCAAAAGCTTAGTTTCCTAAGTGAAGAGCATGTCGAGAGGATTCTTATGAACCAAATCCCAAACAACTTTTTGTTGAGGGACACTATTCAAGCCCCTTACATTACATGAGAGGATGATCATTTATGGGAGCTAGAAAAATGGGAATCAAGAGTTTTAATAGATCCTGACTCCACCAAAGTTTCCCCCTCATCTTGATTTTCTCCAAATCCTTCTTTCTCCCAACTTTGGAAGGTTTCTCTAAAACCCCTTTCTTGCAATTTTTTTTATGAAGCCCTAAAGGAGAGGAAGCCCTATTTCCTTTATCTACACCATCCTCCATCTACATCATAGGAGGAGAAAGCTCAAAATCAATATTTTCCAAAGCAACAAGGGCCACAAGAACCCCTAAGTCTAAAAGTCTTTGATCCATGTCCATTTGAGTAAGAGATAATCCACCTTCCAGAATGCAGTGAAGATCACTAGGAGAAGGACCCTCCTGAACCGCCCCCAAAACACCTAAATTCAATGCCATCATACTAGGGTTCACCTCTTGTTGGATAAGGTCATCCAACACATCAAAGCAATTGAAAATTTCCCCTTCATGTCTCTCCTTGAATTCTCTTTTCATTCAATGGTTTATGTTGCGGGTCTTAGTAGGAATAAAATCCTCATTATTAGTCCCTGCACCTGAAGTAGGAGCCTTACCCTTGTCATCCTTAGTAGGATTACAAGGAGGAAAAGAAGGATGAGAATCAAAAGAATGGAACTTTAGACATCTTCGCTGTAAATGACCATATTTGCGACACAACTGAAAACAAAAAGTAAGAGTCTTATAGTCAAGCTATTGCGCCCAAGAAGACGATCCCATCCAAATTTCTAACGAATTTGGAAAAGGGTTACTCAAATTATTTCCACACAAATACGAGCAAAGGTCATAACCCTTCGATCTCGTGTTTGATGTGAAGGACCCACTGGTTTTCCCAATAGCAATGCAACCATGTGCAAGATATCATTTCTCCAATATTCCATTAGAAACCAAGGGAGGTGCACCCACATCAAGACCCAATTTGGGAGTTCCTCCGAAGGATTAAAGCCAGTGTACAACTTCAGAAACATACCAATTTGATTATGAAAATATGGACCTTTTTCAAAAACCCTATGTTGATCAACCATGCAATTAAAAATAACCATAAAAATGTTATCCAACAACATCACCTTTATTTCACCCTTAGGGTTCCAAGTCCTTCTAACCAACGAGTCCAAGAATGAAAGCGAGACCCACATTCCCATGAATTCTCAAATCAAAGCATGATTCATGAAGCATTCAATATCCTCAGTTCAATAGATTCTGGTTGAATCGCCAGAATAGGCCTATCTGGGCACCTCTCCAAATACCCATTAATTTTTAGGATGTGAGGACCCCCATATGGAGTCGTCCGATCAATCCCCACATCATTAAATACAAAACTATTCTTAGCACCATGCTTGGATGAAGACAGAGAACTCATATGAAAGGAGGCTTAAAAATCCATATTATGATTGAAGCTTAATGCCTCACTTGAGGCCATGCACAAAATAAACTAGCAGTTAGAGATCCCCCTTCAATTCCCTCAAACCCCAACACCCAGTACTGACACCGATCAACGAACACACAAAGAAGAAATGAAAGAAAACTAGCAAAAATACCCCCACTGCAAATATTAACAACCCTCCCCACATTGGAAAACACCCACAAAACGTCGATCTGAAGAAAAGAAGCACATGTAATGTAGGTCAAAGACAAGCAACCTGTGGCCTACTATAGGCCGCAGGACTGCAACAAAAACCCCCATTTTCACTCCATCTCCCTTTCTCCAATTTTCCTCAAATGAAATAATTCTTCTATTTAAGAGTTCTTACATTAAATATAATCCCCAAGTAAAAAATTATGCTCCAACATAATTAAGGTTTAATTCTACCCTAAGTTGCATTTTGTGTACACCCTATGTTAAATTTCCACTAAAACCTAGCTTTAAACTACAACCTTTCAAAAAATGTATAAGACCATAGAGATGGGAATAAAATAGCCTCTTAGCTAGGATATTACAAAGACCATTCCTTGGTCCATCTAGAAAGCAAAGAGGTTAATTGGTAAGGGGATAATTTTTGATCAATTTGAAGATACCAAGGAGGAAGAAAAATATGATATAACCTTGAGACCTAGAAAATCATTGTTCATAACAATGTTAGAGAAATATTCCATTCTCAAACCATTAAGATACCATTGTTAAGATCAACACAAAAAAAAAAACATCTAACTAACTTCAAGAACAATGTTTACAATGAGGTTCAACTCAAAGCTTCATACCTCAACTAAAACTACTCACATTTAGACACCTAATGACCATAACACCCACTTACAACAAGGTCAACTCAAACACATGTTTGGCGCTCCCACTTATACACCTAGTTATAATAACAAATAGGACATAGGAGACTATGAAACCTTGTAGATTGCACAAACCCCTCTATAATGGAGAACCAAATACAAGATACAATATTCCAACCAACACTATTGTCAACTTGGCTATAGTTTTGGAAAAAAACCATCGAACTTACAATACTTACAAAACTACCTACCTAATTGTAGACACTAAAATTATCTCACCTAATCCACAATCATTAATTTTTCCAATAATCAACCCTTAATCATCATTAATTTACCATTTACTAATCATTAATCATTTATCCATTTATTACCTCATTATTAATATTCATTAATACTAATTTCCATTTATCTATTTAATTAAATAATATTTTTAATTATTTAATTAAATATGAACTAATTATCCACTTTCAAACGATTTGTACATTTTTGTCTCTTTGATCAACTATTTCTTCCATTATTAGTTAAATCTGTTTGACTTTAGAAAATTCTCCATCCATTGGTCTGTTGCAAGTATGAGCAGTTGGTGTTGTCATTGATGTCAACAAGTCTGTGTTGTCATTAATGTCTCTTGAGATAGTTGCAAGAGTGTGAGCAATTGATGCTTTGATTAGCTGCATTATGTTGTCATTAGTAAAGCTAATGGTGTCAACCTCTAGTGTTCTTTTGATAAGCTTCTGTCTATGGATGAGGAAGTATTGAAGATGATGAGTATGTGTCTCTAGTGCTTAGTTTCAAAGTGACTTTGAGAAAATTTGATTAAAAGAGGAAACAATGTGTTGCAGTGTATTCTGAGTTATAGAGTTGTGTTCTGGTTTTACACCGCATTTCTTCTAGGTTTAATATTTTCCTGTGCGATTCAGATATGTTAGTGAGAGGTGTTTAGGGATGTTATATTCAAGAGATTATGTGTTGGATTGTTATATAGAAGAAGTTGTGTTCACCAATGTGTGTCTGTGCATTATAGAGGTGTCTGGGAGAAATGTTCTTTCTCCACATTCTTCACAGTTGTGTTTCAAGTCTTGCGATTCTGAAGGTGTGTTGATGTTGTTGGTAGTTTACCTCATTCAAGAGGGTTTGAGGATTTGTGCTTCAAAAGATGGTTTTATGAGTAACAGTGTATAATAGAGTTGTCTGAGTGTACTAGGTGTGTACATTCTTCAGGGGGAAGTTGTTGTGAAGGACTTGTTGGTTTTTAGGGTTTTTGAGGAATATTCTAGATTTTGTTCAAGTGTGGTGTGTGGTTCACAAATTGTCCTTGGGATTGAGGAAGCATGTAATTAAAAGTTTAATGGTGTTTGCATGGGTAACAATCGACCTGGTGTTTACACTACATGTGAAGGATAAATATTGTTTGAGGTAGTCTATGGTTGAGTGGTGTTGTTGATTTGGGTCCCAATTATGTTTTGATGTGGTCTACATTCACTTCTATCCACCACGGAAGTGTTTTAGCACTAACCTAATTTGAATTTTCATGTTTGAGGTGCATAGCCGACCTTGGAGAGGGTTTCAAGGTTGAAGATGGTATAAGTAGGAGTTAAGTTGTTGAAATATGTTAAGATAGATGTAAGAGATGCAAATAATGCATAGTGCAGAGTTGTAGAGTGTGAAATTGAGAAGTGCAGTGCAAGATTTCATTTTTTAGTTTATTGGATGCAGTGAGCAGAAGGTGGCTACAATTCTTCAATCAGATTACGAAGGTGTTGAAGTCATTATGGTGGATTCTCTATTGCATTGAGATGCTTTTCTATGTGTAACATTCCTTCTCTATCTTCTTTTCTATTTTGGCAGTGAGCCTTTTGGTAGTGTGCCTTTCTTCTTTGGGCAGCGAGCCCTTTTGCATTCGGTGTTGATATTACTTATATTGTGAGCTAATCTTCATAGTAGTTTTTCCCTTCTTGGGTTTTCCACGTAAATCTGGTGTTCTCTTGTGTATGGTGTTAAGTTGTTTCAGTTTCTATTATTTTCTTTTCATGCTAATTCATCATAGCAGACTTAAGGGTTTAATGAATGAATGTGGATTTGATTATTAATGAGGGTTTTGAAGTTTTAAGGTACGGATGATTCACCCCCCATCTTAGCTGTCTTATTCATTCAAAAATTGGTATTAGAGCAAGGTTCCTTGGAAGAAAGCTTAACTGCTTAAGGTAGATCTGGGATGGTGCACAAAGAGATCCCTATGTTTGATGGAACAAACTATGCATTCTGGAAGACAAGGATGAAAGGCTTATTGGAATATCTAGGATATGATATCTGGAAATCAGTTAAGGATGGATACACTATGCCTAAAAATGGTTTGAGCACTAAAACTAAGCTCAAATCCTATGAAAACAATAATAAAGAAAGGTATGCTCTCTCAAGTAGTATTACATATTTTGAATTGGTGAAAGTTATGAATCTGAAAATTGGTAAAGCAATTTGGGAAAAGTTGGAAAGTATTTATGAAGGAGATTCTATGGTCAAACAAGCTAAGATGCAAAATTTAAAGACCAAATTTGAGAACTTGTAGATGTATGAAGATGAAAACATTACAAGCTACATGTAGAGGGTAGATGAAGTTGTCAGTTGCATCAGAGCTCTTGGAGGTAAAGTCAAGGAATCAAAAGTGGTAAAGAAAATTATTAGAACCCTACCTAAAGCTTACAGCCACAAAGTTTCTACAATTGAGGAATTTACAAATCTAGATGAGTATCCTAGAGATAAATTGTATGGTTTTTTAACTGCATTTGAAATGAGAGAATTTGGTCCAAATAATGGTGCAAAATTTGAGACCACTTTTAAGGCTGCAAAAAATGAGAAGACTGATGATCCAGATTAGGAAGATCTTGATGATGTGAAAGCTAACTTTGTAAGAAGAATGAGAAGAGGTACTGGTAAGTACAAAGGTAAATTACCTTTCAAATGTTTCAGTTGTGGAAAGATAGGTCACTATGCTTTAAGATGTCCAAATAGAGTTGTGAATGAAAAAAACAAGGAGAACAAAGGTAAAATGATTAAGAAAATCTATTATGTTAGAGATGATGCAATTATTTTTTATGATGAATCTGATTATGGAGATGATGATGATGAATGCTTGTTCATGGCTTTAAAATATGAATCTATTTTTGCTAACTTTGAAAGATGTGTGAAGGAATCCTCTCTAGAGAGAAAGGATAAGACTAGAGGTACTTTGGTATCTGCCTTTCATGCCAGACATGATAAGAACTATTGGATCATTGAAAGTGGATGCTCAAATCATATGACCAAAGACAAGAGTAATTTTTTTAAACTTGAAAAGTATGATGGATAAATTGTTAAATTTGGTGATGATTTAGGTTCTAAGATATGTGGAATAGGTTCAATCAGTTTTGATGGAAAGCATAATACTAAAGATGTTTAGTATGTTAAAGGTTTAAGGAATAACCTTTTGAGTGTTGGAAAAATGTGTAGCAAAGGATATAATCTTATGTTTCAAGATGATGGATGTGAGATTAAAAATGGGTCAAGAATTGTGATTGTTGTTGGAAGAAGGATAGATGGTAATGTTTATCAACTTAAGGGTGCTAATGGTCATTGCTTCATGAATTGAAGATAAATGAAAGTTTGTTATGACACAAGAGGATTTGTCACATTAACTTTGATAATTTGGTAAGAATCGGTTTAGTTCAAGCAGCGAGAGATCTGCCAAAGATTACAAAGCCTATTAATGTTGTCTGCAAGGAATGTCCAATTGGAAAGTAAACACGAAGAAGTTTCAAAGGAAAGGTACAATCTTCTACCGAATTACTGGAATTAGTGCATACATATCTTTGTGGTTCTACTAGAATAAGAAGTTTTCAAGGTGACAGGTATTTCATGCTCTTTATTGATGATTATTCTAGAATGACATGGGTTACTTTTCTTAAAGAAAAATTTGAAGCCCTAGATAGATTCAAAGCATTTAAAGTTATGGTTGAGAATGAAATGGCTATGAAGATCAAATTTTTAAGGTCTGACTGAGGTGGAGAGCTCACCTCCAATGAATTTAACATGTTTTGTGAGAATAATGACATAAAGAGGCACTTGTCTGCCCCTAGAACTCCTCAACAAAATGGATTGGTTGAAAGGAAAAACATGATTGTTCAAGAAGCCGCAAGGACTATGATGAAATAAGCTAATCTACTAGAAGTATATTGGAGAGAAGTAATTCATACTAATGTTTACATACTTAACATAGTTTAAGCAAAATAAAACAACACAAAGACTCCCTATGAATTGTGGTATGGAAGGATACCTACTGTTAAATACTTTAGAGTGTTTGGAAGAAAATATCATAAGAGATGAAGAGAAATTAGGAAAGTTTGATGCAAGATATAATAAAGGAATCTTCCTTGGATACTCTACTAAAATAAAATCATACTGAAGCTATAAAAAGAGACTAATAAATATTGTTGAGAGTGCAAGTGTTAAGGTTGATGAATATTTTCAGAACTCATTTGTGATAGATGGATATGAATCAAATGAACCTGATTGCAGAGAAAAAGAAAAAGTTAAGGAAAAGGAAGTACAGTCTGAAGAAGAAGATGAAGCTCTAGAAAAGACCCCTAGAACCCCTAAGTATGTGTAGGGAAATCATTTTGAAGAACGTATTATTGGAGAAAAAAGAAAAGGTGTATTGACAAGAAGGAATTTTTTTTTGAAGACATAAATTTGTGTTTACTTTATGAAGGTGAACCTAAAATAGTGATTGAGGCATGCACAAATGAACATTGGATGAAAGATATGGAAGAACTATTGCAGATTGAGAAGAATCAGACTTGGGAACTTGTCCCAAGGCTTGCAAACATGAACATAATGTGATCTAAGTGGGTATTCAAAAACAAACTGAATGAGAATGGAGAAGTGGTAAGAAACAAGGCAAGACTTGTGTGTAAGGGTTATTCACAAGTTGAAGGAATAAATTTTGAGGAGACATTTGCCCCGGTGGAAATAATGGAAGCTATCCAAATGTCCTTGGCTTTTGCAACACAAAGATTTTAAAGTTTATCAAATGGATGTGAAGTCTACTTTCTTGAATAGAGAATTGGAAGAAGTATACATGGAACAACCGAAAGGATTTCAGTTATCAGATAAACTGAATATGGTTTGTAGATTGAAGAAGACATTTTATGGATTGAAGCAAGCTCCCAGATCTTGGTATGCAAGGTTGGATAAGTATTTGATACAACAAGGATTCAATAAAGGTACCATACATCGTAATCTTTACTTTAAGGTTGAAAAAGATCAAATTTTGATTGTGGTTGTATATGTTGATGACATAATTTTTGGAGGTAATGAAGAGATGTGTAAGAAGTTTGTAGAAGAGATGCATAAATAATTTGAGATGTCTACGTTTGGGGAGATGAATTTATTCCTTGGGATACAAATCAATCAAACAAACAAAGGTATATTCATTTCACAATCAAAATATGTCAAAGAAATGTTAAAGAAGTTGGAAGACTCTAAACTTGTATGTACTCCTATGGTTACTGGTTTCAAACTAAGCAAGAATGATGAATTCCCTAAGGCTGATCAGAGCAATTAAAAATCAATGATTGGTGGATTTCTATATCTAAAGGTTCTACTACTAGACCAGATATCATGCATGTAGTTTGTCTTGTGCCTAGATTTCAAGAAGATCCTAGAGAGTCACATGTTGGAGCAGTGAATAGGATATTTAGATATTTAAAGGGCACTCTGGATCATGACTTGTGGTATCCTAAGGATACTAATTTTATCTTGAGTGCTTACACAAATGCAAATTGGGTTGGATGTGTTGATGACATAAAAAGTACAAGTGGTGGTGCATTCTTTCTTAGATGTAGATTGGTATCATGGCTAAGTAAGAAACAAGATTCAATTTCTTTGTCCATTGCATAGGCTGAGTACATCACAATAACATCTTGTTGCACACAAGTGTTATGGATGAGGAAAACATTGAAGGTATCAGAGTAGTTTATGATGAACCAATTTCTATATTTTGTGGCAATACAAGTGAAATAAATATTTCAAAGAATCTAGTGATACATTGAAGGACAAAAAATATTTCAATCAGATATCACTTTTTGAGAGAGAAGGTTGTGGAATGAAGTGAAGCTTGAATATGTGCCTATAAAGGATCAAATTGCTAATATATTCACTAAGGATCTTCTTAAGGATACTTTTGAGTACCTCCAGGAGAAGTTTGGGGTTATTGCCCCTCCTCCTTTGAACTAGATGCATAAGGAGATACATCAGTCTAGTGGATCTTAAGATTCATATTTTTCTAGTCGATTGATGTTGGTGGCTACCTCTCAGGGGGAGTAGGTAGTAGCAAGGTGAAGCCACAATAGTGGTTTACAATTCAAGTGAGGAAGGAAAACTCACAAAAAATGACCCCAAAAAAAAAAAGTGATTTTGGGGGTTCGTACGAACCTACGGGTTTGACCGAACCCATTAGGGGTTCGCTCGAACCAGTGTTCGAACAAACCACTTTAAATTTTGGCCGCAAAAAAAAAACAAATGTATAGAAAAGGGGGTTTGAGCGAACCCCCTTGAAGAGGTTCGCTCGAACCAAGGTTCGGCCGAACCCTGGTTCGAACGAACCTCTAGGGGTTTGCTCGAACCCCCCTTGCCCCTCATCCCCCTCCCGAGACACCAAAAAAGTCTATTTTTTTACGCTTCAGAGCTCAGGTTGAGGATGAAAATGGAGAAGGCTTTAGAAACCCTTCTAGAATCAAATAGTCCTCGGAATGAGCTATCCAATGGATATACTTTTAATATGTTTTGATTTTATTATGTATTTGTTTTTTTAATTTTATTAAACATAGGTTCTTCACCGAAAATGAAGGTCTCTTTTCTGCACATGTGGAAAAATAGTAGATTATCAATTTTTTTTTTGAAAAATATGAGTGCACCAGATATTGAAGTCCTTGATCCAACAAAAATAATAAAATTGAATTTCAATATATACAAAAAAAGTTACGCGTTATACGGTCGTGCTATGTGTGAATTGTAATTGGTTTGACTTCAAAACTTGATTAAAGAAAAAATATTCAATAGAAAATATCTAACCAAGTGGAAGCACTAGATATCAAAGTTACAAATCTAAATTAGAAAGAATTAGAATTTTATCCTTCATGGAAAAAAAGTTATACGTTATACGGTGTGCGTCACTTTTTTAAAATGTTGTTTTTTGAAAAAAACCAGTTTTCATGGGAGATGGAAAGAGAAGTGCAATCTGATTTCAAAAATTTTGAAAAAATATTTTTAGAATCTATAGACAAAATGTGATGAGACTCTAGTTTGCATTATCTTCAAATTCCTCACAGTTTAGCTGCTATAGGTGCCCAAATGTGAAGATTTAGTTAAAAATAATAATTTCAGTGTCCAGTTTGGCCAAAAATTGTAAACCACTATTGTGGGATCACCCGGGCCCATTGCTAATTGTTCCAGTCAGAAGAGTGTTTGTTGTCATTGTGCAGTGGTTTTTGATGTGGTACATTTTGGTGTATGCTCCTAAGGTGGAGTATTTAGAGCAGTAAAGTAAAGTACTTGCAGTAGTAAGCAGGTTGTTTGATGTCAAAGGAAGAAAATAAATAGTACAAATATCATGTCCTTTTCCATTGATGTCAAAGGGGGAGAGAGAAAGATGTGAAAAAGAACAATTTATCAAAGAGAGAGGAACATGTGAAAAAGAATAAGTAATAAGGGGGAGAGAAATTCATAAGCCACTCAAGGAGAGAGAACAATATGTAAAAGACAAGTTATTCTAGGGGAGAAGTAATATGAAGAGTTGCAATATGTTGGTATTCAGAGCTGTTGTGTCTTTGATGGTTTTTCACATCATGTGTTACCATCAATGAAAAAGGGGGATATTGTTGCAAGTATAAGAAGTTGGTGTTTTCATCAATGTCAAGTGTTGTCATTGATGTCAACAAGTCTGTGTTTTTATTAATGTCTATAGAGATAGTTGTAAGAGTGTGAGTAGTTGATGCTTTAATTAGTTGCATTATGTTGTCATTAGTAAAACTACTGGTGTCAACCTCTAATGTTCTTTTGATAAGCTTCTGTCTATGGATGAGGAAGTATTGAATATGATGAGTATGTGTCTTTGGTGCTTGGTTTCTAAGTGATTTTGAGAAAATTTGATAAAAAGACGAAATAATGTGTTGCAGTGGTAATCTGAATTATAGAGTTGTGTTGTATTTTTAGACCACATTTCTTCTAGGCTGAATATTTTACTATGCAATTCAAATATGTTGGTGATATGTGTCTAGGGATGTTATATTCAAGAGATGGTCTCTTGGATTTTTGTACATAAGAAGTTGTGTTCACCAGTGTGTGTATGTGCATTACAAAGGTGTATGGAAGAAATGTTTCTACTTCGCATTTCTTTGCAGTTGTGTTTCAAGTCTTATGATTATGAAGGTGTGTTGATGGTGTTGGTAGTTTAACTCATTCAATAGGGTTTAAGGTTTTTTTCTTTGGAAGTGTGAACAAAGATTTTGGCTTCCAAGGGCTTTCTAGCACTTCTAGGGTTTTTCACCTAAAAGGAGAAAGATGGGCCAAAATGCAATGCACACATTCAAGATTAATGTATGAATGGATGCAATATTCCTAAATACAATGTCTAAATGCACTAAAATGAGAAAGAAAAATGATTGTTAATGTAAAACCTAAGAAATGCAACTTGTTTGAAAACACAGTGATGTATACAAACACACCTAAGAATGCAAGTAAACAATGACAAAATTAAACAAGACTGGAGAGGTGCACCTAGAATCTGAAATTTGATGTGGAGAGACTCTGGAATCCTATAGAGTTGACTGGAAATGTTGACTGGGACACTTACACCAAGCTGGGTGACTTTGTATTTTGTTCCCGATCAGGGAAACTGCTCGGAAATCAGTGCAATGGGATTGAGTCACCACTATTGGCAACTTAGTCCACCTTGGATTTTTTGCAAATACGAAAGTGGAAACGAAAGCCCACAGTCTACACTTTGTTTTCTAACGAAGACCCAGATCCAAATCTGCAAAATTACCTGTGAAACAAAATATAAATTGATTTCTAATGGGGATTTGCCTTGGTCAAACCCCTAGTTGGTATTTAAACCTTGAAAGAGATAAAAATCTGTATAAAACCCTAACCCTAAGTGTGTCTAAGACTAAGAAGTCTGAAAACAAGATGCAACCCTATCCTAATGTGCAAGAATAAGATGCATAAATGGATTTAGAACAATGCAAGACTCATCCTAAGAGACATCAAATCACATTAGAAATGAATCTTAATGACATGCAAATCTTCCTTAGGTGAAGATAGAGAGAAAATGGAAGATGAAATCACTTTGAAAGGGTAAAAGCACAAAGCTGTGTCACACTTTATAAAGGAAACGGCCAACACTGATCCAACTTTTAAACTTGAATCACTAAAAAGTGGCATATATGTTTTGAATTTTGAAATGATGTAAACTAGTAAAATATGTATTTTTTAGTATATTTTATGTTTGTATTTTTTGAAAAAAATTGAAAAATTATTTTAAACTAGTTTTTAATAAATTAACACTATAATTTAGTTGCTAATAAAATGCTGAAAAATGAAGTTGCATGGGACGTCAAACTTTTTATAGTAGATTTTATTATTTTTCTTTCAAATTTTTTGTGTGTATTTATAACTTGAAATTTTAGTGCATGGATATATTTTTTTTTCTAATTTTGATAAGTATATAATTTTAAATAAATATGAAAATGTGTGAATCAAAAAATAGTTTCCATCGGACATCCTTCATATTAAATATTTATCTAAAATGGAAAAAAAAACTATACCATCTTGAAATAGATTCTTTTATCTAGTGCATCATATTTTTTTCAATTTTTTTAAATAAGTTTTAGTATTTTTCCTTGGCATGGTAATCAACCTAATATTTTGTGCTGATAACCTACTTTTAGTAAAAATAAAAAATAAAATATAAATAATAATTAAACTATTGAAATAAATATATTTTTTGAAAACTACACTTATGGATCTACGAAAGGGTATTTTTATATTTTTTTAAAAATGTTATTTACATTAGCAAGAGTTATTGAAACCTCAAGCTTTTCAAATAATTTATTTTTTTGGTAAATTGGAATCAAAATGGTGCTCCATGTATTTTTAGCCAACAATTTTTGGTTGAAAAATTTGTGGAAGTATCTAACTTAGCTAGAATGAATCTTACTACATCATATGTTTGACCAAAAATGATTTTTAGTTAGAAATACTTAAATTCAGTTGTGCTGATAAGTCAGCTGAAAGTGTGATACAACTTTGTGCTTTTACCTGAAAACAAGTCCTTAGGCTTGATTTGATGGCTAGTTGCATCTCCTCAACCTAGATTTCTCCATGATTCTCTATAGGAATCCATGATCAATCATTTGCAATGTAAGATCTTGGACAAAAAGTGAGCTTGAAGACCTGCAAAAACCCTAGTTTGCTGCTCTAAAGCTTCAACTTTGTTGTAGAAAGACTAATGAATCTTTTTGTGAAAGATATTTGACTCTTGACTCTTGATTTTGCTTGATGAAAATGACTTAATGTTATGAAAAATGACCTAAAAACATGTATTTATAGGCATTAACACCGAATTATTCATTATTTTAACTTCACAGGCCAACATCCATCGAGATTTTGAATTAAGTCGGTGATTTTCCCATTCAAAAGTGGAAAATACCTCAAAAGGGATTAAGTCGCCACCCTGGGCAACTTAGTCCCACCAAGAATTTTTGAGGTGGGTTTCTCAAAATTTGAGTGGTTTGAATGTTGCTTGTTGGGATTTGTATAATTTATGAGTGGAATAGGCCTTAAAGTCCAAAATCATGAGCATTAGGGGCCTATAAATACAATTTTTAAGGGGTGATTGATGCAAGGGTGTCTAAAATAGGACTAAATTAGGCCACAGATTGTACTTTCTGCAAAGGAGTACAATTTTTGTGTCCAGAGTTAGCCCCCACTTTAGCGCCCATATGAATCTACGTGCATATGTAAGCTAAATGACTCTAAATAATGCACTTTATAAAAGGATACTCATTCAAAAGGTGAGAGAATGAAGCCCCTAGTGTAGTTATTTGTAAAACCACAACATTAGGAACCACATCCCGCAACAAAAATTCATTAGTTGTCCAGAAATCCTTTATCTAACTTCTAAAAATCAAATTTGAGGGTAGATATATGCCCCCCCTTGATTACGCTTGCTTTATGGAGGTGGAATCAAGGTAGAAAACTAGCCACATCGAATAATGAACATCATATTGTAGGAAATTTCCAAGTACCATGCCACATAACAATAGACAATTGATGATGTTGGGTGCGAAATAATGATTTCAACACATCAAATAGCGTCAAAAATGGAGTTCCCTGGCACCTTTATGGTGTTTTGAATATAAAGTACTTTATTAACTCTTAAGATAGGAATAACCCTAATTTTATACATAAGAGTAAAAAGAAATGAAAAGAGTTAAAAGAGGTAAAAGTGAAGTATTTTGTCACTTACTATTTCATTTTATCTTCTTGTAGTGTTAGAGTGACGAGTGAGATGAAAAGATGTCGAGCAGATGAGATTACAGGCCTGCGTGATTAGAATTTCTAGAAGGGACCAGGTGACACACGATGAGCGTCATCACGAGGTGAGTCAATTCTGCTATCTGTGCTCTGTATATGCAATTATTGAATGACTTTTATGCATATCTAGGTTAATTTAGGATCTTGGAAAAAAAGTTTGCAAAGTGTCCCCTTTTTTCGCGAAGTGTCTCATTTGTTCACAAAGTCTCCCTTTTGTTCGCAAAGTGTCCCACTTTTTTGCAAAGCGTCCCGTTTCTTTGCGAAGTGTCCCAAAAGGGTTCTAAAGTGTCTAGGTCCTTTAGGAAAGCACACTAGATGAACTTTAGTACACTTGCATGGTGAAGTAAAGTAAAAATTAAAGATATTAGATGATTTTTAGAGCATATGTGTGATTTTGATAGGTACCCACCCGATTGCAACAACTAGGGGGTACACAGTTGAGCTTTTTGAGAGATTTAGCCCCATCACTTTCAGCAAAGGAGACATAGCACCTTGAGGCCATAGGAATCTATTGGGCATACCTCATTCCTCCCATGAGGTACCATGATCTAATGCTGATGGCTCTCTGTGAGCACTAGGACGCGGATACATGCACATTTCACCTGCCGACTGGAGAGATGACGATCACCCTGGAGGATGTACACCATATTCTCTGTGTTTTGATTTAGGGAGAGCGGGTATGTTTCGAGAGAGACCGCACCTTCCATGAGCAGAAGGATGATTTGCAGTATTGTCTGGATGGTCTAGTACATGATTATCAGGTGAGAGGGAAGATTGATCTGCCGATGTTATTATATTCACGAGCGCCCTTGGTTAGACGAATTATGATGCATACTGTGTCACTAGTTCTCATCCTTGATGGGCAGGCAACACACCTTGAGGGAGGACTAGTCTATTTGATTTGAGGGATGGCAGAGCATTGCACAGTATACGCCTGGGGTCAATGTATCCTAGCACATTTGTATTATGATCTTGGTCAATTTGTATTCCAGGAGGTAGATAGTATGGTGCACTGCATGCTTCTATAGCTATGGTGCCTAGAGCATATTACGTGTACCAGACCAGTCAACTTCCCATGTGCTATAGTAGTGGGGTATCCTTGGGATTTTGGCTATCCTCTACGATGATTATGGTAGTATGGTGATTTAATTTTTTGGAGAGTACGATTTGATCGACTAGAGGAGGATGAGATGTTATGGAAACCTTATCAGCGGATGCTACAGTGGCTAGATCATACTAGATAGTTGAGGAGATTGGAGTTAGATAGATTTCTGGTTGGTCGACATGACCACATAGTACGTCCTTTTTACTATGATTGAGTCATGCGACAATTTGAACATATTCAAACACCATCCCGAGCACGAAACTATTTCAAGAGGTCAGTGTGGAGTTCCTGGAGACCAGGTGATACAATGAAGCTTACTCTAGACCATGTGTCTGAGAGTGACTCCAACTTCTCTGATCATGACCAGCCTCTAGTCTCCAATCATGCAAATGAAATCGGTGCCACAAGGGATTATGAGGAGTGGTGGATGGTGAAACGACCAGCACTAGTATATCTGATGGACAAGCCAGTAGGAGATGCAGGACCATTGCCAGATGAGGGAGATAACAAAGAGGATAGGGCCGAGGAGACACGCTATGGGACTGTAGACATATTCACTGATGTCATTGATGATGAGTACAATGAGGATGTTGATTCAGATTATGATGGCTAGGAGGGAGAGGAGGAGGAGGAGGATGAGGACTAGGAGGATGAGGAGGAGGAGCTACCCTTGAGTGAGAGTGATGAGGTAGTAGCTGAGGATCGACACAAGTGGGGAGATCCCTCTCCCATCCATATGAAGAGATCACGAGCAACGACTGCAGCAGGCATCAATACTCACAATTGAGGAGAGGATAGCACATCTTCCATGCCCCCTACATAGGACGATGTTGAGATTGCTCAGCCTACCAGAGATATAGGTGATAATATTTGATTTTATGCATGTACTTTAGTGCTTATGCTCGTTTATATATATATATATCATGATGATGTTTACTGATTGTGTATTGTTACTACCTTTCAGGAGTGACGAGAGATTGGTGGGAGCTCTACCGTTAGGCCGCTATAGAGATAGTGCTAACATCTATCGACATGGAGGAGATGGACTCAGATTATGTGCCCCCACCTATCATGGAGGAGGATCAGAGTCACTTAGACCATTCGCGAGGCTACGAGCAGCATACGAGAGCGTGAGGAGATGAATCCACCGAGCTAAGACTACAGGACAATCATCCCAGACTCCAACAGAGGTTGAGAGACTGGAGGCAGAGGTAGCATGGCTACAAGAAGAGAGGGATCAGATGGCAGGGGAGTGACAAGTGGCCCTTGGACAGATACAGGGCTTAGAGTTTGCACTTAGATTCAACGGATTGCAGTCACGATCACATACGACCATCTCTCGATGTCCTGCTACCAGATCACGAGCACCAGAGCCTAAGGGATCTAGTTCCCACATACCTCAGTGACATTGTATATTGTGATGATATGTACATAAAAATTTGGATATATATATATATATGATAATTTGATGTTTTTTGAGTTTTCTTAATGTGTTTGAATGTTAAATGACAATGTGATTAATTAAATAACCTTTGCAATATTACTTAATTAATGTCTTCATGATTTAAAAAAGTTTAT
Organism: Sequoia sempervirens; assembly: GCA_007258455.2. Classification (NCBI taxonomy): domain Eukaryota; kingdom Viridiplantae; phylum Streptophyta; class Pinopsida; order Cupressales; family Cupressaceae; genus Sequoia; species Sequoia sempervirens. The sequence continues at coordinate 309,192,775 of VDFB02075321.1, forward strand.
GTGATCTAACTAAAACTTATTATAGTTTCTTTTAGATACAACATGATGATTGAGGAAGTTATGCTAAATTAAATATATTAATGATCTAACTTACTATAACACACAAGAGGAATGTGAATAGTATGAAACCTAAAGTAATTATAAAAATAAATTAAATAATCACTTTAGTGTTCAAGACATACACATGATTGATTTTTCAAGAATGAAGCAATGTGAAAGCATATAAGATACGATCCAATAGCCTTAACAACATTGCTTTATCATTCATACTATTCAAGGGGGTTATACATAAGTCTGACACAAATGCGCGACATTGATAGGTTCCTTAAGGGGTGTGCCATCTAGTTCTGTTAACATGTATGCACCAGACCCAAAAGTTTTGTCAATGATGTATGGTCCTAACCAATTAGAATTGAATTTGTCTCTTTCATTTGGGTCGGCATTGACGTTGTACTGATTAGCAGATAGAACTAAGTCACCCTTGTGGAATGAACGAGGGATAACATTAATATTTTAATGGTGATGTTTCCTTTTGTGATAAGCTTGAAGATGGTAAAGAGTGTTAATGCGTTGTTCATCAAGCATCTCAAGCTGGTGTAATAATTGTTTGCGATAGTGTGTATCGTCAACAAGTCCTTGAAGAGAAATTCGTAGTGTGGGAATCTCTAACTCTAGGGAATTATTGCTTCACTACCATAGACCAAATTATAAGGTGTGGTCCTTGTGGAAGATCAAACACTTGTACGATAAGCCCAAAGCACATAGTGTAGTTGTGTGTGCCAATCTTGGTGATTTTTATTAACAGTTTTCTTCAAAATTTGTTCAAGGAATTTATTAGTTGATTTATCTTGATCATTAGATTGTGGGTAATAAGGTGTCGAAAAAAAATGTTGGATGTTAAATGTCTCTAAGAATTTCTTCACATCATTGTTCTTAAATGGTGTTCCATTATTAGAGACTAATGCAAAAGGGGGTCCAAAGCGAGCGATAATGTGTTCTAGGATGAAACAACATATTACCTCAGCTATTGTAGATCAAAGAGGAATAGACTCTACCCATTTTATGAAAAAATCAGTTGCAGTGATGATAAAGGTATGTCCAGCGGAAGAAGGGGGTGAAATTTTTCCTATAATGTCCAACCCCCAAACTGTAAAGGGCCATATCAGAAGTTGAGTTTGAATTTAATTAGTAGGAGCATGATGCAAATTGCTATGTACCTGACATTTATGACATTTTCGAACATAATCAAAGCAATCAAATTCCATGTTGTGCTAGTAATACCCAATACGAATAAGTTTTTGCACCAATATTTGACCTCCAAAATGTCCCCCACAAGCACCTTCATGGGCTTGGTGAAGTGCTAGAGGTATCTCATATTTGTTTAAGCACCTAAGTAAGAGACCATTGAACAATCTACGATACAACACATCAACGAGGATGATATATTTAGATGCGAGCTTTTATAAACGTGCACAGAGATTTTTGGTTGTTGGCTCGAGAAGGGTATCACTTTTCAAATAGTTGAATATGGTATCATACCATTCACTCGAGTTTTCCTCATTTGTCATTAAAAATTCTTCCATTTTTATGTCGATCGAAGGTTTCATGATAGGGTGAATAGTGAATGTGAATTTTTTTGAAGGATCTTGAGGGGATATAAGAGAGGTTGTACTTGCCATTGCATCCGTAAGCCGATTATCTTTTTGTGGGATGTTATCAATGGTAAATGTTTGAAACTTATTTAACAAGTGCATGATAAGATCTTTGTATTTGGATAATTTGTCATGATTGGCTTGATATGTTCCATTCATTTTTTTAATTACTAATTGTGAGTTTCCAAAGATCTTAATGTCTTTGACACCCATGATTAAAGCAATACACAACCCAACAATTAGTGCCTCATACTCAGCTGCGTTATTCATACATAGGAAATTTAATCGATACGACAAGGGAATAGGCTTTCCTATTGGTGGGATCAATATAACCCCAACATCGAAGCCTGTTCTACACTTAGATCCATCAAAATATAATTCCCATGTTTTAGCTTCTATTGTCAACACACTATCATCAGGAAAAGAGTCATTGCTAGGTAACGCTAGAGGAGAAGGAGTGTCAGCTAAGTGGTCGGTCAAGGATTGGCCTTTGATTGATTTTTGTGAAACAAACTTAAGGTCAAACTTGGTCAAAAACATTACCCATTTAGCTAGACGTCCTGATAAGTTTGTTTTATTAAAAAGATGTTTGAGAGGATCAAATTTTTTCATGACCTGTATTTCAACATTTAGTAAATAATGTTGCAACTTAATAGTGGTGAATACAAGAGCCAAACATTGTTTTTCAATTGGAGTGTATTGCGTTTCATAATTGATTAAAGTTTGACTGATGTAATAAATAGGATGTTCTTTTCCATTATCATCTTGTTGAGCCAACAATGCTGCAAGCACATGGGAAGATGCGGCTATATAAAGGATGAATGGTTTGTTCAGCATAGCGGGTTGTAAAATGGGTAGAGTTGCAAGGTATTCCTTCAAACTCTCAAAGGCCTATTTACAATCCTCATTCCAATCAAAATGCACATCCTTCTTGAGGAGATGTGTGAAAGGTAATATTCAATCAGCTAAGGAGGTGACAAAATGACAGATAGCTTGAATTCTTCCTTGTAACATGCGTAATTGAGAAATGTTCCTAGGAGGTGGCATATTTATTATAGCATAAAATTTATTTGTGTCAACCTCAATGCCTCTGTGAGATATGATAAACCCTAAAATTTTTCCACTATCTACTCCAAAGACACACTTTTCCAGATTTAGCCGCATGTTGTATTTATGCATCCGTTCAAAGATTTGTCGAAGGATATTCACATTGTCTTGTCTTGTTAAGGATTTGGCAAGGATGTAATAAACATAATCTTCCAAGATTTTATGTATGTAATCATGAAATATCAATGTCATTTCTCTTTGATAAGTTGCACCTGCATTCTTTAATCCAAAAGGCATCATAACCCAATAAAATGTTCCCCAAACGGTTGTGAATGAGTTGTCTTGTATTGATCTTGTGGGTTGATGAAGATTTGATTATAACCATAAAATCCATCCATGAATGACAATAAAGCATGTCCAACAGTTGAATCCATGATCATGTCAATATTAGGAAGGGGAAAATCATCTTTTAAAGAGGCTTTATACAAGTCATGAAAATCTGTATGTACCCTAATACGATTATCTAGTTTAGCAACTGTGACAATGTTTGAGATCCAAGGAGAATAATCAATAGGTCGAATGAAACTTGCGTCAAGGATTTTTTCAAGTTCTAACTTATGATTCATTTTTCATATCTTTTGTCGAATAGGCTTAGCATTTTCAGCAAGAACAATGTTATGTGTGACTATCTTTGGATCTATTCCTAGCATATCTGAATATTTCCAAGTAAAATTTTTAGGAAAATCATGAAGCAAGGTTGTAGTATCCTTTTTTTCTTCATCGTCAAGGCACTGCCCGATCTTAATAACCTTTTCTTTATCATCTATGCACATTGGTATATCGATTGTATCTCCTAAGGGGAGTGCATTTGACTTAGGGGATTTAGGATCATATGGTTCCATGCTCATGTTTGTATCATTAGTATCATATCTTTTTGCTTGGTACATATCATAACACATGTAACATTTCTCTTGGAAGAAGATGGCTTATCAGAAGCACCTAACAGTTGTTTCAAGGCTTCATTACTTTCAACATACTCCCATGACGGTGGTGAATCTATATCAAGGAATTCAGGATGATTTAGCGTGAGATTAATGCGTGGTTTACATGTGTTGGTGTTGATGTTTAGCGATCATCGTTGAGTTGCTTTGGTCACTTTAGAAAAAGAATATCCCAAACCAGTCTTTGTCTCTTGTGTTTTAGGTTCTATAGGGACATGAATTCCTTGTTCATTCTTTCCACATCCTTTACCATTGTATCCCAATAGTTTCATAAGATCATAACCTCGTCCATAGAGTCTTTCCATTTCCTTCGGGTTGGGTGGTTTTTGATAATCTATCTCATCAAAATTTGTTGTGTATGTTGTATTTTCTTCCAGAGGAGATGAGGTAGATGTTGGGGAGGATTCTTCTAAATGTTGAGTTGACATAACTGTTGGTTGTTCTTGTTTTTCATCCTCTTTTTGCGTGATGATGTATTCATCCATAAATGAAGGTGTGAATTCTAATGTACCCCAATCACCACCTAGTAATTTAGAAATTGATTCTTCTTCGTGTTTATTGGTCTCAAGAGGTTCTATATGAGATGTTGGAATTAAAGTGTTTAGAGGACTTGTTCCTTTTTCAAGTTGTAAACAAATTTTAGGCTCGGGGTCTATTTCAACTTGATAGACTTTGTTGTTATAGATATATTTCATTATGTGATGAAGGGTCAAAGGCACAGTATGCATCTCATGAATCCATGGTCTTCCCAAAAGAAGATTGTATGCAAGATCATAGGGCATGACATGAATAGGAGTTTGCAAGGTAGCCATTTTGACTATAATAAGTAAAGTGATTACACCGAGCTGTTGATTTGTACTATTGTAAAATCCTCTAATATATAAGGAATCAGGTTTGATTTTTGATTTATCCACATGTAATAGATCTAGGATCTTTACATTGGACACATTGAGGGCAAAGCCATTGTCAACAAGGGTTCTTTTGATTTCTATTGTAGTGTATTGAGAAATTATCATAAAGGCCTCATTTTTATTTCTTAATTCTAACAAAGGGAGCTCATGTTGATGAAAGGTAATGTCTACATTAGTTGCATTCATTCCATGTATATTGGCTTCCACATCATTTGTAGGTGATCCCACAAAGCTGGTTTACAATTTCTGGGAGATTCTAATTTTTGCTGAAATCACATATTTTTAGAAAATATAATGATTTAATCCTTAAAAATTTCTATTTAAAGCATTCCAATTGAAGAGGATTTGATCAAACTACCTTGGATCAAACCCCCTTGGATAGAACCCCACTGGTTTTAAACCATACCTATAATAGAGTCTCCTTTACACCTATCAAAATGCTGATAAAAACCACTTTTGATTTACCTTTTGGGGGATAAAATGAATTAATTTAAAATTTATTTTTTGTAAGTATGTAGTCCTTATTATAAGCTTCCCAAAAAGTATAATTTTAAATAAATTTAATTTAATTATTATATTTATTTTTATTTCTTGTGAATGTATGCTTTTCACCGAAAATCAAGCTCTCTATTCTACACATGTGGAAAAATAGAAGATTATCAATTTTTTGAAAAATATGAGTGCACCAGATATTGAAGTCCTTGATCCAACAAAAAAATGAAATTGAATTTTGATACATACAAAAAAAGTTGTGTTATACAATCCTACCTATGTCTTTATTGTAATTGGTTTGACTTCAAACTTGATTAAGGAAAAAATATTCAATAAAACACTATGAAACCAATTGGAAGCACTAGATATTGTAGTTACAAATATAAATTCAAAAAAATAATAATTTTATCCTTCATGGAAAAAAGTTGTGTTATACGGTGAGCGTCACTCCTTAAAAATGGTGTTTACTGAAAAAAACTAGTTTTCAAAGGAGATGTAAAAAGAAGTGCAATCTGATTCCAAATTTTTTGAAAAAAATATATTTAGAATCTACAAACAAAATGTCACAAATCACTATTTTGCATCATCTTCAAATTCCTTATGGTTTAGCCGCTATAGGTGCCCGAAAGTGAAGATTTAGTTAGAAGAAATTAGTTCAGTGTCCAGTTTGGCCAAAAATTGTAAACCAGTATTGTGAGATCACCCTTGCGTTTGTACCAGGAGGAACCAATATTTTTTGTAATTTTGTTTGTAGCATGGAATGATATTTGGTGAATTATGGAGAAGGTCCCAAAGGGATATCTTTGCGGGAGTGCTCTTAAGTTTCTCAACGAGATCATACTCCCTTAGTCGAGGGGCACTAGGCAGTATAGAATTAGGAAAAGGTAAGGAGGTTGGGGTTGGTTGTAGGTTATTTCTAGTGTAATGTGTGTGAGAAACAACATCATGCTGAGGTGGGAAAAGGGTGAATTCAGGTTTAGGTGGAGGTGAAGGTTTATGTGAAGGTGGGTAAAGGACAAGTTGAGGTTGAATTGCATTAACACCTTTTGTTTTAGGTTGTTCACAAAAAACCTTAGTGGATGGCTTTGGTGAGATGAATTCCTCAAGGGCTTCATCTAACATATCAAAGTCATCACTACTAAAAGGCTTGGAAGATAAGTTATCATTGGTTGGTTTGGGTTTGTCATCACAAGCCTTAGTCGAAGAACTTAGAGAGAGGAAGCTTTATAGAGTGTCATCTAACTTATCCAAGTCATCACTAATGAGGGGTTTAGATAATATAGTTTTTCTAAAGTGAATTGTAGTTTTTATTGGTTCATTTGATGTTTTGAGGTTTTTGTTTGCATTTTCTGATGAATTTGATCTAAATGAACTAGGAACTAGTGTTGAAAATGAAAATTGCAAAAAACTAATGCTATCCATAAGTGCCATTAAAGTAAATGATGCTAATGCTAATGATTTTAATGTAACAAAAAATAACTAAATAGAAACATAAAAGTAATTGGAGTAAACAACAATTGCAGAAACTAGAAACATAATGCTAAAAACACTGATGCAAAATGTGTACTGGGACTAAGTCGCCCAAGGTGGTGAATTAGTCCTAGTAGGAGAATTTTTGAGGTTTTTCTAAATTTTTTGATGAATATTGAAGTGTTATGTACTATACCATGCAAATCTAATGTTCAAATGCAGAATTTCACTATTTGGAAAACAAATGAAATGCAATAATGCAAGCTTAAATGAGCTTTTCACTAATGCAACATTTAAAACCCTAGAATGCAAAACAATGAAAAACATAATGCAATGTTGATGCAAGCTATTTCTAGGATGCACTTGAGATCAGAAAGAAAATGTTCAAAAATTCGGGTTCACCAAAATGTGAACACAGATTTTGGCTTCCAAGGACTTTCTAGCACTTCTAGGGTTTTTCACCTAAAAGGAGAAAGATGGGCCAAAATGCAATGTACACATTCAATATTAATGTATGAATGGATGCAATATTTCCTAAATACAATATCTAAATGCACTAAAATGAGAAAGAAAGAAAATTATTAATGCAAAACCTAAGAAATGCAACTTGTTTGAAAACTTAGTGATGTATGCAAAAACACCTAAGAATGCAAGTAAATAATGACATAATTAAACAAGACTGGAGAGGTGCACCTGGAATCTAAAATCTGATGTGGAGAGACTCTGGAATCCTGTAGAGTTGACTAGAAATGCTGACTGGGACACTTACGCCAAGTTGGGTGACTTTGTCCCAGATTAGGGAAATTGCCTAGAAACCTGTTTCTGCCAAAAGGGTATCTTGAACTATTGGAAATTCTAAACAAACTAGTACAGTGGGATTAAGTTGCCGATGTTGGTGACTTAGTCCACTTTGGATTTTCTACAAATCCAAAAGTGGAAACTAAAGCCCACAAAGTCCACTCTGTTTCTAATGGAGACCCAAATCCAAATCTGCAAAATTACCTACGAAATAGAATATAAATTTATTTCTAATGGGGGTTTGCCTTGGTCAAACCCCTAGTTGGTATTTAAACCTTGAAAGAGATAAAATTTGCATAAAACCCTAGCCCTAAGTGAGTCTAAGACTAGGAAGTCTGAAAACAAGATGCAACCCTATCCTAATGTGCAAGAATAAGATGCACAAATGGATTTAGAACAATGCAAGAATCATCCTAAGAGACATCAAATCACATTAGAAATGAATCTTAATGACATGCAAACCTTCCTTAGGCTGAAGATAGAGAGAAAATGGAAGATGGAATCACTTTGAAAACAAGTCCTTAGGCTTGATTTCATGGCTAGTTGCATCTCCTCAATCTAGATTTATCCATGATTCTCCATAGGAATCCATGATCAATCATTTGCAATTTAAGATATTGGACAAAAAGTGAGCTTGAAGACCTGTGAAAACCCTAGTTTTCTGCCCTAAAGCTTCAACTTTGCTATAGAAAGACTAATGAATCTTCTTGTGAAAGATATTTGACTTTTGACTCTTGATTTTTCTTGATGAAAATGACCTAAAAACATGTATTTATAGGAATTAACACCGACTTATTCATTATTTAACTTCACAGGCTGATATCCATCGAGATTTTGAATTAAGTCGGTGATTTTCCCGCTCAAAAGTGAAAAATACCTCAAAAGGGACTAAGTCGCCACCCTAGGTGACTTAGTCCAAACCAGGGATTTTTGAAGTGGGTTTCTCAAAATTTGAGTGGTTTGAATGTTGTTTGTCGGGATTTGTATGATTTATGAGTGCAATAGGCCTTAAAGTCCAAAATCATGAGCATTAGGGGCCTATAAATACAATTTTTAAGGGGCGATTGATGCAAGGGTGTCTAAAATAGGACTAAATTAGGCCACATATTGTACTTTCTGCAAAGGAGTACAATTTCCCTGTCCACAGAAAGATGGTTTTATGAATAACAGTGTATAACAGAGTTATCTGAATGTACTAGGTTGTGTACATTCTTCAGGTGGAAGTTGTTGCAAAGGAGGTTGTTGGTTTTTAGGGTGTTTGAGGAATATTCTAGATCTTGTTCAAGTGTGGTGTGTGGTTCACAAGTTTCCTTGAGATTGAGGAAGCATGTACTTAAAATTTTAATGGTGTTTGTATGGGTAATGGATGACCTAGTGTTTACACTACATGCGAAGGATAAATATTGTTTGAGGTAGCATGTGGTTGAGTGGTTTTTTGATTTGGGTCCCAATTAAGTTTTGATGTGGTTTCACTTCTATCTACCATGGATGTGTTTTGGCATCGACCTAATTTGAATTTTCACGTTTGAGGTACATAGCCGACCTTGGAGAGGGTTTCAAGGTTGAAGATGGTATACGTAGGAGTTAAGTTGTTGAAAGATGCTAAGATAAATGTAAGAGATGTGAATAATGTGAAGTGTAGAGTGCAAAATTGAGAAGTGCAGGGCGAGCTTTCATGTGTTGGTTCTATAGATGCAGTGAGCAAAAGATGGCTACAATTATTCAATCAGACTGCAAAGATGTTGAAGTCATTGTCGTGGATTCTCTATTGCATTGAGATGCTTTTCTTTGTGTAATGTTCCTTCTCTATCTTTTTTTCTATTCTGGTAGGAGCCTTTCTTCTTTGGGAAGTGAGCCCACTAGAAGTGAGCCCTTTTGCATTTGGTGTTGATATTACTTATATTGTGAGCTAATCCTCATTGTGGTTTTGTCCTTCTTGGGTTTTCCACATAAATATGGTGTTCTCTTGTGTATGGTGTTAAGTTGTTTCAATTTATGTTATTTTCTTTTCATGCTAATTCATAACAAACTTAAGGGTTTAATGAATGAATGTGGATCTGAATATTAATGAGGGTTTTGAAGTGTTAAGGTATAATTGATTCACCCCCCCTCTCTGTTGTCTTCAACACAGTCAACTCAATCTTCAAATTGAAACTCGTTTTTTAAAATTATCCAATTATTGAATTAAAAAATATATTATTATCCTCTCTTGGTCTTGAAATGATATCTTTCTACTTCATACTTGAGTTAATTTCATAGATTCTCTAGTTAACACAGGTCATCATCCTCATCCTCATCTCCCAATTATTTTTTCCTTATAAAGTCTATAAATAAAATCATTCCACCATCATTTCAGATCTCACATCTTATCCAAATAAACTCTATCAAAATCTAATATCATTTGAAATCAATTATCAATTATCAATCAAATCAGTGTTATGATGTTAAGTCACATCCACATATTTAAACTAGTTGAAATCAACACTTTATTGAGGTTTACAATGGTATCGGTAAATAGGAATTAGCATTTGATTTATTTTTTTGTGCTTTCAAGTTCTTTAGAATTTTATTTTATTTTATTTCATTTCTTACACTAACTTACATATAACTAACTTTGAGAATCATATTTGTAATTGGGTTCAAATTAAAAATTTTCCCCTAAACTAAAATAACTCAAACCCAAACACATAATGACCATAACACAAAGACTTACAATAAGGTTTAACATAGAGCTTCACCCCTCAACTCAAACACACTTCTACCATGCACACCCACACACCTAGATATGCTAACAAGGAAGACTTATAAGAATATTAAACCATATAAAATACATTATCCCCTCTATATTAGGGATCCAAACACGTGAGACAATGTTACAACAAACACTATTGGAGGCTCAACTATAATTTTTAATATTATAAAATACCTCAATAAGGGAGATAACCCCTTCCCACTCCTTACATTGTAGTGAATACCCACTACCTACTACTAGGCTAAAGATCATGGCCAATACTCCCCACTAAAAAATACACCCAAGACTATTGTGGAGATGATACTCATCTCTACTATAGAGAGCATAGGTCTTCACTATAATGGATAAGAACACATATAATAAAGAAAAGGTACTTCCAATAGACAAGGAGGACTATAGGTTCTCATTCACCTTATGAGATAGATGAGACATGAGAGACTCACTAATGGGGAGGACTCTATTGAAAATTCCAACTCAATATTGTCATCATCATTTTGTGTTGGGGAGTTTCATGATTCATATATTGCACATGAAAATTTTCATGTTTAATCACGAGTATTAAAATATACCACTATTATAAAATTGAATAAGCATGACTATAAATACTAGCAAGATAGCCTCCTAAAGTATTTCAGATGGGTTAAATTGTTTCCCAAATTTTTGGACTTATTCTTGAACCCATTTCATTTTGGTCCAAAAGTAATTATAGAGAGAAAATATTGATCATGTCTTGGGATTGGTTCTATGTAGTGTCAATATCAACACCATGACAACCAGCACACACATTGAGTGCTATTGTGACCTTTGGAATTAAATTTACAAGATCTGAATGAGACTCCAATTGCATATAATCCCACTATGAAGTCTTGTTCCTTTGATATTTTTTGACCATACGATTGTAACAAAACTAAGGTGCTTGAATCATGTGAATATATTCAATGTTAAGATGACATAGACTTCTTCTAGTCCTCTTCCTCCTCTAGAGATGTTAGTAGATTATTTTAATTTATTGACTCCTATTGTGAATTCATAGAGTTCATCTCTAAGTTAACATTCTAAGGTTGATGATTCTTGTAATATAGCATTATAAAATTCTATTGTTATTCATGCCTAGGCATCTAGTGTGGACACTACATTATGGGATGAACAACTATGTAGTCCAATGAAATACACTAAGATTTTACTATATCCACTTGTTACTATAAAGCTTAAAGTCACTTCTTGGAGGGCTTATAGTGATTATTTACAAAAGAAAATCCATTCTCTTCTAGGGACATTTCATTAGAACAAACTTATAACTTGGTAGATTTTGAGTATCTATTTTGTGAGTCCTATCTTCTAGATTTTAAGAACACATCGAGGATATTTTTTTCTCTTCAATTATAGTTCCCTAGTAATTATTGTATCCAAATCTTTGATACTTCTTCATTCATTTCTACATGGTTTCGACATGCCACTTTCTTTATCTTGATTTGATTATAACCCCTTTCAACACTAGCACAATAATATTGAATTAGTTTCTAAAAGTCCCCATCCTATGTCTATTAGTGTGAAAAGAGATTTTATATATCTATTTTTATTTTTACCTAGTAGACCTACTCACACTACATTTAAGCTCATTGTTTGAGGTTTTTAAGATTTTTTCCTTAGATCATATGAATTTAATACATGTCCTAACACTTGTCCAAGTGTTTCCACACGTCTCACCCTTGTTGGAGGGTTAGTTAGTTTTCTACTTCCATCTTTCATCTTTGAACTTGTCCTACATATACAATGGTCTCATTGTATTATACTATATAGTTCAATTATATCTTTTGACTTTTCATTATGCAAGTTCATTTGTGGTCCAATTTATTAGATTTTACGTTCATCATATTTATGATCTAGCATGGTATCAAAGCCATGAATGGAAAAATACCTTCCCAATTTATGTTGAATTTTGCACTTAGCCCTATCATTGGTGTAACATAGGGCCAAATTGTCATCACAATTGAGTTTGGAAGGTGTGAGAAAGCTAAAATTTCTTGACACTTTGCAAATTTCAAATTTGACTTTTTTTTTCTTTTTTTAGGGAGCATGTACCTATATTGTATAGATTTGTACAATCATTCATGTATGGAAAGTAATTTTTTTAAATAAAATATTTAGTTTCAAGCACTAATTTTATTGTTTCTTGGGAAAATTTATTATAGTTTTGGTGGGGCCATTCCTATGAGATTGAAAAGACTTTATTTTTTGGTGTTTGTGCCTATGAATTTTAGGTTTTTTGTGTAACACATTGTGTTAGTGGTGAAGCTATGGGAGGAAAAGAGTGAATCTTCAAAGCCATTTCCTTGACTTCTTGTGTGAATTTTTCTCTAGCATTGCCTCTTTTTCCAACACATGTTCAATCTATTCTTTAGTGAAATATATATTGGATTAATCAGTAACCTTGGATGTACAACATCTTATTTGTTACATCCCCCCCCCCAAAAAAAAAACTCCATATTACAATAAGAGGTGATGTTATTTGAAAGGATCGAGGGGTTTCTTGAAATCTTCAACCACTCAATCAACATTTTGTATATAATAATAATTTCTTTGATTGTTGGAACCATTTGAGATGCTTCAATGTTTCTTAGTTGATATTACTTGAGGAGGAGTGATAGATTGACCAATCACAACTTCTCTTTTCCCTCATTTCTTGGGTTTTGATGACTTTGGTATTTGGGTCAACTTTCAAAGATTCAGAGGAAGGAAATTAAAAAAAAGGGAGAAATTATAAAATAGATCTATTAGATTTATAGAAAGCAGTAAAAAATGACCACACACTTTGAGTGATGTCACTACACTTCACCATCTTTACACCATTAGCCACTAGTGTCACTACCTTGTGATCACCTAGTGGCCACTACAACCAATTCCTTTCTAAGTGCTTGCAAAGGGTTTTTTCTTTTTGGCATGACTTGCAACCCAAGAGGTACTTTTTTAGTTGGAATCTAATCAATGAAAAGATAGTTCCATCCAATACACTAGAAAAAATATTTTCCCCAAATTATGCTATTTTAACTATTTTTGTTATATTCTATAAGAAATGATAATCTAAACCAAGATGTATTGCTAATCATAGATCACAAGCACTTTAGTCCAAAAAAAAATGATCAAAGATGTAAAAAATAGAAGTGAGATAATATCCTAAAAGGACAAAATTCAAAAGAATTGAGATAATATCCTAAAAGGACAAAATTCAAGAGAATTGAGACAATTCTCACATTACTCTTTTTGACTAGCAAATAAGAGAGGTGATGATGCAAATATCAATTCCATCGCGTTTAGAAGGTTCAAAAAACTAAAAATACCTTTCGTTTCATCAAATTCCGATAATTTTTTATTTTTTCAATTTCTTTGTCGCTGTACGTGTTGTACCAATAAGTTGTAAAAAATCAAATAAAAAATTTAGGAGAGGGCAAATCTGCCCTCTGTCCATCTACTCGTTAGGGTAGATAATTGTGTTGTCCAGATTTTTGGCCTTCATCAACCTATTTGCAGGATAGAATATTTACCCTTGTTGCAAGGTTTTTATGGTCATTCGGCTTTTTGGAGGAAATTTGTGGCTTTCATTACTGGTTTGCAGCAATACTTTCTCTCTTTCATGGCATTTTTTTAGCTCTTTATTGCAAGGTTTACAATGATTCCTACGCCTACCTTTGGACATGTTTTTTTGAAGGATGAGATAAACCGCTACATAGGTCTCTATCGGCCCTCACTTTGGCCGCCTTCCATAAACACCAATAGGCCTGATCACTTGTCAGTTACTTATGTTTTTGCAGGGCGTTCTGTATTAAGAAAGGCTAAAGGTGTGACTTGGTGTTATTCAGCAACCATTCTGCTGTCTTTAGCTGCCGGCCCTTTTCCTGCTCCACGATTTGAATCGACCTCTTATACATCCGCAGCGCCACCCATCACTGCCACACGCCTCACTAATCAAGTATTGAAGACGAGTAGACAAAGTGCCAGTGATCCATTCTCCCACAAAGGAATTGAAAAAGTCCAGACCTGGATCTGCAAGTTTCACAAGGCCACGCCCCTCTACCAATCGACGCGCTCTGCACAGGGTCACCAGAAAGAAGAATGCATGGCGCGGGCTCTTCTTAGAATATTTAGCGTGCTGGTAACTCTCAAGCAGCTAGTAAAACAGTCGCATATCTTTTTTTGTTTACCTGCATGCTCTCCACCCAAGCAGCTTGTTTAGTTGGCAATCGACCTACCAAGAACTTGGCAGATATGTGACTTGCACGCAATTTGTTAGCAATGCAAACTAAGCTCTCCAACGGCTAGTAATAGACCAAAGTCTCTCAACATCATCATGCGGTCCATTCACTTGGATGGTTGTATTTATGTATTGACACTAATTATCCTTAAGATTCAATTAGTTGTCAAAATTTTATAAAGGGGAGGGTTAAGTTTTTCATAGCTCACAAAAGGGATTTTTTTTAATTTTGTCATAATTTTTTTGACTCTAGGAATCGGGTAGCCCCTCCTATAAATTGTAGTACATCTAGTAAAAAAATTTCATGTGACCAGTGACTTTGGCACAACACACCCTTCAGTACCATGGGGACAAAGGGAAACTGAAACTCGTGACCTCTTCCATGCAACAGGATGCTTTAGCCAATTGAGTCAAGGCCCCTGTCCCTATTTTTCCATAATTTGAAAAGGCATTTTTTTTTTGTTTTTGTGTAACTTTTCAATGGGGAGTCAAATTTTTGATTGTGATAGTTATCAGAAAGCTCTTTTCGTACCAAAAAAAGTAGCATCGAGATGTTTTGGAAATTGTGCTATTTAATTGCAAATTTTAACCTCTGAAGTCAACTTTGTAAGCAAATTTCGATAGGGCATAACTTTCACCCCATTTATTGAAATTTTGCAATTTTTTAATTTCTATCAAAATTTTGCAAGGAATTTGATTTTTCTTATAAAATTAAGATTTGGATAGTCAATTTTTCAAAATTGTAAAAATCTGTATGAGTTATAAATGAAAGATTTTGGCTTCTAATCTTCAAAACTTGTAAAATTTTCTTGCACATTATTTCGAGGGAGCTATAATCAACATTAATATTTCTTGGGGGGCTCTCTACATCAAGGGGGAAATCTAGGTGTTTTCTTCTTTTCAATATGTTGGTCATGTGATCATGTCTCTCACATTTAATCCTTTCCATTTGAGTATTCTTCATAATCCTCTTAATAAATAAAAAATAAAGTGTGGATATTGTGGAAAGAAAAGGCATACAATAGAAGAATGTGGCTTCATCGAACCAAGGAACTAGAGAAAATTATTCTTTCCTTACCTAATCCTCTAGTTCCAACACATGCAAAATCATCATCTAGTCTCACTCAGACATTCTGTGTGACATCATCATTTGGGGATGAACAATGTAGTTTGATGACTTGCATTGAGATCTCATCACCTATATCACACGTTGATACATCCGAATCTAGTGTTGACTCATTCATGAGTTCTTATTGATTTTTTGCATCAGGACTTTGCTTTTGTCATTCTAGATCCACTACATAGGGATGCATATTTACCAAACATCACATATTTGTTTGTAGAATCCTAGATTACAAATTTGGATGACACCATTGAGGATATTTGTCTTCTATTTTATGACAACTTTGGTGAAGTTACATCATCATTTCCATCTTTGGATATTGCTCTTGTCTCGTCTAAATTAGATTTTACCGTGACAGGTTGTGCAAACATTCATGAGTTGACTTATTCAACTCAAGTATCATTATCTGCAGTAGTATTAGATTCACATTGATCCAAATATAACAATACATTCATGGTCTTTGTTCCATAATATTTTATGATACTTGATCCATCTTATCAACATCTGTCACACATCAACATTGGCTTGGAGATAATTGAGTATCATTCGAAGGCATCATTGACATGTTTTTTGTCTTTGGATTATGTGCATCATTCAAAGAAATTCACCTTACTTCCTGTATATTCCTATTTGGAATGAGAGTTCTTATTGCACACTTTTGTGGTGTTGTTTCTTCCTAAAGGGTTAAATGTTGTTCAATATTCATGGATTTGTTAGATAGGGGTTAGGATCCAAATCCAAATAGCAAAGATAATAGCAACCACTCTATTAAATCTAAGCTAAAAACCCAAATCCAAAGAAAGCAAGAAAAACCAACATAGAAATAAAATAGGAACAAAATTAAAGAAAACTCTCAATGTTGAACTTGGAAAACCTTCCTCGCCTCTCCTCAAATCTTCCTTTACAAGTTTTCCTCAGTTTTTGTTGTATGCAAGTACCTGCAAATGTAAGCACGAATGTTGGAGATATGTGTTTGTTAAGCCAAAATGATGGAGAAATCATTCTTTTATAGAAGAGCTATTCAAACAGACGAACAAGATTAAAATTCTAGAAAGATGCCAAGATCAATGGTGGAGGATGAATGCACCACATAGTGGTAGGGTTAGGGATAACTAAGGATAGACGGTCAAGATTGAAAGAAGACCGAAGAGAATCAATGGTCAAGATTTGAAATGAGAAAGTGGACCTGGGAAGTAGTGGAGAAAATTATTTAATTTGGGAGAGCATGTGGGCCATTAAATAATAATTTTTAATTCAAGAAGGGAATCTTGAAAATTAAATAATATTGTTATTTAATTTGGGAGAGGAAGTGGAGGAATAAAATAAATTATTTAATTCACGGAAGGCATCTTTGACCATATTTTAAATTTGGTAAAAGATATGGAGGAATAAATAATCATTTTAGGTTATTTATTTATGGAGAAAGGGACAAATGAATACTTAATTTAAAAGTCATTATGCAACTATTTAAATTAAATATAGAGGCAAATGAAGAAAGTGGAATTAGATAATTCAATCAAATTAATTATTTAATAGAGGAAAGGTGGTAAGAGGGAGTTAAATAATTTTAATAATTATTTAACTATAGAAGGATGAAAAGGATAAATGAATAGATAAATAATTAGGAATAATTATTTAACTATAGATGAATAATGAAGAGCAAATAATTAAATAAATGATAATTTATTTGATTGATCAGAGGAGAATAAAGATCAAGAAATAAATTAATTAAATAATTAAAATTATTTGATTATGTAAGGAAGCAGACCAAGACAATGGAAAAATGATGCTCGCAGACCAAGATATTTTTTCAATGTCTACATTTTGTCGGACTCTTTGATATAATGTGATTTGAGCATTGTGTCAAATAATAAATAATAAAATTAGGTTCAGATCATGCCCCAACGTACCTCGGTGAAGGTGGGATAGACCTATGTCCCCTCATAATTTTTTTCAATTTTTTTTTAAAAATAAGAAATTATTCTGAAAAGCCACTTTGATGCACTGATAGGAGAAGAATTCAGCTTACGAGCCATTAGGATGATTGCAAATGGAAGATGTTAGTGCGAAGAAGATGTATGTTAGTATGGAGAAGACAAATGCCAGTGTGGAGTTATTCAAATGAAAATGGATGGATGTTCTTTCTTAATAGATGTTAACTTGCATGTTTATCATCATTGGGCATCAAAATTATAGCAAATGGAGCACAAATGGACCAAGGTGTGCTATGTTACCACTTGCAAAAGAAAAACAATCAAAAGACAATGCCAAAAGACAAGGAATTCCATGATTCATATTAAAGACCCAATTGCCCCAGCCTTTTTGTCAAGACAAACCACAAACATCAATCAAAAGAAAATAGATCATGATCCATTATCACCCCTCTAAATCCTTCGTGGGACATCCTTGAGGTAGCTAGTAACATGACCAAAGACCAATAAAAAAGATAAGACCAAATAGACCAACAAAGTCAACAACCATTTAGATAAGTTCCCAGAGTTTATTTGATGATGAGATTGATGAACTAACTGATTGACAGGTTTGATTGACCAATGTTGATTGATTGATAAGGTTGACCAATTGACTAATTGTTTGACCCAATAGATTGATAGATTGAATGACCAAGGTTGATTGATTGACCGACTAACCAATATGACAAGACTAGTCAATTAATTGATAAAATTAACCAATTGATAGGTTTGACCAGTTGACAAGATTGATTGACCAATGCCTATTACGCCTAGTTTCAAGAAAGACATATCTTGTATAAGGAAAAAATTAATCGACTGATTGAAAAGATTGATTGATTGATTGACCACACCTAATTTCAGGAAGGACACATCTTGTTTAAGGCAAACTTAATTGATTGAATGATTGATAATATTTATTGACCAATGTTGATTACACCTAGTTTCAAGAAAGACATATCCTGTTTAAGGAAAATGATAAGATTGACCAATGACCAGTGTCCTAATTCAGGAAGGATGCATCCTAAATAGGACAAAATGATAAGACCAATGTAAGATAATTGACTAGTTTGGATTGAAGACTTGTTGGATAGTTGATCTATTGATTTGTGATTTGGTTTAGATGTTTGATTTCTTTTAGACAAAAGACTCAGACATATTTGAAAAACCCTAAAGGACTGACCTAGGGCATTGGGGGCTCATCAATTGATGACCTTTTCGATGTTATACACATAGAGACCTCATAGTTCGACCAGACGTTGACCAAAATTGATATGGATTGTCAAAACCCTAAGGAAAAACCTAATGTCTTAGAGGCCCATCGAGTGGTGGCCTTGCCTACGTAGAAATACACAGAGACAACGTAGTTCGACCAAACTAACATAGATTGACTCTGACTCTGTTTAAGGAGTTTTTGATGTCTTATGATTTTTGTAGATTTTGAAGGTTTTTTTGTTTTTTTTTGGACTTTTGATGATTTTTTGATTTTTTTGAATTTTGATGATTTTTTGATTTTATTTTTATTTTTGATGATTTTCTGGTTTTTTTTGGATTTTTGATGATTTTTTTTTTTTGGATTTTTGATGATTTTTAAGGCTAATACCATGTGTAGGATCCTAGGAAGACATAAGTCAAGTAATTTCCCCTAGTCAAGTATGAGTCCAACTTATTATGGGTGAGTGGATTGATGGATGCAAAAGATGGTCATGAAAGTGAAGGACGCTAAATGCCAATGGTTCTTAGGCCATGTGAAGGATGACACAGATTTATTATGGACGAATGGGATTTTGTTATGAATGATAACTATAAGGATCATGACAAATGCATGTGAAAGATACCCACAATCAACCAAGCATGCATGCACAAGGATCCAAGGACAAACATGATCAAGTGCCCCTAGTCAAGCTTAAAACCAATTTATAGGTGATGGTGATGACAATGTTATTTGATATGGGAAGGAAAAATCCCAAAACAACATGAGGATTGGGAAAGACATATCTCATTGATGATAATGTAACTAAAGGATCAAGGTCTACAATAAGGCTAGGAACAAAGCCAATGAATGTTTTGGATGATGTGCTAGGTTGCATAACAAGATTGTATGGATTAGGATTGTTGCATTTGGAATGAACAACCTTAGGACTAGATGGGATTATGGAGGGAACTTGGATAAGTAGATTAGAATCCTTAAACCAATGACAAGGGAAAACCAATCCCAATGATAGGTATGAAAGGATAATGGATTGATTTTAGCAAAGGATACAAGACATGAGGATTATTGGTTGAAAGAATTATCATATGATCTCCAAGGACTATTTCACATATGAATAATTTATTTTCTCTGAGATATGGGTTTGGATAAATTCTATGAAGGCAATGACATGAAATTTCATGGATAGTGTATGACCAAAGGATAGACATGTCGATAATTTTCCCAAAACATGATTTATGTTTGTGCCCCATTTCTTATCAAGATCAAGGTAGGTGTGAGAATGGATGGAAAAGATATGGATTTGATGGATAGAATGTGTGAATGCTTGGTCTAGACTTGCTCCATCATGATCAAACAATCCAATGTTAGTCAATAAACAAGTCTAAAACAAACATTCCCCATGCAATTCATTGAAATACAATGAACAAGAAACAAAGCAAAGTTAAACAAATGAGAGCTAAGAAATCTTATTCAAAACATTCAAACTAGCATCCCATGGGGGAATTGGTGCTACTTTGATGTGGAAAGTAGCCCTTTCCCAATTCCTTCATGAACTTGATGAAGATTGTGTTCTCCTTGATGAAAATTGTTGATAACCTTGCTAAGATTGATGAAAACTATGAAAACTTGGATAAAAATGGACTCATTTGCTTCAAATATGTAGATAGTAATCTTGCATAAAGTTGTGGATCACAAATCAATAGAGAAGTCCTCTATTTATAGGAAAGAAGGATGGAGAAATGAGAAATAGGAAGAATGTGGGATTAAAGATAGACCAATGGCATTGTGCCACTTGTCAACATGTTATTGAAGAGAGGTGGAGCACATTTTGAACAGTGTGCAAGTTAATGCATATAGGTGGAGTTTGAATTTGAAGACATGACTTGCACAAGAGGGGATGTAAGAAGAGTAAATGCCAAGTTGGCTCAAGAAAAAGGACAAGTAAGAGACTTAAATGCCTTGTTGGAGGACAAGTCCTTTTGGGAGGGAGATTTCAAATTGGAGGAATATTCCAAAGAGATGTCATTTTTAAATGGAAAAAGAAGAATTAATAAATCAAATAAATTGATTTATATGTGCAAGTTGCAAAAGCTAGAGGATTTGAAGATTAGAATTAGGAGATAATTAGGATTTAATTAACTTAGGTGAAATTTAGTTGATATGACATTTGATTTAGATTTTTGGATTTATTTAAATCAAAATGAGAGGAATATTGAACATTAGTAATTTAATCAAATAAAGTTTGATTTATTCAATTAAATGAAGAACATTAGATATAATCAAATAAAGATGATTTATTTAATTAAAAGAGATGACAATAGGATTAATTAAATAAAATAATTTATTTAATTTAAAGAGGAACATTAGGATTAATTAAATTAAATAATTTATTTAATTAAAAGAAGATGAGATTTAATCAAATACAATTGATTTAATTAAAAGAGGAATCTTGATGAATTAATTAAATACGGATTATTCAATTAATTGGTTAGTAAAGAAGTGATTCAAGAAGAATTGATGTTAGTGAATCAGGATCGAGTGCATGATATCAATCGGGATAATTTACATGTCTACATTTTGCCCCTCTCAAGAAGCAATGTACCTGCTGCATTGGTTCAAAGAATAACCTTGTCGAGATCAAAATTAAAAAAAATTGATTTTTTTGGATGCCCCACTGCTGCCCCAACGAGAAGAATTATGCTGGTATATTGCCCCCTTGAGAGATCGGACAAAAAATTGGATTTTTGGGTGATTTCTCGAAAAAAGAGGACAAGCTACCCCACGGGTCCAGAAACGCTCCAGGATGTTGAAAATGTGCCAAAATGCAAAAAAAAGACCTGAATGAGCTTCAGTTGGGAAAAAACGGTGCCGGGGGCACAAAACCCTTGTTTGACGGCTAAAAAGGGGCAAAAAAACCCTAATTTTCATGCTTAAATAGCCTTGGAGGGCTCACTTTCCATTCATTTTTGCATTCACACTTTGAGAATTTTACCGTTTTGATCTCTGATCCTCCTTCAAAATGGCGCAAAGAGTGCTTCCCTGACACATTTCCAAGTGAGTCCGAGTGTACCAGAGACCTCCAAGCATAGGACCAGTGATATGTGATCCTAACCCGACCTTGAGTTTCAATTTTTAAGTGCATTTATTATGTTTTGAAAGGTCAAAGAGTCCAGCGTCGCTATATGGTGACACTAATAGTGCAAAATCGACGATGCTAGGGCTCAAACAATGCCGCTTGTGTGAATGGCGACGCCACGTCACGATTTGTCCTTAGGGATGCAAACTTCAAATGGCGACGCCGTGATTCAATTTAGGTTTTAGGGTTTCTAGGTCAAAGGGGCCCGCATTTGCCAATAGCGACATTGTAGCTTGATTTTCATTTTGAAAGGGTCAATCGTTGAGATTTGGATTTTCCAAAGGGTGACGCCATTGCAAATAGTGACGCAATCATTGTTCTTCTGTTGAAAACTCCAAATGAAGTAATTTTTTTTATTTTTACAAAATTTGACATTGTGGCCTTATGAATGCAGGAGGACAGAGAGCCTGTGCATTCACATGAGCATTGAACCTCAGTGCTGAGCAGATTGACTGGTCTACATGAGTTATGACAGGAGCACTTGGGGGAGATAGGCCTCTAGTACATTGCCTATGCACTCACTGTCAGGACCCACCTAGTGATGATGATTGTGCTTGTAGAGAGGTGGCATAATGAGACCTCATCCTTTCACCTTCCTACTAGTGAGGCTACTGTTATATTGGAGGACGTCTGGTTCATCTTGCGGTTGCCGATTCATGGCAAGCAAGTTATTTATGACAAAGATGTCAATGGTGACACATGCTGCAAGATTATGGAGGTTGATGATCTCACACTTTCTGAGGGCTAGATCGATCTAGAGTATTACATACATCGAGTGCCAAATTTTTGGCTAATTGTGGCAGCGATTATATGTGGACTAGTGGCTCCATATCGACGAGGCAAATAGTTCAGCTTGGGATGGGGCTTGGCTTGGGAGCGGATGCTTCAGGAGAGGACACTGTTTACCTGGGGTCGGGAGAGGACACTGTTTACCTAGGGACCATTGATGCTGGCCTCATTATATCATGATCTGCATGAGTCCACCTATTGTGTAGCTGAGTGATTGGCACCGGCGTTACATTATTACATATCTAGGCCTAGGAGCACATTATCGTGCTCTGACCGATGGTTACCATGGTTGATGTTGAGTTTTATTACCCAATAGTTTGGAGGTACAGGGGCAGCATCACTTTGAGGCATGGAGGATGGCTCGGCCTACCACATTGGAATTGTGTGATTGATGAGATGATAATGTTCTCCTGGAGGCCATGGTTATAGATGCTTGCCTAGTATGATGATTCCCAACAACTATTCTATGCTTGGTAGGGGTGCGAGCACACAATGATAGAGTGCTACCTGCTAGATAGGGTGGCTCGTCAGTTCAGGGATGTTCAGGATCGCCCCGATGATCAGTATGTGGCTATCTTCGCACGAACATCTAGAGAGACCACCTGGGGCCGGACAATTCTAGCATCCGATGTGGTCAATAGCATTAGGCAGCTAGTGGCTAGGCCGTGGGCCTATGCACAAGTACAAGTAGTTCTAGGCACCACATGTGCCTACAATGACTAGTTTAGACCCCCTCTACGGCTCACAGTCCTAGGGGTAGCGTTGCCACAGAGGAGACCCCGAGGTAGGACAATGAGGAGGGGATAGGCAGGACATATCCCAGGGGCACCTAGAGGAGGAGGTGGGCCATCTCCACGAAAACCAGATCAACCGAGAGATCATAGGGATGCCCACCAATAGAGGGACCAGCAAAGGGACAACCAACCACCTTGCCTACCTTAGCCACCATAGCCAAACCCATGAGACGCCTAGATACAACAACTACAAGGGAAGATTCAAGGGCTATAGGCCCAGTTATAGAAAATTACTGCAGAGAGGGACCGGGCTAGATAGAAGGTCCAAGTTCTCACTACAGAGAGGGATCGAGAGTGACAACAGAGGCAGGCGACAAAGTTGTAGCTAGCCTAGGAGGTCGGTAGGAGGTAGCAGCTAGAGAGCATGGATGCTTCATCTTAGGGGAGGACAATTCCTGGACAGATGTACCACGAGGCTGTGCGAGAGTTCGAGTAATACAGGTACCATTATTGGCAGGTTGTACCTATCGAAGCTCAAGTGCTAGAGTACTCTCAGCAAACAAGGATGAGATAGACAAATGATTGAGCTGAGAGACAAGCGGGCGAGGGGAGCAGCCACCAGGGCTAGCTACTGTATATAGTTTTGATCGGTAGCATTCAATTCTTTTTGGGACTCACATGCTCCATTTTTGATAGCCATGTGGGAATTATATACTAATTGATACACATACACATGATTCTGATTTGTACCATGAAAGTTATATTTTTTGATAGATATGATATGATCGATTTACTATGCGATGTGTATTTTATCTATGCATTATGGATGGATGTATTTGATGTTCTATATGTGATGTAATTCTATATGATATGATGCGATGTATGATTATGTAGATATTCATGGATGTTATGGATGCATTTCCTTTTTGTATTATTTCTATGCACTTTTATGATGATGATGCAGGAGTATGGATGTATGGATGTAAATGTTTATGATATGAAAATGATTTTAATATGCTTAGATTAATAGATCTATATTATGCCCCTAATGGATTATGGGATGTTATGATTATGAGATGTATGGGATGTCATGATATGCTCCTTTTCTTCTTCTTCTTTTTTCAGTATCTTTTTTATGTATGAAATGATGATGCATATATGGATGATATGATGAAGCCTATATGATGATGCAATGGATGCAAATGTATGGTTTATGAGATGCTTAGAATAACCAATCTATATTATGCAATAATGAGAAAGCAATGCATGTGAGATTATTAGTGTTTCCTATTATGATATGGATGATATGCAGTATGCTGACAGTTTGTGGCTGCAAAATGGATGCATTGGTGATGTTTAGTTGACCGTCATGGTACCATGTTAGTGCGAAGAGAAGAAAGAATAAATGAGATACTGAAAAGAGGATCCAACAAGTCCATGATCTACAAGACTTTATTAGAGATGGGGATGAATGATGACGATGTACTAATTATTAGGAATTAGGATTTTAAAAGGGCTTACTTACCTTATGTTTGATAACACACATAGGCACAATGCATCAATGTATAAAGAACCAAGATGGCCTTGCACCTAGTGTGATGGACTTTGACTCAACAATTAGATAGGAGTATTCCTGTTCACTCTTGACATATGGAAACCTTACTAGGATGTACTTCAGATATTTCAAACATCTCAGACCAAAACATGGAAAGGAAAAACCTAACAATGTAATAGTCAACAAGCTATCCAAAACACCTTCCATCCACACCTAATAAAGCAAGTATTCGCCGAGGTTATATTACAAGAATATCCAACAAGCACAAAAAACAAAAGATGATGATTGTTGCCCCATTCCTTTCTCTCTAAATCCCTTTGTTTGGACATCATCAAGAGGTCATTGAAATGAGCGTAATAAGATAAGTCAAAAGACAAAGATCAAGTAAACAAACAAGCTAATGTACTTCATATCTCTAGCCAAGACTAAGCTACGGTGATGATTGATGTTGATGTCCATTGTAGGAAGGATGCATCCTAGGACATGATGTTATCAGATGATGGTGAGATTGACTAGATGATGGACTATTAATACCAAGAGTTGACCAACTTGTTTACCTACTGACCTAGACTTGAGACCTTAACGCTTGAGTTTTCAAAATCGCGACTTGGTTTTGATTGTTTCACCAAAGGTTGGGGGTGATGATGACTTATTATGAGTGGATGTTTATTGCGGGTGAAAGCGAGATGGGAAAAATGTATTTTTTTCAAATATTTGGATGTTTTTGATGTCTTTGAAATATTTTGAGGTTGATTTTGGTATTTTCAAGATGTTTTATAAATGCTTTGATTTTCAAAATTTCCAGTGTTTTTGTGTTTTCTGAGATTTTGACCAAGAGACTAACCTAAAGGCCTATCCTAGGGGCGTCGGGGGCTGATCAAAGATTAACCTTGCCTACATTATACATGCAAAGACCACGTATTCGATTGACACAACATCATTTATTGATGAGATATGAACAAATGGATTGCTAGTTTATTATGACGGACTCCTAGAGGACTGACCTAAGTGTCTTGGGGGATGATCAAAGATCAACCTTGCCTACGTTCAGAGCTCAGAGACCTGTAGTTCGACAAGATGACTCTATTTTTTGAAATTTTGACCTATTTTTTTGGGTTTTTGACATGTTTTGAATGTTTTTGGATTTTATGATTTTATGAGTGTTTTTGGTTTTTTTTATTTTAAGGAAGACTTCAAGAATATACACAAATCTGATCCAATATAGGTATAAGAACATGCCCCCAACATGATGCAATAGAATACTCCGATATAGGCAAGACAAACTGGCCTTAGGAATGTGCCAAGTAGTTCTAGGAGGGATCATGATACAAACACATGATCAAGCTATGATGTAAACACAAATGGGTGGTGGATGGAGATATGGAAGTGTGATGGATGAATGATTTAGAACAAGTCATGGAGATCTTGGTGGATGGAAAGTGATTATTTACACGAGGTGCCTATTTTCTAGGTTTTCACCAAGGTACTTTCCCAAAGCACCACCGAAGTGGTTTTCACTAGAGGAAAATTTTTCTCTTTACTGTTTTCAATCCTTTTTCTAATTTTTTTGGATTTTTGGATTTACACCTTGGAAATTTTAAGCATAAAACTTTTTGAGATGGGAGTTGTTAATGGGCTCCTATAGAGGCTCTCCTTTAGGTGTTGATAACTGATATGCCCCTGATTTGTAGCTCATTGTGACAATGAAGGGTCCTAACCAATTGGGTTCAAATTTTCCCTTTCTATCTAGATTCCATACATTTTTATGATTCTCCTTCAGTACAAGCTCTTCGACTTGAAAATTTTAGCTCCTAATTTTCTTGTTGTAGCTCCACTTGAGATGGTTTTGGTAGACTTTCAAATGGTTTAAGGAATCCATGCGCCGCTCATCCAGTAATTCCAACTTGTTCAATCATGATACCTGATATTCTCAGGGATGGCAGCTTGATCTCAATGGGGAGGATGGCTTCTAATTTGTAGACCAGGGAGAAAGGGGTTGCGTCTATAGGCGTGTAGATACTTGTTCGGTAGGCCCATAAGGTGAGATTTCACTGCAAGTGCCAGTCACAACCAACTTCATTGACTATCTTCTTTAGGATTTTCAAGATGGTTTTATTTGTAGCCTCCGCTTGGCTATTTCCTTGGGGGTAGTATGGAGTGGAGAAGCGATGTTGGATACTGAATTTTTGGCATAGCTTTCGAACATCCTAGTTTTTGAAAGGTGTCCCATTATCTGAGATAATTGCTTATGGGACACTGTAGCGGCAAATTAGGTAGTTCAAGATGAAATTGGAATTTTGTTTTCCTGTGATATAGGTAATGGGAATGGCCTCTACCCACTTCATGAAATACTCATTGGTGGTGATGATGAACTTATGTCCACTAGATGAGGTGGGTGTGATTTTTCCAATGAGATTGAGCCCCCATTGTGAAAAGGGCCAATATGTAATGATCGAGTGGAGCTCCTGAGCTAGTGCATGGATGAGGTCCCCATGCTGTTGACACTGCAAACACCTTCAGACATAGTCATGAGCTTCCTTCTCCATTGTAGGCCAGTAGTACCCAGTCCTTAGCAGTTTCTTAGCCAAGGTCATACCACTTGAATGTGACCCACAAATGTCATTGTGTACCTTAGTTAAAGCAATCAAAGCTTCCTCAATATTAAGGCATCGTAACAAGGTTCCCTCAATACTCCTACTGTATAAGGTGTCTCCTAAGATAACAAAGCATGATGATTTATTGACAAATGTTCTTTTAAGGTTTAGGGTGATATCAGCGGGGCAAACTCCTATTCTCAAGTAGGTGTACATATATCATGATACCAGGGATCACGAGGACCAACAATTTGACACACGAATTCAGATTCTGGTATCTCGAATGCTGGTACGAGAAGCTGCTCTATGAGGAATTCTTACTTTGGGATATCCAGTAGTGATCCGATTGTTGCCATAGAATCTGCTGCTTTATTATTTTCTCTCGATATTTTCTCAAATGTGATAATAATGAAGAACTTTTTGAGGCTTTCCACCAGTTTCTTGTATGGAGTCAACTTGTTGTCTTTCGTTTTGTATTCATCATTTACCTAGTTGATGATTAGCTAAAAATCTCCATAGAATCTGAGTGCCATGATCTTCCATTGTACTGCTATTCTGAGTCCTATAACAAGAGCCTCATATTCTGCAATGTTGTTTGTGCAAGGAAAATACAACTTATATGATTTGGGTATGCAATCTCCTTGTGGTGTAATGAAGAAGACTCTAGCTCCTGAACCGTGTTGTGTGTAGGATCCATCAAAATATACTTTTGAGTGATCTACCACATAATTAGGTTAAAGATTGATTCATTGGGGAACTCTGATACAAGTGGGTTCTCTAAATACATCAGTGCTTCTACTAGCTAGTCTGCAATTGCTTGTCCTTTAATGGCCTTCCGTTCTACATACTCAATGTTGTGTTCTATCAGGACCATAACCCATTTAGTTGTTTGCCCTGTGAGCGTTATGCCGATTGGTTGAGGTTTTCCATGAGATCGAGGAGATTGAGGTAACTCTCCTATTACAAAGGAACTCTTTTTCATTTTGTAATCCCCACACCCATTGTCTTGGATAATGACTTTGATATTAGAGATGTCAAGAATGGTGGGTTTCTTTGTCTCAGAAGTGGAGGCAAGGGTAGATGGGTCTACATATGGAATCATGGGGCTTCATCATTCTTTGGGACTTGAGGGATTTTGTAGTACTTTACTTCCACATTCTTGCAATAATAAAATGGCTCAGGATCACCAAGGATTGTGACCTCTTGACCTTGATAAGGAAACTTGACACATTGATGGAAGGTGAAGGCAAAAAATTGCATCCCATGAATCCATGGGTGCCCCAGGAGAATATTATAAGGTAATTCAAGATTAAGGACTTGGCATGTGGTTTCCATTATAGCTGGCCATACTTGAATAGGGAGTTGAATAGTGCCTTGAGACACTCATTCCTGATCATCGTATGCTCTAATTGTGATACCTTTACCTTTTTCAATATCTTCAGAGAATACCATACCTTTTATTAGCTTGAGAGTACAAATGTTCAATCCTACACCTCTATCCACCAAGACTCTTTTAACTTTATTCCTATGGACCAAGACCTCGAGATGGAGTGCACGATTATGAGATGGAGTACACGATTATGAGATGGTTGCATTGGGAAGTCCTGGTCAAAAATTTTTAGGAGATGTGGTGTGGTAATGTGTCCAACCATAGGTTGGAACTGGTCTATGTCAAGATCCATTGGGAAAAAAGATGTGGCCAATGATTCTTCTAGGATTTTCCTATGTGCAAGAAATATTTTCAGCAACTCCATGATGGAGATTTGGGTGGGGGTTCTTTTCAGCTGGTCCAAGACATTATAGCCATCAAGAATTGACTTTGAACTGGTAGCAGATGCTTTGGGTGCTTGGGATGGTCCTGGAATGGTAAATTTTACCCCATGTGTGGTGACTCCATAGTCGACTTGGGATCCCTTGATATTGACAATAGTAACACATTCATCTAAGGGTGTAACAACATCCAAGGATGCAACCACATGGTCATAAACATGGTCCACATTATTATAATTTGTCTTACCACTGTTGTTCCCCTTTTTGTGATCTACCATCAGATTCATGTATATCTTAGATCTTGATTTCTGAAAGGTTGTTCAATGTTTATGGTTTTGTCATTGATAAGGTCTTGGATCAAATTTTTCAGTCCCATGCAACTGGTTGTTGTGTGTCCCTTTATCTTGTGAAAATCACAAAGTTGTTTTTCATCATACCATGGTGGTTTGAATTAAGGTTCTTGATAATTGTCATAGATGGGGATCTTGATGAGATTTTCCTGGACTAGTCGTTGCATGACAGACTCAATTGGTTCCTCGAGTGGTGTGTATTTCTGTTTAGGGGGATACTTCCTTGGAGGTGGTCCCCCTTGGTTGTTCAAGTTATTAACCTTCTGATTGTTTGGTTGTTGTGATATAGTGTTGGCTTGTGTGTTGTTTTGGTTGTTGACTTGTGGTTGTTGATATGACTGTGTATTTTTCCTTGGGGCATTGATCACAACTTAGGCGACAACAACACCATCGTTAGTGATATTCTTGTTCTTTGCCCATGTGCAAGATTTATCGTTGTAATTGGTTGATGGGCGGTTGTCTTGATAAGTGGGTGTCCCCCCTTGTGTGATAAGGGCCCGCTCGATGTTGAGCACCTTGGGGATCAACTAGTCATATGTGGTGATGCATTGCATTTTTAGATGGAAGGACAAAGTTCCTTCACGATTATCAATGATAGTGTCGATTTGTTGTTCTTTTGGCATTGTCCATTTGCTCCTGTTGGCCTTGGATTTCCATCGTTGTAAGAAGAATGCAAATGTTTCCCCCTTAGCTTGTTTGAGAGTAGGTATTTCTTCTAGACTTACGTCCATGCCTATGTTGAATGCGTAGTTCTGTATAAATGCGTCCATAATTTCTTGGAACTTTTTTATTCTAGGGGGAAGACGGGAGAACCATTCCATTGTTGGGCCAACCAAACTTCGAGGGAATCGTTGCATTAGATAAGTTTCATCGTATGCAATTTCCATACAATGTACTTGGAATTCCCTGATGTGATCTTCAACGTTACCAGTCCCATGATATTTTTCAAATTTAGGTATCTCAAACCCCTTTGGGAATGTGACCATTACAAGGCTCCTGTCAAACAGATATAGGCACAAATTCTTTGGTGTTTTTGTTTCTTCCCTGATTGGAGGTGTAGCACTTGTTATGAAATAAATTTGATTTGTGCAGACACATCCTCTTGTGGATCAGGTGGTGGGATGAAAGTGTTTTGAGGTGGTGTGACCATTGGAGTGATGGGTGGATTTTTTTGTGTGTTTGTGGGAGGTGGTTGCAAGTTTTTCTATGTGATTAATGCTTATTGATATGCCTAAATTTTTGGTTGTGCCAACAATGCTTTTTGTTGGTCTTGCTATTGTTGTGCCAACAATGCTTGTTGGGCTACTAGCTGAGCTGCTTCTTGTTGTCCTTGGTATTGCTGCAAAGCTTACTAATAGGCTTGCTACTGAGCCGCTTGTTGTTGTACCTAATATTGTGCTTGCGCTTGAGCTTGTTGGGCCTGATACTGAGCTTGTGTCTGAGCTTGAGCTTGTTGGGTGGCTTGTGCAACCTATGCAGCTTGTGCAGCTTATTATTGTAACAAAGCTTGAGCTTGCCCTTGAGCAGCTTGTTGCGCTTGTTGTGCAGCTTGTTGTGCCTGTGCTTGTTGAGCAACTTGTTGTGTAGCTTGTATATCTTATTGATTTTGAAATTATTGAAGTTTCCTTTGATAGGCTTGTTGAGTAGCTTGCAATGTGATACTGTATTGGTTTTCCATGTTTGGTTTTGGTGGTGGTGGTGGAGGATTTGGAATAGTGTGAGATGTTGTGACAAGAGTTTATTGAGGTGGTTGTTGAGGGCTTGTTGGATTGATGATAAGAGGTTGTGTGGTGGATGGTGCAATTGATATGATAGGTCCTTGGGATACCACATTTATAGATGGTGTCATGATATATTGTGTTATTATGATTGGTACCACCTGGTGTTGTGATATCGGTGGCGTGATTAGAGGATTTGGTATGTTGATTTGATTTATGATTGGAGGATTGATTTGATTGAATTGATTGAAGATTGGTAAAGGGGGTTTCTCCAAACTGAGAATTGGTGTGGATGTCAATGGTAGAGGGGGAAATGGTGGGAAGAAAGGTGGTGTGTTTCCTTGAGAAAGTGATGATGATAAGGGATCAAAGATTCCCCCTTGTTTGTGAGATCATGGGAAGAGAGACTTGTGTGTTAAGGGAATATGCCAATGTTGTAGAGAAGGTGTATGGATTGTTGGTGTCATGAAAGACAAGCATAACGTATGGGTGTTTCAGATCTTGAGGGACATATTGAACCAAGATGGTGTTTGCATCCAAGTCTTGGTTGTTTACAAGGGTATGTGTTTGAAGAGCATGAAGCAATGAACTCCCCTTGGTAACCATGGGTTGACTGGGTGCATGAGATGATGTTGGTTGCGGGATGGATTGAATGATGGTTTGGAAGGAAGGTGTGAGTGACACTGGTGGCATAATTCCAAGAGGTTTCTCCACAATAGTGCTTAAATCATAATAAAAAGGGAGTTTATCCCCTTTTTTTTTCTAATTCTAGCATGTATTGTGAAGGATTAAGTCTCATTATGGCATTGACAATTTTGTGAGCTTTGGGATTTTGGACCATTTCTATGATTTCGTCTTGAGTCATCCCTAGGACATTATTGGTGATGTCCTCCACTTGGAAACCTCCCTCTTGAGGATCTTGTGGAAGTTGAGGAAGGTTGAGTGGAGGATTGCTAGACTCGATGGGATTGATTTCGGGAGTAGTTTGACTCAAGTCACTTGAAGTAGTTGTTTCTTTGTTGGTTTCCATGTTTTTCTTGTGTTGAGATCTAGTTTGGACCATAAAATGAGGATCAATTTTCAGGAATGTGGGAGGTGAACCTCTAACTCCTTAGATTGATCTAAACTTTAGGCACAAAAAATAAAATCTAGGATATTAAGGATCAAAGGGTGGTGATGAGATAAATGAAAGATGGATGATGTGAATGATTAAACTCTTAAGAAATCTTGAAGGAGAAACTAGACTTTGGGACTTTTAGATTTTAAATTTTGGATTTGATTTGATTTTGATTTTAATTTGATTTTGATTTGATTTGGATTTTGGATAATGAACTCATAAACCCCAAGATGTTGGATGTTATCAAGGGATAAACTTGTTCACAAGGATTGATAATTTAACTAAATGTATGAAGAAGGATTCATCTACACACACCTAGTCAAACAAGATGATTTTGATTTGATTTAAAGGATTTTCCAAAAGTCTAGCATAGAGGATTTTTTCAAGATTTCTAAGAGTTGTTTGTGAGACGATTTTGATTTGATGTTCGAGGATGGGTGAAAGTGTTGATTTTGATCCTAAGTGAACCTAAAGATACTTTTTCTTACAACACCTCGGTATTGAAGAACATGCTATACTTACTATGAGAGAAACTCAAACCTTTGAAAAAGACTTGGTTTTGGCAATAATAAAATGAGTACAAGTTGGGATTGTCTTTTGATGAACGTTTGTAAAATTTATAGACCAATCTTTCCCTAACTTCATAAAGCATGGACCGATGTTTCTTGAGAGCTTTTGGACTAAGACCTTTGGACTTTGGTTTTCGGATTTTGATCTTTCGGGAAATCATTTGAGAAATCACATGTATGGGGTTCAATTATTTCTTATCTTTGCTTAATGAGTCCTTTTTATCACAAACACTTTTCTTGCTTAGTTTTTCAAAATAGATGTCTAATGTCCCAATATCCTTGCATCCCACAAAGTCCATTATGTGGAAATCAAGAAAATCAAGGAAATAGTTCCCTAATGTTGACTTTAGTAAGAGAAAATTGAGATATAAATCCAAATGCTTAGAAGGCTCTAAGGATGAAATCCCTAGGGACAAGCAGTAACACTTGGATTTTTCAAAGGTATTTGCTCCTCCTAAAGGGTTTGAAATTCTAATGATTTAGTTGAATGTTTTTTTTCCAATGTTTTAGATCCAAACAAAGTGTTTTGATTTCAAAATGATGCACAACCCTAGGATAGAAAGAGACAATATTTGTTGAATTCCCACTTGGATAAATCCAACTGCACCTATTCTTAGTGAATGATTAGAAGCTTGACCACACTGTCTCCCCTCCATGTCACACACTTCTCGGGTCAGCCAATTTTCAGTTCTCATGTATCTCCCATGATGAACTTCTCATCTCTACTAAAAACTGCAAAAATGTGGGACGGCTTCAGAACGACCGTTCTTGCACCAAAAAATAGTAAGGATTTTGGCCTCTATAAAAATTGGTTCTTAGTCAAGGTAATCAGGGACATGGCACCTTGAGAGCATCCAACAAGCCAGTAAAGGCTTTAATCAATCCTATTAGGGGCTCTTATACTTTTTATAGTAGTACCCCGTTCTGAAAGACACTGTACGACTAAGGCCTACATACCATGAGGACTTGAAAGTTTAGTATTATCCTTTTATATACCAGCCCAAGTGAAAAACCAGTTGGAGTCGCCTTCAAATTGGTCTTAGGCAGGCCCCTCTAAAGGTGAACAATAGCGAGCAAGCATATCCATAGTTTGATCAATCTTTGTTTTCATGAACAAAGAGAGAACACACGTGATATACCTATCTCACACTAGCAAGATTTGTTCAATTTTAAAAGCCCAAATTGAAGTGTGGAGGTAATCTTTTAGACAACCTAATATCACAAAAAATACTTGATTCTCAAGATTGTCGTTAAGCGCGAGAGAAGTGCATACGCCTTTTAAATGATATTAGTTTGTAAAAAATATTACAAAGTAAAGAAGAAACGTGTTCATTTTAGACCTCAAAAGCAGTAATAGATTCTTTTTATAGCACCGAGATGAAATGTTTGAAGTTGCTTGTTCAATTCTTAAAATCCAAAACCAACTCTAATAAATTCCTAATGTTCTTTTTAACCCTTTGATTGTTCTTTTTAAAACCCAAACGATATTTATTTGAGTCCTAAAATAGAAGATAACAATATCCTTAAAAAATGGGATTATAAATGTTCCCAAAGTGTTTAAAAACACTTGTTAAATCATGAGATAATGTCATAAGGAATATTCTCCTTGTTTCCTCCTTCCCTTCTTGAAAACCTCAACCTACAAAAGTTGATTAGCCTACAGAAAACAAAGCCCCAAGAGAGGTTAAAAGTCAAAGGTGATCAATATAAAAAGCACATGTTAAAATAAAAATGAAAAGTGACCTTTTACCCAACTCCAGCATCACAATCCATGGAGGCGCCACTGTTTGGAGAAATCAGTGTCGCTCTATGGAGAAATAGAGACTGCGATTGCATCACTATTTTCTCCCAGTGTCACACTTTGGAGTTTGATTGGTCCGGCCCTCTGGTAAATTATTGTAGCATCACCTTTTGGAGTAGAGGTAGCATCACTATATAGCGACGCTGGACTAGTAGCGTAATTCTTTGAGTTCCTCAGCATCACTATTTCCTGAAAGCACATAAATTTGAAAAAAAAATAGCGGAATTTGACCAAAAAATGTGTTAATTTTGAAAGGTGCCCCTCCTTCTAGCGCCAAAATGTGAATTCTTGGTCTAGACCTACTCCAACATGATCAAACAATCCAATGTTAGTCAATAAACAAATCTAAAACAAACATTCCCCATGCAATTCATTGAAATACAATGAACAAGAAACAAAGCAAAGTTAACCAAATGAGAGCTAAGAAATCTTATTCAAAACATTCAAACCAACATCCCATGGGGGAATTGGTGCTACTTTGATGTGGAAAGTAGCCCTTTCCCAATTCCTTCATGAACTTGATGAAGATTGTGTGCTCCTTGATGAAAATTGTTGATAACCTTGCTAAGATTGATGAAAACTATGAAAACCTGGATAAAAATGGATGAACTTTGCTTCAAATCTGTAGATAGTAATCTTGCATAAAGTTGTGGATCCCAAATCAATAGAGAAGTCCTCTATTTATAGGAAAGAAGGATGGAGAAATGAGAAATATGAAGAATGTGGGATTAAAGATAGACCAATGGCATTGTGCCACTTGTTAGCATGCTATTGAAGAGAGGTGAAGCACATTTTGAACAATGTGCAAGTTAATGCATATAGGTGGAGTTTGAATTTGAAGACATGACTTGCACAAGAGAGGATGTAAGAAGAGTAAATGCCAAGTTGGCTCAAGAAAAAGGACACGCAAGAGAATTAAATGCCTTGTTGGAGGAAAAGTCCTTTTGGGAGGGAGATTTAAAATTGGAGGAATATTCCAAAGAGATGCCATTTTTTAATGGAAAAAGAAGAATTAATAAATCAAATAAATTGATTTATATGTGTAAGTTGCAAAAGCTAGAGGATTTGAAGATTAGAATCAGGAGTTAATTAGGATTTAATTAACTTAGGTGAAATTTAGTTGATATGACATTTGATTTAGATTTTTGGATTTATTTAAATCAAAGTGAGAGGAATATTGAATATTAGTAATTTAATCAAATAGAGTTTGATTTATTCAATTAAATGAAGAACATTAGATATAATAAAATAAAAATGATTTATTTAATTATAAGAGATGACATTAGGATTAATTAAATAAAATGATTTATTTAATTTAAAGAGGAACATTAGGATTAATTAAATAAAATAATTTATTTAATTAAAAGAAGATGATGAGATTTAATCAAATACAATTGATTTAATTAAAAGAGGAATCTTGATGAATTAACTAAATAAGGATTATTCAATTAATTGGTTAGTAAAGAAGCGATTCAGGAAGAATTGATGTTAGTGAATTAGGATCGAGTGCATGATATCAATCAAGATAATTTACGTGTCTACAAATGGAAATGCAATGAGAAAGGCATGGGAGATGCGACAAATTTCCCCCAAGTATAATGGTCCACATAGATAAATGCTCTTACACATGACACTTGTTTTCTAGGTTTTCATCATTATACTTATCCAAAGTGCCATATAAATGGTTTTCACTATTGGAAAAAAATTTCTCTTTACTTTTTACTTATTATTATTTTTTATATAGCCTTGATGTTCTAGATGATCCTTAATTATTCTGAATCATTTGATGGCATTGATGTAGATGTTGGTGTGATGATATTCCAATAGTGATCTTTATGGAGTAGTTGTCTTGTTAGGATCATAGCACTTGCATACAACTGATCAATGTCATTGTGATCCTCTCTGACACTAGGTTTTTCCTTATCGAAATACACACATTGTGATAGAGTTCCATGTGAGTCCTTATGATAAAGAGTTGCTACCAAGATGCGACAAATTTGTGAAGTAGGATTTTTAGACTTTAGGCAAGATGTAGGATTATGATGGATGATGGTAGGTGTGGATGGACTATTTGGCATTTTGGATGTAGCAATTTTTATTTTCCAAACTTGGGATGGTGGATGATGGAGTTTGGAATTGGAATTTTTTCTTTACTTGATCCATTTTTCTTTGGGATCCATTTTAACTTTATTTGTCCACTTGGATTTTTGCATTCAATGGCATTTGATATTTGATTTTGGACTTTAGACTTGTAAGAATTTTTTTTTTTGGTTCCAATTGATGGGTTTAATTATCATGGAATGATGGTTTATGATTTGGATGGAAGGAGTGTTGGAAGCAATCTTATGACAAGGAATACTCATGGCCCCAATTTTGATGTTTGTATTAGATAAACTTTCCCCTAATATCGTGGAGTTATCACTAACACCATTTGATTTGTTGATTGAAGAAAAACCAAGACCTTGACGTCTAGGATTTTCATGAAACTGTATTGGCTCTAGAATTCATTGCTCATGTAGGGCCCCTAGTCCTCTTCCTTGATACTGCATGCTTTGAAATATTCTATTTGTGATGGTTTAAATAGTTTTTATTTTGAAAGCAAGATGTGAACCCATCATTGTGTATGTGAAAAAATTTTCTTGGAATCTTCTTCTCTACAAGAAAGCTTGATTTGATAAAAGTGGATGATCCTAGTTGATAGGATATTTTGGATTTATCATTCATCATGATTGTTTCTTCTTGATCATTTGGGATGTCAATTTGATCCATGGTAGCTTTTGTATCTTCTTCTTTGGCTTTGAAAAGGTGAAAAATTGTGGTCTCTCTTTCACCTTTAGGGTTTTGGACCTAAAAGGAGAGGACATTCGTACGCTCTTCTCTCAAGAACAAACCCTTGAGATTTCAATGCAAAAGAGATTGAAATATTACAAAGGGATTGTCTTAAAGGATGAATGATATCTAATGAGGGGTTCACCACCAAGTTTAGACTTGGAAAAGACAATGCAATGCAAGTTGTAAGGTAAAACCCTAATTGAATTCAAACTAACCCTAAATGACCTAGAATGATGAACAAAATATAACAAAAAGTTATGAAATAGAAAGTGTGCACCTAGAAGAATAAACAAGGAAGAATGGAGGTCTGGAGTTCTAGAAAATATGTTGTTAATGATGACTGGGACTCATTTTCCAAGTTGGGGGAATTAGTCTAGTTTCTGGAAAAATGTGGAGATACAGGTTTCAGCCAAAGGGGTATCCGGATTTGTGAAAATCTCTATTAGGCCTATATAGTGGGACTCATTCACCACTTGTGACAAATTAGTGCACTTCTACTTTTTTGGAAGTTTGGGACCTGATTTTGTTCCTCTCAATTTGCTCTGCTCTTTTTGACTAGTTTTTGGATCCGAAACTATAAATTGTCACCTTTAGACCTTCTCCAAACTTCTCCAAGGCTTGATGACAACTTTAGGGATTTGAAATTTTTTCTCTAACTTTGCTTCTTGAAAAATATGTAGCCTAGCTCTACAAATCACACACAAGAAGGGAAAATGTTGTTGGAATAGGGGTTTGCCTTGGTCAAACCCCTTTATGGAAATTAATCCTTGAAATGAAAGAAAATATGAATGATGAATGATGAATGAACAAATAAAAATGGTTAAACTCACCAAACCCTAGCAATTAGGTGCTACAAATATGCTTGAAATGGTTGCAATGGATGTGGTTCTTGACTCTTGCTTGAATGATGTTGATCTTGCTTGAAACACTTGCTTGGATCATGAACTCTACATCACAATTGTTAGCACGATAACAAACATGAAGAATGCAATCTTTGACATGATGATTGGCACTTGAATTCTACTCTAAGATGCTTGATAATCTACCCTTGAATTCCTTTGAATGCTCTTGTGAAATCTTGAATGCTAGGTGTTGAATATGAGTGAAAGAATATTTATACTCAATTATGTAAGAATTATCGAAATTACAACACTAAAGCTGACATCAGATCTAGGAGAATAAAATCCGATTAGAAATTTTATTTAAATTTGAATTTTGGTCACATGGGACTCATTCGCCCAAGGTGGCGTATGAGTCCCACCAGATAATGTATGGGACCAAAAATGAAAAGTGCTTAGAAATGTGTGAAACCTGCATTGGGGCCAAAAAGACCTAGGTGGAACTCATTTTCCCAAGGTGGAAAATGAGTCCTAGACACTAAATTTGGGCCACACAAGCTAGGAACACCTGAATTATGATTGGTCAATGATTGGTGTCAGGATTATCCTCAAAAAGATGCAATAAATGAGGCTTGTGGTTGCAAAATAGGGCTAATTAAAGCATTAGAAAGCTCCATTATTAATGAAAATCCTAGAGAAATGTGAAAGTGTGCTACAACACTTTACAACACTCAAAATAAGGCAAGATTAGGTTGATTATGATTAAAATTATGTTTATTATGCTTGGTTAATTGATAAAACCCTAGAAAAGTGTGAAAATGTGTTACAACACTTCACAACACTTTAGCAAGGCACCATTAAATTCCATTAGTTCACAAGGGCTCAAGACCTAATGTGAATGTGTTATCCACATTGCAACACTAAATCAAGGAAAAAATAAACCAATATGCACAAGGAGGACCCAAACAAGTGTGAAAATTTCAAAGGATCCATTTTACTACACTATATTTAGCCCCCACTTTAGTGAGAGGATGAACTTGCTTCAAACTCACACTAAAGTAGACAAACATGCACCAAGAGGGGTTCCCATGAACCAATGATAGCAAGATGAGATGACAATGATCAAGAGAGGTGATCAAGCCCCCAGGATCAAGATCCCATGAAAAACCAACATAAGCACAAAGGAACACACATGAGAATGATACAATGAACAACAACAAGGAAAAATCATACATTGCCAAAGATGAAAAAGGGAAAAGGTGAAATAAAAGAATAAGATCAAGCTTTGATAATTTTTCCATCATGATGTGGATCAGATCTAGTTTGTTTGTTCAAAAAATGCATACTCACTCTGAGGCAACAAAACTCCTAGTTGTTTGTTGGGTGAGAAGTCCTAAAAGGTGAGAAACATACATTCATGGTTGGTATGCACTCACACACACACAAGTGGCTATGGGGAAAGTCATGCCTTAGATTGGGATTCCCACTCAAACCATACCAAAGTTATACCTCCTGATAAATTTAATAAGGCACCATACAAAAATGATTTTCGAGATTCATGAGGCAAGCAAAACTTCGTATGCTTGGAGCACATGAAAAAACATGATGACACTATAGGCATGCAAGTTGTGTTATGCAAGGTGACCATATATCAAAAAATGAAAAATGCAAAATAGGAAATGTTCAAAGGAGTCTTGCTTAGTTCATTTAAGGTCTTTAACTTAGGGAACATTGTGCCTAATGTCTCCAAGAAAGGACCAATTAGAGAATAGAGAATTCAAAACTTAGGGGATGCAATGCATCACATCAAGCCACTAAGAGGAATGCCATATGCTAAGAGAGATCACACTCCTGAAGAAAATTACACCCCATGTCATCCACATCATATGAAGTAAGAAGGCTGCACTAAGAACCATGAAAGAGAAAAATATAAAAGAATAATGCCAATGTACATGCCCCCACTTTAAAGAAATTGCTAAACACCATACTGTGAGTAATTAATTTAAAGTAGCAAATGAAAAATGCAAACAAGAAAAGAAGACATGAGAGCTAACTTGAAAATCCTTATGCCAAGTTATATGTTTTCGAGTAAAGCTGTGTCATGTAAGAGAAAAAGAAAAGAGAGGGGTTGCCCCCAAAAATGAAAAGACCAAAAACATAATGGATCTATGGATTTGGGGTTAGCATGTTCTTTGCTACATTTTTTTTAGAGAGCTTGGAACTATCACCATCCCCCAAATACACATAGAACTAGAAGAATGACACAAAGAGAGCGAAAACAAAGAAAAAACTTTCGGGTCAACATGGAAGAGACATGAATTTATCAATGCCTTGTGTCATCCCCAAAAGGAAAACACAAGACAACTGAAAAAGAAGCTGTAAAGGAAACAATGAAAAAAAAATCCTTTTGGGTCAACATGGAAGAGACATAGGGTGTCTTGACGCCTTGTGTCATACCCAAAAGGAAAACACAAGAGAAATGAAAAAGAGATAAAAAGCACAAAGTAAGAGATTTATGACATAGAGAAGAATGAAGGTACAAATAGAGGAATGCCACAAAGAGAGAGAGAACATCAAACAAAATGTTATGGGGGATCACATTACGCACACACAATCACACAAAAGAAAATGAAAAATAAAAGATGAAAAAGACTAGTAAGGAAAATGCGAGTCAACCTATGAGTAAGTCATCCACCTCCCAATCATGTTCTGTATATACCAAAGGTGGGAAACTAGCCAAAATGACAAGAGAAAGTTCTGAACTAGGAGAAGCACCAGGTTCAACACTCTTTATAAGAGATTTGTCATTTAAGCTCATAGAAGGGGAAAAAAATGTATTTAGTTCATTATGCACCTCTTCATCAATTTTAGCAATCTCGTCATCATCATCTAAGTTGATCACAACAGGAGGTCGAAGGATAATTTACATGGAAGAGTTAAACTCTTGTTGTGGAGGTTGCATTGAATTTTATTGTTTCAGGGTAGAGTCATCATGCATTGCTTTAGTCAAGTTTGGATTTTTATTTTCTTTGTTTAATTCTTCATGTAACTTATGAGCAAGGGCACATAGTCTATTCCTACACTCTCTAGTACCTCTATTTCTTTTGGTTTTGTTTTCAAGTTTCATTTGTGTAGGAGCAGGTTGATCAATCTTAGGTTTTTCTTCTTCCCTAAGGGGAGGAACAAAAGTAACCACAAGAGGTTTTTCAATCGCTTTCTCTTTGACTTTGTAAACTTGTTTTATTCTAGGAGGTGTGACGGGGTTGGTTTCACCGTCTCTTGGTCATTTGTAAGATGTAGGTGAAGGTTTTGTATTAGGTTGGTCTTGGTTGTTTAGGTCTTCTTTAGGTTCA
Source organism: Sequoia sempervirens (assembly GCA_007258455.2). Taxonomy (NCBI): domain Eukaryota; kingdom Viridiplantae; phylum Streptophyta; class Pinopsida; order Cupressales; family Cupressaceae; genus Sequoia; species Sequoia sempervirens. The sequence goes on from VDFB02075321.1 coordinate 309,234,607, forward strand.
AGCATGGTTTCGTCAAGGATGGTAGGTTGAGATGTTGATGGGGACATGTTTCAGAGAGGTAGTTTGGCAATTTTCTTTGCTTTGAATTTTTGGTAAGATATGAAAAAGAAGTCCTCTCATGGATTTATAGGTTCCATGGGCTCAGGCCAAAAGGCATCTAAGAAAATCTTTCCTTTGGATGACAAAGGATTGAAGCCACTATGGTGGACAGTGAATATTTCATTGTCAAAGGGAAACTTTAAGCATTTATGCACAATCGAAGGGATGACTTTCATGGAGTGAAGCCATGGGTGGCCTGCTATTGGTCCGACTGTGGGATGATTGAGAACGTTACATCTAATTTTTTTGGTACTATCTGCTATGGTAAGGTGATCAATCCTATCGTAGGGCAAGCAAAACCATTGTGTGTCTTGATCCATGCTTTCAGTTTATCATATTCATCTTGATAGAGTTCATGCAAAAGTAAAAATTCCTTGGTGATCATGTTCTCTCCACAGGCAGGATCTATCAATATCCCATTAGTGGGATTATCATAGATACGACCGGCTATGTAAAGAGGACCATTGGGAAAATATTTAAGTATATCCTTAGAGGAGAAAGTAATTTCAAGAGAATTCTTAGGTCAGCCTTTCTGAGGGATGACGTCTATTGCCCCTACCATTTCATCTATAGGATTGACATTGATAGCATTATTTAGAACGTAATCATTGTTTTTATCATCTGTATCAACTTTCATCACATCATTCTTTGTAGTTTCAATGGATTTGATAAATAAAATATTATGTTTTGGCATGGGATTTGTGAAAATTTTCAAGTTTTGGTTTGGAGGGGCAACTGACTTATTTCCTTGATCACTAACACCTCCAATGGATAGATGACCATAATCAATGAGGTCTTGCACAAGATGTTTAAGACGCTTGCAATGTTTTGTATCATGTCCATTTTGTCAGTGATAGTGGCAATAGGAATTTGATTTAAAGCTTGGAGGTAAAGGCTTCTTAGGGTTAAACGTTTTAATTGGAGGAAAGGTAATCATTTGTTGGTCTAAAAGTTGGGACATGGTATTATGAAGGGTATCAGGTAGGGGAGTGAATTGTCTTTTTGGATCTCCATAGTTAAAGAGCACTGTGGATTTAACAACTTGGTTATTGAAATTTTGAGTGGTTTGCTGAGGAGGGTTAAATTGAAGGAACTACTTTTTTTTTTCTCAAGGGTTGGGAATTGTTTTGGTTTATGGGCTTAGATTTCTCGATTCGGCTAGAAGTGGACTTTGTATCTCGACTACTAAGTGAATTTTGATCTAATCATGAAGCATGGTACACAGGTGTATGAAGGAGGGGGATTTCATCATGGTAAGCTTGTCTTGGATATTTCTTTGTAAGTTTTCTATGAACATCTTTTAAAGGTGTGGGTCGGGAACCTTGACATTGATTTGGGAATAAAGCTATTGATATTGTGAGATAAAATCAGTTATATTTTCTTCTTTTTGATTGCATCTCATCAAATTAGCCAAGGTTATTTTGGGAGTCATATGCACTTGGAAATGGTTTACAAATGCCTCAACAAGTTCATTGAATGAACGAATTGAATTGTTCAATAAAGAAGAGAACCATTCCAAGGCAGTATCTTTCAAGGACCTAGGAAAAAGTTTTTCCATCAGTTTATCATCAAGGACAAAGTCACTACATAAGGTAGTGTAGGAATTAACATGGTTAGAAGGATCTTCCTTCCCTCCATATTTCTCAAATCTTGGAACTTCTACACCTTGTGGCATCGTGTTCATAATATCTCCAAGGATAATGGGTTTCTTTTGACATAATATGTAGGTGGACCATTTTGATTTTGGTTGATGGTGGAAATTTTCTTTGAAGGGATGACATGGTTTAGAAAATTTGAGTTATGAGAGGGTCATTACTTGTGTTATGAGATGGAAGTGAAAGTGGTGATGGAGTGTATGTGTTCATAGGACAAGTTATTTAAATTCTTATAGGTGGTAATGTAGGAGATATAACTTGCGATGCCACATAGGAACTAGGGATGCTAACAAGAATACCTAGGGAAGGAATCACATTACTAACTTGTTTCATTGTTGTTGTGATTCGAGGATTGGTATAGGTAGGTATTGAGGCTATTTTGTGGGAGGAGGAATTTGAGGTCCTCCTTGACTTGTAACATTGCTTATTGGTAAAGGAAAACTAGTGGTTGAGGGAAGATGCTTTCCAAAGATCTCAACTATATTTTTCACAAGGTCAAGGCCATCTTCACTTTCAAGCATGTGGTGGATGTTTTCTATGGTAGGAATTGCAGCAGTTGAAATGTTTTCCAGGCTTATTTGATGTTGTAATTTTGATAAATCCTCATGAATTTAAATTATTTCTTGTGGGATACTATCCTTCCTTGGTTCAATTTGCATGCTACTTGAAGGCAAAGAATTGCTAAGGGTGTTATCCATGCCTGGTGTACTAATGTCAATACTAGGAGTGGAAGCTCTAGATAACCCAAGATCCACAATGATTGTGCTATCACGGGATGACATGAGTCTCAAACTTCTTCTCACTATGGTATTAGCAATAGGACACCAAACACTCATACAAAGGCTACTAAATGCAGTGTGAATGTAAATGCAATGTAAGCTAAGACCAATGAAATGCTTATAACTAAAATTATGGAAACTGAAACAAAAAAGAAGTAGCACACAAAAACTCAAAAAATGAAGTTTAAATGCCAAAAAATACAATACAAAATGTGCAAAGGGACTGATTTACCCAAGGTGGCGAATGAGTCCCAGTGATGATTTTTTTGAAATTTTTTAGAATCTTTGAATTGAATTTTATGCTTTTTATGTTTTTTGATGCAAATCTAAGATGAAAATGTAGAATTTGATTATTTTTCAATGAATTTAAGTGCAATAATGCATGCTAAATGATCTTTTCACTAATGCAAAATTTGAAACCCTAGAATGCAAATTAACCAATGCAAAACCTAATGCAATGTTAATGCAAGCTAAATCTAGGGTGCAAATGCACTCCAAATCAAAATTAAATGCTCTAAATGCAGGTTCACCAACATGAAAAGGTGAAAAATTATGGTCTTTCACCTTTAGGGTTTTGGACCTAAAAGGAGAGAGGCAATTCTCACACTCTTCACTCAAGAACAAATCCTTGAGATTTCAATGCAAAGGAGATTGAAATATTGCAAAGGGATTGCCCTAATGAAATATTTCAATGAATTTAAGTGCAATAATGCATGCTAAATGATCTTTTCACTAATGCAAATTTTGAAACCCTAGAATGCAAATTAACCAATGCAAAACCTAATGCAATGTTAATGCAAGCTAAATCTAGGGTGCAAATGCACTCCAAATCAAAATTAAATGCTCTAAATGTAGGTTCACCAACATGAAAAGGTGAAAAATTGTGGTCTCTCTTTCACCTTTAGGGTTTTGGACCTAAAAGGAGAGAGGCAATTCTCACACTCTTCACTCAAGAACAAATCCTTGAGATTTCAATGCAAAGGAGATTGAAATATTGCAAAGGGATTGCCCTAATGAAATATTTCAATGAATTTAAGTGCAATAATGCATGCTAAATGATCTTTTCACTAATGCAAATTTTGAAACCCTAGAATGCAAATTAACCAATGCAAAACCTAATGCAATGTTAATGCAAGCTAAATCTAGGGTGCAAATGCACTCCAAATCAAAATTAAATGCTCTAAATGTAGGTTCACCAACATGAAAAGGTGAAAAATTGTGGTCTCTCTTTCACCTTTAGGGTTTTGGACCTAAAAGGAGAGAGGCAATTCTCACACTCTTCACTCAAGAACAAATCCTTGAGATTTAAATGCAAAGGAGATTGAAATATTGCAAAGGGATTGTCCTAAAGGATGAATGATATCTAATGAGGGGTTCACCACCAAGTTTATACTTGAAAAAGACAATGCAATGCAAGTTGTAAGATAAAACCCTAATTGAATGCAAACTAACCCTAAATGACCTAGAAAGATGAACAAAATATAACATAAAGTGTGCACCTAGAAGACTGAAGAAGGTAGAATGGAGGTTTGGAATTCTAAATTTTTTATTGTTAATGTTGACTGGGACTCATTCGCCAAGCTAGGTGAATAAGTGCAATTTATGGAAAAATGTGCAGATACAGGTTTCAACCAAAAGGGTATCCATATCTATGAAAATATCTATTAGGCATGTACAGTGGGACTCATTTTCCACTTGTGGCGAATCAATCCACTTCTACTTTTTTGGAAGTTTGGGACTTGATTTTGTTCCTCTTAGTCTACTCTACTCTTTTTGACTGGTTTCCTGGATCTAAAACTGTAAATTTCCACCTGTAGACCTTCTCCAAGCTTCTCCAAGGCTTGATGACAACTTTAGGGATTTGGAAACTTTTCTCCAACTTTGCTTCTTGAAAAATTTGCAACCTAGCTCTACAAATCACACACAAGAAGAGGGGAAAATGTTGTGGGATTATTGAATAGGGGTTTCCCTTGGTGAAACCCCTTGTTGGAAATTAATCCTTGAAATGAAAGCAAATATGAATGAAGAATGATGAATGAACAAATAACAATGTTGCAACTCACCAAACCCTGGAAATTAGGTGCTGCAAATATGCTTGAAATTGTTGCAATGGATGTGGTTCTTGACTCTTGCTTGAATGATGTTGATCTTGCTTGAAACACTTGCTTGGACCATAAACTCTACATCACAATTGTTAGCACAATAACAAACATGAAGAATGTAATCTTTGAGATAATGATTGGCACTTGAATGCTACTCTAAGATGCTTGATAATCTACCCTTGAATTCCTTTTAATGCTCTTGTGAATGCTCAAATGCTCTTGTGAACTCTTGAATGCTAGGTGTTGAATATGAGTGAAAGAATCTTGTATTTATACTCAATTATGCAAGAATTCCTGAAATTACAACACTACAAGCCAACATCAGATCTAAGAGAATAAAATCCCATTAGAAATTTTATTTAAATTTGAATTTTGGTTAGATGAGACTCATTCGCCCAAGTTGGTGAATGAGTCCCAATAGACATAATGTATGGGACCAAAAATGAAAAGTTCTTAGAAATGTGTGAAACCTGCATTGGGGCCAAAAAGACCTAGGTGGGACTCATTCGCCCAAGGTGGTGAATGTGTCCCAGACACTAAATATAGGCCACACAAGTCAAGAATGTTTGAATTATGATTGGTCAATGATTGGTTTCACGATTATCCTTGAAAAGATGCAATAAATGAGGTTTGTGGTTGCAAAATAGGGCCAAGTAAAGCATAAGAAAGCACAATTATAAATGACAAGCCTAGATAAATGTGAAAGTGTGTTACAACACTTTACAACACTCCAAATAAGGCAATATTAAGGTTGATTATGATTAAAATTATGTTTATTATGCTTGGTTAATTGATAAAACCCTAGAAAAGTGTGAAAGTGTGTTACAACACTTCACAACACTTTATCAAGGCACCATTAAATTCGATTAGTTTACAAGGGCCCAAGACCTAATGTGAATGTGGTATCCACATTGCAACACTAAATCAAGGCAACATTAAGCCAAAATCCACAAGAAGGACCCAAACGAGTGTGAAAATATCATTGAAGGATCCATTTTACTACACTACAGACTTGATCAATAGTAGCTTCTTTATGTTCTTCTTTGATGTTATCCATATCATTTACTTGATTATATATGTGTCTAAAGGGGGCAAGTGTCTCATTTTGGGAAATGGAGCTGTTTGGAGTTTGTATAAGACCAACTTCAAATGTTTGATCATGGATGGTATAAAGGTCATTGAGAGAATCATTTTTGGATTTATTATTCAATGGTAGGATTTTGATCAAGGATAGGTTTATCTTGGATGACATGATTAGGAATTGGATCTTGATTAGAGATTGGATTAACTTGGATATCATGAGAATCTATAGGTGATTTTTGGGTACATTTATCTAGATTTGTCATGGAGTTTATTTCATCATGCTTTGGTCTTTTCTTTGGATTTATATCCTAAGGTTTAAGTAGTGGAATGTGATTTTTGGTAGTGGTAGGATTTTCTTTGATAGACTTAAGATTTTTACATGGCAATAAGGGAGTTTCAATATCTAGATATTTTTTGGTATTGGTAAGCAATGGAGGACATGATGGCACAACAAATGGTTGGATGGTGTAGGATTGGGTCGCTTAACTTTTTTTTCATTTAGGAGTCAAAAAATTTTCTTTGTTAGTTGGAACCTTGGAGAGAAGTAATTAATGTGATTTTATTGGATGGTACTGTAGGTTGGGATGGAATGAATGGTAATGGATTAGGGGATGATGGATTAGGATAAGATGTGGAGGATTGGAATGGACTAGTGGAAGGTTGGTTTCCCTTGTCAAGGTTAGGATAAGGATGATTAATGGAAATTCATTGGGTATTAATGTTATGCATTATGTTAATTGGTTCTTAATAGGGAGGGTAGATGGATGGATGACTCGAGACTGTGGGTGATTGGTATTGACGATTGAGGATGGATTGGTATTCATATTGACTAGGAAGAAGATCATGGTAAATTGAAGACATGGTCATGATTTTGGATTAGGATGGATAAGAAAAACTTAGTGAGGACCATATAAAACTTGTGACCTTCAGATGACAATGCAAGGTGACAATGCAAAAGGGATATGAGACTATGCTATGTTTTTTCTGATTTTTAAGGATATAAGGATACAAAGTGCTAATGTACCTACGACCAAGATTATGGAATGGTGGGATGATAATGACCCTATGAAAAAGGGATATGATATGCAAGGATGATAAATGCAAAGTGAGATATGAGACTAAGCTATGTTTTTGTGATTTTTTTGGGATAATAATAAGGATATGAGGATGAAAATGATAATGCACCTAAGATCAAGATTAAGGATTGATGGTATGATAATGACCCTATGACCAAAGGATATAGTATGATAATGAAGCTAAAGTGAGACTAAAGGATGTCAAATGATACTAAGGATGTCGACCTCAAGATTTATGAAAAAGGATACCAACCAATCTATGTTGATCCAAGATGATATGACATTAAGTATGTTTTTGTGATTTTTTTTGGATATAAGGATGCAATGCAAACTGATATGACCCTAAGATAAGATATGGGAATGGAATGGTATGAATCTATAGACAAAAAACTTGATATGATAAAAATGCAAGAACTCAAGGAAATTCTAGGTCTGAAGATAATTATGATGCAAGGCTTTACCTATGCTATGATGGATGGCTTTACCTATGCTATGATGGATATACACAAGGACAAGTGATCAAGAGAGGGTATGCTAAATTAGGAGATGATGAACTCCAAGAATATTTCCCTACTCAAAGATGATGGTATATTTCTTAACTCAAGGTTGATGAACCTCAAGTGATACGGGTAATTAATAGCCAATGTTGGATTCAAAACCTAAGGAGAGTAACCTAAGTGCAAGCTAAAATATTTATTTGACCAACTATGGATATGCAAGGCCTAAGGACATGGCATAATAGAATGATTGAAATATGCAAGGACTAAGGACTGAAGGATCAAAACTGAAAAATGATGCCCCAAGAGATTTAAATGCTAGGCTCATTTTGGACATGTAAGTTTGGTTTGTTCCTCAAAGGGCATTGATAAAAATTTCTCAGCAATATGTCTCAATTGCGGTAGTTCTTCAAGATGTATTTTATGATAGACCTTGAACTACGATGTCTATGTTTGAAAAAGAGGAAAGTGGATCTTCACTTAGGGATTTAGGTTTTGCAAGAGATCATGCAGGAGTTTGTGTTGTTTGACTTTTTAAGCAAGATTTTGAGATTTGCAAGGTTGAAATGTTATAGATTACAGGTGTGATGTTTGATTAAGATTGAAAATGTTTGTTTTGAACACCCACACAAAACACAACAGATAGAATGTTTTGGATGAATTTGATACAAAATCAAAGTAAAAGTCTGAATGGGGGCCTAGATTAGCCCCAAAAAGATTTCATTAGTCTTAAAAATTTTGAAAACACTCGTAAGCATGCACAATCTAGGCTAGAAAAAGGATACAACTTGTCGAGTTCTTACTTTGATTACTCCATATACTGAGACAAGGCAGACAACTAGAGATATTGATGACACTGGCTCCCCCACCAGGACACAGGCACACCAAATCTCTTACCCTGAAGATCTGGAGATCTTATGAACTGAGGGATTTTTTGTCTCTACCATGAATAGTATAGGGCGGCTTTGGAGGTCCAACCTCCTACACCAACAAGCAAAAAAGGGTTTTGGAGTCTACAACAAGTGGTTTCTAGTCAGTGTTTCAGGATAATCTGGTGTTTATACATGTGGTGGTTCACTCATTTAAGAGGTCTCCCAGCCCTTAGAAATGGTTTTTAAGCATCTCATGGATACTGAGGGAGACTTTCGTTGATATAGAACATTCATACTAGTTGATTGTTGACTTTCATCACGGCCACAATTATTTGTATAGAGGACTGAAACAAAAGTACCACTTAGGTCGTTCCCTCTTACAAATTGAGAGACAAGACCTCTAAGGGTAAACAACGGCAAGAAAAACACAATGCCTTAGAATCTCCAAGATCACACTAAGTGTAAGGAGAGAGCATTAATGTGTTTTCCTTACACTAGTATGATGTTTATTTTAGCCTCAGAATCAAATGTTTGGTGTGAGAGTGTAGATGCCAAGAGGTGTTTTTAATTCCCAAGATCACACTAGGCATGAGCGAAGAGCATACACACCCCATAACAAAGACACAACCACAAGATAGTAAAGCACTGATTTATTTTAAGTCCCACTTATGATATCAAACAAGCAAGTTCTTTTTAGCCCCAAATGAGTTTGTTGCAATTTTTTTAAAATCTAATGAGTGAATAATGCAAATTGTGGAAAATTTAAAAAACTCATGAATGTAATATGCATATTGTTGTTAATTTCATCCTTATGAGTGAAATATGCAGTTTGTTGTAAATTTTAGACCCAATGAATGTAGAATGTAAAGTTCATTTTATCCTAAAATTTCAAGTTTGTTGTAAATTTTAGACCCAATGAATGTAGAATGCAAAGTTGTTCATTTTATCCTCATAAGTGAAAATTTGTAAAACAAAAGCAAGATAATTTTATGCTAAGCAAAAACAAAAATAGGTCAACAAAATATTTCAAAAGAGACAGTTTAGATTCCCTCCAAGATTGATGCCACACGCTGAAAATAAGAGATTAGTAATACAAAAAATAAAAAACCTTTAATGATAACAACAAACTAAAACATCGATAACTTTCTCAAAACTAAACGAAATTTAAAATTGTAAAACGATATGGAAAGTTGAAAGTCAAACCTTCAAAACCCATAAAGCATTTTGCCAAAATTTTGCATGACAAAATTGTTATAGGCAAAAGAAAATGCAGATTTTAATAGCTAAAATTAAAAAAAAATAGCAAATACTAAAATAACCATAACTTTCTCAAATCTTAACAAAATTTAAAAACGTAAAAAGTTCCAGAAAGCTGAAAGTGAGACCTACAAAAATAAAAAACCTTTTTGTAAGATTTTATGCGCCCATTTTTTTGTGCTCAAAATAATATGACAGATTTTGAATATAAATTCTTGGTTGTATCCTACAAAACTCATTTAAAACACTCAAAATATTAGATTTTTCATGTCAGGTTCACCAAATGTTAGATAGGGGTTAGAATCCAAATCCAAATAGTAAAGATAATAGCAACCACTCTATTAAATCTAAGCTAAAAACCTGAATCCAAAGCAAGCAAGAAAAAAAAACATAGAAAGAAAATAGGAACAAAATTAAAGAAAACTCTCCATGTTGAACTTGAATAAACTTCCTTGCCTCTCAAATCTTCCTCTGCAAGTTGCCCCCAGTTTTCATTTATGCAAGTACCTGCAATTGTAAGCACGAATATTGGATATATGTGGTTAAGCGAAAATGATGGAGATATCTTTCTTTTATAGAAGAGCTATTCAAATGGATGGACAAGATTAAAGCTCTAGAAAGATGCCAAGATCAACGGTGGAGGATGAATGCACCACATAGTGGTAGGGTTAGGGATGGCTAAGGATAGACGGTCAAGATTGAAAGAAGACCAAAGAGAATCAATGGTCAAGATTTGAAATGAGAAATTGGAGGGAAAGTAGTGGAGTAAATTAAATAATATAATTATGTAATTTGGAAGAGCATGTGGGCCATTAAATAATAATAATAATTTAATTCATGGAAGGCATCTTTGACCATATTTTAAATTTGGTAAAGAATATGGAGGAATAAATAATCATTTTAGATTATTTATTTATGGGGAAAGGGGCAAATGAATACTTAATTTAAAAGTTATTATGCAACTATTTAAATTAAATATAGAGGCAAATGAAGAAAGTGGAATTAAATAATTAAGTCAAATTAATTATTTAATAGAGGAAAGGTGGTATGAGGGAGTTAAAGAATTTTAATAATTATTTAACTATATAAGGATGAAAAGGATCAATGAATAGATAAATAATTAGGAATAATTATTTAAATATAACCGAATAATGAAGAGAAAATACTTAAATAAATGATAATTTATTTAATTGATCATAGGAGAATAAAGATCAAGAAATGAATTAATTAAATAATTAAAATTATTTAATTATGCACGAAAGAAGACCAAGACAATGGAAAAATGACGCTCGCAGACCAAGACATTTTTCAGTGTCTACAAGATCATTTTCAACATCCAATGTCAAGAATCTACTAGCACTATAGGCATCATATTGAGTAAGGTTGCATGGTTTCTCTTCTCATATCAATTTTGGGAGGAAACATTTCCTCACATGGAGTTCATGACTTCATAGTTTCTAGGGGGTCACATGACCATCTCTCTTTTCTCTTCTACAAGGAGAAAATTCAATGCACTTTGTGCTATAAGTAGTCCTTGGAGGGTCATCATGAGTCCTTCTATCTTCTTCACTTGTACTTTTCATTTCATTGCATTATTTCTCTTTTTGGAGAGGAATTTTTATTTTTCACTTGGTTTTTCTCCTTTACTCCACTTTATGAGATATTTGTACATGAGTACCTAACATGGCCTAGTAGTCGAAACTCATCATTAGTACATACATTACTCTCTAAGTTTCACCTAAGGGGGGTGAGTGTAAATAGTATCATTTTCTACCTACCTAGCTAATCACCTTTGTAGGATTGATCAATCCATACCTAGCTTAAGTTTACTTAGGATTATTTTACTTTTTGTCTTATTTCATAACATTGAGACATGTGTCCTCATGACTTGAGACACCTATTGACACTTGCTTACCCACTTGTCAAGTGAGCTCACAAGTGGCCCACCTATAGAGAGGTAGATAATAGTTCAATCCTACCTTCCTACCTCCTCATCCTTGTCTATATATGCAAGGCTTGGTCATTGTATCATACACTCTTCATTTTATATTTAATAGACATACTATTGTTTATATTTTATTCACTTGTGGAAGTTGTTTCATGATCTTTGATTTTGACATTATCCAACAAAAACCACATAAATAATTTTGGTAAAAAGGGTTTCAACTAAAATACTTTCAATTAAAATAGTTTTGCCTAAAAATTTGTGTAAATTGAGGCACATTTTAAATTTTCAAAAGGAAAATTTTGTTTTAATAATTCCTAGAAAAAGTGTTTCACCCAAAAATATATGTGCCACATATAGGCCACATGGTTTTAGTAAAGAAAAATTCACTTGAAACTATTTAGGGTGAAACTATTTTTCTCAAAACTATTTAGTTGGCTATCAGTGTGACATAGGTTTGTGCTTTTACCTATGTACAACATGAAAACCTAGGTGCCCAACTTTGGGTAGCATGCAAATGACATATGTCAACATGCATAGACATGTAATTATGGGTGGTCCCCACCCAAAAAGTGGCCTAGATGGAATATTTTCTTGATATGTTTAACCATCTTCAAACATGTGGCCACCTTTATGAATGCAATTACAATTTGTCATAGGTAAATAAACATTAAATATTTTTATCACACATGATCCTAAGCATCCAAGTACCCATTCCAAGGATCATGGAGACACATGAAAATGACTTAGGGTTGCAAGGTTAAAATCACCTATCCTATCATATTGAGAGGAATCTAAACTATTATCGTTAATTGAAAATGAAACAATGTTATTTTATTGTTGAGCTGATTTTTGGCTTTGATTGTGTGATATTTTTTACATCAACATTTTAGATCACACTCTATGATCCATCATCAAGATGAATTAGAGAGCTCAATGATAATAATGATTAGTTGTAAACAAAGAAATTCATAAAAAGGTATGAGATGGGGAGGAGGGAGAAGGAGTTGCACACCAACCAAAGCAAAAGAAAGCACTAACCTGACAAGAGAGAAAGAAAATTAAGAAGAAAAACAAATAAAAAATTATAAAATCATAAGAACTAAAAGTTAGAATATATTAGTTATAATATAGATAAGAATAATTCTTATATTATGATATATAATATCTATTATTATTCTAATAAGATTATCTAATAATATAGATAATTTTACTATGATTATTCTAGTAAAGATAATTTTATTATAATATAATTATATATTTGTATTAGTTCTAATATAGATAAGAAAAAAAATTAATAATTTTATTTACTCTTTTTATTTTAAGTTAAATTATAATTATAATTATTCTTATTCTTATTGTTCTTATTAGAATAATAAAATAGAATATAGATAATTTTGGTCTAATATAATTATAGACAATTTAATTCTAATATAATTATAGATAATTTTATTATTAGAAAAAATAGAAATGAAAAATAATAAAAATCTAATTTAGAATAATAATAAATAATAGAGAATAAAATAACAAAATAATAAGAATAAAATAAGAAATAAATAACAACAGAGAATAAATTATTATTTAGAATAAAATAAGTATAATAATAAGAAAACAAAACTAGAGAATAAAATAATTGTTAGAACATTTAATAATTCTTATTAATGATTTAATTCTAACTTAATAATTAAAGAATACATATTAATAATGTTAATAAATAATTAATAATTTTATTTAGAAAAATAATTATTAAATAATGAAGAATAAATACTATTTAGAAAAAAAATTAACAAAAAATTAACAGTTAAGAGTTATTATTAATTAATTAAGAAAAAAATATTAACAATATTAATTTAGAATAAAATTATTAATTATTATTCTTAATGTAGAAAAATAATTCTTATATAATTTTTTATTATCTATAGTTTATTCTAATTTTATTTTTTTTGATAGGTAAGCTTGATAGATTATATTGATTTCTAAAAAAAACTAGTACAGTATTCGAGCCCAATCGGGGCAGCCATTAGATATTCATTACATCCCACAGCACTTCTAACCCAGAATTGCCAAAATTTCAAAAACCCATGGACGCAACCAGACAAAAAGACAACCTATCTTCCTTTATGCAGATATCTAGAAACTATGCTACCCACAAAATATACAGAAACCATACCAAACGATAGCTAAGTTTTAAACACATAGACAAAAACATGGATAACACTGAACCACAAACACTACCCACCACCCACAACCAATTCACCACACGTTCTGCTGAATGAACACTCAAAATTCTCTTTTCCAAGCCGAGTCTACAACTGGGACCAATTAAAATTTCTTTCTCAGGAAATTTTCCCTTGCGACTGCCAAGCACCTATGCTCCATGAGTTCCAAACCATTAACATCCAGTAAGAAAGGAAAATACTTTACCAATGCCTTCCGGTCACTCAGAAGAGCCAAATCGTGAGGGTGGGGAATGCCTTTTCCCAACGAAGTTGCTACCAAAGATCGTCAAGACCCACTAATGGGTATGTGCAGGATCATCATGGAAAAACAGGCCCTTAAGTGGCGAAAAATTCAGAAAAATAAAGTTAGGAAACTTGACGTAAAAATTTGAATAAGTTATCTATATTTTTTTAAAAATATGTAAAAATAAAATTTGTAGCAAATTGAATGTAATTTCTAAACTACTAGGTTTATTAAAAAATAAATCTATTTGGTGAAAATTTGAAATTTCAATGCACTAGTACTTAAATTTCAAGGAAAAATTAAGAAGTAGGTGTTTGTCGACCACCCTAACCACAATAAAATGATAATATTTTTTTATAATATTTTAGATATTAGAGGACTCATGTCCTGATGTGATGCATATTTTTGTAATTTTTTTCTGAGTAAATAATTAATTATGAATTTTTTATTACAACTTTTAAAAAATATATAAAACTCTGATGTACCAATTAACTTGGTCAAAACTTCATGAAATTCATTTTTTTAATCCTACTGCGATAGAATGTGACACATGTTTGGATTCAAAAATGTGATACCGCTTTGAAAGCCAGATGTTTTTCAATCAATCTATCAATCGGACTTTAGTCATAATTCAAATAGAAAATGAATAACAATAATTTATTAAATTCAAAGTAAATCATAATTTATATTGGTGGAAAGCTAAGAATCTCCTTTAAAAATCCTTTTCATTTCATCAATTTTGGGTAAAAAAAGAGTCGTCAACCACATACCCATCATAGCACCACTTTTTGGCCCATCATGATCCTACACATACCCCAACATGTCCTTACGAAATAACCTCCTCATTATCACCCTCGAATCCGCTTTGGAAACCCCAATGTCAAGTAAATCAACCAATACACGGGATGATATGTTGGAATCCAACCGGAAACCCTCTGCGTCCTCCATGAAACCTTTCTCAGCAATGCATTTTATTGTTGCAAAGGTTAGATAATTTGGATGCCGAATGATGCGTTGTAGTCGGAGGGACGTAACCTAGCCTTCGAAAGCCATTTGTTGCTTCGAGCTCTTTAACTACACAGGAGTATCCATGTTGGTCGTCTCCAACTCCTTCATCGAAACCAAAAAAATGAACCTACTCATGGCCAAACAAGAACAATGCAGGTGGGAAGTGAATGCTAGACCACCACACCTCTTAGGATACGAAATCACCACCGATTGTAATGAAATCTTGCACAACGTGCTTGGCTTTAAGCATGTTTAGGTTGGAAAATGTCCTGGAAAGGACGATACACACCTCTCTATGTCGGCGGGTAATAATGATAAATACACCGTCTGCAAAGTTCCCCTTAACCTCATGCAAACCATGACGCCAGCTCAGTTGATTACCCCTACCACCTACCACCTAGCCACTCCAAACTGGCTTACAGGGGATGGAGTGGCGCCCACCCAGCCACCCACCTATAGCTTATTCTAAATTAAGAATAAGTTAGAGATAATTTAAAATTAGAAAATAGATTATTTTAATCTAATAACATTACTTTTAATTTATTCTCTATTATTATTATTCTTAGAAAATTAATTTTATACTAATTTTATTCTTATTCTTATTATTAATATAATATTATTGTATTCTCTATTATTATTATTCTTGTTTAATTCTAAGTTGTTATTATTCTTATTACTATTCTTATTTTAATAGGATACAAACAAAATTTAATTTACATATTAAAATAGAAGGATAATTCTAAGATGTTATATATTGATACTTTTATTTATATAAATTATCTTTAATGTTGTAAAAAAATAATGTTAAAAAAGATATTACAATGCCAAGAAACTAAAAAAGTGAAATGAAAAGAAACACAAATTACATTAATAAACTTGAAAATAGACAAAAAGAGGAACAAGGAAACAACACCCAAAAGAAAGAACACCAAGACTCCAAAAAAGACAAGCAAGAAAGACGAACACAAGGAGGGATGAAGAGAACGACTAGGAAAGAAAGAGGTGCAAAATTAGCACGAGGAAGGAGGAAGGTGGGTTCTCAATTTGGATAACAAAGGTTGCCAAGAGAGACTCAACTTCCACCCCTCATCATGATTGAGGTTCAAGGGATGATTATTGATTTTGATGGCTTCTTTGAGCTTTCTTTCAAAAAAATTGTCTTCCTTGTATAAAATTTGTGTTTTCAAGACAAATATGGTGTTTGGTAGAAGATGTTAAAATTCAAGGTATAACTTGTAGCAATATTAACTTAAATATGTGGTTACATGTAATATCCCCTTCTAAATTAATTTCAAATCTGCTACAATGATTTTTCTCAAAAATCCAAAATATGAAATCGGGTAAAATGAAATTGCAACACTAATTGAACGATTTTTTCTTTTTTCTGATTTTTCAAATGAAATGGAACACTTTGCTATAGTAAACATTATTTTGAAATTAATATTCTGCCATTTATAACATCAAACAATACTCACAAATCTGCTGCAATATTTCAATACTCACATTACCAAATAATGTCTAAAACTTCAACAACACCTCTAGATTTTATTTGCAGCATTATAATATTGTTTCTATAGAATTTTTGGTAGCATAATGGCCTATAAAAAGACACTTTCAGATTTGCTAAGGCAGATAAAAAAAATACTCCAAAACTGGAGCTCAAATTCTACAACCCACTTCTAGAAATTGCTAAATGACTGCACCAACATAACACCATTACTAGGAATGAAAGAAACACTATTTAACTATATAAAAGGTAGAAATTACATATCCATTTGTTAGAATTTAGTACATGACATAGTTAATAGTTAAATAAATAAATTAACAAACTATTGTTAATTTAATAAATAAATTTAGTTTTGGTAGTTACTTTCCCGTAGATAGTTTTATATGGGAATAATGGACTTTTAAAGGCAATACAATGTAATTGATTTTTAGGTTGAATGTGATTGACAGTATTTTGATTCGAGAGAAATATTGATTTTTCCTCTCTCATTTCAATATGGTATCAGAGCATGTTTCTTCCTAGACCTCTCTTTGATCTCCTTCCATTTGTTTGTTTTCATCCAAAGTGGTGTTTACAATGGTACTGTAGTGAGGACCATGTGCAAATGCTATTGTTTTCTTCCATTCTTGCATTAGTCAACAGGTGAGCGATGTAGACCATGTGCAAAATCCTTTTGACTCCATCATTCATCTGCATTCCTTCTCTTTCTCTGCATTGTGTTAATTCTTTCCATAGTTTAAAACCTTCATTCTGTTCATTGTTATCATCCTACAATAAAAAAAAAAGGGAAAACTGAATGGGCTACACCCACTTGATTCGACATTACACCTACAACTGCATTCACATGAAAGGCTCTAAATATTTTTCAACATTGAATATATTATGTACATTTTGCAATGATTCAAAAACTATGAAGCACACCATATCTGGCTTATTTTATCCTTTATTGCTAGCCTCCTATACAACAAGAAGATGAACTGATACATTCATGGGCACACAATCGATGGGCGGGAGTGAGACCAGCGTTGGAGACATTCTAATTACTTCCTTTGTGTAAAGTTCCTTCTATTTTTTGGCCTACACACTCTGAGTGTTGCATTTTCTGATATTATGTTGTTGTGGTTTGCTATTGTTGCAACCATATATCTTTTCTGCCATGTTGATGTGGTGGCTACATATTTGTTAGTGCCATACATCATCTGGGTGACTCTTGCTTCAACATTAAATTTATACATATGGATTCAATTTTCCAAGAGTACTCTCTATGATGTCAAGAATCTACTAGGCCAACATTCAAAGAGCTCTTAGTATAATATAGAAGAGACTGTAAGGTATTTTTGTATATAGATATGCCCACAAAGGGAAAGGAGTGGAACAAGTTTCAGAGTTTTTTTGTTTGTTTGAAATTTTTGTCAAAGTTTTTAACAAAGAGGCATGCTGTTATGAGTTTTTCTTTTTATTTCTAAAAAATAAAAGTGTGGGGATTTTTAAGGTATAAATAATATTTTAAGGACACAATTTACTCAACACAGAATGGATAAATTAAGCCTTTATGAAAAGTTTGATGGAAATGATTTTCACAGTTGGCAAATACAAATACAGTTAGTGTTAATTAAAAAAGATCTCTGGGAAATTGTTGATGGTACAATGCCAAAGCCAACATATGCAAATGAACTTAAAAAATAGAAGGTAAAAGATAAGAAAGCATTGGCTATAATTGGTCTCAGTTTATCTAAACCTTATTTACATCATGTAGATTTAAAAAAATCTTCTAAGGATATCCGGGAAACATTAAATACTTTGTTTGGATCAAAAGCTGATAGTGTAGATATAACTAGAAAACAAAAGTTGTATGGTTTGAAAATGGAAGAAGGTGAAGATATAATGTCTCACATCAGTAAATGTCATTCCTTGATCAATCAGTTGGCTGGTATAAATTAAGAAATAAAGGAAAATTATGCTAAAGTTATACTTTTAAATAGTATGCCAAATAGTATGTCTCACAAGGTATTCACTTTAAGTAAAATCAATCCAATTCTAGAAAGTATTATATCCACATTGCTTAATGAAAGAAACAAACATGTTTCAAAAGAAGAAGTTGCATTGACTGCACAAAATAAGGCTAGTACTTCTTACAAAAAATTCAAACATATGGTGAAGTTCAACATGCAAGTAGTACATGTTTCTATTGTAAAAAAATAGGGCATGTAGTACTGAATTGCAAACAGAGAGCTCACAAGATCTTCTTGATGGAAAGTTGTAGGATAATGCTTTGATAATTGAAGGACAAAACCACACTTCAAGTGATGAAGAAAATGTGTACTAATTTCTAGTTTTCCTCTATGTCAGTACTAAGGGGGGGTGTTAGAATTTAGTACATGACATAGTTAATATTTAAAAAAATAAATTAACAAAATATTGTTAATTTAATAAATAAATTTCTAGTTTTGGTAGTTACTTTCCTGTAAATAGTTTTATATGGGAATAATGGCCTTTTAAAGGCAATACAATGTAATTGATTTTTCAGTTGAATGTGATTGACAATATTTTGATTCAAGAGAAATCTTTATTTTTCCTCTCTCATTTCAATACCATTTCTACCATAGAAGCTACAACAAAAATAAGAAATCACCCTCCAAACACTTCACACCAAACCCTTGCACATTACCCCTGCAACACACTAAAAACTAAAGAAAACTACACCATTCAACACAATGGTAATCT
>VDFB02075321.1:309253773-309301389 GCA_007258455.2 Sequoia sempervirens
AATTGGATCTTGATTAGAGATTGGATTAACTTGGATATCATGAGAATCTATAGGTGATTTTTGGGTACATTTATCTAGATTTGTCATGGAGTTTATTTCATCATGCTTTGGTCTTTTCTTTGGATTTATATCCTAAGGTTTAAGTAGTGGAATGTGATTTTTGGTAGTGGTAGGATTTTCTTTGATAGACTTAAGATTTTTACATGGCAATAAGGGAGTTTCAATATCTAGATATTTTTTGGTATTGGTAAGCAATGGAGGACATGATGGCACAACAAATGGTTGGATGGTGTAGGATTGGGTCGCTTAACTTTTTTTTCATTTAGGAGTCAAAAAATTTTCTTTGTTAGTTGGAACCTTGGAGAGAAGTAATTAATGTGATTTTATTGGATGGTACTGTAGGTTGGGATGGAATGAATGGTAATGGATTAGGGGATGATGGATTAGGATAAGATGTGGAGGATTGGAATGGACTAGTGGAAGGTTGGTTTCCCTTGTCAAGGTTAGGATAAGGATGATTAATGGAAATTCATTGGGTATTAATGTTATGCATTATGTTAATTGGTTCTTAATAGGGAGGGTAGATGGATGGATGACTCGAGACTGTGGGTGATTGGTATTGACGATTGAGGATGGATTGGTATTCATATTGACTAGGAAGAAGATCATGGTAAATTGAAGACATGGTCATGATTTTGGATTAGGATGGATAAGAAAAACTTAGTGAGGACCATATAAAACTTGTGACCTTCAGATGACAATGCAAGGTGACAATGCAAAAGGGATATGAGACTATGCTATGTTTTTTTTTTTCTGATTTTTAAGGATATAAGGATACAAAGTGCTAATGTACCTACGACCAAGATTATGGAATGGTGGGATGATAATGACCCTATGAAAAAGGGATATGATATGCAAGGATGATAAATGCAAAGTGAGATATGAGACTAAGCTATGTTTTTGTGATTTTTTTGGGATAATAATAAGGATATGAGGATGAAAATGATAATGCACCTAAGATCAAGATTAAGGATTGATGGTATGATAATGACCCTATGACCAAAGGATATAGTATGATAATGAAGCTAAAGTGAGACTAAAGGATGTCAAATGATACTAAGGATGTCGACCTCAAGATTTATGAAAAAGGATACCAACCAATCTATGTTGATCCAAGATGATATGACATTAAGTATGTTTTTGTGATTTTTTTTGGATATAAGGATGCAATGCAAACTGATATGACCCTAAGATAAGATATGGGAATGGAATGGTATGAATCTATAGACAAAAAACTTGATATGATAAAAATGCAAGAACTCAAGGAAATTCTAGGTCTGAAGATAATTATGATGCAAGGCTTTACCTATGCTATGATGGATGGCTTTACCTATGCTATGATGGATATACACAAGGACAAGTGATCAAGAGAGGGTATGCTAAATTAGGAGATGATGAACTCCAAGAATATTTCCCTACTCAAAGATGATGGTATATTTCTTAACTCAAGGTTGATGAACCTCAAGTGATACGGGTAATTAATAGCCAATGTTGGATTCAAAACCTAAGGAGAGTAACCTAAGTGCAAGCTAAAATATTTATTTGACCAACTATGGATATGCAAGGCCTAAGGACATGGCATAATAGAATGATTGAAATATGCAAGGACTAAGGACTGAAGGATCAAAACTGAAAAATGATGCCCCAAGAGATTTAAATGCTAGGCTCATTTTGGACATGTAAGTTTGGTTTGTTCCTCAAAGGGCATTGATAAAAATTTCTCAGCAATATGTCTCAATTGCGGTAGTTCTTCAAGATGTATTTTATGATAGACCTTGAACTACGATGTCTATGTTTGAAAAAGAGGAAAGTGGATCTTCACTTAGGGATTTAGGTTTTGCAAGAGATCATGCAGGAGTTTGTGTTGTTTGACTTTTTAAGCAAGATTTTGAGATTTGCAAGGTTGAAATGTTATAGATTACAGGTGTGATGTTTGATTAAGATTGAAAATGTTTGTTTTGAACACCCACACAAAACACAACAGATAGAATGTTTTGGATGAATTTGATACAAAATCAAAGTAAAAGTCTGAATGGGGGCCTAGATTAGCCCCAAAAAGATTTCATTAGTCTTAAAAATTTTGAAAACACTCGTAAGCATGCACAATCTAGGCTAGAAAAAGGATACAACTTGTCGAGTTCTTACTTTGATTACTCCATATACTGAGACAAGGCAGACAACTAGAGATATTGATGACACTGGCTCCCCCACCAGGACACAGGCACACCAAATCTCTTACCCTGAAGATCTGGAGATCTTATGAACTGAGGGATTTTTTGTCTCTACCATGAATAGTATAGGGCGGCTTTGGAGGTCCAACCTCCTACACCAACAAGCAAAAAAGGGTTTTGGAGTCTACAACAAGTGGTTTCTAGTCAGTGTTTCAGGATAATCTGGTGTTTATACATGTGGTGGTTCACTCATTTAAGAGGTCTCCCAGCCCTTAGAAATGGTTTTTAAGCATCTCATGGATACTGAGGGAGACTTTCGTTGATATAGAACATTCATACTAGTTGATTGTTGACTTTCATCACGGCCACAATTATTTGTATAGAGGACTGAAACAAAAGTACCACTTAGGTCGTTCCCTCTTACAAATTGAGAGACAAGACCTCTAAGGGTAAACAACGGCAAGAAAAACACAATGCCTTAGAATCTCCAAGATCACACTAAGTGTAAGGAGAGAGCATTAATGTGTTTTCCTTACACTAGTATGATGTTTATTTTAGCCTCAGAATCAAATGTTTGGTGTGAGAGTGTAGATGCCAAGAGGTGTTTTTAATTCCCAAGATCACACTAGGCATGAGCGAAGAGCATACACACCCCATAACAAAGACACAACCACAAGATAGTAAAGCACTGATTTATTTTAAGTCCCACTTATGATATCAAACAAGCAAGTTCTTTTTAGCCCCAAATGAGTTTGTTGCAATTTTTTTAAAATCTAATGAGTGAATAATGCAAATTGTGGAAAATTTAAAAAACTCATGAATGTAATATGCATATTGTTGTTAATTTCATCCTTATGAGTGAAATATGCAGTTTGTTGTAAATTTTAGACCCAATGAATGTAGAATGTAAAGTTCATTTTATCCTAAAATTTCAAGTTTGTTGTAAATTTTAGACCCAATGAATGTAGAATGCAAAGTTGTTCATTTTATCCTCATAAGTGAAAATTTGTAAAACAAAAGCAAGATAATTTTATGCTAAGCAAAAACAAAAATAGGTCAACAAAATATTTCAAAAGAGACAGTTTAGATTCCCTCCAAGATTGATGCCACACGCTGAAAATAAGAGATTAGTAATACAAAAAATAAAAAACCTTTAATGATAACAACAAACTAAAACATCGATAACTTTCTCAAAACTAAACGAAATTTAAAATTGTAAAACGATATGGAAAGTTGAAAGTCAAACCTTCAAAACCCATAAAGCATTTTGCCAAAATTTTGCATGACAAAATTGTTATAGGCAAAAGAAAATGCAGATTTTAATAGCTAAAATTAAAAAAAAATAGCAAATACTAAAATAACCATAACTTTCTCAAATCTTAACAAAATTTAAAAACGTAAAAAGTTCCAGAAAGCTGAAAGTGAGACCTACAAAAATAAAAAACCTTTTTGTAAGATTTTATGCGCCCATTTTTTTGTGCTCAAAATAATATGACAGATTTTGAATATAAATTCTTGGTTGTATCCTACAAAACTCATTTAAAACACTCAAAATATTAGATTTTTCATGTCAGGTTCACCAAATGTTAGATAGGGGTTAGAATCCAAATCCAAATAGTAAAGATAATAGCAACCACTCTATTAAATCTAAGCTAAAAACCTGAATCCAAAGCAAGCAAGAAAAAAAAACATAGAAAGAAAATAGGAACAAAATTAAAGAAAACTCTCCATGTTGAACTTGAATAAACTTCCTTGCCTCTCAAATCTTCCTCTGCAAGTTGCCCCCAGTTTTCATTTATGCAAGTACCTGCAATTGTAAGCACGAATATTGGATATATGTGGTTAAGCGAAAATGATGGAGATATCTTTCTTTTATAGAAGAGCTATTCAAATGGATGGACAAGATTAAAGCTCTAGAAAGATGCCAAGATCAACGGTGGAGGATGAATGCACCACATAGTGGTAGGGTTAGGGATGGCTAAGGATAGACGGTCAAGATTGAAAGAAGACCAAAGAGAATCAATGGTCAAGATTTGAAATGAGAAATTGGAGGGAAAGTAGTGGAGTAAATTAAATAATATAATTATGTAATTTGGAAGAGCATGTGGGCCATTAAATAATAATAATAATTTAATTCATGGAAGGCATCTTTGACCATATTTTAAATTTGGTAAAGAATATGGAGGAATAAATAATCATTTTAGATTATTTATTTATGGGGAAACGAGAAAACAAATACTTAATTTAAAAGTTATTATGCAACTATTTAAATTAAATATAGAGGCAAATGAAGAAAGTGGAATTAAATAATTAAGTCAAATTAATTATTTAATAGAGGAAAGGTGGTATGAGGGAGTTAAATAATTTTAATAATTATTTAACTATATAAGGGTGAAAAGGATCAATGAATAGATAAATAATTAGAAATAATTATTTAAATATAAACGAATAATGAAGAGAAAATACTTAAATAAATGATAATTTATTTAATTGATCATAGGAGAATAAAGATCAAGAAATGAATTAATTAAATAATTAAAATTATTTAATTATGCACAGAAGAAGACCAAGACAATGGAAAAATGACGCTCGTAGACCAAGACATTTTTCAGTGTCTACAAGATCATTTTCAACATCCAATGTCAAGAATCTACTAGCACTATAGGCATCATATTGAGGAAGGTTGCATGGTTTCTCTTCTCATATCAATTTTGGGAGGAAACATTTCCTCACATGGAGTTCATGACTTCATAGTTTCTAGGGGGTCACATGACCATCTCTCTTTTCTCTCCTACAGGGAGTAAATTTAATGCACTTTGTGCTATAAGTAGTCCTTGGAGGGTCATCATGAGTCCTATCTTCTTCACTTGTACTTTTCATTTCATTGCATTATTTCTCTTTTTGGAGAGGGATTTTTATTTTTCACTTGGTTTTTCTCCTTTACTCCACTTTATGAGATATTTGTACATGAGTACCTAACATGGCCTAGTAGTCGAGACTCATCATTAGTACATACATTACTCTCTAAGTTTCACTTAAGGGGGGTGAGTGTAAATAGTATCATTTTCTACCTAGCTAGCTAATCACCTTTGTAGGATTGACCAATCCATACCTACTTTAAGTTTACTTAGGATTATTTTACTTTTTGTCTTATTTCATAGCATTGAGACATGTGTCCTCATGACTTGAGACACCTATTGACACTTTCTTACCCACTTGTCAAGTGAGCTCACAAGTGGCCCACCTATAGAGAGGTAGATAATAGTTCAATCCTACCTTCCTACCTCCTCATCCTTGTCTATAAATGCAAGGCTTGGTCATTGTATCATACACTCTTCATTTTATATTTAATAGACATACTATTGTGTATATTTTAGTCACTTGTGGAAGTTGTTTCATGATCTTTGATTTTGACATTATCCAACAAAAACCACATAAATAATTTTGGTAAAAATTGTTTCGACTAAAATACTTTCAATTAAAATAGTTTTGCCTAGAAATTTATGTGTAAATTGAGGCACATTTTAAATTTTCAAAAGGAAAATTTTGTTTTAATAATTCCTAGAAAAAGTGTTTCACCCAAAAATATATGTGCCACATATAGGCCACATGGTTTTAGTAAAAAAAAGTTCACTTGAAACTATTTAGGGTGAAACTATTTTTCTCAAAACTATTTAGTTGGCTATTAGTGTGACATAGGTTTGTGCTTTTACCTATGTACAACATGCAAACCTAGGTGCCCAACTTTGGGTAGCATGCAAATGACATATGTCAACATGCATAGACATGCAATTATGGGTGGTCCCCACCCAAAAAGAGGCCTAGATGGAATATTTTCTTGATATGTTTAACCATCTTCAAACATGTGGCCACCTTTATGAATGCAATTACAATTTGTCATAGGTAAATAAACATTAAATATTTTTATCACACATGATCCTAAGCATTCAAGTACCCATTCCAAGGATCATGGAGACACATGAAAATGACTTAGGATTGCAAGGTTAAAATCACCTATCCTATCATATTGAGAGGAATATAAACTATTATCATTAATTGAAAATGAAACAATGTTATTTTATTGTTGAGCTGATTTTTGGCTTTGATTGTGTGATATTTTTTATATCAACATTTCAGATCACACTCTGTGATCCATCATCAAGATGAATTAGAGAGCTCAATGATAATAATGATTAGTTGTAAACAAATAAATTCATAAAAAGGTATGAGATGGGGAGGAGGGAGAAGGAGTTGCACACCAACCAAAGCAAAAGAAAGCACTAACCTGACAAGAGAGAAAGAAAATTAAGAAGAGAAACAAATAAAAAATTATAAAATCACAAGAACTAAAAGTTAGAATATATTAGTTATAATATAGATAAGAATAATTCTTATATTATGATATATAATATCTATTATAATTCTAATAAGATTATCTAATAATATTTAATATATCTAGAACTAATAAAGATATTCTTATCTATATTAATTTTGATATAAATAAGAAAGAATATAGATAATTTTACTATGATTATTCTAGTAAAGATAATTTTATTATAATATAATTATATATTTGTATTAGTTCTAATATAGACAAGAAAAAAAATTAATAATTTTATTTACTCTTTTTATTTTAAGTTAAATTATAATTATAATTATTCTTATTCTTATTGTTCTTTTTTTTTTCCAGAATCGCAGCACGATTTCTATAAACTACTTTTTAACGTGACCGGCGGCGCTGGCGTGACACGCCCTCCGGTACCACGGGACGGGGGAGACTAGAACTCGTGACCAGCAGAGCCGCAACGGAATTACTTAGCCAACCGAGCTAGGGCCCCCGCCCCTTATTGTTCTTATTAGAATAATAAAATAGGATATAGATAATTTTGGTCTAATATAATTATAGACAATTTAATTCTAATATAATTATAGATAATTTTATTATTAGAAAAAATAGAAATTAAAAATAATAAAAAAATAATTTAGAATAATAATAAATAATAGAGAATAAAATAATAAAATAATAAGAATAAAATAAGAAATAAATAACAATAGAGAATAAATTATTATTTAGAATAAAATAAGTATAATAATAAGAAAACAAAACTAGAGAATAAAATAATTGATAGAACATTTAATAATTCTTATTAATGATTTAATTCTAACTTAATAATTAAAGAATAAATATTAATAATGTTAATAAAATAATTAATAATTTTATTTAGAAAAAATAATTATTAAATAATTAAGAATAAATACTATTTCAAAAAAAATTAATAGTTAAGAGTTATTATTAATTAATTAAGAAAAAAATATTAACAATATTAATTTAGAATAAAATTATTAATTATTATTCTTAATGTAGAAAAATAATTCTTATATAATTTTTTATTATCTATAGTTTATTCTAATTTTTTTTTTGATAGGTAAGCTTGATAGATTATATTGATTTCTGAAAAAAACCAGTATAGTATTTGAGCTCAATCAGGGCAACCATCAGATATTCATTACATCCCACAACACTTCTAACCCAGAATTGCCAAAATTTCAAAAACCCATGGACGCAACCAGACAAAAAGACAACCTATCTTCCTTTATGCAGATATCTAGAAACTATGCTACCCAAAAAATATACAGAAACCATACCAAACGATAGCTAAGTTTTAAACACATAGACAAAAACATGGATAACACTAAACCACAAACACTACCCACCACCCACAACCAATTCACCAAACGTTCTACTAAATGAACACTCAAAACTCTCTTTTCTAAGCCGAGTCTGCAACTGGGACCAATTAGAATTTCTTTCTCAGGAATTTTTCCCTTGCGACTGCCAAGCACCTATGCTCCATGAGTTCCAAACCATTAACATCCAGTAAGAAAGGAAAATACTTTACCAATGCCTTCGAGTCACTCAAAAGAGCCAAATCATGAGGGTGGGGAATGCATTTTCCCAACAAAGTTGTGACCAGAGCTCTGTCAAGACCCACCAATGGGTATGTGCAGGATCATCATGGAAAAAATAGGCCCTTAAGTGGCGAAAAATTCAGAAAAATCAGAGTTAGGAAACTTGACGTAAAAATTTGAATAAGTTATCTATATTATTTCAAAAATATGTAAAAATAAAATCTGTAGCAAATTGAATGTAATTTCTAAACTACTAGGTTTATTAAAAAAAAAAATCTATTTGGTGAAAATTTGAAATTTCAATGCACTGGTACTTAAATTTCAAGGAAAAAATAAGAAGTAGGTGTTTATTTGACCACCCTAACCACAATAAAATGATAATATCTTTTTATAATATTTTAGATATAAGTAGAGGACTCATGTCCTGATGTGATGCATATTTTTTGTAAGTTTTTCCAAGTAAATAATTAATTATGAATTTTTTATTACAAATTTTAAAAAATATAAAAACTCGTATGTCGACCACCTTAACTTGGTCAAAACTTCATGAAATTCATTTTTCAATCCTATAGTATGCGCATAGAATGTGACACATGTTTTGGATTCAAAAATGTGATACCATTGAAAGCCGTAGATGTTTTCAATCAATCTATCAATCAGGACTTTAGTCAAATTCAAATAGAAAATGAATAATAATTATTTATTAAATTCAAAGTAAAGCATAATTTATATTGGTGGAAAGCTAAGAATCTCCTTTAAAATCCTTTTCGTTTCATCAATTTTGGGTAAAAAAAGTCGTCAGCCACATACCCATCATAGCGCCACTTTTTGGCCCATCATGATCCTGCACATACCCCAACATGTCCTTATGAAATAGCCTCCTCATTATCACCCTTGAATCCGCTTTGGAAACCCCAATGTCGAGTAAATCGATCAATACATGGGATGATATGTTGGAATCCAACCGGAAACCCTCTGCGTCCTCCATGAAACCTTTCTCAGCAATGCATTTTATTGCTGCAAAGGTTAGATAATTTGGATGTCGAATGATGCGTTGCAGTTGGAGGGACGTAACCTAGCCTTCAAAATCCATTTGTTGCTTCGAGCTCTTTAACTGCACCGGAGTATCCATGTCGGTCATCTCCAACTCCTTCACCGAAACCAACAAAATGAACTTGCTCATGGCCAAACAGGAACAATGCGGGTGGGAAGTGAATGCTAGACCACCACACCTCTTAAGATATGAAACCGCCACCAATTGTAATGAAATCCTGCACAACGTGCTTAGCTTTAAGCATGTTTAAGTTGGAAAACGTCCTGGAAAGGACGATACACACCTCTCTATGCCGGCGGGTAATAATGATAAATACACCATCTGCAAAGTTCCCCTTAACCTTATGCAAACCATGACGCTAGCTCAATTGATTACCCCTACCACCTACCACCTAGCCACTCCAAACTGGCTTACGGGGGATGGAGTGGCACCCACCCAGCCACCCACCTATAGCTTATTCTAAATTAAGAATAAGTTAGAGATAATTTAAAATTAGAAAATAGATTATTTTAATCTAATAACATTAATTTTAATTTATTCTCTATTATTATTATTCTTATAAAATTAATTTTATACTAATTTTATTCTTATTCTTATTATTAATATAATATTATTGTATTCTCTATTATTATTATTCTTATTACTATTCTTATTTTAATAGGATACAAACAAAATTTAATTTACATATTAAAATAGAAGGATAATTCTAAGATGTTATATATTGATACTTTTATTTATATAAATTATCTTTAATGTTGTAAAAAAATAATGTTCAAAAAGATATTACAATGCCAAGAAACTAAAAAAGTGAAATGAAAAGAACCACAAACTACATTAATAAACTTGAAAATAGACAAAAAGAGGAACAAGGAAACAACACCCAAAAGCAAGAACATCAAGACTCCAAAAAAGACAAGCAAGAAAGACAAACACAAGGAGGGATGAAGAGAATGACTAGGAAAGAAAGAGGTACAAAATTAGCACGAGGAAGGAGGAAGGTGGGTTCTCAATTTGGATAACAAAGGTTGCCAAGAGAGACTCACTTCCACCCCTCATCATGATTGAGGTTCAAGGGATGATTATTGATTTTGATGGCTTCTTTGAGCTTTCTTTCGAAAAAATTGTCTTCCTTGTATAAAATTTGTGTTTTCAAGAAAAATATGGTGTTTGGTAGAAGATGTTAAAAGTCAAGGTACAACTTGTAGCAATATTAACTTAAATATGTGGTTACATGTAATATCCCCTTCTAAATTAATTTCAAATCTGCTATAATGATTTTTCTCAAACATCCAAAATATGAAATCGGGTAAAATGAAATTGCAACACTAATTGAACTGGTTTTTTCTTTTTTCTGATTTTTCAAATGAAATGGAACACTTTGCTATAGTAAACATTATTTTGACATTAATATTCTGCCATTTATAACATCAAACAATACTCACAAATCTGCTGCAATATTTCAATACTCACATTACCAAATAATGTCTAAAACTTCAACAACACCTCTAGATTTTATTTGCAGCATTAGAATATTGTTTCTATAGAATTTTTGGTAGCATAATGGCCTATAAAAAGAACTTTCAGATTTTCTAAGGCAGATAAAAAAAATAGTCCAAAACTGGAGCTCAAACTCTACAACCCACTTCTAGAAATTGCTAAATGACTGCACCAACATAACACCATTACTAGGAATGAAAGAAACACTATTTATCTATATAAAAGGTAGAAATTACATATCCATTTGTTAGAATTTAGTACATGACATAGTTAATAGTTAAATAAATAAATTAACAAACTATTGTTAATTTAATAAATAAATTTAGTTTTGGTAGTTACTTTCCCATAAATAGTTTTATGTGGGAATAATGGACTTTTAAAGGCAATGCAATGTAATTGATTTTTAGGTTGAATGTGATTGACAGTATTTTGATTCGAGAGAAATATTGACTTTTCCTCTCTCATTTCAATATGGTATCAGAGCATGTTTCTTCCTAGACCTCTCTTTGATCTCCTTCCATTTGTTTGTTTTCATCCAAAGTGGTGTTTACAATGGTACTGCAGTGAGGACCATGTGCAAATGCTATTGTTTTCTTCCATTCTTGCATTAGTCAACAGGTGAGCGATGTAGACCATGTGAAAAATCCTTTTGACTCCATCATTCATCTACATTCCTTCTCTTTCTCTTCATTGTGTTCATTCTTTCCATAGTTTAAAACCTTCATTCTGTTCATTGTTATCATCCCACAATAATAAAAAAAAGGGAAAACTGAATGGGCTACGCCCACTTGATTCGACATTACACCTACAACTGCATTTACATGAAAGTCTCTAAAGATTTTTCAACAAATATATTATGTACATTTTGCAATGATTCAAAAACTATGAAGCACACCATATCTGGCTTATTTTATCCTTTATTGCTAGCCTCCTATACAACAAGAAGATGAACTGATACATTCATGGGCACACAATCGATGGGCAGGAGTGAGACCAGCATTGGAGACATTCTAATTACTTCCTTTGTGTAAAGTTCCTTCTATTTTTTGGCCTACATAGTCTGAGTGTTGCATTTGCTGATATTGTGTTGTTGTGGTTTGCTATTGTTGCAACCATTTGTCTTTTTTGGCATGTTGATGTGGTGGCTACATATTTGTTATTGCCATACATCATCTGGGTGACTCGTGCTTCAACATTAAATTTATACATATGGATTCAATTTTCCAAGAGTACTCTCTATGATGTCAAGAATCTACCAGGCCAACATTCAAAGAGCTCTTAGTATAATATAGAAGAGACTATAAGGTATGTTTGTATATACATATGCCCACAAAGGGAAAGGAGTGGAACAAGTTTTAGAGTTTTTTTGTTTGTTTGAAATTTTTGTCAAAGTTTTTTAGAAAGAGGCATGTTATGAGTTTTTCTTTTTATTTCTAAAAAATAAAACTGTGGGGATTTTTTAAGGTATAAATAATATTTTAAGGACAATTTATTCAACACAGAATGGATAAATTAAGCCTTTATGAAAATTTTGATGGAAACGATTTTCACAGTTGGCAAATACAAATACAGTTAGTGTTAATTAAAAAAGATCTCTGGGAAATTGTTGATGGTACAATGCCAAAGCCAACATATGCAGATGAACTTAAAATATAGAAGGTAAAAGATAAGAAAGCATTGGCTATAATTGGTCTTGGTTTATCTAAACCTTATTTACATCATGTAGATTTTAAAAAATCTTCTAAGGATATCCGGGAAACATTAAATACTTTGTTTGGATCAAAAGCTGATAGTGCGGATATAACTATAAAACAAAATTTGTATGGTTTGAAAATGGAAGAAGGTAAAGATATAATGTCTCACATCAGTAAATGTCATTCCTTGATCAATCAGTTGGCTGGTATAAATTAAGAAATAAAGGAAAATGATGCTAAAGTCATACTTTTAAATAGTATGCCAAATAGTATGTCTCACAAGGTATTCACTTTAAGCAAAATCAATCCAATTCTAGAAAGTATTATATCCACATTGCTTAATGAAAGAAACCAACATGTTTCAAAAGAAGTTGCATTGACTACACAAAATAAGGCTAGTACTTCTTACAAAAAATCCAAACATATGGTGAAGTTCAACATGCAAGTAGTACATGTTTCTATTGTAAAAAAATAGGGCATGTAGTACTGAATTGCAAACAGAGAGCTCACGAGATCTTCTTGATGGAAAGTTGCAGGATAATGCTTTGATAATTGAAGGACAAAACCACACTTCAAGTGATGGAGAATATGTGTACTAATTTCTAGTTTTCCTCTATGTTAGTACTAAGGGAGGGTGTTAGAATTTGGTACATGACATAGTTAATAGTTAAATAAATAAATTAACAAAATATTGTTAATTTAATAAATAAATTTCTAGTTTTGGTAGTTACTTTCCTATAAATAGTTTTATACGGGAATAATGGCCTTTTAAAGGTAATACAATGTAATTGATTTTTCAGTTGAATGTGATTGACAGTATTTTGATTCAAGAGAAATCTTTATTTTTCCTCTCTCATTTCAATACCATTTCTACCATAGAAGCTACAAAAAAAATAATAAATCACCCTCGAAACACTTCACACCAAACCCTTGCACATTACACCTGCAACACACTGAAAACTAAAGCAAACTACACCATTCAACACAATGGTAATCTCTACATAAGATTACACCATAGTGAACCTCTAACTCTTGTCCTTAGCCCACCTGGAAACCCTCAAAAATCCTATTCTTGAGCCTCCTTCTCCATAGGTCTGACAACCTCTAAAGAACAACAAAAATGCATTAGCAAATACCATGAATTGAATGAATGAAAAAGCTGATTTTTTCCCTCAAGTAATCCGCATTCAAAAGCCAAAGTTAGGTGCCAATATTTTATGCCAAAATGAGGGAAATAATTGTGTAACTCCTCTTTCTCAATTTGTTGCCAAAATTTTTCCATTTCTCATAATTATTACCATTTCTCATAATTATTTCCTTTTTTGACAATTATTGCATAAGCAATAATTTTTTGCTTTTCTCTCCATAAAATTCTCCATCTAAACCCACACCCAAGTGTGGGTGATAAAAACAATATAATATTTATTTTATTTTATTTATCTTGAGAAGCACACTTTTCTTGGTTTGTCCATGAGTACTGACTTACTATTTTAAGACAACATGACTTACTAAAAATAAAAACTACTATTTTTAGAAAATGGGGACATGGCAAGTCCCCCCTTCCCAAAATTGCTTGTCCTCTAGCAATTTAAAATGTGCATCTCCAAGATTGTGTAACCAAGTTGATCAATCATGCCAAACTACATACCAAGCCTTGATCTTGTACCTAAGAAGAGTTGCATTCTTTGCCAAAGAGCATTGTGCAAAAATGAGGACTCAAATTCATTTGTTCCAATGCTATGAATCCAAAAAAAAATCTATTCCATCTAAGCTCTTGTATGTGTAAGTAAATGATGCATACATTCTCATACTCCAACTGAAACAAATCTTCCCACAAAGGTTTAATCAACTTGCCAAATGCACTAGTGAGATATGAGACAAACTTGTAACTTATGAGACCTTTCCCAATTATACCAATATGATTTTTGCTACCTTTAGGACTGTTATAAGTTATAATGCACTCCCCATTATAGAAAATATTAATTTTGGAAATAGTTACTTCTCTTACCTTCATAGTGCTAAAATATTTAGTACAAGAACTTGTAACAAAAAACCCATACTTAACCTTAGCTTGTGAAATATTTATTTTAGCTTCATGGAATAATATATGACGGAAAGAGTATAGTAGAGGAGTGTAAAATGACTGTTGTCACCTAGAAATGCACCCTGATGCAAAGTTGTAAATACTGAGCTTTCTAGTGAAACATTGGATCACTCCAAGGCTGTGGGTCACCTGAGATTGGAGTGAATCTCCAGAGAAGGCCGGCTTCCTTTGGGTATCACCTAGACTATTGATTCTTTGAAGGGAAAGGGATAAGGAGTACATAAATTAAAGGACTACACTAGGGTGATACACCAAACTATTTGAGAAATCATGAAATGAACACAGGAAGAACATACACTTGAAAGCCTCATTGCTATTCTCAGAACAACCTCTTTCAGATTTAATGCTTTAGTCCTAACAGGTTTGATCTACATACACATCTCAGGAAGGAAAGATTAATTTCACAGCTTTAAGATATGAATACAGAATTATAAAACACAGTTAAAGACTTGCATGTTCAAAGGAAAGATATAGAAATGAGAATTAATACAAATGCGAACACAAACTTCCCAAGTAAACTCTATGTTATATTTAGGATTCTAGTTGAGTTACAAAAACATACATTAATTGAGGAAGGATTGATAAAAAAATCACTAACTCCCTTGAATGCATAACCCGAACTATTTACAAAAAGGCAAAAAATGCCTTATATATAGACTATGTCGGCCCTCTTAGGGCTTACAAAAAATATCCGGCTGAGAAAGATCTATCCTCAAATCTTTTATTGAATTAAATGTTGAAGCCTGCGAGTCCCCACTGTGTGTGTCGGTGAAGAGTTACCGTCTGGAGAAGCCCCTTAGATCCTTTGAAGCTACTAGGTGCATTTACTTCTGGTCATTGTGTCTACCTACTGAAATCCCCTGTTGAGCACCTTGAATGCTCCAGAGTCCAGAACAGACACACGTTGATTCACATTCTGTTGATTTTCTTTTTGTTGGTCAAGTTTCCATGCAAGCTATCTCGGAAGGTCATGAGCTCATCATTAGAATCACATGTCAGTGAGACACCTAATCGTGTCTCCCTGATGCGATTATGCTTCTCTGCAGTCATCAGCGTAACTCACTATCATTGGCAAGAGTCATAGTGACACCCCGAGTTCACTTTGTATTGGTAAGACCCCTTCGGGTCGACAAGACGTTACGACGATGCCTTTAACCCCTTAGCGAGCCCCTATTCACTTCAGCCAGAACCTGCTCGGTCAGTGAGACATCTCACCGACCTCCTTTTCATTCTCTGAGCTCACTTCAACCCATCATCTGGCTCTTCATTCCTTGGTGAGACATTCGTGTGCCTGTGAGACCTCTCACCGAAGCCTCATTATCCTACCACTATGCTCCAGAGTCGGTGAGACTTCCTCAGGTCAGGGAGACTTCCGTTGTTTTCCTATCGGTAGGACATCGCTTTATCGACAAGAGGTTGTGCCGAAGGCACCTTGCTCTGGCAAGGGCTCACTTCGTTTCACTTCGACAAGAGAAACATTCATCAGTGAGAGGTTACAGCAGGCCTCATCAGCCATGCCGATATCATTTTTTGTTGTTGAGACCACTCCATGTTGGTAAGACATCATTCCGACGGTCGGGCGCCTTTTGCTAGTCGGTGAGACCTTACCGAGTCGGCAAGACCTCATCCCGATGGCCTCAACTCATGCGAGCTCCCTCCGGTCGGTAAGACATTGGCTTGTCGGCCAAACCTCATACCGAGTGTCTCTGTCATACTGATATCTGCCCTTGTGAATGAGACACTCACAGTTCGGTGAGACATCTTGTCGAAATCTTCAACCTATGTCAAGAGCATTTCGTCCTATTGTGGCTCTACCTCTTCAGTAAGACTCTTGCCAATAAGACCTTATATGTCGCCAGGACCTCCAAGCGACATCTTTAACTATTGGCAAGCCCTTTCATGCTTTGGTGGGGCCTCCTTTCGATCGACAAGACTGTCTCCGTTCGCTGAGACTCTATTTCTTTTCAGGGGGACCTTGTGCAATTGCTGAGACATCTCAGTGAGATCCCTTAGTCATACCGAGGGCCCTCTTTTCTTTGTGTCGGGGAGACTTTGTTGTCGGCCAGACCTGTCCTGAAACATGCTTCCTTTTGATTATCGGGGAGACCCTGTGGCCTCGGTGAGACCTCCTAGCAAAGCCCGCTTGCTTTGTCGAGATCTCCTGACTTTGGCGAGACATCTTCGATCGGTGAGACCTCACATAGACTGCATTTGCTACTCTGAAAGGTATCAATGCATCTAAGTCACCGAGACAAGGCGATTGTTACGCCGACAAGGATCCTTCATTATCTTCCCATCGGTGAGACTGAAGGTCACTCGCCGAGACCTTACGGTGATCGCCCCAACCTATACCGATAAGCACATCCTTCTGCCACCGATCAATGAGACAAAAGTGAACTCATGCCGATATGATGTACCCTGTTTCTCTAGTCATCGAGACAAAAAATCCTCGCTAAGACATAATGCCGACATCGCCTAGCTCCATCGGTGAACCACCATATACATAGTTGGGGAAACATGTTGAGATTGGTAAGACGCAACACCGACAACTAAGACATATATCGATAGAAGCTTCTACAGTCGCCAAAACAATAGAACCGTCTTGCCGAATGAAGAATGCAGAAGACCTGTGATCACCGTGACATGCCTGGGGTCTTGGCGAATCTGTCTTTAGAAGATTTTCATGTCGAACCAGAACAAGGCAGGCTTTTTCACTGAGTTCCCCGTGACCTATCATCAGATTCATGACCTTTTCCCTAGGCCGAATACTTCATTTGGCCTTCTCGAACCTGTTAACATGATTTGCTTTGCCTGATTGAGCCAGAGGGTGAAAATTTAGGCAACAATTCTGGCGACCTCTGCAAGATGTTTTCCTGCTAAACATGAGAACCAGTGACTAGTCTTGTCCATTGGGCATGGAGTCGTTAGAAGGCTTAGAAAATGAACAAAATATCAGTCTTGCACATGACTTCAACCTCATGAGATCTACGGGTCATAATAGGTTGCCCAAAAATGAAACAAGGGAAAACGACAGAGAGAAAATACCACATTAAAACAACATTCAGGGAACGGAGCAAAATAGCAAACAAACGAACCATAATGCAAAGCACTTATTGAAAACATAAAACCTAACTAAATATGTACAAAAGGGGAACCCCATCAGATTTGAAAGTAGGGCTTAAGGTGTATCCCATTGACTGGGATAGGAAGCACTTCCCCGTCCGTTGTAGCCAGCTGATAAGCATTGTGCTCCTTATAATCTCTGATAAGGAATGGGCCCGTCCACATGTTGTCAAACTTGGTGTGATGGCCTGGCCTGCTTTTTAGAATGTCCCATTTGAGCACGAGGTCTCCTACCTTGAAAACCTTTTTTGTAGCCTTCTTGTCAAAAGTTCTTTTCATTTGGAGCTAATGATACTCCAAAGCTTTCATTGCTCTGTCCCTTGATTCTTCGAGTTCCATGAGCTCTGCATACCTCACAGACATGGAGTCCTGCTCCTCAAACATCTCTAACTGGCGAACAATATCAAGAGCCGGAAGCTCTACAGACAAAGGCAATCTTGCCTCTTTGCCATAGACCAACATATATGGCGAGTTACCAACATACCTCTTAGGGGTCACTCTGTCTGCCCAAAGTGCATTCTTTAAACTGACGTGACAGGTCCTTTGATTATCCTCTATGGTTCTTTTAATAATTCTGATGAGGTTCTTATTCGTGCTCTCAGCTAGGCCATTACCTTGAGGGTAATAATTTGAAGAGGTGCTCAAATGAATGCCATGCTTAACAACCCAGTCAGTTACCCTTAGACCTGTGAATGCAAGGGCATTATCAGATATGATGGATTCAGGCACTCCAAACCTGGTGACTATATCTTCATAGAAGTTCAAAACTGAAGATTCTTTTGCTTCCTTCAAAGCAACCACTTCTGTCCACCTTGTAAAATAGTCAGTGGCTATAAGTACCCATTTGTGACCAGCATTGGAAGGTGGATTTATTGGTCCAATAAAATCAATGCCCCATCTCATGAAGGGATGCTCTACTTGAATTGGATGCAGGGGCATAGCAGACAACTTTTCCTTTCCTGAAAATAGAGCACATTTGATGCACTTTCTTGACTAGGCATACACATCCTTGAACAAGCTGGGCCAGTAGTAACCAGCTCTCATGACCTCCCAGGCAATAGTTATGGGAGCGAAGTGACCTCCTGTAGCTCCATCATGAAACTCATGAAGAACTTTTTCAATTTGATCACTGTGAATGCATCTTAATAGGACACCATTCAGATCTTTTTTAACAAGAACATTGCCCATCAGCACATATGGTATGGACTGTAGTCTAAAGTATCGTCTTTTGGCTTTGTTCAGACCTAATGGACATTGACTAGTTTGTAGAAATTGGGTCATATCTTGAACCCAATTAGTTATCCCCGTGGGCACATCATCTTGGGCATTCTGAGGCTCATTTGTATTGGCGAGCACATCTTTTTCTAGTTCACTTTGACTGCTCGACCCTGTAGCAAGTTGTTCACAAAGACCTTTACCTCTAACTAGTTTGGTGATCTTAATATCTACATCATACTCCATGACCTTAGTGATCCACCCTACTCTTTTTTCATTCAGATCCTTATTCAACAGAAATTCCTTCACACTTGAGTGTGCAACCAGAATATGAACCTTATTGTTTGAAAGCAAAGGTTTAAACTTCTTCAGACTTCTAATCACAGAGAGAACATGCTTTTCAAAAAATGTATACCTTTCTTCGTAATCAACAAGTATTTGGCTAAAGAAGGCTATGGATTGTTCCAAATTGTCATTATTCTTCTGAACCAGCATAGCAGAGATTGAATCACTACTACCAAAAGCATATAAAAAGAAGTCTTTAGAGAAGTCTGGGTTTACCAATGTCGGAGCAGATGCTAATGCCTCCTTAATTTCTATAAAATTGTGCTTTTCCTCCTTTGTCCAACTGAAGACTGCATTCTTCTTTAACATGGTTGTTAGAGGTTGTAGCAGGTTCGCCACATCTGGGATGAACCTTCTCAGAAAGTTGATTTGTCCCAGAAAGATTTGTAGACCCTTCTTATGATTAGGCAGTGGCAACTCAAGTATGACTTTGACTCTCTCAGGGTCAATAGTGATTCCCTACTTTGACACTATGTGTCCTAATAGTTTCCCTTCATGGACAACAAAGATACTCTTCTTTGGATTGAGGGAGATACCAAACTCCCTGTACTTTTCAAAAACTTTCCTAAGATGTAACAAATGTTCATCAGCATTCTTGGAATATACCGTAATATCATCTAGGTAAATCAGTATAATCTTGTTGATCAAACTTTGAAATGCCATGTCCATGGCCCTCTAAAATGTGGCACCAGCATTGGACAAACCAAAAGGCATCATTTTGTATGCCATGGTGCCCCACTTAGTTGTGAAAGTGGTTTTAAACTGGTCTTCCTCTTTAACCAGTACTTGATTATAGCCCGAAAAACCATCCAATAAGGAAAATATTTTAGAGCCAGCAACTTCTTGTAAGATTTGTTCCATGGAGGGCAGTGGGTAGTGGTCTTTTAGAGAGGATCGGTTAAGATCCCTAAAGTCTACACAGAGCCTTATCTCACCACTTTTCTTTCTAACTGGTACAAGATTAGAAACCCATGAAGTGTGCTTGATAGGGAAGACAATACCCCCCTCAACTAGTTTAGTTAGCTCCTTAATCATTAGGGGCTCAAGTTTAGGATTCAAGGGCCTTTGTTCTGCCTTACTGGCTTAGCATCTGGCTCTAACTCAATTGTGTGCTGAGCAATGTGGGGATCAAACCCTTTCAAATCCAAATATTCCCAAGCAAAGACATCATAAAATTCTTGACATAAAGCAACAAAAGCTTGTTTATCTTCAAGTGAACAAATTTTTTCTATCTTAAGGAGCTTACCCTTGAAAATCTCCAGCTCTTCATAGTGCTCTTGTTTGATCTGCAAGCTGGCTTTACCCTTTTTAAGCTGATCATCGGTACTAAAAATTGACTCTAAGGTAACAAGGCCTTTGGGTAATTTATTTGTCTTTAGCTATATGACTTGATCACCATACTGCTGCTTGAGTTTTGCTTGATTCACTGTGGAGAACTGATCTTCTTCGAGTAGGAAAGAAAGGATTTGTTCATCACTGTCAAAGACTTACCAGTGAATGTTGCTGTCAAGAATTGATGGTCTAACTACAACCTTCACATACTGTTGCACCTTCTCTTTTCTAATATCTCCTAGAATATCAAATTGTGCTCCAATGGCTGCAACCCTATCAGCATGTTTGTTCTGATTTCTTGGGATAGACACTAAATTAAAGGCATCAAATTCCTCAAGCATGTTCCACACTATGTTTCTATAAGACTTTAATGTGTCATTTTTAGCAACATTCAGGCCCCTTACTTGGTTAACAACTAATTCGCTGTCCCCATAGACTTTCAAGCTGGTTATTCCTCTCTTCCTTGCCCATTCTAAACCTTGAACAAGGCCTTCATACTCAGAAGTGTTATTGGAGCATGCAAAAGCAAAATGGAATGTAGAGTAGTACCTATCACCTTGTGGAGATACAAGCATTGCACCTCCTCTTGCCCCATTCTTACTTCTGGAACCATCAAAGAACATCTCCCAAAGTCCATTTAGTGGTTGCAACAACTAATTTGCATCTTTCTCCAAGTTTGGAATCTCTGTGTCAGGCTCAAGAATGACATAGTTTCCCATACCAGCATCTTGAATAAGGTCCTCAGGACTATCCAATACATTCTCAACTTCGCATTCATGCAACAACACGTCAGGAACAGTTTCTGATTGGAGTTCTTGAGCAGTAGCTAGTTCATTGTCAGAAAGAATGACACAACTTGTGTCTGTAGCAGTAGGAACAACATAAAAGGGACTTGGATTATATGGCTCAATGTGATCCTTGGCCAACCACTCGGATTTAATGGCGACCTTGGTTCCATATCTTGTTCTAAATAACATATGTGACCAATTAGCTGATACATAACCACCTATCTTGGCTGTAAAGTCTCTAGATAAACACAAGGAAAAGAAGGGTGGAAGATCTATGACACATATGTCTTGAGGAACTAAAAAATTTGGACAAGCATGGAGGGTGAGACTTAAATCCTTGATAATACCCAAAGTATTAACTGAAGTACCATCTAATTGGATCACTCCCTTCTCTAAAGGCTGGTATTTTAGTCCAAGCTTGTCAGCAATCTGCTTTGGCATCACACATCTACTAGCTCCACTGTCTACCATATAGTTATGAACTAGCTTATCGCCAATAATCATTGACACATAGAAGGGGGGTGATTTGACTTCTTTTCCTACCTCTTTACTGGACTGTTTATCATCTTCCTAAGCATTATTTGTCAAAACAGCCCTATCTTGACCTAATGGGGATTCAGACTCACTTGATAACTTAAGATTTGATAAGGCTGAACATAGAATATCCTTTTGACCAGGGATGACCAATGAATCCCACATAGACATCATCACATTTGTCCTTTTCATACTATCAAGAATGTTAAAAGGTACAATTGGGTTTACTTTATTGTGTACCTTTACGCCAGTGTGATTAGCTTGTAAGCGTGGCTGCTCTTTAACTGGGAGTTGCTGATTTCATCACAAAACACTAGTCACTCGAGATGCAGATGGTTCCACAGCTGATGCTTGATTGATGAGTCCATTTGAGCAAGTGGCCTGATTGTGGGGCTGAATGCAAGGGTAGCACCATTCATAATCTGTTGCTAAATTATTTTGAGTAGGAACCAGGTCTTTAACTGCACTAATAGGTGCTGGATCATAGGCCTGAAAAGGTCTTGTGTTCACATTCTGTCTTGTGCCTTGATAATTTCCCTGATAAGCTTGTTTATTACCTTGGAATAGCTGTTGTTGATCTTGAAAAGGCTGGCTTGAGGCCCGATTCTGCTGTTGATAAGGCCTAGAATAGGTATGTTGTTTTTCCAAGTTCACCAACTTGTTGCCAAATGTCTATAAAAGACTTTAGATCTCTTGTAGCTCCTGTGATGATCCTGAAGTAGCACTCTCTTGTCTATCAACGGCTAGAACAGCAGTTGGCAGCATTGGTACAACTGGTAGAGGTGTGAAGGGAGGTATTTGCAAAGGAATGTTTGCATGAATTTCTAGGAATATTGGCATTGGTGGCCTAGGAGCGAGTTTTCCTGCTTGTATCAAGCTGTTTTCAGCTCTGATAGCTATTTCAAAGGCATTTGGTAGAGAGACCCCTCCCATTGACTGTATCATGACAACTATGTCACTGTTCAGAGCCCTTAAAAAATACAAAAATGCGTATTCTGGAGGTGGTCTCACCGTTGTAGGGATTCTATCCCAAGTTCTCTGAAATCTAAAGTTGAAATTATTCATTTGCTCTTGTGGAGCCCTCTTGATTGTAGTCAATTGCTGTAGTAGAGACAAGTTGTCAGACCTGTCTTGGAATTGCTTTTGCAACTTATCTCCAAATTTGTCCCATGTTGCAATTGAACTGACTGGTAGGCTCCTATACCACTATACAGCTCTTCCTTTCAGTGAAGCAGCCAATAGTCTCACTGCAACGTCCTCTTGGGTTATGTGGTGAACTCCGCATAACGAAGCCACATCTCTCATGTGTTCAATTGGGGTAGTTTGGTCTTCCCCTATAAAAATTGGCAGAATCTTCAAGGCTGCCATTGGGATATCATTGTGTTGATCCAAGTTCAAAGGACTCCCTCTGTTGAAAGCGACAAAGGGTTGATTCCTTGGAGTGGCCATTGGAGGTAGCTATGGCAGATTTACTGGTATTCTAGATGAAGCCAAGAATGGGACAACAATGTGTGACCCCACAGATGGAGGAGTAGACTGAGTTCTTCAAGAATAGATAACTGTTGTTCCTCTTTTTTTTGTTGCTCTGCCTCTTCTTCTTGGCGGTGACAACTACAAATATTCAAAGGGACCTGAGCTACCTCTAGTCTGAACTTTTCTCATAAACTGAAGAAGGCGTTGATTTCTGGATCTCTTTCCTTTCTTTATGGAGTCGCCAAGTATGCCAAAGGACTTCTATAAAGCCTAAAATTCATTGGTTGCATACTAAACCAACAATTCAATCTAGTTCATGGTCCCACCGGGCATGCCAGAAAATGTTGTCACCTAGAAATGCACCTTGATGAGAAGTTGTAAAAACTGAGCTTTCTAGTGAAACATTGGATCACTCCAAGGCTGTGGGTCACCTGAGATTGGAGTGAACCTCTGAAGAAGGCTGGATTCCTTTGGGTATCACCTAGACTACTGATTCTTTGAAGGGAAAGGGATAAGGAGTACATAAATTAAAGGACTACACTAGGGTGATACACCAAACTATTTGAGAAATCATGAAATGAACACAGGAAGAACATACACTTGAAAGCCTCATTGCTATTCTTAGAACAACCTCTTTCAGATTTAATGCTTTAGTCCTAACAGGTTTGATCTACATACACATCTCAGGAAGGAAAGATTAATTTCACAACTCTAAGATATGAATACATAATTATAAAACACAGTTAAAAACTTGCATGTTCAAAGGAAAGATACAAAAATGAGAATTAATACAAACGCGAACACAAACTTCCCAGGTAAACTCTATGTTATATTCAGGATTCTAGTTGAGTTACAGAAACATACATTAATTGAGGAAGGATTGATAAAAAAATCACTAACTCCCCTGAATGTATAACCCGAACTATTTACAAAAAGGCAAAAAATGCCTTATATACAGACTATGTCAGCCCTCTTAGGGATTACAAAAAATATCTGGCTGAGAAAGATCTATCCTTAGATCTTTTATTGAATTAAATGTTGAAGCCTGCGTGTCCCCACTGTGTGTGTCGGTGAAGAGTTACTGTCTGGAGAAGCCCCTTAGATCCTTTGAAGCTACCAGGTGCATTTACTTCTGGTCATTGTGTCTACCTACTGAAATCCCTTGTTGAGTGCCTTGAATGCTCCAGAGTCCAGAACAGAAACACGTTGATTCACATTCTGTTGATTTTCTTTCTGTTGGTCAAGTTGCCACGCAGGCTGTCTCGGGCGGTCATGAGCTCATCATCAGAATTGCATGTCGATGAGACACCTAATCGTGTCTCCCCGATGCGATTATGCTTCTCTGCAGTCACCGGCATAACTCACTATCATTGGCAAGAGTCATAGCGATACCTTGAGTTAACTTTGTATTGGTAAGACCCCTTCGGGTCGGTAGGATGTTACAACGATGCCTTTAACCCCTTAGC
Source organism: Sequoia sempervirens (assembly GCA_007258455.2). Lineage (NCBI taxonomy): Eukaryota > Viridiplantae > Streptophyta > Pinopsida > Cupressales > Cupressaceae > Sequoia > Sequoia sempervirens. Next base: position 309,278,540 of record VDFB02075321.1, read on the forward strand.
AAGCCCCTATTCACTTCAGCTAGAACCTGCTCAGTCGGCGAGACATCTCACCGAACTCATTTTCATTCTCCAAGCTCACTTCAACCCATCTTCGGGCTCTTCATTCCTCGACGAGACATTCGTGTGCCTGTGAGACCTCTCACCGAAGCCTCATTATCCTATTGCTATGCTCCAGAGTCGGTGAGACTTCCTCGGGTCAAGGAGACTTTCGTTGGTTTCCTGTCAGTAGGACATCACTTTATCGGCAAGAGGTTGTGCCGAAGGCACCTTGCTCTAGCGAGGGCTCACTTTGTTTCACTTTGGCAAGAGAAACATTCATTGGCGAGAGGTTACAGCGGGCCTCATCAGTCATGCCGATATCATTTTTCGTCGCTGAGACCACTCCATGTCGGTAAGACATCATTCTGACAGTCGGGTGCCTTGTGCTAGTCAGTGAGACCTTATCGAGTCGAAAAGATCTCATCCCGATGGCCTCAACTCATGCGAGCTCCCTCCGGTCGGTAAGACATTGGCCTGTCAGCCAGACCTCATACTAAGTGTCTCTGTCATATCGATATCTGCCCTTGTGGATGAGACACTCACACTTCGGTGAGACATCTTGTCGAAATCTTCAACCTTTGTCGAGAGCATTTCGTCCTGTTGTGGCTCTACCTCTTCGGTAAGACTCTTGCCGATAAGACCTTTTATGTTGCCAAGACTTCTCATTGTCGGCAAGACCTCCAAGCGACATCTTTAACTTTTGGCGAGGCCTTTCATGCTTTGGTGGGGCCTCCTTTCGATCGGCAAGACTGTCTCAGTTCGCCGAGACACTATTTCGTTTCGAGGGAACCTTGTGCAATCACTGAGACATCTCAGTGAGATCCCTTAGTGATATCGAGGGCCCTCTTTTATTTGTGCTGGGGAGACTTTGTTGTCGGCCAGACCTATCCCAAAACATGCTTCCTTTTGATTATCGGGGAGACCCTGTGGCCTCGGTGAGACCTCCTAGCGAAGCCCGCTTGCTTTGCCGAGATCTCCTGACTTCGGCGAGACATCTTCAATCGGTGAGACCTCACATAGACTGCATTTACTACATGGAAAGGTCTCAATGCATCTGAGTCACCGAGACAAGGTGATTTTTATGCCGACAAGGATCCTTCATTATCTTCCCATCATCGAGACCAAAGGTCACTCACCGAGACCTTACGACGATCGCCCCAACCTATGCCGATGAGCACATCCTTCCGCCACCAATCGATGAGACAAAAGTGAACTCATGCCGATATGATGTACCCTATTTCTCCAGTTGGCAAGACAAGAAATCCTCGCTAAGACATAATGTTGACATAGCCTAGCTCCACCGATGAACCACCATATACATAGTCGGGGGAACATGTTGAGATCGGTAAGACACAACCTCGACAGCTAAGACATATGCCGATAGAAGCTTCTACGGTCACCAAAACAATAGAACCATCCTGCCGAATGAAGAATGCAAAAGACCTGTGATTGCCGTGACACGCCTGGGGTCTTGGCGACTCTATCTTTAGAAGATTTTCATGCCGAACCGGAACAAGGCAAGCTTCTTCACTGAGTTCCCTGTGACCTATCATCAGATTCATGACCTTTGCCCTAGGCCGAATACTTCATTTGGCCTTCTCAAACCTGTTAACATGATTTTCTTTGCCTGATTGAGCCAGAGGGTGAAAATTTAGGCAACAATGACATCATACAACAACAAAATTCATAGCGAAATTCTCCCAAGTCTGAATTTGCAAGAGACAACCCATCTATACTGAAGTTGTTTTTCTTCTTGAGACTATTTGTAAACACAAACTTATCACCCCATTTCTATGAATCATCACTCTAATTATTTTTCCAAGGAATACCATACATTTTTAGGTACACCTAAGAAATCAACATGTTATAATCCCCAATACATATAAATCCCATCAAATACTCATAGAATCTCCAAATCACACAATATTGCCAATATTATTATGCTTCAAACTAAAAAACTAAAGCCACAACTTCTGAAGCTGATATGAATTGGGAAAATAACAATGAGAAATGATCTACAGGAGCATAAAATTGATCTACAACATTAGCACACTCCCCAAAACACAAAACCCATAAGTCATCACACAACTTCATTTGAAACTTGTAGACAACACACACATACCACACTACAGGAGAAACTTCCATGATCTTCTCCAAAAAAGTGTTATGATGGGTGGATTAGTTCTCTCTAATATTGTAGACCTTCTTCTAGCATCGTAACAAAGGGATTCTTCCCCTAAACACACCAAATGTATATTTGTCCATAACTTAATTTAATGAGATCGACAAATGCAATTGATGTAACAACTTCCAAAATGACAATCCTGAGTAATAGTCATTAGTATATCTAATTTTGAATTAATGGGAAGCCATGTGAGGTTTGAAAATATCTTCACCAAAATCTATACACCTTTGAAATTCTTCAAAACCAAAAACCCATAAATTATTTTCTTCAACAAACTAAATGGTTTGGAGAAGAATTTGAAACCATTTCTTGAAATTTTTCTCTCCATGCTTCCAAACTTCATGGAGCTCCTCCTTTGCAAAAAAACCATAACGACTTCGTTTCCTACATCACATCTCATATAGAAGGATGGTAAGAAATATGAATTAAAAAGTACATAGCATGATATGATTACCTTCACAAACTTAACCTCAACTTCTTATGTTCTTCCCATCATTGTTGTATCTTCTTTCTTTATTCAGATTGAAAATATTACACAAGGACCACTGAGATGCATGAAATTAAAATTATTACTACTTCTGTTGAGTTTCTTCCACTATTGTACCTTCACATGTGAATACCCCTTAATGGAGGCATCTTGTAACTCCTCATAAACACATCGTGTAGCATATGTCAATTCCTTGAATGCTCTCAAATTGAATGGAGACCAACATTTGTGTTAACGAATCCCAAATATCATCCCCTGAACCATCATATCCTTCCATAATTGGATCTAAAACAAAAAGTGCATCTCATGAGTTGTTTACCTTTTCAATCCCTTCCAAAGATTCTTTTGTTGCATCCTCTTCAGATCCCTGAATGCCAATGTCTAGGTCAAGATATGTGACATCGTTCTTCCACATAGTTTCTAACTCTATGACATGTTGGATTCCTCTATCCAAGGGTATTATTGGGAACATGTTACTGAAAAATATACTATGCTGATTTGGTAACACTTGAAAATCAAAATAAAGATTATAATCCTTACCATAAAATCTGATAGCATGTGTATCCTCCATCACCAAAAATATTGTTATACATGAAATCTATCTCTTGCAAGAAGTCTTTAGATATGTGTCTACTCCCATTGTATCCTGAAAAACTCCTCTCAACATAATATTTTCCCTTTTACAAGTGTTATTTATTATTCTAAAATGATGATTATGTATAATTTCACACATGTAATGCAACCATTGCACACACATAACTATTTGAATACTCAAAGGGTAGAATGCATTACATACCCAATATTTTAGTATTGAGATTTGTAATATCCTTAGTGGTTGTATCAAATTAAAATTGCATTCTCCATCATGATTTTGTTGCTCTACTTTGATACAATTGGATGTTCAGTATTTTGAACAAGAAAACACTTTTACAAATATGGGATTCATCCCATCAACAATTTCAGCCTTCATTTTCTTTTCAATATATTTTTTTTGTTGCTCTTTGGATAAAGCACCAGGATCCCACACCACCATGGATGATAAATTTTGTGGTTGAGAGGAAGGATCCACCTTCCACTTTGTTCCCTTCATCTTTTCATCAAAGTTATAATTCCTATCACGATAGAAAAAATATTGTGATGACATAATATGAATATGATGTAAAAAATTCTTGATACTACTTCCACCCTTATTATTCAAACTGTAATTATAGAGGCAATCAAAGTGCTTACCTTCATTTGTTGATTTGCAAATTTTTGAGAATTTCACAGCAATATTGTCACTCTTATAATGAAAGTCATTAGTATAATAAGGTTGAGCTAAAGTATCCATCATGAAATCATTTCCATTCCTATTTAGCATTGACTCCTTCTTTCCCATACTTACATTTTCTTGAAGTGGAAGCTCACTAGAAATCACTAAAATATTTTATTTAATTAAAAAATATTTACCTTCAACCTCTATGGATTGGAGTTCCTCTGATTGAACTCTTTCTTTCATTTGTTCTTCTTGAAAATCTTCTTTTTCTTTATGATGCATCATCGCCATCTCTTCCATGTCTTGAATTTGTATCTCATGTTTTTCTATCACTATCTCAATTTCTTCATGCACCACATTATCCATAGTAATTTCATGCATGTTTAAAAAATCATCCTAAGACTTTGTCACCCATTCATCATTCTTCAAAACACTTGTTGCATTATACTCTCTTGCTATGAAACCTTCTACAACTATCTGCTCCCTTTCAACCTTTTTTTCAAATCTATCAATAAAAAATTGATGAAATTCATCAAAAGAATCTACCAGTATGTGGACTTGGGTGTCCATACCTTGGTACCACCAATCATGAGAAGCTCCTTCAAGGTGAAAGAATGCATATTGAATGGAAACTTTCTCCTCCATGGAATTGGAATAGTAATAGTCCTGCATCTTAAATAACTAAATCTCTAATTGAGATCTTGTCTTATCCATCAAAACTAGGAGTCGAAGATTTAATAAATTTTCTCCTAAGATCTTTTCCACCTAAATTTGAATTTTTTCTATAACCCTTGATAGCCATCATGTTCTGCATCTGAATGATATAGTCACTATATGAGAAATATTTTTTAAATCATTTGTCTTGTTTAATATATGTTTCTCTCATGACTGCTAAATCTCTAGCCAAATCTTCCATGTGATCAACCATCTTTTAACTTTTTTTTTCCAAAATATAATCAAAACCTTAGGTTGGAAAGATCATAGCTCTAATACCACTGTAATATCCCCTTTTAAATTAATTTCAAAAATGCTATAATGATTTTTATCAAACATCCAAAATATGAAATTAGGTAAAATGAAATTACAACACTAATTCTGATTTTTGATTTTTTTTTTAAATTTTTCAAATGAAATGGAACATTTTTCTATAATAAAACATGATTTTGACATTAATATTCTTCCATTTACAACAACAAACAATACCCACAAATCTGTTGCAATATTTCAATACTCACATTACCAAATAATGTCTAAAACTTTAGCAACAAACTCCAAATTTTATTTGCAGCATTAGGATATTGTTTCTATAGAATTTTTGACAGCATAATGGCCTATACAAAGACACTTTTAGATCTGCTAAGGCAGATTACAAAACTACTTTAATACATGAGCTCAAACTCTACAACCCACTTCTAGAAATTGCTAAATGACTACACCAACATAGCACCATTACCAAGAATGAACGAAACATAGTTTATCTATATAAAAAGTAGAAAAAATACAGATCCATTTCTACCATAGAAGCTACAACAAAAATAATAAATCACCCTCCAAACACTTCACACCAAACCCTTGCAAATGCACACCACACTTACAACACACTAAAAACTAAAGAAAACTACACCATTCAACACAATGGTAATCTTTGCATAATATTACACCATAGTGAACCTATGAATCCCATTCTTGAGCCTCCTTCTCCACAAGTTTGACAGCCTCTGAAGAACAAAAAAATGCATTAGCAAATACCATGAATTGAATGAATGAAAAAGATGATTTTTTCCCCTTAAGTAATCCACATTCAAAAGCCAAAGTTGGGTGCCAAGATTTTATGCCAAAATGAGGGAAATAATTGTGTAACTCCTCTTTCCCAATTTGTTGCCAAAAAAATTCTATTTCCCATAATTATTGCCTTTTTGACAATTATTGTCATAAGCAATAATTTCTTGCTTTTCTCGCCATAAAATTCTCCATCCAAACTCACACCCAAGTATGGGTGATAAAACAAATATAATATTTATTTTATTTTATTTATCTTGAGAAACACACTTTCCTCAGTTTGTCCATGAGTCCTGACTTACTATTTTCAGACAACCTAACTTACTAAAAATAGAAACTACTATTTTTAGAAAAAGGGGACATGACATTGCAAATTTGAAATAATGTTCATAAGATTACCATAAAATGATTAAGTGATCGAAAAATGCAATAATGATGGAAAAAAATGCAATACCACAAGTCATCAACACAAGTGACACAAGATATATGTGGGGAAACCCTTGTGGGAAAAAAAATCCACCCCAAAGAGATATAATGTTTGTATTAATCTTCAAAGAAGTGCATCAATACAACAATCCTCTCAGTAATCTGGTAGCACTTTGTCATCCTAACCTGCAAAGAACTTAATACTAAACCACCATCCCAAGGCTCCAATATACAAAATTTTGTGGGAGAGAATACCACAAATGGTATCCCAAAATAGCAAGAAAAACCACTTGGAAAATCCCACACCCCACTTAATGGACAACCCGTAAACATGAAATAAAATATTCAATAATCACATGACCTTCACATGGGTGGTTAACCCATAGCTAATTAAAATGAGTCAAACTTGAGGGATCCATTACTCTCTGATGACTCTAAAGGCTACATGCATGAGCATGCACCATCATGCAAACCTGGGTGCCCAACCGTGCAAGAGCATGCAAAACATGCAAATAACATGCAAGGACATGCACACTCAAGTGGTCCCAACCTAGAAATTCAGAGGCCTAAGAAGATTATTCCTCCGAGATTCCTTGTAACCACCACTGTGAAGGGTCCACCTCTTTGAATGCAATTACAATTTTTCATAGGAAAAGAAATAATAAATATTTTGTCCCTCATGTCCTCAAGAACACTTTCCAAAGAATATGGAGACACATAAATCAACTTAGGATAGTGATTTTAATATCACCTATCCTAACATTCTCCCACTTGACATTATACATTGCAATTACATCCATGAGGTACAAATAAAATATATAATCAAGTATAGTGATCAAGGCCTATGGCCTTCCTACACCAAGAGAACTTATCTGTGGTCACTAGCTTCATGAGAGAATCTGCAACATTATCCAAAGTGTCAACCTTCTCAATCAAAACTTTACCATTCCCTACCATTTCTCACACAAATTGATACTAAACATCAACATGTTTAGTATGAGCATGATACATAGGATTTTTAGCTAAACATGTCACTCTGACTATCACATCCAATCCTCATTGTCCTGCAATCAAAACCAATGTCATTACCAAGTCTCTATAACTAAACCACCTCCTTAGAAGCATGTACAACAGCCATATACTATGCTTAAATGGTGGATAATGCAACTATAAGATACCTCTTACTCATCCAACTCACTGCACCTCCAAACAAAGTAAAAACATAGCCATTAGTGAACCTTCAACTATCCAAGTCACTTGCCCAATCTACATCAACAAAACCATGTATGTCCAATGACTTATCCACATCATCAGTACCATGATAAAACAAATAGTAATTTGAAGTACCACAAAATTATCTAGACACGCTCTTAACAAAATTCTAATGCTCTTTACTAGGGTTAGACATAAACCTACTCAAAACTCCCACTTCTTGGGTTATATTTGGTCTAGTGCAAACCATTGCATACATTAAACTATCGACAACACCAGCATAAGGAACATTAGAAATCTCTTCAAAATCATCATCAAAATTAGGACACATGTCTAAACTCAACTTAGTACCAACTAGAAATGATATATTTATTGGTTTACAGTCATGCATATTAAACCTCTACAAAATAGTATCAATAGATTTACTCTGACTTAACCAAAGTTTTTTGTGAACCAGATCTCTATTGATCTCTATCCCAATAATATATTTTGTAGCCCCCAAATCCTTCATATCAAATGTGCCAGAAAGTTGAGTCTTAAGCTTCTTAATCATCACCTTGCTAAATATTACCCATAAATATGTCATCAACATACAAGATAATGATTAATATCTGATCATCAATAACCTTAATGTAAACATAATGATCCTCCTCACTTCTAACAAAACCAAACTTCAATGCAAAGGCATCAAACTTCTAGTACCACATCTTGGGTGACTGTTTCAAACCATATAAAGATCTCTTTAACCTGTAAACCAAGTTTTCTTCTCCTTTCACAACAAAACCATCAAGATGTCACATATAAATTTATTTCTCAAGATCCCCATGCAAGAAAGTAGTTTTAACATCCATAATTTGTTCTATTTTAAAATCATAGGAAGTGAAAATAGATAATAGGAATTTAATATAAGTTAGCTTAGCAACAAGAGAGAAAATTTCACCAAAATCAACTCCCTCTCTTTGGGAGTAGCCCTTGTCCATTAATCTGGCCTTGTGCCACCCTAACCGACCATCTACTCCAAATTTCTCTTTAAAAACCCACTTGCAACCAATGGGCTTCCTTTATTTGGGAAAAATCATAAGATCCTAGATATCACAACTATCCAAAGCTATCATCTCCTCTTGCATGGCCTACATCCAAGACTCACTTTCTTCTGAAGAAAAAGCCTCCTAGGATCTAATTTCATCATTAGAAGTCAACAAAGCAAATACACAATGGAAATTCAATGGGCTATACCTATCAACTGGATTTTTTTGCCTTTTGGATCTTCTCAAGGTGAGAGTAAGGGGATCTTATTGTTGTTCTTCTTCATGCTCATCTTGCACATCATCCAAACTTTCTAAACTCTTTGAACCCTCTTCTTCTTCTCCATCTTCTAATCCATCTGGTTGTTCTTCAACGTGTGCATCTTCTTGCTTATCAATATTTGTCTCAAAGCACACTGTTTTTGTTTTATCTTTTTCCTTTGGTTTTTCTTCACATGAGTAAGCTATAAACTCTTTGAAAATCACATCTCCAGAGAAAACCATTTTATGGGTTAGTGGATTCCAAACCTTATAACCTTTTAAATTCTCATCATAACCAAAAAAGATGATTTTTTGTGCTTTGGGACCCAACTTAGAATGCTTCTCTTGAGGCACATGAACAAAATTCTCACAACCAAAGACCCTTAAATGTGAAATAGAAGGATTTCTACCTATCCATACTTCATAAGGATTTTTATCAACAAGAGTTGAACAAGGAGATATATTAACCAAATAACATGCAATACTTACAACTTTAGGCATCTATCAAGCTTAGAACCACTCAACATGCTCCTAGCTCTTTCCATTAAGGCTCAACTCCTTTCTGCTACCCCATTTTGTTGAGGTGTATAAAGTGTAGTCTTTTTCTTAATAATACCTGCATGCTTACAAAATTCATCAAATTCCCTAGAACAATATTCCACCCCTAGTGTCATATTTCAACACCCTTATCTTATAATCTGTTTGCTTCTCAAATAAGGCTTTAAATTCCTTAAACTTAGTGAAAACTTCAGATTTTGTATGCATAAAATAAATCTAGGTGTATCTTGACACATCATCAATGAAAGTAACATAATAATGATATTTTCCAAAAGAGTCAACATCCACTGGTCCAAACACATCTGAATGAATGATCTCTAATAATCTCTTATCTTTATATTAGTCCCATTAGTAAATGATGATCTATTATGTTTACCAAACACACAATGCTCACAAAAATCATTTTTACCAACAGAATAATTAGAAAGACTGTCAACCAACTTTTTATTCAAAATAGTCTTAAGAACTTTCTCACTTATGTGACCCAATCTATGGTGTCACAACATACATGCATCTTCAATGCTAGTTTAACACTGACAAAATTAAAAAAAGTGGAGGCATCAAGCCTAAATAAAGTCCCTATCCAAGATCCTTTAACAATCACTAAAATCCCTCTTAACAACTTGCAACCAGACTTATCAAATGTCACATGCATTCCAGAATCATTTAACTTGGATACTAAAATTAAATTTCTTGTAAGTATTGGAATATGTAAAACATGTTCAAGGGTCTTAACCCTCCCATCATTGAAAAAAAAATTTACCTTTCCCTTACCAACAATCTTCATTGTGTTGTCATCACCGAGGAAAACTTCTCCCCCATCATAAGTTGAATATGAAGTAAACCACCCCTTATGAGGACTCTTATGGTATGAGCAACCTAAATCAATAAGCCAAGCATCATTACTAATAGTGTTAGCAGAAATAAACAAAGAATCATAATCGCCATCTTCAAAATAATTTTTTGTGGAAGCATCTGAAATTATTTTCTTGTTCCTACACTCTTTTTTCAGATGCCCTCTTTTACCATAATTCTAACTCTTTACTCTGCTCTTCCTGGGGGTTTTAGAAAGTCCTTTAGACTTGTATCTCTTCTTGTCCCCTTTAGGCCCTCCTTTTTCATTCAACCTTCCTTGCAAATGCAAGGCATCTTGGGAGCCCACATTCATGTATTTTCTACTCATCTCTTCCAAAAGAAGCATTGCAATGAGACTATCCATCTCCAATTCTGTACCACCACCACTTATGACAACAATTGGATTTTCCCAAGATTCGTGTAAAGATAAAAGCACTAAAATAAATTTATCTTCTTCTTCTAACTTAACATCTACTTATGCAAACTAACTTAAAATCATATTAAAAGCATTTAAATGTTCCGCAATAGAATCACCATCCTTCATTTTCAAAGAATACAAACATCTTTTGAGATACAACTTATTAGTTAAACTTTTAGTTTGATAGATGTCACCTATCCTCTTCCACAACTTGTATACGGTGGCTTAATTTGAAACATTCAAAAGGACAAAGTCCACAAGAAAAAATTGAATGGTTCCTCATGCCTTCTCATCCATTTTCTTCCTATCTTCATAAGATATTTTCTCTAGTTTTTTTTGCTTCGAAACTACCAACCACTGATCTCTTTCTTCAAGGAGATCCTCGATCTTCAATTTCCATATCTCATAGCCAGTGCTATTGAATTTCTCAATATCCAGATGCGAGGTAGAAGCCATGGTTTTCAATCTTCTTCACAAATTTGCAAAACCTACAATGCACAATCTCCCACTGCAACCAAAAAACCTTCAACACTCAAAAGCAAGGCATCCCTGTCTTAACATAACCGTTAGCTCTGATACCAAATATTAGAAATCAAGGTATAACTTGTAGTAATATTAACTTAAATATGTGGTTGCAAATCTGAAATAGTGTTCACAATATTACCATAAAATGATTAAGTGATTGAAAAATGTAGCAATGAAGGAAAAATCTACAATACCACAAGTCATCAACAAAAGTGACACAAGATATACGTGGAGAAACCCTTGCAGGAAAAAATCCACCCCAAAGAGATCCAATGTTTGTATTAATTTTCTAAGAAGTACATCAATAAAACACTCCTCTTTATAATTCGACAACACTTCATCATCCTAACAACCTACAAAGAACTCATACTAAATCACCATCCCATGGCTTCAATATATAGAATTTTGTGGGAGGGAATACAACAAATGGTATCCCAAAAAAACAAGCAAAACCACCTGGAAAAACCCACACCCAACTTAGTGGATATCCCATAAACATGGAATAAAATATTCAATAATCACACATGGCCTTTAGATAGGTGGCTAACCCATAGCCAATCAAAATGAGTCAAACCCAAGTGCTCCATTACCCTCCAATGGCTTCGATGACTACATACATGAACATGATCCAACATGTAAACTTGGGTGCCCAACCATACTAGAGCATGCAAAAAATGCAAATAACATGCAAGGAAATGCACACTCAAGTGGTCCCAACCCAAAAATTTGGATGCCTAAGAATAATATTCCTCCAAGATGTCTTGTAACCGCCACCATGAAGGGTCTACCTCTTTGAATGCAATTACAATTTTCCATAGGAAAATAAATAATAAATATTTTTTCGCTCATGTCCTCAAAAACACTTTCCAAAGAACATGGAGACACATAAATCAATTTAGGATAACAATTTTAGTGTCACCTATCCTAACATAAGAAGAGTGTTCAACAAGGGTAGATTTGGAAATTCATTCATGTCTGATGTCAGCAATATGCTCTTTGATTATAGTGTTGAACGAGCATCCAATTTCACCTATATAAGGTGTACCACAAGAACAAAAATCCTTATAGAATCCTGAGTCAAGGAAGGAGTCATTGGAGTCTTTAAGATAAGGGATATAATTTCTTAGAGAAACACAAGACTTGAAAGTACAACGAAGGCATTTTTTATGGAGGATCTTAGAGATTTTTTGGGATAATCCATCAATGTATGAGAGGAGAGTATCCAGGAGGATGTTGGAGACTTGGTTAGGCTTAGAGATAGAAAGGAAAAATGCTTTGGCTTGGTTAAAGGCTCTATAAATTTTCTTGATAGAGTATCAATTTAATTTGAAAACTTTATGAAGGTGGGTTAACTCCTTTATTAAGTTATCCTCATCACAAATTTGATAGGATCTCAAGGAAAGTGTTTTAAGGACACCATTTTTTTGGCTAGGGTGGTGATGATAAGAGGGGTGGAGGTATAGATCAGCATGGGTCGCCTTATGGAACACATGATGGTAAAGGGACCCATTAGTTTTTTGAGAAGAAATATGTCAAAGGAAGTTGGTTGCAAGATTAGATCTCTTTGGTGAAAGAAATGCAAGGAGAAAGGCTATTGAGGTGGATATGGAATTCTTCTAACTTTTCCAATCCATGTGGCTGACACACATTGGTGTCATCCACATATTTTTTCCACCATCTTGGCTTGAGAGGGAAGGAATAAAGTTCCAATTCTTCAAAATTCTCCATATAAAGGTTAGAAATGATAGGAGAAAGGGGAGAGCCCATGGCCACTCTATCAACTTGCTCATAGATAACACCTTAGAAAGAGAAAAATGTTGATCTTAAGAAAAAATTCTACCAAGGTGGCAATCTCCTCATTAGACTTGTGTTTGAAAACTTCTATGGAGTTTGAGATGGGAACCTGGTGAAAAGAGAGACAACATCAAAACTCACCAATAGATCACTTTTTTCTAAACTCTTATCGTTGAAAAATCAGACAAAATGGTTAGAATTTTTCATGAAAGATTATGACTCCCTATGAGAGGGAATAATAATTTGGAAATGAAAGAATCCAAATAATAAGTAGGGGACCCTATGGTTTCAAAAATGCGTCTCAAAGGAATTCCCACTTTATGAATTTTGGGCACCCCATAAATGCGAGGGGTTACCTCCTTGAGGGGAAGGAGACGCTTTTTGGTTGGACCATCAAAAGAGGAGATGGCCAAGGTCTTAACATTTTTGAAAATTTTGGAGTAAGGGTTGCAATATAAGATTTTGTAGCTACTTGAATTGAATAGGAGGGAAAGCATTTTGGAAACATAGTCATGTTTGTTCATAATGATTGTGGCATTAATTTTTTCTAATTTGGAGATGAATAAATCCTTATTGCTTAATAATTTATTGAAGGAAAGAATATCGAATTTGGGGATGTTGCACTTACGTGGTTTGGCATGCCTAAGGGCTACAAAAAAATCCTCCATAAATTCATTTTTAGCATCCAAAGGAAGAGAATAGATGGTGTTCTCAATCTCTAAGAGGAAGTCCACATGTGGGATAGCAAGAGTGGCCACCACAAACTCAATACTTCTTTTTAAATCCTTGATCGCACGAGGGTCTAAAACAACATTAGACATATTGACCACTTATTTTCTATCCCAATCATGGATTTGAGGAGGATTATTGGGGTTATGGTTGAGGGGAGAAAGACCTGAAGTTAGGTGTGAGTGCATTAGAAGACAAAAGAGGAATTTTTTAGCTCTAGATCATAAGTGTCTCTTCTTGTCTCACCCTCCCTCCTTGCCTATCTGCCCCTCCTTTCCCCATAGCGATGTCCCAACCACTCATTCATGTTTTGTTTCTCTCTCCAATTCAAGTCCCCTCTTCCTCCATGCACCCCTTTCCCTCTCTTGTTCTATAATCATCATACCATTCTAACTCCACATCCCAAATTTCTAACACAACTCCACCTTCATCTTCTCTAAGTGCCAGTATAAGTTGACATTTACATATAGACATTTGATTTCTTATACTTTAAGTTATATCTCATTTATAAATTTTTAGGATGTTTGAGAATGCTTTTAGATATTTTGGAGTTATTGCAAATTCTAGTTTTTGGAAGATCTTATAATTTTTTAGATAGTCAAATTTCACTAATAAGCATGCCAAATTTCAATAATCAGGAGGTCAAATTTTAGTAATCAGAAAGTTGTATCATCTTTCTCTCTCTCTCTCTCTATCTCACTCATTATTTATCTCAAGTATGCTCTAGACCTCTCTCTCTCACTATCACAATCCCTTTATCTGACTCTCTCTCCCTTGAGCTCAAGAACTACCTCTCTACTTGTCCATCTCTCTCTCTCTATCCCCTTCCCTCTCTACTCTCTATCTCCCTCCCTCCATCGCTCCCTCCCTCTCTCTCTATCTCTCTATGTCCCTTTGTCCCTCTACTCTCTATCTCACTTCTCTCTCTCCCTATCTCTCCCTTCATCTCTGTCTCTTTATCTCCATCTCTCTCTCTCTATATACATCTTTATCTCTTTGTTTCTCCCTTCCTCCCCCTCTCTCTCTCACTCTCTCCTTCCATCTCTTTAATCTATAACTAACCATTCTATCTCTCTCTATATTTACCTCTCTCTCCTTCCCTCTCTACTTCTCTCTATCTCACCATTCTCTCTCTATCTCTCTCCTTCCCTCTCTAGTTCTTTTTATCCCACCTCTCTCCCTCCCTCCCTCCCTCCCTCTCTATCTCTCTCTATTTGTCTATCTTCTCTCCACCTTCCTCCTTCCCTCTATACTTCTCTATCATATCTCTCTATCACCTTTCTCTCTCTCACTTCTCCCTCCCTCTCCCTCCCTCCCACCTCCTCTCTCTCCCTACCTCTCCCTCCCTCCCACGTCCTCTCTCTCTCACTATCTCCTTCCCCCTCTCTCCCTCCCCTCTTTATCTCTTACTCTCTTCTTCCCTCTACACTTCTCTCTATCTTCTCTCTCTTTGAATCTCTCTCTATCTCTCTTTCTTCACATCCCTCCTTTCTCCCTCCATCCCTCCTCCCTCTCTCTAATTTTCTCTCTCTTCCTCCCACTAACCTTCCCCCTCTAATTCTCTCTAGCTACCTATCCCTTTATACCTCTTTCTCTCTCCCTCCCTCCCTCCTCTCTCTCAATCTCTCAACTTTCCTCACCTCTCTACTTTTCTCTCTCTATCACCTCTCTATCTCTCTCACTTTTCCATTCCTTCCCCCCTCTCTCTCTCCCTTCCCCTCTTTCTTTCTCACTCTCCCCCTCTCTCTCCCCTCTTTATTTTTGTTAGAAAAATATGTCTCAATCCCATCGGCTGAAACCTCTATTGGAGCCAAGTTGGTGTGACATATTCTATGTCTGGCCGATGAGCAGATTTGTAGCCTTAAGTTTTATACAAGTCGTTGTGACCTTGCAGGAGTCTCACCGAACGCTTATACATTGGAGTCATCAGGATAACCTATGGTGGCTCGGTGAGAAGTCTTATCGAGTAATATGTGTCACCGACAATATGTTACATATTGTGGTCTTCGGCGTATCTTATATTCTTCGGTGCGAAAACCTGTCGATGTGGAGTGTCTCACCGAAAGCTTCACCTTTGAAGTCATCGGGGAGACTTGGCCAAGAGGGATACTATCGGTAAGAAGTCTTACCAATGTGTGAATGTCTTGCTGAACGGTTACACTTAGGAGTCTTTGGTGTGGCATGTGACTTTGCTATGAACTCCTGGTGACATGTGTTTCTCTTGCCGAGGTTCATCGGGGTAACATGAATGTTTCTTTATGAAGTTTGGGTGATGTGTTTATGTCTCGCCGATGTTGTAGTTTATTCTCGGTATGACTCCTGGCGATTAGTGGTATCGGGGTAACTTGGAGAACTCAGTAAGAACTCTTAGCGAGAGTGGTAAGTCTTGCCGACCGTTCGGTGCTCGATGTAACTTAAAGTCTTTGGAGTAAAGTCTCAACGATGGACGTGTGTCTCAGCGATGAAGAAGTCTATTGTCAGTATGACTTGAGAACTCAGTATGAACTCTCTACGAATGTGACAAGTCTTTCTGACTATTATTTGGCACTCGGTATAACTTGAGACTTCGGTGGGATGTCTTGGCGAAAGCGATAGTCTCACCGATATGCATGTTGAGGTCGATACAAGTTGTAAGCTCAGTGGAACCTCTTGTCGATGGAAATGACTCTTGGCAACATTGATAGTTATGTCTTGTGGCATCGGGGAGACACAGTTAGTGTCTCACCGACTTGCCAACATAGTTGAATTTTTTTGACTGTGTGAAGACTATCCTATGTGGCTTGTAGTCGACCAATCAGAGAAGCTGAATGGGAACCGTTGGAAGATAGTTCATTGTGAAAATTCTGAGAGGAAGCTCGACAGATAGGGGTGACATGGTTATACTCAGAGATTGCAGATGAGGTCTGGTTAGATGATTCGAAGGATTGACAGATTGTTGTGTGGTTGTATAATCAGAGTGATTTCTATTGTGAAAAGATTGTAACTTGAAGGTTCTTGTACAAGTTTGATCATTGTGAAAGCTGCTGAAATATGACATCAGAAAGATAAGTCTAATATTTTTATGTAATCTTCATTACTGTAATACAAAGTGATTTCTCTTGGTGTGGTGGGTTTTTCTCCCGTAATGGTTTTCCCATGTATATCTGGTGTCCATATGTGTGTGTCAAATACTTTGTTTCTGTTATCTCTTTCATGTGCATCTTAATTGGACTGTAATTGTAATTTTAAAAGGTATCTCTACATTCTTCCCTGAGGTTTTGACGTTAGGAGAGTTGTTTCCACATCTAATTTTGCTTACAAGTGGTATTAGAGCTTGGCCAGTTGTGTTATCCTTGTGGGTACGTTGGTTTTTTTGAGTCAATTTCTGTTCAGTGGGAGTCTTGTAGAAGTTTGTCAATTTCTAATTACAGATTGAGATGGCTAGCACGTCAGGAAAGATTGAAATAGAGAAGTTCAATGGCAACAATTTTGAGTTGTGGAAACTCAAAATGGAGGATCTCTTAGTGGATCATGATCTTTGGATTGTTGTCTCTGGAGTGAAACCTATAGACATGAAGCAAGAAGAGTGGGACCTTGTAGATAGAAAGTCTAAGGGGCTGATAAGGCTCTGTTTGGTAGACTCCGTTCTTCTCAATGTGCATGAAGAGAAGACTGCATCTTCCTTGTGGAAGAGACTGACATCTATTTATCAGGGGAAGTCCTTGGTGAATAAACTCTTCTTGAGGAAGAAGTTGTATACTTTAAGAATGTAGGAAGGAGGTTCTGTAGCTGATCATTTGAATGTATTCAATATGTTGATTGCACAGTTAACATCTATTGGTGTGAAGATTGATGAAGAGGATTGTTGTATGCTGATATTGTGTTCTTTGCCAAATTCATGGGATCAGCTTGTGATGGCTATTGGGAGTACAACATCCAGTTTCAAGATGGAAGATGTTGTTGCTTCTTTGTTATCAGAAGAAATGAGAAAGAAATCTTCTGAGATGGCAAAGGAGGCCCTTGCTGTTAGAGGAAGGTTGAAAGAGAGAGATAAGAAGAAGGACAAGAAATCTAAATTGAAATCAGAGGGGAGATCAAAGTCTCCTGGAAAGAAGTCCAAGGTGAAATGTTGGAATTGTGGGCAACCTGGTCATTTCCAAAAGGATTGTAAAGAGGAGAAGAAGAAGAAGAACAAGTATTCTTCTGACAATGATTCTTCTCATAGTGATGTAGACGCCTTCATTGCAGCCTTGGCTACACATGCATCAGATGATTTTTGGCTGATTGATTCTGGAGCATCTTTCCACATGACATCTCATAGAGACTGGTTTATGAAGTATGAAGAATACGATGGTGGAAAGGTGTACTTGGAAAGTGATTCAACTTTGGAAATTGTTGGTCGTGGAAGAGTTAGAATTCAAATCCCTGATGGAAGAGTGAAGGGAATTAATGATGTAATGCACATACCAGGTCTGGCTCGAAACATACTTTCTATTAGTAAGCTGAATGATATTGGAGTGCAAGTCACGTTCTCTGGAAATGGCTGCAAGATGACTAGAGGCTCAATGGTGCTAGTAAGGGGTGCTCATATTGGTACCTTGTACAAGCTGGATGCACATGTTGTTCAATGCAACAGTGTCTCTGTAAAGTCACAGAAGGCTACTCATGGGGGAAAAGAGGGAAATGTTCCTAATTGTATAAACTCTATGGAAGTTAAACTTCCAGCAGTAAATACTATGCTTTGGCATCATAGGCTAGGCCACATAGGAGAAAAAGGTTTAAAAACCTTGAGGAATAAAAACCTGGTTGAGGGGCTTGAATATTGTAACCTTGAATTTGAATTCTGTGAACACTGTATATATGGAAAGAAACACCGTGTTTCTTTTTATTCCAGTCCTCATAAATCTTTTGGTTTGCTAGATTATATTCATTCTGATGTATTTGGTCCAATGAATGTTCCTTCTTTGTCTAAGTCAAGGTACTATGTATCGTTTATTAATGATTATTCAAGAAGAGCATTTGTCTATTTTTTGAAAAGTAAATCAGAAGTGTTCAGTTGATTTAAGGAATTTAAAAACCTTGTAGAAAATCAGACTAGGAGAAAAATTAAATGCTTAAGGACCGATAATGGTGGTGAATTTTGTTTTGATGATTTCGAGAGGTATTGTAAAGACCATGGGATTAAAAGGCATAAGACTACACCTTATACTCCACAGCAAAATGGAGTGGCAAAAAGGTTCAATAGGACAGTGATGGAGAGAGCACGAAGTATGCTGAGTAGTGCTGGCTTGGAGGAGAAGTTCTGGGCTGAGGTTGTTGCTACTACATGTTACTTGATTAATCATTCTCCAAATTCTACTCTTGTTGAGAAAACACCTCTAGAAGCGTGGTCTGGTAAGAAGCCCTCTTTAAGACATATTCATGTTTTTGGCTGTGAGGCATATGCTCATGTGTCGTATGAGAAAAATATCTAAATTGGAGACGAAGGATGTCAAATGTATTTTTATTGGCTATAGCAGCTGGCATAAAAGGATACAAGCTTTGGAATCCTGATACAGAGAGAGGTTGTATACAACATAAGTGTAATCTTTCGTGAGTTGAAGCCTTCTACCTTGGATCTGCAGTCAAAGACAAAGTTAGAAAACAATAAGGATGTAGTTGTAATTCCTCCTACACTAGAGAAAGAGGAATTGAAAATTCAAAATGTACCTGGCTGAGAAGAGCTCAAGCAATTATGAAAGTTCGAAGAAGAAGAAGAACCTCAGCCTCAGCAAGTGGGGAGGTCAACCTTGAAAGAAAACAACCTGATAGGTATGGGTTCTCTTTGATAGATTCTACTTGTTCCTATGCTTTAATTTCTAGCACTGATGAGCCTAGGACTGTAAAGGAGGCATTTAAAATGTCGATTCAAACTCTTGGTTGGAAGCCATGAATGAGAAATGGCATCATTATAAAAGAATGAAACTTGGAGTTTGGTGCCCTTGCCTAAAGGCAGAAAAGTTGTGGGCTACAAATGGGTATTTAAAAAGAAGATTGGTCTAGATGGCAGTGTGGAAAAATATAAAGGCGAGGTTGGTTGCAAAAGGTTTATTCCCAGGTAGAGGGAATTGATTATGGGGAAATTTTTTCTCCTGTAGCTAAGTGACATCTATCAGACTTCTTTTGTCACTTGCAGCAGCATATGACTTAGAGGTCGAATAGATGGATGTGAAGACATCATTTCTTCATGGTGATCTTGAAGAAGAAATCTATATGTCTCAGCTTGAGTACTTGTTGAAAAAAGTAAAGAGAAACTGGTTTTCAAGTTGAAAAAGTCTATGTATGGGTTAAAGCAGTCACCTAGAATGTGGTACCAAAAATTTGATACTTTTGTATTGTCTTTGAAATTTGTGAGATCAAAATCTGATCATTGTGTCTATTATAAAGCTGAAAGTGATCAAGTTCTTATTATTGCTCTCTATGTTGATGATATGTTGTTCATAGGCAATAGTAAGCTAATGATTTCGATCTTAAGTCTCATTGTCTACTAAGTTCAAAATGAAAGATCTTGGTGCAGCAAGGTATATTCTGGGGATGGAGATAACCGAGGGGACAAGAATAGTAGAAAACTTTGGCTCAGTCAGAGTAAGTATATCAAGATTGCTCTAGAGATATTTTGCATGAATGATTGCAAGCAGCTAGTTGTTCCAGTCTTGCAGGGAACGAAGCTATCTGTTGAAGACTGTCCAAAATCTCCTACTGAGATGGAGGACATGACCAATGTACCCTATGCTAGTGTGGTTGGTAGTCTTATGTATGCAACGGTCTGTACAAGGCCAGACATTGCCCAAGCAATGGGAGTTCTTAATCGGTTTATGACTAATCCTAGAAGGACATATTGGGATGTTGTGAAAAGAGTTTTCAGATATTTGAAGGGTACTTTAGATTTTGCTTTGTGTTACCATGGGAACTTGGTTGAATCATAGAGGACTCTCAGTATTCGAGGCTATGTGGATTCTAATTGGGTAGGGGAAATTGATAGCAGGAGGTCCACCAGTGGATACATTTTCATGTTGAATGGTGGTGCAGTGAGTTGGATGAGTAAGCGGCAAGCTATAGTCGCTTTGTCCACTACAGAGGCTGAATACATGGCAGCTACTCATGCTTGTAAAGAAGTAGTTTGGTTAAAACATTTGTGTTCTAACATCGGTTTTGATGTAGGGAAAATAACTATTTTTTGTGACAGTTAGAGTGCATTTTGTGTGGCAAAGAATCCTACTTTCCATGCCAAGATGAAACATATAGATGTACAGTACCACTTTGTACGAGATATGGTGGAGGATGGAAAGGTCATTTTGGAAAAAATTGATACTCTAGAGAATGTTGCAGATGCATTGACGAAGCCAGTGAGCACAGACAAGTTTAGGTGGTGTGCCAGTTCAATGGGCCTTAGTGCCCATGATTTTTAGTAAGTTTTGTTGTGCTCTGGAGGTTCCTGTGTGATCTTCGTCAAGTGGGAGATTGTTATAAAAATATGTCTCAATCCCATAGGCTGAAACCTCTATTGGAGCCAAGTCGGTGTGACATATTCTATGTCTAGCCGACGAGCAGATCTGTAGCCTTATGTTTTGTACAGGTCGTTGTGACCTTGCAGGAGTCTCACTGAATGCTTATACATTGGAGTCATCGGGATAACCTATGGTGGCTCGGTGAGAAGTCTTATCGAGTAATATGTCTCACTGATAGTATGTTAGATTTTGTTTTCTTCGGCGTATCATATATTCTTCGATGAGAAGTCCTATCGATGTGGAGTGTCTCATGGAAAGCTTCACCTTTGAAGTCATCAGGGAGACTTGGCTGAGAGGGATACTATCGGTAAGAAGTCTTACCGATGTTGAATGTCTTGCTGGATGGTTACACTTAGGAGTCTTCGGTGTGGCATGTGACTTCGCTATGAACTCCTGGTGACATGTGTTTCTCTTGCCGAGGTTCATCAGGGTAACATGGATGTTCCGGTATGAAGTTTGGGCGATGTGTTTATGTCTTGCCGATGTTGTAGTTTATTCTCGGTATGACTCTTGGTGACTAGTGGTCTCGGGGTAACTTGGAGAACTCGATAAGAAATCTCAACGAGAGTGGTAAGTCTTGCCGACCGTTTGGTGCTTGATGTAACTTAAAGTGTTTACAGTAAAGTCTCAACGATGGACGTGTGTCTTAGCGATGAAGAAGTCTATTGTCAGTATGACTTGAGAACTCGGTATGAACTCTTTGCGAATGTGATAAGTCTTTTCGACTATTATTTAGCGCTTGATATAACTTGAGACTTCAGTGGGATGTCCTGGAAAAATCAATAGTCTCACCAATATGCATGTTGAGCTCGATACAAGTTGTAAGCTCGGTGGAACCTCTTGCCAATGGAAATGACTCTTGGTGACATCAATAGTTATGTCTTGTGGCATCAGGGAGACACAGTTAGTGTCTCACTAACATGCCAACACAGTTGAAGTTTTTTGACCGTGTGAAGACTATCCTATGTGGCTTGTAGTCGACCAATCAGAGAAGTCAAATGGGAACCATTGAAAGACAGTTTGTTGTGGCAGTTCTGAGATGAAGCTCGATAGACAGGGGTGACATGGTTATACTCAGAGATTGTAGATGAGGTCTGGTTAGATGATTTGAAGGATCGACGAATTGCTATGTGGTTGTATAATCAGAGTGATTTCTATTTTGAAAATATTGTAACTTGAAGGTTCTTGTACAAGTTTGATCATTGTGAAAGCTGTTGAAATATGACATTAGAAAGATAAGTCTGATATTTGTATGTAATCTCCATTACTGTAATACAAAGTGATTTCTCTTGGTGTGGTGGGTTTTTCTCCCATAAGGGTTTTCCCACGTATATTTGGTGTCCATATGTGTGTGTCAAATACTCTGTTTCTGTTATCTCTTTCATGTGCATCTTAATTGGACTGTAATTGTAATTTTAAAAGGTATCTCTACATTCTTCCCTGAGGTTTTGAAGTTAGGAGAGTTGTTTCTGCATTTAATTTTCCTTACACTTTCTCACTCCCTCCTTCCCTCTCTACTTCTCATTTATCTTGCCATTCTCTCTATCTCTCTCTCCATGTCCCTCTCTACTGCTCTCTATCTCACCTCTCTCTCCCTCCCTCCTTCCCTCTCTAATTCTCTCTTTCCCTCTTCCTCTCTCTCTCTCTCTTCCACCCACCTTCAATATCTACTCTCTATCTAACTTGTCCCTCTATACCTCTTTCTCTCTCTCCCTCCCTCCCTCCTTCCCTCTCTCAATCTCTCCACCTTCCTCCTTCCCTCTCTACTTCTCTCTA
>VDFB02075321.1:309301816-309332095 GCA_007258455.2 Sequoia sempervirens
GGAAGGAGGGAGGGAGGGAGAGAGAGGTGATAAAGAGTAGAGAGAGATATATGTTGGAAACAAGTAACACTGAGAGGTGGGTGAATTAGTGTTATGCAAATATTAACTTTATTATTTTGATCTTTAATCCACTTAGAACATTCAACCAAAAGTAATATGCAGAAACAGAAAGAAAATAACCACAACACCATAACACAAGGATTTTTATGTGGAAACCCTATTAGGGGAAAAACCACGGTGGATGGCCAATCCACAATAAGTTCTGAGTATACCCAAAAGAAAGACTACAAAATGGGAATGCACTTGCATTCAGGCACACTGCCTAGAGCTCACTACTCAAAATAAGAAGGCTCACTACCTTACAAAGATTTGGATTAAATCCAAGAAAATGGACTAAAAGATTAGCATCTAAAAATGTTTGATTACAGTTCCAATTAGGCTCTAATGATGATCTTTTGTGCTTTTGACTGATACTGAACTTCTACTCTACTCTGCTCTGATTCACACCAAAAAATCTTTATGTGCAAGTGAAACTATGCATAAAATCACTCTAACACCCTTTAGATATTCACAACACACACCAACACACCTTCTTCATACCACATAATGATATAATCAATCATCTATATATATATATCTGTGACTAATAATTTAAGCGCTACAAGTTGGCGTCAATAAAACTTAAAAATGTTTACAATTGTCGGCTCAAATCATAAACAAAATTCAATGTGCATCCATAATGTTCGGTTACAACTTAGCTTGGACCCAAAACATAATGATCAACCACAAAAATATTTGAATAAATATTCCTCAAATATCTGCAATACATTTTATCAACTGAGTCGGCCCCAAAATACTGATAAACAAAAAATTACCAACCGTATCTTCAAACTTACACAAGGCTTGGTATGAGGTACTGAGATTTTTGGATAACATAAGAAATATATTAATAAACCTTCCCTGAGATCCAAACCTCAAAATAACAACTGGAAATTTGTATGTGAGTCGATAATCACCAAGTTGTTGGATACTTTGTTCATCCTGACTGTTCACACTCTGCCTGCCAGTAGGAGAAAATGGCATTATGCGGATCTAATTACTAACTAGGGTTGCCAACAAGGTAAAAGCACAAAGTTGTGTCACACTTTCAACCAACTTATTAGCACAACTGAATTTAAGTATTTCTAACTAAAAATCAATTTTGGTCAAACATATGATCTAGTAAGATTCATTCTAGCTAAGTTAGATGCTTCCACAAAATTTTCAACTAAAATTGTTGGCTAAAAATGTATGGAGCGCCACTTTGAGTCCAATTTACCAAAAAAAATAAATTGTTTGAAAAACTTGAAGTTTCAATAACTCCTACTAATGTAAACAACATTTTAAAAAAAATATAAAAATACCCTTTTGTAGATCCATAAGTGTAGTTTTCAAAAATATATTTATTTTAATAGTTTAATTATTTTTTATATTTTATTTTATATTGTTACTAAAAGTAGGTTTTCAACACAAAATATAAGGTCGATTACAATGCCAAAGAAAAATACTAAAACTTATTAAAAAAATTGAAAAAAATATGATGCACTAGATAAAAGAATCTATTTTGCCGATAAGGGCGTGGTTCGGTGGTCAAGTCGCTTGGTTGTAGTGACGGCCACCAGGGTTCAAACCCTCGCTGGGCCAAAGTGCTCGCAGGCCTTGTGCTCGCGGGTTTGGTTGTTTCTTGTGGTTTGTTGTATCCGGTTCATAGCTCCGGTCAAAAAAAGCGTTTACCCCTAATAATATGGGTGCATTGCACCTTTCAAAAAAAAAAAAAAGATAAAAGAATCTATTTTAAGGTGGTATAATTTTGTTTCCATTTTAGATAAATATTTAATACGAAAGTTGACTCCGATGAAAATCAGCTTGTTTTTATTCACTTATTTAATATTTATTTAAAAATATATATTTATCAAAATTAGAAAAAATATATATCCATGCACTAAAATTTCAAGTTATAAATACACACAAAAAAATTGAAAGAAAAAAATTACTATAAAAAGTTTGACGTCCCATGCAACTTCATTTTTAGCATTTTATCAATAACTAAATTGTTGCTTTAATTTATTAAAAACTAGTTTAAAATAATTTTTTATATTTAAAAAAAATAAAAACATAAAATATACTAAAAAATACATATTTTACTAGTTTACATCATTTCAAAATTCAAAAGATATATGCCACTTTTTAGTGATTCAAGTTTAAAAATTGGATCAGTGTTGGTTGTTTCCTTTATAAAGTGTAACACAACTTTGTGCTTTTACCCAACAATGACAACACCAAAGCATAACTACAGTGTCTCTTGCTAACAATCTCCCCCTTTGGCATTGATGGCAACACTTAGTGAAAAATGACTAAGTGTCGGATCAAAACCAACATGAATTACACTGCCACTTCACAACTCCAAAAAGAAACTTCAATCGGCTCAGAAACACAACTCCCCCTATGATGACTATACATTTTTCACTGTACACTTCTCCCCCTTTGACATCAATGGAAAAAACTAGGATAACCAAAACAAAATTCCAAAACTGTACAAGCAAGAACTTGTAACTTACAAAATTTTGAAAACATCTTCAAAATCTTTCTTCAACACTCTTAAATTGTCATCGCAAACCTTTTTGAGACTTTCCATAACTGTTATGTGACCACACATTAAGTAAGACAGGGCTTCTACAAATTCTAGGTTCACTGGGTCACTAACTGCTACTACAACTTTTGCTTCATTCAGAGCATTCACCATTATCTCAATCTTCAGACAAATTAGTCCCCTGAGTTCACTAACTCTCCCAACAATCCTATCAGATTCATTCTTCAAGCATCTTACTTTGTCAAGTAGAGATGTTACTTGAATTCCTTGCAGAGCAACATCACAGGCTAATGGATCAAAAGTATTAGAAATGATAGCCAATTGATTTTCAAGCTCCTTCACCTTTTTCTCATTTCCTTCAGTAAACTTGGACAAAACCAAACATGCCTTATATGCCTTTCCAACTTTAGATATGGAATCTTGAATGTTCTTCATACAAGTGGCTAACAAAATATTATCTTTTTCAATCACTTCCTTTAACCAACTAAGCCTCTTACCATTAAATTTTTTTTGCATTTTATCCTCAAAAAATTTCTCAAGAGACTTGAATTGAGTGCTTACCACATTTATGAGCTTCTTTAGCTCACCAGAAGAGGAACCAGACGAACCCATTACATGAGTAGGCATTAATTTCTGCAAGACTCCAGATGCAAGATTTAGCAATTCACTATCCTCTATGTGAGACTTCAGAATCTTCTCTCTGGCTTTAGCTTGAGAAATTGATGCAACCTTCATCATCTGAATTGGGGAAAAACTAGAAAAATTGATTGAGCTTTCATCCAATTCATGATCAAAAACTTCCTATTGCTCCACCAAAGATCTCTTCACTGCCTTGGTAGTGTCTCTTGCCTCCACTCTGATTTCCTTGACTTGAACCTTTACTGCTTCAACCTTGGGTTCTTCAGAGACTGATTCCAGATTTCCTTCATTCACTTTAAATTATTCATTTTGCAACTCCTTCTCCTCAGCTATCACCACCTTAGGAACTTCAATTTCCATAGGTGTCTCTGTATTTTCTACATTGGGAGGGATCTAAAAATCCTCAACATCTGCATTCATTTCCTCATACTCTGGAACATTTACAACATTCACTTCTTCAACATTTATCTTATTCTTTGACATAAACTCTTCCAAAATTTTCTTGGTGTCACTAACAATAGCATTAGTTTCACCAATCATGAGTTTATTTACCCTTGACTTGCTCTTAAATTCCTTTTTAACTTTTTCAAGGAGGGAATTCATCTCCTCAATTGACATTTCAAGACACAAATCAGAAAGAATTATCTTCCTTAGATTCTCTTCTTTTTTTCTAGCACTTAACCTTCTCGACTCCAAAATATTATACAGACTTTTTGGGAGGCCATACATAATCTCAACAAGAACCTTATTGAAAATGTTTATGTGCTTTACTGTGGCTTCTTCAAGAACTCTTTTACTGGATTCATCAAAAGATTCATACAATTCACAAAGAGGTTTAAGATTACCATCCTTGATAATTGCATTCTCAACTTCCTCAACTGACATGCTAGGTTTGTCAGCCTTCACCTTCTTTTCCTTTTCTTCTTTGCCAAAAGATCTGCTCTTGTCTAGCTTTATTGCTTGTGTTTCGATATCCTTTACTTCTCTCAAAACTTCTTCTGACTCTATTTCCTCATCTTCTGAAATAGGTTCATATGTTATTGAACTTTTATTTTTCTTCCTTTTACCGGAAGGCTTCTCTTGAGTTGGCTTGGTTGTAGGTGAACTTCTGGTAGACTTAGTGTAGGTAGATGTTCGCAGACTAGCTTGCTCTTTCTCTTTTGCAGGTTCAGACTCTTCTCTCTTCCTCCTTGCTTCTTTCAATTTCTCTACTGGTATGCCCATATCTTCGACAATATTTTCTACCTCTTTCCTTACTCTCCTGGTTATCACTGGCTTTTTCAGTTCCCCATGAACTTGCATACTTTTCTCTACATAGTTGCCAAACCCTTCCTCTCCCTGATCTAGAGGTGAACTTAGCAAGTGATCTGCATACATCTTTAGGATGTTCTCCTCCACTTCATAACCCATAGGCATGATCCATATAGTTCTGGGATCAACAACTTCCATATGACATTGGTCAATGTCCACTATGAAGCATATAGTGTCCTTGTATTGCTCCACAATTGAAGTGGGAATTCTTTCCCTGGCATGCATCATATCCTAGAAGTTTTTGAAGTACCCCCAGAGGGTAGTATTTCTCACCTGACGATTACCAGAACCAAACAACATGTTCCTTATCTGAACAGCTATAGGTTCATTGTTCTGCCAATGAACTTTACCAATACTCAGAACCTCATTCAAGAAATGGAAAAAAAACACATTAGCAAATTACCAAATTTGAATGTATTCTTCTTGTCTTTCTTGATTTTTCTTAGATTCTCCATCAATTGAATTCTGAGTAGCTCACACAAGTCATATTCTACATTTTTCTATACCATTTCATAGTTTTCATAGATGGCCGTATCAGATACAAAATTATCCCGGCTGGAGTGGTATATCTTATAACCGATAACCATTGATGCAAATTTTACATCTACTTCAGCAATGTATTCTATTGTCATTTCCCTTCTATCCCATTTCACACCTGTTGCATCTGTAACCTTTTCATTCTTCACGAATTTCAAGACTAGAAGTCTACCGGTGGAATTTAGACCCACGAATGCACATATAGCTTCTTTTTGTGATTTTGAAGGGTACGCTTAGCCACATGAATTCATCATGAACTCAGCTCAAAGTGTATCTAACCCATTCATTCTCCTCAAATATGAGAAAATTTGCAAACTGCGTGAACTTCTTGACTTCTAGGGTTTGGTATTCTAGTTTGACAGAGAAGTCTTCTCCAAGTATATGGCTTGAATACAAATTCATTATTTGAGAGGTGCCTAACTCTTCAATGTTGGCATGAACATAATCTCTAATATCCTCAGTGTGCAAAACTCTGAACGACACAAATGAAAACGCACCGAGAGGCTCAGTCTCAATAGACTTATAATGGTGTCATTTAAACTTAGGACAAGGTCGGTCCTTAACTTCAACTACCAGAGGAGTTTACATTCTTGCAAATTCACAAATTTACTAATTTTTTGACAAATTTCTTTTTCCGCCGGATAGAGGTTTGATCACAAATTCTTCTTCGCACTCTGAATCTCTCCACAATTTAGCAAATTTCACTTAAGGCTCTTCAAATTGCTTTCTATCAAAATGCAAAGTGACAAATGAAGGATAGGAGTGGATTTTTATCATTCGCATAACTAACCCTTTTGACACAATAAATTCCTTTACCCTAGTACATTTGGTTATTTTGTTTCATGCACAGAGACAGATAAACCTTCTACGGATCTTTTGTACTACATAATACCTTCTTAAATCTATTGAACAACATCTAAAAAGAATTGATCCACCTACTAGACTAGTCCACATTCCAGTATCAACTTCTTGTAGGGGGTTAAAATATTTTCCTGACAGCTCCCCCTAGGCCAAAGGCCTAAAATTAACTCCCGGAGGAATTTCCAGAAGCAGGTTTTGGTGTAGGGACATTTTCTTCAGCAGAGGGTCCCTTCTTCACCCATTTCTTCTACATCTGCCTTTTGATCACATTTGTAGTAATTTTACCTTTTCCTTTGACATCTTGTTGTCTATTTTGATTTACTAGACCTCTTCTGCTCTAACATAATCTAGCAGTATGACCGAATTTGTTGCAGTTGTAACACACAACATTTCTCTGTTCAGACCAATTGTTCCATTGTTTTTTCCTTGTCCTGCATTGATTAGCAATATGCCCAAGTCTATTGCATGCATAGCATCTGATATCTCTATGAAAGTTATTCACCAAATTTTTGCATTCATTGGACTTATGACCATACTTGTTACAATTGAAGCACTAACTTGAGAATGATGGTCCACTTTGATTTATTCTACTTCTACACTCAGAAGCCATATGTCCAAACTTGTTGCAGGTAAAACAGTAACTATATACACCTAAAAATGGTCATGGCATTTAATTAATTAAATACTAGTTATTTAATTAATATTCGACTACGTATAAATAAATTCTCAATTTATTTATATTGTTCATTTTCTAAATTCTCCAAATCAAAAACATATTCTTCTAAATTAATTAAATAAAACAATTTCCATAAGCTTGTTTTATTTAATTAATCTTCACTAATCTAGATTAGGAATTCAAGCACATGTCTACAACTTTTTGTGCCACCTCACCAAGGTCACATGAAATTAAATAATTCTAATTTTTAATTAGAATTATCTTCAACCAATTTGTAAAAGCACATGGCTTATTCCTCACACACTTCCACCAATTTTAAATGCACATGGTCTTTTCTTCCCACACTTGAGTCTTCCATCCAAATGGCATGTTTCCCATTGGTCAAGAGATTCTTCCATCCAAATGGCATGTTGTCTTTGGTCAAGGGGACAACATCTTGATTTTCTCCATCTCCACCATCCATTCTTCTTGTTCGAATCTGGATCGTCGATTATTTCCACCTCACTATATTCTTAGAAAAGGATATAAATACAACCCTTGAGCATTGTATTTTAAATCCACTTTTGAATAGAGTTATCATGTAGGTTTATCATTTGAGCTTGGGAGCATTATGGAGTCTTATAGTTACATTTTATATCATGTTTTGCATCATAGTTAGATCTTACACTAACACTTTGCTTCATAGTTTCATTTTATGTCATCCTTTGCATCATAGTTGCATTTTAGATTAGTATTTTAGAGTTTGCATTTGAGCATATATAGAATCATTTATAGAATCATATATAGAATCACATAGATCACCACCATTCATCATAATCATCCATCATTCATCATAATATCCATCATCATTTCTACCATTTAGTTTCATGTAGGAATTTAATTAGCTTGCATGTTAAATACTAATCTTGTTTCTTAAGTGTCATTCTAATAGCCTTTGTGCACATAGAAATATGAGGGCCAAAAGGTTAAAAGGAATCATTAAGAATAGAGAACAATGAGACGTTCTTGAAAGATTCGTTAAATTGCAATTTAGAGTACCTTCTTTGCTTTGAATCTTTAATATAAATCATTTCATTAAGGTTTATGTTGATACTAACTTTCCACATTTCACACACACACACAATAACCATTGAATCTTTGAGCATTCAGTTGTCTTACCGGATTCCTTCTAGCTCCATTCATCTGATTTCCTTGTCAGAATATTCCTTGTCTGGAATTCCTTTGTCCAGAGTTTCTTTGACCAAAGTTCCTTTGTCCAGATCTGGAACTTTCACCTTCCTCATATCCAAGACCTCGCTTGTCACCATTAGTCCTCTAACCTTTAATTAGTTCATCAAGCTTGGCTGAGCTTGCTTTGAATTTCTCCTTGTACTCATTTGCAGTAGTAAGTTCATTTCTGAGATCAAGTTGTTTTTCAAGCACTTCCTCATTGTTTTTAGATTGTTTCAATTCATTGTCCAATCGGCTGCATTGTTTATATTTTTCTTTCAAGGATTGAGCAAGCTTTTCTTCATTCTTCTTTCTATCTTCAATCTCCTTGGTCATCCTCATCATGATAGATTCCATCTCATGCTTTAGGACAACATTTTCTCTGGAGAACTTTTCATATTCTTCTATTTTCACCTTCAAGACATGACTTAGTTGTTCATTTTCCATGCTTCTATTCGTGTCTTAAGCTGATCACATAGTTCTTTTCTTTTCTCTCTTGATTCATTGATCTTGTCTTTCAATGATTGGATGAATTTTTCTACAAAATCAAGATTTTCTTGCAATTCCCGGTTCTCAGACTTTGACTGGTCAAGATCATCCAAGGCCACCATAAGTTGTTGTTGAAGACTACTTGTATCCATTGAAAACATTTTCCAAGATCTCCCCAAGCTATTAGACTTCTTTTGAGGAACTAGCTCTGATACCAATTGTTGGAAACAACCAACACTGAGAGGGGGGTGAATCAGTGTTTTGCAAATATTAACTTTATTATTCTGATCTTTAATCCACTTAGAACATTCAACCAAAAGTAATATGTAGAAACAAAAAGAAAATAACCACAACACCATAACAAAAGGATTTTTACGTGGAAACCTTGTTAGGGGAAAAACCATGGTGGATGGTCAATCCACAATAAGTTCTGAGTATACCCAAAAGAAAGATTACAAAATGGGAATGCACTTGCACTCAGGAACACTACCTAGAGCTCACTTCCTTACAAATATTTGGATTAAAACCAAGAAAATGAACTGAAATATTAACATCTACAAATGCTTGATTACAGTTCCAATAAGGCTCTGATGACGATCTTCTGTCCTTCTAATTGATAATGAACTTCTGCTCTACTTTGCTCTGATTCACACCACAAAATCTTTATGCGCAAGTGAAACTATGCATAAAATCGCTTTAACACCCTTCAGATATTCACAACACACACCAACACACCTTCTTCACACCACATAATGATATAATCAATCATCTATATATATTCGTGACTAATAATTTAATCGCTACAAGTCGAATTCAATAAAACTTAAAAATGTTTACAATTGCCAGCTCAAATCATAAACAAACTTCAATGTGCATCCACAATGGTCAGCTACAAATTAGCTTGGACCCAAAACATAATGATCAACCACAAAAATATTTGAATAAATATTCCTCAAATATCTGCAATACATTTTATCAACTGAGTCGGCCCCAAAATACTGATAAACAAAAAATTACCAACTGGATCTTCAAACTTACACAAGGCTTGGTACGAAGCATTGGGATTTTTGGATAACATAATAAATATATTAATAAACCTTCCCTAAGATCCACACCTTAAAATAACAACTAGAAATTTGTACGTGAGTCAATGATCACCAAGTTGCTGGATACTCTGCTCATCTTGACTGTTCACACTCTGCCTGTCGGTAGGAGAAAATGGTGTCATGCAGATCTAATTATCGACCACGGTTGTCATCAATGACAGCACCAAAGCATAACTGCAGTGTCTCTTGCCAACAATATATATAGAGCGATAGAAGGAGACGAAGATGGGAGATAAAGAGATGTAGAGAGGGAAGTAGAGATGGAGGGAGGGAGATAGAGATTAGAGAGGGAAGGAGGGAGGGAGGGGGAGAGAGAGTGGATAGAGATTGAGAGATGGATAGGTAGAGATGTAGTTCTTGAGCTAAAGGGAGAGAGATTCAGATAAAGATATGGATATAGTGAGATAGAGAGAGGTCTAGAGCATAAGAGATGAACAGTGAGTGAGATAGAGACAAAGATGATATAACTTGTTTATTACTAAAGTTTTACCTCCTGATTATTAAAATTTGACATGCTGATTACTGAAATTTGATTGTCTAAAAAATTATAAGATCTTCCAAAAACTAGAATTTTCATTTTAACTCCAAGAGATCTAAAAGCACTCTCAAACATCCTGAAACTATATACATGAAATATAACTTAAAGTATAATAAAGTAAATATCCATATGTAAATGTCAAATTAAATAGTTTCACTGGAAAAGAAAGAGAGACAAAGAGAAAGAGAAAGAGAAAAATAAGGAGTTCAAAAAAGTGCATTCTAAAAAGTCATGATTCACATTTGGTGCTCGCCAAATGGTTTGCATTGAGAAAAACTAACCCTTTGGGTTGGATTTTACTTGGGCAGGGTTTGATCTGGGGGACAATTTTTTAGTAAAAATTGAAGTGTTCCCAATACTCCAGATTTCAGCTTCATCAGAAAGAGAACGACGTCCTGGTTCCAACGCAACTTGAACGGGCCGAAAAGGACTCCGTTTGTGCAAGTTACGACCAATCAAACTTTCAGTCAAACTGGCTACAGGGGTGTCCAGAAGGTGAAAAAAATAATCATCTCAGAAATCGATGAAATTGGCGTCATTGCAAAGAGCTCGTCGAGACGATTCCGACGGCGTTCGTTTCGTCGAAATCCGACGTCGTATGCTCGAGTTACAAGCAGTCAAACTCAGTCAACTAGAGGGTATAGAGTATGACGTCATCATGCTGACGTGGCAGTCTGTACGCACTGTCAGCACATGCGTCAGCAGTCCAGTCATCATCTGAGTCAGCATTTTCGGCGAATAGGAGCTTGACATGTCATCAGCTTTGTCGGCGTACGGCTAGTCCTCGTCAGCATACATCGTGGCAGGTTTTGGCTAATGGTTGGTTGACACGTGGCATGCTAAGTCTTCTGCATATCGGCGAAGTTCTTGAGTTTGTTTCAACTAAAAATTTTGTTGTGGATCCGGCTCGAACTGACGACCTCCAATTAGCCCGCAACCACCGGTGGTCGTTGTGCCAAATAAAGCCATCTAATATGTATGTTGAGCGGTTTTTATTTGATGTGTGAAATGTGCGGGTATGGGTGTAAAGCGAGGCCGGCGGGGTTGGAACCGCCGACCCCGCGGCTACCAAAAGGTTAACATACCGTTGAGCCCGCGAACCATTCTTAATTATATGGGGAGTTCGGTTCCTTTTGTTATGTGATTTGAACCGAAATCATAACAAAATGGCTAAAAAAAGCCAAAACAAACAAGATTTGAACTAACCATCAGAAACAAGATGTCAGAGGCTAAATTAGTCCTGATACGACATGATAGAGGAAGATATGCAAATAATTCATTGGTTAGGCCTAATTAGGCAAGTTTTTTGTATAAAAGGAGGGGTATAGACCTTTGTTTTCCAAGTCCAGGTTGAGATAGCGGGAGAATGCTCGAGAGTCTTTGAAGACATTTCTGCATATCAGAGTACTGTCATGCTGCTGAATGCTTGAAGGAGATAGTCTTGAAGCCTTTGTAATTGAATTTGGAGCTAATCGGATCGGTCCTCCATTGGAGAGGGACCCGGAGACGTAGTCCTTAGGGACGAACTCCGTTATCAATTTTGGTTTCGTCTCTCTATTTCTTCTCTCTTTTCTTTCTCAGTTTATTCTTGGCATTTATTTATTTTATGTTATGTTCATTATTTCATTTGAGCATTTAAATTTGTAATCACTTAAGTTAAACGTTGTAATAATCGATCTTTTACATTAAGCATTCTGTAAGCAATAAGTCCTAGATCCCTATATAGATCAAGTTGGTATCAGACCTATGTATGTGGCTTGTATTGCAAATTGAATGCTAATGAGATCCAGGTTGCAACGAGGCGAAGGAGAACTCGAAGAATACAATCCTGAAATCGGAAGACGAAGAGTTAATCAACCGTCACAGATGGAAGAAAAAGAAGGTGGACAAAGTTCAGAGCTCAGTGTCAAGGATTTCCAGAAGCTATTTCTTGACATGAAGGCAATGGTGGACGAACTTTATGCAGACAAGAAGAAGCACGAAAAGGGAGGTTCTTCAAAGCACAAGAAGCAGGAAGATCAGAAAGACACAGAGGGGAAAGCTCCAAAAACTCCTTCTCCTCCATCTTCTCCCTCTTCTTCTTCTCCCCTTCTTCTCCTCCTTCTCCTTCTCCTTCTTCTAATGTAAATCCATTTAAGAGCAAGTCTAAACCTGTAATCAAGCTTGATGTAAAATTTGAGTTACCTAAATACTGTGGGGAGTTAAATGCTGAGAAGTTAGACGATTGGGTCCAACAAGTAGAAGTATACTGTAGGATTCAAGGCCTAGTAGAAGATGCTTCTAGGATTCAATTAGCAACTCTCCGGTTGGGAGGTACAGCTCTCACCTGGTGGGAGAGTAAAACTCGTGAAGAAATTGCTCGCCATGGTCAAGTTAACATGTCTTGGATGGAGTTTGTTGCTGCCCTTAGGAAACAATTCTACCCTTTAGGTTACATGCAACAGTTAACCATGAATTGGCAAACCTTTAGGCAAGGTAAGGGGCAGTCTGTCCAGGAGTATACTCATGAGTTTAGGAAACGGGCCATTGCTCTAAATGTTCCCTTGTATACCCAAGACACATTACTTAAGTATATTGGTGGTTTACATTCTTACCTTAGGCACACTATTTTGATGTTGAGTCCCAACAATCTAGACGAGGTGTCTATTCAAGCTACTCATATAGAGTCAAGGGGTAAGAATACTTTTAGTGATAACTTTTCCAAGAAACCATCTAAGTTCGAGGGTAAGTCTAAAGGGAAAGAAAAAGACAAAGATAAAGGCAAAGGGAAGAAGACAGCTACAACTAAGAAAGAGGGTGAGAAACCCATGTGCTCCCATTGCAAGAAAGAGGGTCATGATGATTCAAGATGTTGGAAGCTTCATCCTGAGTTGAGGCCGAAAAGATATGGAGGTAATGAAGACAAGCAAAATACTACTGCAGTGATTCAACAGGATCTTGGTTCTGACTCCGGAGATGAGACAAAGATTGTTGCTACCGGAATCCAAGGTAAAGGGAAAGGTATATCTCTCTCATCTGATGCAAGTTTTTATAATGCCAGTGCAAGTACAAGTAAAGAATCTTCTCCTAAGGTTGATAAGCAAAGAAATGAATTGTTTCACATTCGTGTTGTAACAAAACATACTAAAGTTGATACTCTGTTTGATACGGGTTCACAAGTAAACTTAATATATGAAGAAGTTATAAAGAAACTTAATTTGGCTGCAACACCTCATCCGAAACCATATCCACTTGGATGGGTTTGCGATGATGCTCAACTACAAGTAACTAAACAGTGTAAGTTGAGATTTGCTATCACTGCAAACTTTGTAGATGAGGTAGAAGTCGATGTGGTCCCTTTGGATATTTGTGGGCTTGTGTTAGGGAGTCCTTATCTTTATGACAGAAAAGCAATCTTTTATAGAGGGGAGAATAAGTATCATCTTTTTAAAGATGGGGTAGAATACATTGTACGAGCACATAAGGTGAAGACTAATCTTACACTAGTTAATGCTGGTCAAATGAAGAGGTTGGTCAATTCAAGTAAAAACTTTGTATTGATGCTTGTAAAAGCCAAAGAAGATGATAAATCTGAGGTATTCAGTCGAACTTTGAAAGATCATGTAAGTCATGTAAAGAAAGTCTTTGATGTATTGAGAAAAGAAAATTGTATGTAAAGATGTCTAAATGCGAATTTGCTAAGACATCCTTAGTGTACTAGGCTATGTAGTAGGGGTGGTCAATAATTGAGTAGACCGCAGTAGTCGGGTTATTGTAAATGGCCTAAGCCAAGTATAGTCACAGAGGTCAGAAGTTTCCTAGGTGTAGTTCAGTACTGGAGAAAGTTTATTGCAAATTTCTCTTATATAGCATCACCATTGCATGCATTAACCAGTACAAGGGCAACTTTTCAGTGGGGAGGTCCACAACAGAAGGCTTTCGACACTTTGAAGGGAAAGTTGAGCACCGCACCAGTTTTGGCCTTACCATATCTACATCAACCATTTGAGATCGAGACGAGCGCGAGTGTGTTTGCCATGGAGCAGACTCATGCAAGGAGGTAAACCAGTTTGCTACCACTCGAAACTCTTTCAGGAGCAGTAAGTAACTATCCCACATACATGATAAAAGAACTTATGCTTTAGTTCAGTGTTAAAAATGGAAACATTACATAATGGGGAAAAAACTGTAATCCACACTGATCACCAGCCACTTCAATATTTGCACTCACAAACTAAACTGCAACAAAGTAGGCACTTTCGGTGGATGGGTTTTCTACAACAGTTTCATTTGGTTATTAAGTATAAGAAAGGAACCCATAACAAAGTAGCAGACATGCTCTCTAGACCTCCTATGATGAATGCTTTGATAATCCTTCAGAATAGTTCTATGGTTCATGAAAGTTTTCAAGAACAATATGCTAATGATGAGAACTTTAAGGATATCTATGCTGCTTTAATGAATGGT
Organism: Sequoia sempervirens; assembly: GCA_007258455.2. Lineage (NCBI taxonomy): Eukaryota > Viridiplantae > Streptophyta > Pinopsida > Cupressales > Cupressaceae > Sequoia > Sequoia sempervirens. The sequence goes on from VDFB02075321.1 coordinate 309,316,258, forward strand.
AAACATGTAGAAGAGAAAGACTATTATGTGCAGGATAAACTGTTATATCACTTGGGTAAATTATGTGTTCCAAAAGATGAACAAGCACAGGTGATTAGAGAAGCACATACCTCATTGATTGCAGGACACTTTGGGGTAAACAAAACATTGACTCAGCTGCAGAAATATTGTTATTGGCCTCATATGCAAGAAACTGTAACTAAGTATATTAGAGGTTGTGTTATGTGTGCAACTAGTAAGCCTAGTAACAGGAAATTGGGTTTGTACACACCTCTACCTGTACCTTCTCATCCATGGGAAAGTGTATCAATGGACTTTGTTGGGGGGTTACCTATGTCTAGGAAGGACATGATTATTTGTATGTAGTAGTTGATTGGTTCAGCAAAATGTGTATCTTAATGCCATGTAAAAAGCAAGTCACTGCTGAACTGACAGCTCATTTGTACTTTCAATTTGTATGGGTTCATTTTGGGTTACCTACTTCTATTGTATCGATCGAGATTCTCAATTCTTGGGGGAATTTTGGTCAACTTTGTGGGGACTCATGGACACCGACCGAAGAAGAGTACGCTTCCATCCACTGTAGATTCCACGTACAGACGAGGTTGTAAACAGGATAGTTGTGCATCTACTCAGAGGTACTTTAGTAAGCATCCTAAGTTGTGGGATGAGAGTCTTCATTATGTGCAACATGCCTACAACCATGCAGCACACTCTTCTACTAAGAGGTCTCCTTTTGAGACATGCTTTGGTTATGTGCCCAAGACACCGATGGATTTTGCTTTTGGGAAAGATGATGTTGAAGATGGACGCCATGATGCAGAGAAGGCTTTGAAGTTCATCCAGAAAGTCCAAGCAATTCATCGGCATGGAAGCACAGTTGGAACAGAGCCAAGCAAAATACAAGGTTCGCCATGACAAGCATCACACTGATCATCATTTTCAGGTTGGAGACAGAGTTTGGTTACATATCAGCAAGGAAAGGATGCAAGGTGAAGGTAAAAAGCTTAAGCTAATTAGGTATGGTCCTTTTGAGATCCTTGAGAAGATTGGTACTAATGCCTTTTGCCTCAATCTTCCTCCATACATGCATATTTACTCGGTTGTCAATGTTAAGAATTTGAAACTGTATGAGCCTCCAATGATCCTAGATGAAGTCTCAGACATTGAAGTTCCATCAGTTGATGACCTTTCACCAGAGTACATGTCAGAGTTGCCAGAAGATGTTATTCTCGACAGGAATGTCAGAACTTCACGAAGAGGAGATGTTGAGTACCTCAGAGTGGGCCTGAAGGGGATGCATCCAAGCAAAGTAAGATGGATGGAGATTGGTAAAGTGAGGGAACTTTACCCTCACTTACTTTCCAAGTAATCAAGCTTTCGGAGGTCCTAAAGCTCTCCAGTGGGGAGGCCTGATCTGGGGGACAATTTTTCAGTAAAAATTGAAGTGTTCCTAATACTCTAGATTTCAGCTTCATCAGAAAGAGAACGACGTCCTGGTTCCAACGCAACTTGAATGGGGCGAAAAGGACTCCGTTTGTGCAAGTTACAGCCAATCAAACTTTCAGTCAAACTGGCTACATGGGCGTCCAGAAGGTGAAAAAAATAATCATCTCGGAAATCGATGAAATTGGCGTCATTGCGAAGAGCTCGTCGAGACGATTCTGACGGCGTTCGTTTCATCGAAATCCAACGTCGTATGCTCGAGTTACAAGCAGTCAAACTCAGTCAACTAGAGGGTACAGAGTATGACGTCATCATGCTGACGTGGCAGTCCGTACGCACTGTCAGCACATGCGTCAGCAGTCCAGTCATCATCCGAGTCAGCATTTCCGGCGAATAGGAGCTTGACACGTCATCGGCTTTGTCGGCGTACGGCTAGTCCTCGTCAGCAGACATCGTGGCAGGTTTTGGCTAATGGTTGGTTGACACGTGGCATGCTAAGTCTTCTGCGTATCGGCGAAGTTCTTGAGTTTGTTTCAACTAAAAATTTTGTTGTGGATCCGGCTCGAACCGACAACCTCCAATTAGCCCGCAACCACCGGTGGCTGTTGTGCCAAATAAAGCCATCTAATATGTATGTTGAGCGGTTTTTATTTGATGTGTGAAATGTGCGGGTATGGGTGTAAAGCGAGGCCGGCGGGGTTGGAACCGCCGACCCCGCGGCTACCAAAAGGTTAACATACCGTTGAGCCCGCGAACCGTTCTTAATTATATGGGGAGTTCGGTTCCTTTTGTTATGTGATTTGAACCGAAATCATAACAAAATGGCTAAAAAAAGCCAAAACAAACAAGATTTGAACTAACCATCAGAAACAAGAAGATGTCAGAGGCTAAATTAGTCCTGATACGACATGATAGAGGAAGATATGCAAATAATTCATTGGTTAGGCCTAATTAGGCAAGTTTTTTGTATAAAAGGAGGGGTATAGACCTTTGTTTTCCAAGTCCAGGTTGAGATAGCGGGAGAATGCTCGAGAGTCTTTGAAGACATTTCTGCATATCAGAGTACTGTCATGCTACTGAATGCTTGAAGGAGATAGTCTTGAAGCCTTTGTAATTGAATTTGGAGCTAATCGGATCGGTCCTCCATTGGAGAGGGACCCGGAGACGTAGTCCTTAGGGACGAACTCCGTTATCAATTTTGGTTTCGTCTCTCTATTTCTTCTCTCTTTTCTTTCTCAGTTTATTCTTGGCATTTATTTATTTTATGTTATGTTCATTATTTCATTTGAGCATTTAAATTTGTAATCACTTAAGTTAAATGTTGTAATAATCGATCTTTTACATTAAGCATTTTGTAAGCAATAAGTCCTAAATCCCTATATAGATCAGGGTTGGATGACCATTTCATGCCAAATATGTGATTTTTTGAAAGGGTAACAAGATTTCACACTTTTTTGTCATTCTCTCCATCAAGTTTGAATGTATCTCAATACAAAATTATAAAAATACCATACTGACATTAAGCTTTCTCTAAGCTACCTAACCATATAATTTTTTAATATTTTTATTATGTTAAGGTTTTGATCTTTAACTTCTTTTGTTAGTATCTCCGTTTTTTTTCAAAAATGAACATGTGCTAGTTTGGGTGTACTTTTTTACTCATGAACATTAAATTTTAAAACAAATTACATTTTTAGAAACTAGACTCCATTCTACACGTATTGAAAAATAAAAAATGATTTTCGATTAGTTTTAGAAAAAATTGGGGGGGGGGGGCATGCTCAAATTTCTACTTTTCAAGATGTATCCACTTCAAAAATTAGTTAAATATTATATATTCATTAAAAATTAGCGAAAAAAACTAGCATAAACTACATGGTGTTAGTTAATTTCTCACTAAAGCGATTTTTGAAATTCTAAAAAAAAGTTAAAATTTTAGGTGAAGCACAACATACGTTATACTATATTTTTTTGATAAAAATAGGACCGCTTTGTATGCTCCCCCTTTTTCAAACCCTTAATCTTCACAATTTTCAAGAAAAATAGTATTTTAGAAAGTAGATTCAAAGCACTACAACTCTTGTTCTTGTTTCATCTTCAAATTTTGAGTGTAACTATCTTCATTTTCTTGTCGAAGACCAAACTTTGCTAATTTTAGAAAAAAAATTCCATCTTAAGAGCCCTTTTTGTGTCACAACTTTGTGCACTTACCTTCCTGTAAGTTGAGAAAAAAATATCAAAGGAAGACAACAATTGAAATGACTAAAAAGAAAAATGGTGTTAAGGCTAAAATTTTAGGGAATTTAGGCAATCTCTACTAAAGCTAAAGATTTCTAGCTAGAAGTAGAGCTATGCTTAGGGTGTAACCAAAAAAATCTTCATAAGGGTTGTAGACATGTGTAATAGTTGAGCAATATCTACCAAAATATGGCATGCCTACTCATTTGAAACATAATTTTCTATACTATTATGTTCTTTAGGGGTAAAATGCATATTCATGTAGCCTTACTCCACTATAATGATACATTCTATTGAATTCAAAGGGAAAATAGCCCAAGTGGATACACTTTTATCTAGATGAAATTGTGTTTTATCTTAGAAATGAATAGGTGGTTTCTTAGTCATGATCAAGTTTATCTCCTACAATTGTGTCGGTTAGTGATCTCATTTTAGCTTGGTTGTTTTTTATTTTAAAATTATTAGAAGCCTTTCTAGAAAAATCCTAATTTTTATTTCTTACACCAAAAAAACCTAAATTTTCTAATTAATCGTCCCCTTTATTTGAAGTCATTGTATCATTTTACTACTTTAATTTTGGTTCTATATGAGTGCTCCAATTTTAATCTAAAAATGTTTATAGCCCTCATGATTATTGATATGAGAACTTTTATTATGGCTCAAGAATTCTTTTGATCTTTCATCTAATTTTTCATGGATCCTACTTATCTTCTAATTTTGTTTTATATTTATTGACTAGTCTTGAGATTGATTTCAGTTCTTATCTTGATGTGTATATTTCCTTAAGTTATGGAACCAATTTGGGTAGGTGTATATTCTCATCACTCAAGTTTGTTTAAATCTCATGCTACTTTAGCATAACATTATTTCCTTATATTGTCTTTCACCCAAACCCAAGAGGTACAATTTATGCTTTGTTTATAAAGTTCTCATTTTTGTCTTAGTGTCTTGCTTGACATCTAAGATCCTCAAGAAATTAAAATCTCAATGGCCTTGGAACCACTTTATGCTTTGAATTAGTTTCATTTCATGTTGTTGCTCCAAGGTAAGTTCTTTGTTTCATGTGTTTGGTGTCTCCAATAGTTTTGAGTGTTTCAAATTTTCTGGGAGCCCAAAGATCTCTTTTATTTTGAGATAAGTTTCCCCTAGGCCCACTAGTTAGAATGAGAGGCCCTTTTGGAGTTCTAAGGGATTGAGTGTTATCATGGCCAATTTTTTTAGTTTGGTCTAGTTTTATTTTTTATTTTTCCTTTCATGTCTAAAAAATTGAAAATATTTAAGTTTGGGTAACTTAAAGGACTAAGTATTTTTTCCTCCTATGGACCTATGATGTTTTTGATGCGTTATTTAATCAAATCTTCACATCCATAAGCTCTTATAATTTTAATTTTGTGTTGACAAATATGCCTAAGATCTCTAACTCCTCAAGGACTTGAAGTTGTTTTCAATAAATTTTGATGATTTTATCGTGTCCATTGCTTAAAGTGAGAATACCTTTTAAATCTAATTTGACTAAGATCCACAAAATAAATATCCCAATTAGACCCTAATTTCACTTTTTTCATGTCTTGTTCTCTTAGGGAGAAGCCATTGAAGTTTGATATCTCCATAATACTCCATGAATCATTAGATTGATCTTGATTGAAAATCACTAATATATGAAGATTTTAACATTTTTATTCCTACCAAATGACACATAGGTTTAAATGAGAATAAAATCGATGACTAATATCTAAGTAAAAATTATTTACAATCAAATATAATTAAAATCTGTCCAAAGTTCTATGACTATGAAATCAACTCTAAATTATAGTTGTAAGACCCCTTCTCTTGTGGCCTTGTTTTTTTTATAATCATTAATGGTTTATGTGCTATATTCTATTTTATTTCATGTTGGATAGTACACATGAGTGATGGTTGTTGCTATACCAAAAAGATGTTCATATTCTTGATTAATCCTATCTAACAATTGTTGTGAGTTCTTGTGATAGTCAAATGAGTTCCATTCTTCGTCTACATAAGTATGCAACAATCAAGATGCCCAGTTATTGGTAATATTATTATGTACATTAAGTGGATTGCATTATGTTAGGTGATTACATATCATAGATGTGAGTAGGTGTAATTAGGAAGATGATTATTGATATTCAATTTTTACTTATAGTAGTATGCATTATAAGTTAATAGATTATTGACATAAGTGGTGTTACCTTGATAACAAATAGTATTCAATCAATTGTTTATTGACTCTATAATAGGTACACACAAGTAAGGAGTGTTAAATTACATAATACTTATGTAGATAAGTGTCTAATTTTCTAGTTGATTATTATTCTTGAAATTTTTAATTCATGTCATTTGTTTTAATTGTTATTAATCATGAGTAATACTAGCACACTTTCTTGGTTGAGTAAATAGGTAAAAAATGGCCAATATTGATCAGGGGGTCACATAGCTACTTCCTTTATTGCATCCTTGCATGAAGTTTTAGTATTGTCATGGACATCTGATTTAACCTTGTTGTGTGGTATATGTGAGAGTTGTTTTATTAGTCCCTTGAGTCACTTTATTAATATGATCACTTATTTTATTTTTTATGAAGTCCTTAAGTGGTCTTAGTTGTTTAAAAAGTTTCTTAGGTGAGAGGTTTATGGGTTAAGCATATTTTTATTCTATAAAACCCCTTTAATAAAGTCTAAAACCCAATCTAATTACCCACTTATGAAAAGTGATGAAAGTTGGAGTTGAAAGGGTGGTTGGGAAGTTGAAAAGGTGGTTGCCTTTTCCCCTTCTATTTATTCTTTCTCTTTATCAAGAGAAGGGGGCTACTCTCTTTTGGGGGGGCTTGGCTTCTCTCTTTTTCTTGGCTTCTTTATTTTTTTCTTGGCTCTTGTCTTTGGGATGCTTCCTATTTTGGGTGGAGATTTATTGATGGAGAAAATAAAAGGATGGGTGAGGAAGAATGGAGGAAATGGCTTGGAGGAAAAGAGAAATTCTTCCATATCTGAGTTGGAAAATCTCTTGGTAAGATCTACCCTTTACGGTTTGAGTTTTTGTTGATATGTAAATGATTGTTAGAGGGTTTCATTGCCTTATTTATATCTTTTTTGATTATTTTTTTAATGTGTATGTTAATTTGTGGTTAAAATTTATGTGAATATTTAATGTTGGATCCTTTGTGAGGATGTTGTGTGGGTTTGGTTTTATTTTAGGGTAGGAGTTCTACCTTGTTAAAGTTGTACATGAATAGCCATTATGTCTCTTAAAATAAAGTATATGAGTTATGTGAATGAGGGGTTGATTTGTGTCAAGATTGGTATGTGAGCCATGTACAGAGTTATTTGGGAGATCTATGTGATCCTAAGAGCTTGGGGGAGGATTGAATCTAAATCCTATGGTTGGGTGGAGAGCCCATTGGTCAATATTATTTTTCTTGAAAAGGATAGAATGCATATATTAACCATGTTGCCATCTCAAAGATTGAAGAGATCCTCCATATTTATCTTGTCTTCATCAATCCCTAACTTGGTTCCACTCAATTTTTATTTTCAATTTATTGTTTTAGTCTTAAACCAGGAGATGGTAATGTTTTAATCATAAATTTTATTTGGTTTATTGGTGAAATGGTGGAAAATAGGATCTTCCCCAAATGTGTGTGCAAATGAGATGGATCACTTTTTTTCCAAGCCCAAAATCACTTCAAATATGCAAAATAAGATGCTAATAACAACAAAAAATGCAACCTAACTGTTATAGCAACTATGGGGGATGTTTTTAGAGCATAACAAGTTGTGTACCTGACCAGAAAGTTATTGTTTTTGAGCTATGGAGGACTCATTCGCCTTTAGGGGTGAATGGGTCCTTTTAGGGTTTTGAAAAATTGATTTCAGGATCATGTACCTTGATGTATGTACTTTTGAAATCCTAGTTACCAAGTTCTGGAAGCCTGTATTTAGTTCTATAGAGCTCTTTCCATGATCTTGCACTTTGAATGACAACTTTTGCAACTTTGCAACTTTGAAAACATTGCTCCAAATCTTGCTCAAATTGACCTTCAACCTATAAATATGTCATAACACACTCAAGGGAAAGAAAAACTTGTTGATTTTTAGTCAATGGGGGTTTGCCTCAGTCAAACCCCTTATAGGTAATTAAACCAAATGGTGAAATGAAGGAAATGAATTATGAAAGTGCAATAATGTAGATGATATCACCTTGGATTTTGTCTTGTGATGCAAATCTGCAAACAATCATGGAGTGGCCATGAAGAATGTATATCTTGGATGTAGGATGATGTTTGTAAATGAATCCTCAATGCAACATTAACTTCTTAGCTCAACACACATGAATGCATTAAAACCTTGACATGATGATAAGACCTTGAATTGTTGCAATAAATATTTGAAATATGCCTTGAAATGCCTTATGAATGCTCTTGAAATGCTCTAATGCTTGATCACTTGAATGCTTGAATGCTTGATAAAATTTCTAGGAGAAACAATGCGAATTAACCCTTTATTTATACTAAATTAGGAGATTAGCCCCAAAATTAAAAGAACTAAGGACAACACCAAATATGGAAAGAAAGATAATTAAATCCCCACCAGAATGAAATTCAAAAATAAGGGTCTTGTTGATGGTGTTTTTATGCACTTTTCAACATAGGCAGTGCATAGGTGCACTACCTCTCTTGAAAGACAATCTTCCACAATCGAGTTGCAGAACACTATCCCAAGGTCTCTCAGATGTCAGGTCATGACAGTGCTTAGATACCTGAGTAGTTTGATGTGATTTGCTGGAATCACAAGGCGGTCTTACGGATGAGTTACAAAGCATGGAAGTTGGGTTTGCAAATGCAGTTTCAAAGTGCTGAAAGTGAATGAATAGTGGCTGTCCACTCAAAACAGCAAGTTGAAACTCATCAAGTTCATATGATTTGGCTTCATGGTGATGCTTTGGGTCTTACTCTAACCAAGGATTAAAAGAAATAGCAAAAGGAGAAGGGTTAAGAAAGCTATTCTAATCCTAAGCTACGAATGAACATTAACAATGGTGGCTGCTAAAGTAGACAGGCTTCCTAAACTGGGTTTTGCTTGGCCAAGAGAAACCTACAGTTGCACAAAACCAGTGCAATCTTCTAAGGACTGCTAATTTTCAGATTGCACATGCACATCATGAACATGCAATTGAACTAAGTTGCAGTATTGGAGTAAAGGAGCCCAGGCTAACTTTGCACAGCAGCTTATCATCAACAAGTGCTAAAAGTATGGGCTGAAAGCTCATCAAATACCAAAACAGCAATTTCCATTATCACCTCCATTCAAGAAACTAACATTAAAACTGACATGGAAGGAAGAACCATGCATGCAAGATGAGCAAAATCAAAGAGAACATCCATAAAATCATGCAATGTTGTCTTCTATTGCTGCAAATGCCTCTTACATCAATTCTCCAACACTTACAAATGAGGGGCAAGCCCCTATTTATAGTTTTCCAAAGCCCAAATGAATGGCTAGGATTCAATTACAATGAGTGGATCAGATTCAATTACATTAGGGTTTCACCTACCCCACAATATCCAACAATTTAAAATACATTTCTTGTCTTTTCCCTATTTTGTCATCTAGTGCCAGTCACTATAGCAATTTCGTCATTTAGCTGATTTCCCTTTTACTGTAGCTGAAATTGCCTAAAAGCTTCCTTTTGCTTGATGTGCTTGCAGTGTTCTTCCTTGGATCAAATGAGTCCGTCGACGATTGGCATCAATGGATTAGTGGCCCCTGATTCGGGCAGAAAGCTCCTTAGAAATCATCATCATCTGGAAAAAGGGACGACAACTCCCTCAATGGGCCTCATTGATAGACCTACGGAAGGCTTCTTGACTCCTGCAAACACGAAGTGTCGTAAGTGCATTTATACATGAGTTTAGTCAAGCCTACAAATTTCTGGTTAGATCTATCCATGCATCATCAAAATATCTTGATATTCATATTTGGAGCTCATTTGGACCATAAACATTAATGCATGCCTCAAGGGTGGGAGCGCCAGAGGGCGGAAAGACGGCGGAAGAAAGCCAGAAGGCAGACAGCGGACGGAAGCCAAAACAGCCGGGAAGGAGGCGGGCTTCCGGATGTTCAAAACAGCCGGGAAGGAGGCAGGCTCCTGGATGTTCAAAACAGCCAGGAAGGACGAAGACACGGAAATGGCCATGGAGGGGCCGGGCTCCGGAGGGCGGAAGGAAGGCAGCCATCAGAAATTCCAAAACGGCGACGGAGAGGCGGAAACCCAGAAACGGCCACGGAGGGGCCGGGCTCCGGAGGGCGGAAGGAAGGCGGCCGTCGGAAGTTCCAAAACGGCGACGAAGAGGCGGAACCCCGGAAACGGCCACGGAGGGGCCAGGCTCCGGAGGCCGGGTCGCCCTGGGCCAACGGATGTTCCAAACAGCAAAAGGGGGACAAAGCTCCGAAACCACCGAAACTTAACCAAACTTTGACGAAACCTTGGCAGTTCATTTTAGCACATCAAACACATCCCAGATCCAGAAAATGGTGACCCCAAAGTCAAAATTGAGGAAACGGGAGCGACGGGGGTCCACGGACGTTTCCAAACAGCCAAGGAGGAAGGGAACTCTGGAGGGAAAGTTCCGAAACCATCGAAACTCAACCAAACTTTGACGAAACCTTGGCAGTTCGTTTACGTATTTCAAGCACATCCTCGATACAAAAAAGATTGCTCCCAAAGTCAAAATTGAGGAAACGGGAGCGACGAGGGTCCACAGATGTTTTCAAAATAGCCAAAGCGGGACGAAGCTCCGGAACAACCAAAACTTAACCGAACATTGATGCAACCTTGGCAGTTCACTTAGGGACCACAAACACATCTCAGATCCACCAAAAAGTTGTCCCAAAAGCCAAAAATGTGGAAACTGGACTGACAGGGGTCCACGGATGTTTCCGAAACAACCAAAGCAAGACAAAAGGCAGAAAGGGGATGGGTGACTTTATTTCTTTGCAAATTTGAATACCCCAAGCAGGTGAATTTGGGTAGGGGATTTGATCGTTTGATGGCACATGACCAATTTGGGCTTGGAAATGGGGCACACAAAACAAGACAGGAGCAAAACAGCCTATCGCGAGCAAAAAAAAAGGGGGTCCCTGCCTACGGCGGGGCGTGTGTGCAAAACATGCACAACAAATGGCGACTCGCTGGGGAAATGCTCTAGAGCATTTTGATGACAAACTGGAATCACGAACCCAGAATCTCTGGTTCCGACCTTTACGCTAGGGCAAACAAACCAGACGCCCAACCAAAGGATCAAAACTATTAGCCAACCCAACCTTCAGTATGATGAAAATCCAAGTGTGTGCAATTGCATTAATTCCCATTCTTCAGTTGCTACAGGAACCCAAGCTCTGTCAAGTTAAGCTACGTAGTTTATTCTAACTCCAAAAGCATCCGGGACATTGCCTCGCTGCCAGTCAGGCGTCCATAGCCCCGATGAGGTTATCGCTGTGATTCTCCAAACATTGCTCTACTGCCAGCCGGGCATTCATAGCCCCGATAGAGTTGCTCGGATACCCCTGAAAAGTTGAATTTTCTTTTCTTTTAATTTTCAATGTTTTCTCTATTTCTTTCTTTTCTCTTTTTAGCTCTTCTATTTCAACCCGCAAGCATTGAAGCTCATGCTCAGGGCTGAGAATCACAGTGGCGCTGGAGCAGAATTTTAGATTTTTCACTTAACTAGACTTCACAAAAGGCCCTATAGTGACCGTCAAATTCTTAAGATGTGTAAGAGCTATAAGATTTCAAAATGTACATCAAAGTCAGACTAAACCAACAACTTATCCTCTTTGAATTAAACACCCAGATCGCTTGACACTAATAGAAGACCTTCACCATCCACTCTGAAGACTTGATTAGAGTTTGACAAAGAAATACGTAGAACAACCCCAGGCGATAAGTATGGTTGTTGTGCGCACAAATGTGCCTAGCTAAAGGCAAAGGGACCCCAAGCAAAGCAGCAACAAAACAAAAGAAAACAAAAAGAAACAAACAACCTACAAAGCAAGCAACCAACATCAAACCAACTAACCTAAGGAAAGCGAGAAAGCGGGGTATTTACAAGAAACCTATACTACTCAAAATCGAGCTATGTACAAACATATTTACAAAGCACTATGTTCAGGCACGACAAACCAACATTAACATTCATTGGATTTCGTAATGCATGCACGAGCAAACAGGAAATCGTTATTGTTCTTAACCATGCAAACTTGTCTTTATATTCTGAAAAAAGAAATTCAATGTTGCAGCACTCAAGTTCAATCACGTCATCATGAAAAATCAGCAATTGAGGAGGCTCGCCAAACCCATGGTTAATCCATAAACATGTTTGTTTTCCCTCATTCCCATAATCAAAATAATAAGTGCAATTATGAGAAATGATAGGGGCAAAGAAGGATAAAACCTGGATGTCATCACATGGAGGTGGCAGCGTTGGACAGTCGAGAGCAAGCACAACATCCTTGGTTGTTGCATTGGCAGCCTCGGGCAGACGCGGTGGAGGGTGCAGCACTTCAGTCATTGACCTTTCATAAGGCTGGGAGGATGGGGCAACAAGCAGCTCTTCCAATCCACCAATGGGACCTACAACCCCGATTGGCAATTCTTCAAAAAGAAATACTTCTCCACATTGATCATCTGCAAACTTGGGATCCACTTGGCTGCTGTCCTCAAGGGGCAGCATGTTGTCTTGTCTCCTTCCCCAAGTATCAACCTCCTTTTCATGATGTTCAGTGTCATGGGATGATGACATATGTGAATCTATCATATTGCAGCTCTCTGGTTGTGAAGGAAAATCTGCAAGGATTGAGGCGGAAGGACCCTCAGTTGTAGCCTGCGGTTGACCAAGCTCGTCGTATTTGTTGGCAGCCATTGAAACACCTCCACCTTTATCTTCTTCCTTTTGTTGTTCATGTATCTCCTCATGGCGCCCACTTGTTTTCTCTTGGTCACTATCACTGTAAATGGAGAAGGAGCTCCTCTCCCAGTCTGGAAACTCTAATGCATCACTGTTCAAGGGCTGAAGGAGTATGGATTCCTCGCTACCGTCTTCTAAGATGTGCTCTTCCTCGGCATGAGCATACCTCCGTAGTGTAGCTCTTAATGGAAAGAAGTCATCAATTGATGGAACCTCATCAAGGGGACCAAAGTCTACTACACAATTTCCCTCTGAAGACTCACCAAAAATTCCATTGTCCATGGTACACAACTGCTCTTCAAGAGGAAGAACTTTTTGGTGACTGGTGGACAGCATTCTCGCTTGATCTACTTCATCGCTCGGAAGTTCGAGACCGTATTGCTGTCCTTCTTCTATTGCTGCCCCAACATCCTCTTGAGGTCCACCTTTAGCTGCGTTGTCACTTGGCTCTGGCTCTTGGTCTTCTACTTCAATATGGGCAGCAAGTAGAGGAGATCAGGCACTTGGCTGCCCCACTTGTCCTCTAACTTGTTCGATGGCCTCTTTGCATAGCTTACATGTGAGCTCTGAGTGCGATGAATCATGGAGTCGACACCAATTTGGGAGCAGCAATATCTCCAAATCAACTTGGTATTTCAACTCAGTCCAATCCCTCACTAGTCTGGAGACTAGTTGGTCATATCTATCCATGATCGGGTCTTCCTCATCACTTGAAAAAGAAGCATGATGGTAGACAGCCATAGCAAGTGGTTGTTCCCACTGCCCCAAATCTGCATTTTTAGATTCTTGATCACTGCCATTTATGACGGAGAGGTCTTCCGACCTGATTTTGCTCATGCTTTGATCATCTCCTTCTGCTGCCCCAAGGCTTTCAGCCTCCTCTTCTTCTTGATTTTCAGCATTTTCATTTGCTGCCCCAGCATACACTGCTGCAAACTCTTTTGATTCATCTCTGACTGCCAATCCCTCTTCTTGAGTGGAGGACCAATCTTCTTCAATGGAGGGAAAGTCTTCTAAACTGGTTATAATCATATTTTGATCAATGCAACTTGCTGTCCCAAGACTTTTAGCTCCTCCCTCTTGGTTTTCATTTTCTATGTTTGTTGTCCCAACACCAACTTGTGTCAAATTTCTTGGTTCATCTTTATTTTGCTGTCCTCTTGATGTTGACAACTCTTCTGCCTCATTGGATAACTTCTCCTCATTAAGAGTTGGCTGCTCCAACTTGTTCGAACAACCCCTAGCTTGAGTGATGATTTTTGTGCATGACGAGCAAGCGAATTCAGAATGGGGTGCATTGTGAAATCTGCACCAACTTGACATTAGTACCTCCTCCAATTTTGGTCCATCTTTGCTGCCCAAACATCTTTGGATCAGCTCCTTAAATGCGTTCACTGCCATGGTTTGCAATTCCTGTTCCGGATCTTCAGGAGCTAAGGGCTGGAATATTTCCCAAAAGGGAATTACTCCCTGCAAGACCTTCTCAATTCTGTCCAAGAATGTTAGACACTCCAATTCACTATGCCTGCAAGTGCAATGGATCCGACATCTATCCGCCAATGCAAATTGCTCCAATGGCTTCTTCAGTCTATTGTTCAAATTTGCATGCAGCTGAGTGATGTCAATTTGTGCATGCTGCTCCATTTCGACTCAACTTCTTGTTTGCCTTCAAAATTTTCTAATTTTTGAATTAAAGAGATCTCCTATCTCAGATTTCTTCTCTGCAAGTGCTCCTTTCGATTTCCAACTTTCAGCTTTGTAGCCTCAACATGTCATGCCCTCCTTCTAGCGCCAGTTCTGTTGATGGTGTTTTTATGCACTTTTCAACACAGGCAGTGCATAGGTGCACTACCTCTCTTGAAAGACAATCTTCCACAATCGAGTTGCAGAACAATATCCCAAGGTCTCTCGGATGTCAGGTCATGACAGTGCTTAGATACCTGAGTAGTTTGATGTGATTTGCTGGAATCACAAGGCGGTCTTACGGATGAGTTACAAAGCATGGAAGTTGGGTTTGCAAATGCAGTTTCAAAGTGCTGAAAGTGAATGAATAGTGGCTGTCCACTCAAAACAACAAGCTGAAACTCATCAAGTTCATCTGATTTGGCTTCATGGTGATGCTTTGGGTCTTACTCTAACCAAGGATTAAAATAAATAGCAAAAGGAGAAGGGTTAAGAAAGCTATTCTAATCCTAAGCTACGAATGAACAGTAACAATGGTGGCTGCTAAAGTAGACAGGCTTCCTAAACTGGGTTTTGCTTGGCCAAGAGAAACCTACAGTTGCACAAAACCAGTGCAATCTTCTAAGGACTTGCTGATTTTCAGATTGCACATGCACATCATGAACATGCAATTGAACTAAGTTGCAGCATTGGAGTAAAGGAGCCCAGGCTAACTTTGCACAACAGCTTATCATCAACAAGTGCTAAAAGTATGGGCTGAAAGCTCATCAAATACCAAAACAGCAATTTCCATTATCACCTCCATTCAAGAAACTAACATTAAAACTGACATGGAAGGAAGAACCATGCATGCAAGATGAGCAAAATCAAAGAGAACATCCATAAAATCATGCAATGTTGTCTTCTATTGCTGCAAATGCCTCTTACATCAATTCTCCAACACTTACAAATGAGGGGCAAGCCCCTATTTATAGTTTTCCAAAGCCCAAATGAATGGCTAGGATCAATTTGTATTAAGTGGCTTAGATTCGATTACATTAGGGTTTCACCTACCCCACAATATCCAACAATTTAAAATACATTTCTTGTCTTTTCCCTATTTTGTCATCTAGTGCCAGTCACTATAGCAATTTTGTCATTTAGCTGATTTCCCTTTTACTGTAGCTGAAATTGCCTAAAAGCTTCCCTTTGCTTGATGTGCTTGCAGTGTTCTTCCTTGGATCAAACGAGTCCGTCGACGATTGACATCAATGGATTGGTGGCCCTTGATTCGGGCAGAAACCTCCTTAGAAATCATCATCATCTGGAAAAAGGGACGACAACTCCCTCAATGGGCCTCTTTGATAGACCTACGGAAGGCTTCTTGACTCCTGCAAACACGAAGTGTCGTAAGTGCATTTATACATGAGTTTAGTCAAGCCTACAAATTTCTGGTTAGATCTATCCATGCATCATCAAAATATCTTGATATTCATATTTGTAGCTCATTTG
>VDFB02075321.1:309332195-309721444 GCA_007258455.2 Sequoia sempervirens
TTTTTTCTTGGCTCTTGTCTTTGGGATGCTTCCTATTTTGGGTGGAGATTTATTGATGGAGAAAATAAAAGGATGGGTGAGGAAGAATGGAGGAAATGGCTTGGAGGAAAAGAGAAATTCTTCCATATCTGAGTTGGAAAATCTCTTGGTAAGATCTACCCTTTACGGTTTGAGTTTTTGTTGATATGTAAATGATTGTTAGAGGGTTTCATTGCCTTATTTATATCTTTTTTGATTATTTTTTTAATGTGTATGTTAATTTGTGGTTAAAATTTATGTGAATATTTAATGTTGGATCCTTTGTGAGGATGTTGTGTGGGTTTGGTTTTATTTTAGGGTAGGAGTTCTACCTTGTTAAAGTTGTACATGAATAGCCATTATGTCTCTTAAAATAAAGTATATGAGTTATGTGAATGAGGGGTTGATTTGTGTCAAGATTGGTATGTGAGCCATGTACAGAGTTATTTGGGAGATCTATGTGATCCTAAGAGCTTGGGGGAGGATTGAATCTAAATCCTATGGTTGGGTGGAGAGCCCATTGGTCAATATTATTTTTCTTGAAAAGGATAGAATGCATATATTAACCATGTTGCCATCTCAAAGATTGAAGAGATCCTCCATATTTATCTTGTCTTCATCAATCCCTAACTTGGTTCCACTCAATTTTTATTTTCAATTTATTGTTTTAGTCTTAAACCAGGAGATGGTAATGTTTTAATCATAAATTTTATTTGGTTTATTGGTGAAATGGTGGAAAATAGGATCTTCCCCAAATGTGTGTGCAAATGAGATGGATCACTTTTTTTCCAAGCCCAAAATCACTTCAAATATGCAAAATAAGATGCTAATAACAACAAAAAATGCAACCTAACTGTTATAGCAACTATGGGGGATGTTTTTAGAGCATAACAAGTTGTGTACCTGACCAGAAAGTTATTGTTTTTGAGCTATGGAGGACTCATTCGCCTTTAGGGGTGAATGGGTCCTTTTAGGGTTTTGAAAAATTGATTTCAGGATCATGTACCTTGATGTATGTACTTTTGAAATCCTAGTTACCAAGTTCTGGAAGCCTGTATTTAGTTCTATAGAGCTCTTTCCATGATCTTGCACTTTGAATGACAACTTTTGCAACTTTGCAACTTTGAAAACATTGCTCCAAATCTTGCTCAAATTGACCTTCAACCTATAAATATGTCATAACACACTCAAGGGAAAGAAAAACTTGTTGATTTTTAGTCAATGGGGGTTTGCCTCAGTCAAACCCCTTATAGGTAATTAAACCAAATGGTGAAATGAAGGAAATGAATTATGAAAGTGCAATAATGTAGATGATATCACCTTGGATTTTGTCTTGTGATGCAAATCTGCAAACAATCATGGAGTGGCCATGAAGAATGTATATCTTGGATGTAGGATGATGTTTGTAAATGAATCCTCAATGCAACATTAACTTCTTAGCTCAACACACATGAATGCATTAAAACCTTGACATGATGATAAGACCTTGAATTGTTGCAATAAATATTTGAAATATGCCTTGAAATGCCTTATGAATGCTCTTGAAATGCTCTAATGCTTGATCACTTGAATGCTTGAATGCTTGATAAAATTTCTAGGAGAAACAATGCGAATTAACCCTTTATTTATACTAAATTAGGAGATTAGCCCCAAAATTAAAAGAACTAAGGACAACACCAAATATGGAAAGAAAGATAATTAAATCCCCACCAGAATGAAATTCAAAAATAAGGGTCTTGTTGATGGTGTTTTTATGCACTTTTCAACATAGGCAGTGCATAGGTGCACTACCTCTCTTGAAAGACAATCTTCCACAATCGAGTTGCAGAACACTATCCCAAGGTCTCTCAGATGTCAGGTCATGACAGTGCTTAGATACCTGAGTAGTTTGATGTGATTTGCTGGAATCACAAGGCGGTCTTACGGATGAGTTACAAAGCATGGAAGTTGGCTTCTAAATGCGCTTCAAAGTGCTGAAAGTGAATGAATAGTGGTCATTCACTCAAAACAAAGAAGTTGAAACTTCATCGTTCATATGATTTGGCTTCATGGTGATGCTTTTAGCCCTACTCTAAACTATGATTAAAAGAAATAGCAAAAAGGAGAAGGGTTAAAGCTTTCATTCTAATCCTAAGCTGTAATGAACATTAACAATGGTGGCTGCCAAATAGACGTGCTTCTAAACTGGCTCGCCTTTGGTCACATGTCCACAACAGAGACAAAACCAAAGGTAATCTTCTAAGGACTGCTGATTTTCAGATTGCACATGCACATCATGAACATGCAATTGAACTAAGTTGCAGCATTGGAGTAAAGGAGCCCAGGCTAACTTTGCACAGCAACTTATCATCAACAAGTGCTAAAAGTATGGGCTGAAAGCTCATCAAATACCAAAACAGCAATTTCCATTATCACCTCCATTCAAGAAACTAACATTAAAACTGACATGGAAGGAAGAACCATGCATGCAAGATGAGCAAAATCAAAGAGAACATCCATAAAATCATGCAATGTTGTCTTCTATTGCTGCAAATGCCTCTTACATCAATTCTCCAACACTTACAAATGAGGGGCAAGCCCCTATTTATAGTTTTCCAAAGCCCAAATGAACGGCTAGGATTCAATTACAATGAGTGGATCAGATTCAATTACATTAGGGTTTCACCTACCCCACAATATCCAACAATTTAAAATACATTTCTTGTCTTTTCCCTATTTTGTCATCTAGTGCCAGTCACTATAGCAATTTCGTCATTTAGCTGATTTCCCTTTTACTGTAGCTGAAATTGCCTAAAAGCTTCCTTTTGCTTGATGTGCTTGCAGTGTTCTTCCTTGGATCAAATGAGTCCGTCGACGATTGGCATCAATGGATTAGTGGCCCCTGATTCGGGCAGAAAGCTCCTTAGAAATCATCATCATTTGGAAAAAGGGACGACAACTCCCTCAATGGGCCTCTTTGATACACCTACGGAAGGCTTCTTGACTCCTGCAAACACGAAGTGTCGTAAGTGCATTTATACATGAGTTTAGTCAAGCCTACAAATTTCTGGTTAGATCTATCCATGCATCATCAAAATATCTTGATATCTGGCATTTGGAGCTCATTTGGACCATACCAATGCATGCCTCAAGGGTGGAGAGGGTACAAAGACTACGGAAGAAAGCCGTATAAGCATTACTGACGGAAGCCAAAACAAATGGAAGGAGGTATGGCTTCCTGGATGTTCAAACAAATTGGAAGGAGGCGTGGCTCCTCGGATGTTCAAACAGCCAGAAGGACGGCGACATCGGAAATGGCTATGGAGGCCGGGCCCTCGAGGGCTTAAAGGAAGGCGTTTCCATCGTAAATTCCAAAAACTTAATTCGAGAGGCGAAAACCCGTAAACGCCACTCTGAGGGCCGGCCCCGAGGGCGGAAGGAAGGCAGCCGTCGGAAGTTCCAAAACGGCCACGGAGAGGCGGAACCCCGGAAACGGCCATGGAGGGGCCGAGCTCTGGAGGTCGGGAAGTCACTGGCCAAACTGGGATGTTCCACACAAAGGTGTTGGGGACAAGTTCGAACCACCGAAATCTCTAACCAAACTTTGACTTAAACCTTGGCAGCTTCATTTTAGCAAGCACATCAAACACATCCCGTGATCCGTAAAAATGGTGACCCAAAGTCAAAATTGAGGGAAACGGGTTTTACCGGGTCCAACTGGAGATCACGCTTCCAAACAAGGAGGAAGGTACTGGTGGAAAGTTCAAACCATCGTAAAACTCAACCAAACTTTGACGAAACCTTGGCAGTTCATTTGCGCACTTCAAACACATCCCCGATACAAAAAAGATTGCTCCCAAAGTCAAAATTGAGGAAACGGAAGCGACGAGGGTCCACGGATGTTTTCAAAACAGCCAAAGTGGGACAAAGCTTCAGAACAACCAAAACTTAACCGAACATTGATGCAACCTTGGCAGTTCATAGAAACACCCCAAACACACCCTAAATCTACCAAAAAGTTGTCCCAAAAGCCAAAAATGTGGAAACTGGACCGACAGGGGTCCACGGACGTTTCCGAAACAACCAAAGCAAGACAAAAGGCAGAAAGGGTATGGATGACTTTATTTCTTCGCAAATTTGAATACCCCAAGTAGGTGAATTTGGGTAGGGGAATTCGATCGTTTTGAAGGCACATGACCAATTTAGCTTGAAACAAAGGCCACAAAACAAGACAGAGCAAAACGTACCCCATCGCGAAAGCAAAAGGGTCCCCGCCTCACGGCTACGTGTGCAAAACATGTACAACAAATGGCGATTACTGGGAAATGCTCTAGAGCATTTTGATGACAACTGAATCAATAACCCGTAATCTCTGGTTCACCTCACGCTAGGCAAACAAACCGTGACGCCTAACCAAAGGATCAAAACTATTAGCCAACCTAACCTTCAAAAGAGTGATGAAAAATCCAAGTGTGTAATCAGACGACTCTATTCTTTCAGCTTAAGCATAGAACCTGCTCGCTGTTGTTACCGTATTTATTCTTAACTCAAAAGTATCCGGACATTGCCTCGCTGCCGGGCCAAAGGCCCATAGTTCGGGATGAGGTTATCAGCTGCGGATTCTCCCAAATATTGCTCTATCGCTACCGGGCGCGCTCATATTCCTCGGAGTAGAGTTGCTTGATACCCTCAAAAGTTGAATTTTCTTTCTTTTAATTTCTTTTCAATGTTTTCTATTTCTTTCTTTTCAGCTCTCTATTTCAACCCGCATTAGAAGCTCGCTCGTGGTCGGTGGAATCACAAGGCTCGAGCAGAGTAGATTTTTCACTTAACTAGACTTCACAAAAGGCCCTATAGTGACCGTCAAATTCTTAAGATGTGTAAGAGCTATAAGATTTCAAAATGTACATCAAAGTCAGACTAAACCAACAACTTATCCTCTTTGAATTAAACACCCAGATCGCTTGACACTAATAGAAGACCTTCACCATCCACTCTGAAGACTTGATTAGAGTTTGACAAAGAAATACGTAGAACAACCCCAGGCGATAAGTATGGTTGTTGTGCGCACAAATGTGCCTAGCTAAAGGCAAAGGGACCCCAAGCAAAGCAGCAACAAAACAAAAGAAAACAAAAAGAAACAAACAACCTACAAAGCAAGCAACCAACATCAAACCAACTAACCTAAGGAAAGCGAGAAAGCGGGGTATTTACAAGAAACCTATACTACTCAAAAACGAGCTATGTACAAAGATATTTACAAAGCACTATGTTCAGGCACGACAAACCAACATTAACATTCATTGGATTTCGTAATGCATGCACGAGCAAACAGGAAATCGTTATTGTTCTTAACCATGCAAACTTGTCTTTATATTCTGAAAAAGGAAATTCAATGTTGCAGCACTCAAGTTCAATCACGTCATCATGAAAAATCAGCAATTGAGGAGGCTTGCCAAACCCATGGTTAATCCATAAACATGTTTGTTTTCCCTCATTCCCATAATCAAAATAATAAGTGCAATTATGAGAAATGATAGGGGCAAAGAAGGATAAAACCTGGATGTCATTACATGGAGGTGGCAGCGTTGGACAGTCGAGAGCAAGCACAACATCCTTGGTTGTTGCATTGGCAGCCTCGGGCAGGCGCGGTGGAGGGTGCAGCACTTCAGTCATTGAGCTTTCATAAGGCTGGGAGGATGGGGCAACAAGCAGCTCTTCCAATCCACTAATGGGACCTACAACCCCGATTGACAATTCTTCAAAAAGAAATACTTCTCCACATTGATCATCTGCAAACTTGGGATCCACTTGGCTGCTGTCCTCAAGGGGCAGCATGTTGTCTTGTCTCCTTCCCCAAGTATCAACCTCCTTTTCATGATGTTCAGTGTCATGGGATGATTACATATGTGAATCTATCATATTGCAGCTCTCTGGTTGTGAAGGAAAATCTGCAAGGATTGAGGCGGAAGGACCCTCAGTTGTAGCCTGCGGTTGACCAAGCTCGTCGTATTTGTTGGCAGCCATTGAAACACCTCCACCTTTATCTTCTTCCTTTTGTTGTTCATGTATCTCCTCATAGCGCCCACTTGTTTTCTCTTGGTCACTATCACTGTAAATGGAGAAGGAGCTCCTCTCCCAGTTTGGAAACTCTAATGCATCACTGTTCAAGGGCTCAAAGAGTATGGATTCCTCGCTACCGTTTTCTAAGATGTGCTCTTCCTCGGCATGAGCATACCTCCGTAGTGTAGCTCCTAATGGAAAGAAGTCATCAATTGATGGAACCTCATCAAAGGGACCAAAGTCTACTACACAATTTCCCTCTGAAGACTCGCCAAAAATTCCATTGTCCATGGTACACAACTGCTCTTCAAGAGGAAGAACTTTTTGGTGACTGGTGGACAGCATTCTCGCTTGATCTACTTCATCGCTCGAAAGTTCGAGACCGTATTGCTGTCCTTCTTCTATTGCTGCCCCAACATCCTCTTGAGGTCCACCTTTAGCCGCGTTGTCACTTGGCTCTGGCTCTTGGTCTTCTACTTCAATATGGGCAGCAAGTAGAGGAGATCGGGCACTTGGCTGCCCCACTTGTCCTCTAACTTGTTCGATGGCCTCTTTGCATAGCTTACATGTGAGCTCTGAGTGCGATGAATCATGGAGTCGACACCAATTTGGGAGCAGCAATATCTCCAAATCAACTTGGTATTTCAACTCAGTCCAATCCCTCGCTAGTCTGGAGACTAGTTGGTCATATCTATCCATGATCGGGTCTTCCTCATCACTTGAAAAAGAAGCATGATGGTAGACAGCCATAGTAAGTGGTTGTTCCCACTGCCCCAAATCTGCATTTTTAGATTCTTGATCACTGCCATTTATGACGGAGAGGTATTCCGACCTGATTTTGCTCATGCTTTGATCATCTCCTTCTGCTGCCCCAAAGCTTTCAGCCTCCTCTTCTTCTTGATTTTCAGCATTTTCATTTGCTTCCCCAGCATACACTGTTGTAAACTCTTTTGATTCATCTCTGACTGCCAATCCCTCTTCTTGAGTGGAGGACCAATCTTCTTCAATGGAGGGAAAGTCTTCTAAACTGGTTATAATCATATTTTGATCAATGCAACTTGCTGTCCCAAGACTTTTAGCTCCTCCCTCTTGGTTTTCATTTTCTATGTTTGTTGTCCCAACACCAACTTGTGTCAAATTTCTTGGTTCATCTTTATTTTGCTGTCCTCTTGATGTTGACAACTCTTCTGCCTCATTGGATAACTTCTCCTCATTAAGAGTTGGCTGCTCCAACTTGTTCGAACAACCCCTAGCTTGAGTGATGATTTTTGTGCATGACGAGCAAGCGAATTCAGAATGGGGTGCATTGTGAAATCTGCACCAACTTGACATTAGTACCTCCTCCAATTTTGGTCCATCTTTGCTGCCCAAACATCTTTGGATCAGCTCCTTAAATGCGTTCACTGCCATGGTTTGCAATTCCTGTTCCGGATCTTCAGGAGCTAAGGGCTGGAATATTTCCCAAAAGGGAATTACTCCCTGCAAGACCTTCTCAATTCTGTCCAAGAATGTTAGACACTCCAATTCACTATGCCTGCAAGTGCAATGGATCCGACATCTATCCGCCAATGCAAATTGCTCCAATGGCTTCTTCAGTCTATTGTTCAAATTTGCATGCAGCTGAGTGATGTCAATTTGTGCATGCTGCTCCATTTCGACTCAACTTCTTGTTTGCCTTCAAAATTTTCTAATTTTTGAATTAAAGAGATCTCCTATCTCAGATTTCTTCTCTGCAAGTGCTCCTTTCGATTTCCAACTTTCAGCTTTGTAGCCTCAACATGTCATGCCCTCCTTCTAGCGCCAGTTCTGTTGATGGTGTTTTTATGCACTTTTCAACACAGGCAGTGCATAGGTGCACTACCTCTCTTGAAAGACAATCTTCCACAATCGAGTTGCAGAACAATATCCCAAGGTCTCTCGGATGTCAGGTCATGACAGTGCTTAGATACCTGAGTAGTTTGATGTGATTTGCTGGAATCACAAGGCGGTCTTACGGATGAGTTACAAAGCATGGAAGTTGGGTTTGCAAATGCAGTTTCAAAGTGCTGAAAGTGAATGAATAGTGGCTGTCCACTCAAAACAGCAAGCTGAAACTCATCAAGTTCATATGATTTGGCTTCATGGTGATGCTTTGGGTCTTACTCTAACCAAGGATTAAAAGAAATAGCAAAAGGAGAAGGGTTAAGAAAGCTATTCTAATCCTAAGCTACGAATGAACAGTAACAATGGTGCCTGCTAAAGTAGACAGGCTTCCTAAACTGGGTTTTGCTTGGCCAAGAGAAACCTACAGTTGCACAAAACCAGTGCAATCTTCTAAGGACTGCTAATTTTCAGATTGCACATGCACATCATGAACATGCAATTGAACTAAGTTGCAGCATTGGAGTAAAGGAGCCCAGGCTAACTTTGCACAGCAGCTTATCATCAACAAGTGCTAAAAGTATGGGCTGAAAGCTCATCAAATACCAAAACAGCAATTTTCATTATCACCTCCATTCAAGAAACTAACATTAAAACTGACATGGAAGGAAGAACCATGCATGCAAGATGAGCAAAATCAAAGAGAACATCCATAAAATCATGCAATGTTGTCTTCTATTGCTGCAAATGCCTCTTACATCAATTCTCCAACACTTACAAATGAGGGGCAAGCCCCTATTTATAGTTTTCCAAAGCCCAAATGAATGGCTAGGATTCAATTACAATGAGTGGATCAGATTCAATTACATTAGGGTTTCACCTACCCTACAATATCCAACAATTTAAAATACATTTCTTGTATTTTCCCTATTTTGTCATCTAGTGCCAGTCACTATAGCAATTTCGTCATTTAGCTGATTTCCCTTTTACTGTAGCTGAAATTGCCTAAAAGCTTCCTTTTGCTTGATGTGCTTGCAGTGTTCTTCCTTGGATCAAATGAGTCCGTCGACGATTGGCATCAATGGATTAGTGGCCCCTGATTCGGGCAGAAAGCTCCTTAGAAATCATCATCATTTGGAAAAAGGGACGACAACTCCCTCAATGGGCCTCTTTGATACACCTACGGAAGGCTTCTTGACTCCTGCAAACACGAAGTGTCGTAAGTGCATTTATACATGAGTTTAGTCAAGCCTACAAATTTCTGGTTAGATCTATCCATGCATCATCAAAATATCTTGATATTCATATTTGGAGCTCATTTGGACCATAAACATTAATGCGCGTCTGAAGGTGGGAGCGCCAGGGGCTAAAGACTGGCGGAAGAAAGCCAGGAAGGCAGACAGCGGGAAGCCGAAAACAAAGCCGAAGGAGGCATGCCGATGTTCAAAACACCGGAAGGACGAAGACACGGAAATGGCCATGGAGGGGCCCAGCCCCGAGGGCGGAAGGAAGGCAGCCATCGGAAATTCCAAAACGGCGACGGAGAGGCGGAAACCCAGAAACGGCCACGGAGGGGCCGGGCTCCGGAGGGCGGAAGGAAGGCGGCCGTCGGAAGTTCCAAAACGGCGACGAAGAGGCGGAACCCCGGAAACGGCCACGGAGGGGCCAGGCTCCGGAGGCCGGGTCGCCCTGGGCCAACGGATGTTCCAAACAGCAAAAGGGGGACAAAGCTCCGAAACCACCGAAACTTAACCAAACTTTGACGAAACCTTGGCAGTTCATTTTAGCACATCAAACACATCCCAGATCCAGAAAATGGTGACCCCAAAGTCAAAATTGAGGAAACGGGAGCGACGGGGGTCCACGGACGTTTCCAAACAGCCAAGGAGGAAGGGAACTCTGGAGGGAAAGTTCCGAAACCATCGAAACTCAACCAAACTTTGACGAAACCTTGGCAGTTCGTTTACGTATTTCAAGCACATCCCCGATACAAAAAAGATTGCTCCCAAAGTCAAAATTGAGGAAACGGGAGCGACAAGGGTCCACGGATGTTTTCAAAACAGCCAAAGCGGGACGAAGCTCCGGAACAACCAAAACTTAACCGAACATTGATGCAACCTTGGCATTTCACTTAGGGACCACAAACACATCTCAGATCCACCAAAAAGTTGTCCCAAAAGCCAAAAATGTGGAAACTGGACTGACAGGGGTCCACGGACGTTTCTGAAACAACCAAAGCAAGACAAAAGGCAGAAAGGGGATGGGTGACTTTATTTCTTCGCAAATTTGAATACCCCAAGCAGGTGAATTTGGGTAGGGGATTTGATCGTTTGATGGCACATGACCAATTTGGGCTTGGAAATGGGGCACGCAAAACAAGACAGGAGCAAAGCAGCCTGTCGCGAGCAAAAAAAAAGGGGGTCCCTGCCTACGGCGGGGCGTGTGTGCAAAACATGCACAACAGGTCTCATTAAGGGAGGACCCATTTTCCACCAAAGGTGAATGGGTCCTAGCTAAGTTTCCAGGACCAAGCTTTAGGGAGCTGAAAGAAAACCAAAAACCCATTCCAGATCAACTGAGAAAGGGGGGTCCTGTTAAGGGAGGACCCATTCACCAATGGGTCCTAGTTGAGCTTACTAGGACCAAACTTTTCCCAATGAAATAATTTGATATTTAATTTATAATTGTCAGGAGAGATCCTCAGGGTGTGTCAAAATTAAAGCTTAAAAGGGGGGTTAATAACTCCACTTAACCACAATGAATTAAGGATACCTAGATAAATACGAAAGTTCTTTAAAACACTTTACAACACTTAAACAAGGTACAAATTATGCTTATTCCATAAGGTTTAATTAAGAAAATAAGTCCTAGAAAAGTGTGAAAGTGTGTTACAACACTTCACAAAACCTTTGCAAAGGACCAATTAAGGAATGATTTAGTTAAATAAAGGTCCTAGAATAGTGTCAATGTGTACAAGACATTACAACACCACTCCAAGGCACCATTAGTTCAGTTTTAATGCTAGTAATCAAATCAAGCAAGAAAAAGGCTTCTTTTTTCGTTACTACAATTTGTCCCCACTTTAGTGAGAGGATGACCCCATGTAAAACTCACACTAAAGTAGACATCCAATACACTTAAGTATGGAACAATAAAAAATATAGATGATCATACCTTGTCAAATACCAAGAAAAATAAACAAAACAAAGGATCAAGCAAAACTGATTCAACACGATGTGAGGTGGTGGTTGTTTGTCCATAACAAACATTGCTCACTCTAGGGCCATGGAACTTCAGGTCATCTGCGGGGTGAGTTTGTCCCAAAATCTATGTATGCTCACTCTAGGGTAGTGGAGCCTTAGTTTTTCCACTAGGTGAGTTGTCCCAACAAAGTGGTTTAGTGAGAAAGGCATGCTAGTGTGTCGACTTCCCATGCTAGTGTATCGACTTCCCACCATATAATGAGAAAGTCATGCCAGTGTATCAACTTCCCATCATACCAACCATACCAAAGTTATCCTCTTGATAACTTTAATAAGGTGCCACAATGAAAATGATTTTTGCAAATGCTTTTGAATGTCATGTAAAAAATTTTCTAAAGGGGATTTTTCTTTGTTCGTGTAACAATCTTCCTCTTAGGGAACATTGTGCCTAATGTCTCCAAGAGAGGACAAGTAAAAAGTGTCAGATCATCACCCATGGGATGCCTCATTCGCATCATGCCATGACAATAGATTGTACACTCTTGGACAACATCAAACCCAATGACACCACCAAGAAGAGGACACATCACAAGAAAAAAGAAATGGTTGGTTCAATCATAGGTTCAGGTATGTTACGAAGGGATAGTTCTGCTATTTTCTTTTCCTTGAATTTTCGATATGATTTGAAAAAGAAATCTTCACGAGGCTTGATAGGTTCCATAGGCTAAGGCCAAAAGTAATCTAGTGAAAACTTTCCTTTTGTCGAGGCAAGATGGAATACACTATGATGCACAGTGAAGATGTTATTGCCAAATGGAAACTTTAGGCATTTATGCAAAATTGAAGGGAAAAAATTCATGGAGCAAAGCCATAGATAGCCTAGCTTCACACAAAATTGGTTAAACTATGGAATGATGGAGAATGAGATGGATAATGTTTTTGGTCCCACTTTTAAAGGGAGATCTATTGAGACTATCGTAGGGCAAGCAAATTCGTTATGTGTCTTGATCCATGATTTCAGATTGTCATATGTATCTTGATATAGCTAATGCACATATAAGAATTCTTATGTTATCATATTCTCTCCACATATGAGATCAATCAATATCCCATTAGTGGGATTATTATTGATTCGGCCAGCTATGTAAAGAGGACCATCAGGTGCGCATTTAGATATGTCATCTTGTGAGAAAGCAATGTCAAGAGGTTGTCTAATCAAGCCCTTACGAGGTTTAGCTTTGATGAATTCTATCACTTTCGTGGTATGTTGTTCAATGTTTTTCGTATTGTCATCATTTGTGTCAACATTCATCACATCATTCTTGATTTCACTAGCTTTGACAAATGAAATATTGTGCTTAGGCATGGAATTTGTAAAGATTTACAAATTTTGATTAGGAGGAGCTACAGACTTATATCCTTGATCATTCACACCTCTGATCTGTAAATGATTAGAATCAATAAGGTCTTGCACAAGATGTTTAAGATGCTTACATTATTTTGTACTATGCCCATTTTTTTGATGGTAATGACAATAAGCATTTTTTTGAAAGCCTTTAGGCAATGGTAAAGCAGGGTCGTGTTCTCTAACGGGAGGTAAGGTAAGCATGTTCTTGTCAATGAGCTGCAACATGATATTATGAAGGGTATCAAGTAAAGGTGTGAACTCTCTCTCCCTATCCCCGAAAGGAGTTGTCATTTTATAGCAGCCACTTGATTATTGCTTTGTTGACTTTTCTAAGGAGGATTTAATTATAAAAATCCCTTATTTTGTTTCTTGAATGGTTGATAGTTGTTTTGAGTTGTGGATTCAATTTTTTTAGGATGACTAGGGGTATTTTTCACATCACGACCACTAGTCAAGTTTTGATGGTCACAAAGGGCTGTACATAACTGTGTGAAGGATGGAAACCTTATAATTTCAAGTTTTCTTTGGATTTTATCTTGTAAGTTGGAAATGAACATTATTTTGAAGGTCGACATCATGAATCTTTATGTTGACTTATGAATAAAGTGTTTGATATCTTCCTATGAAATCAATCACTTTTTCATCTTCCTTTTGCTTGCAAGTCATTAAATCAGCAAGGGTAATCTTGGAACCCATGTGAATATGGATGTGGTTGTATTTAAGGCATCAATGAGTTCATTGAATGAACCAATTGAATTGTTCGGTAAAGATGAAAACCACTCTAAAGCAGTGTTCTTCAAGGATCCAGGGAATAACTTAGCCAACAATTTATCTTCAAAGATGAAATCACTACACAAGGCTATGAAGGAAGAAACATGGCTTACATGATCTCCTTTCCCACCATATTTCTCAAAGCGAGGGACCTCTATACCTTGTGGCATTTTTTTCTCTTAATATGTCAAGGGAGAATGGGGTGGACTTGATGTATTGCAAAGGTTGACCATTATTGTTTTGTTGTAAGGTTGCCACTTGTTGTTGAAGGGATGTCGTGGTTTGCAAAAGTGAATTAATGAGAGGGTCATTTTGGTTATAAGGTTGAGGGGAATAAGGTGGTGTAGTGTATGTATGTAGAGGGCTAGTGAATTGTAGGTTATTGAAGGTGGATTGTTGAGGTATTATTGTGTTTGAAGCATTTCCTATTGGAATACCTATGGAAGTGTATACGGTGCTAGTAGGTATGACTGTTTGGTTGGTTGAACGGTAGTTGTGGTTTGAAAGGTTGTTGTAGGTTGGAATGTTGTTGTAGGTTGTGTACTAGTGTATGTAGGGATGGACATTACTATCATGGAGGATGGGATTGGAATTCCACCTTGACTTTGAGTAGACCCCAAAGCTTGAGTGGAAGTGGTAATGGTAGGGACGGTGTTGGTAATGTTAAGGACATTGGTTGTGGGAAGTGAAGTCATGGGAAATGAGGTATGCAAAATATGAGCCATGGCCTGGTTGATTCTCAACACTATTAGAAAGAGAGTTAGAGCACCCAAGATCCACGACAAGTGAGAGATTGTTGGATGACATGAGTCTCAAAATACGTCTTATAATAGTATTGTAGATAGAACAACAAGTTGTAAAGCTCATGCAAGTTTTACAAACCTAGTGTGCAAACCCTAGAATGGCAATGCAATAACCTAGAATGAAATGCAATTTTTTAGATTCTAAGTAAATTACTGATTAAACAATGCAATAAGAAATTTTGAACTTTTAATAATGCACTAAAATGAATCAATGTACTCTAAATGCAATGAAATTGATGAAACAACAAATTTGGAAACTAAAACAACAAGATGAATGCACCAAAAAAAAGCTAAAAACTGAGATTTTAATGTCCTAAAATTGTAGATATGTAGCTAACATGGACTCATTCGTTAGTAAGGGTGAATGGGTCATGGTTAGGTCTTTCTAGGAGTTTTCTATGGATTTCAGAGTCAATTTTAATGTCTTTTCATATGCCAGAAGCTTCAGGTTAGACCTGATAAGGGACCTATTTTACAGTAAGGGTGAATGGGTCTTGGTAAGGTCTTGTAAGCTATTTTTTAATGGTTTGCAAGCTTTCAGATTTTTCTTTCAGTTCCATGTTGTAGACAGTGAAATACAACTTTAGATTTTCCAAAAATTCAATACAAAAATGCAATACAAAGATGATTTATGTAAGACCTAGATTGTTCAATGCAATTTTGTTTTGATTTTCAAATGCAATTGAATGAGATCTAAATGAGATGAAAAATGATTGCATTATTTTTGTAATTTTCATATTTAAGAAGTGCAAAACAATACAAATCTAAACCCTATATGATATGCAAGATTTAAATGCAAAAGAAGAAATCCTAATTCAATGCAAATCTAAATGTAATGAATGCAAGATTTTAACTTAATATGCAATGAAAGACTCCAAAAATTAGAATATTGCACTGTTGAATGAGTCGGGTTCACCAAAAATGGAATGGTGGAAAATAGGATCTTTCCCAAATGTGTGTTCAAATGAGATGGATCACTTATTTTCCAAGCCCAAAATCACTTCAAATATGCAAAATAAGATGCTAATAACAACCAAAAATGAAACCCAACTATTATAGCAACTATGGAGGATATTTTTAGAATATAAAAAGTTGTGTACCTGGCCATAAAGTTGTTGTTTTTGAGCTATGGAGGACTCATTCGCCTTCAGGTGTGAATGGGTCCTTTTAGGGTTTTGAAAAACTGATTTTAGGATCCTGTACCTTGATTCCTGCACTCTTGAAATCTCGGTTACCAAGTTTTGGAAGCCTGTAGTTAGTTTTGTAGAGCTCTTTCCATGATCTTGCACTTTGAATGCAAACTTTTGCAACTTTGCAACTTTGACAACTTTGCTCCAAATCTTGCTTAACTTGACCTTCAACCTATAAATCTGCAATAACACACTCAATGGAAAGAAAAACTTGTTGATTGTTATTGAATGGGGGTTTTCCTCAGTCAAACCCCTTGTAGGTAATTAAACCAAATGATGAAATGAAGGAAATGAAGCATGAAAGTGCAATAATGTAGATGATATCACCTTGGATTTTGTCTTGTGATACAAATCTACAAACAATCATGGAGTGGCCATGAAGAATGTATATCTTGGATGTAGGATGATGTTTGTAAATGAATCCTCAATGCAACATTAACTTGTTAGCTCAACACATGCATGAATGCATTAAACCCTTGACATGATGACAAGACCTTGAATTGCTACAATAAATCTTTGAAATCTGCCTTGAAATGCCTTAGGAATGCTCTTGAAATGCTCTAATGCTTGATCACTTGAATTCTTGAATGCTTGATAAACTTGCTAGGAGAAACAATGTGAATTAACCCCTTATTTATAATAAATTAGGAGATTAACACCGAAATTCAAAGAACTAAGGACGACACCAAATATGGAAAGAAAGATAATTAAATTCCCACCAGAATGGAATTAAAAAATAAGGGTCTCATTAAGGGAGGACCCATTCACCACCAAAGGCGAATGGGTCCTGGCTAAGTTTCAAGTACCAAGCTTCAAGGAGATGAAAGAAGGCCAAAAACCCATTCTAGATCAACTGAGAAAGGGGGGTCCTATTAAGGGAGGACCCATTCACCATTAAGGGCGAATGGGTCCTGGATCAACGTACTAGGATCAAACTTTTCCCAATGAAATAATTTGATATTAAATTTATAATTGTCGGGAGAGATCCTCGGGAGGTGTCAAAATTAAGGCCTAAAAAGGGGGTTAATAACTCCACTTAACCACAATGAATTAAGGCTACCTAAATAAATGTGAAAGTGCTTTAAAAAACTTTACAACACTTAAACAAGGTACAAATTATGCTTATTTTATTTAGGAAGGGGCCCATAAGGTTTAATTAAGCAAATAAGTCCTAGAAAAGTGTGAAAGTGTGTTACAACACTTCACAAAACATTTGCAAAGGACCAATTAAGGCATGATTTAGTTAAATAAAGGTACTAGAATAGTGTGAATGTGTACAAGACATTACAACACCACTCCAAGACACCATTAGTTCATTTTTAATGTCAATTATCAAATCAAGCGAGAAAAAGGCTACTTTTTCCATTACTACAACTGGGTTGATCTAATTTTTAGATATGTTCTACAAATATTTGATTTCCAGAAACCCTTCAAATTTTATCATCTAATTCTCTGTTTTCCATTCTGTGTGAATAGATATGTAAGACTGCTTTATGACAAATTTTTATTGTGAATGAGGATGTCGATGTTTTATTACTAAATCATAATTGGTGATCTAGGTTAATACAATTTTTAAATATGTTTTTTTGAGTTTAATAATTGAAAAACCCATTAAATGATATGCTTCAATAGCATGTTATCATAATTTATTATTTGGCATAAGTCAATCTAGAGTTGGTAATATTGTCTTTAGTAAAATAAGAAAGGATAATGTTAATTATAGATATTAGGAGTTGCATTATTATTAATTTTAATCCTTATGAGAAAGGTTTGAGAAGTAAATTGAGTGTCAATGTAATATAATTATAATCATCACTCATCAAGAAAACAATAGTGTAGATATTAGTGGTGTTAGTAATTATAAATATTAGAAGGGAATGCTAAATAAAAGTGGTAATCCTAATATTGATATGTGTTATTAATCATTGTGATTAGGGTTATTTAATATCCATCTTATCATTGGTATGTGACTATGATCTTGTATGGTTGAAAACTATCTATGTTTATACATGGTTGTTAAAAAAAATTGGTATTTGTGTATTGTTTAGATGTGAAAAAAATTTGGGCATGACAAAAGCATTAAAATACTACGTTAGATTTACACAATAAAAAATACCAAAATTGAAGTTTACATAGTTATATCACAAAACCTTAAAAATAGAGGAAACAAGTTACATAAATAAATTGACATGTTCAACCAAATCAACTTAAATTTAGATATACACAAATTAAATCTAATTAACATTATGAGGATCAAGATAAACTAAAATTAAATACGAGCATGTAGTTATTTTGATAAATTTTCTACTCTTGTATAGGATCACTATTGGCTAAAAGGATCTAACTTGGGGGAATGCTAGTAAATTGATCTTAGTATGATACATACTCAAATGCATGATTATATCCAAAGATTCAATAACAAGTTTGAAGATTAAAAAAGTAAGAGGGAATTGAGAAATTAAGTCTAATATGATTGGCCTAAACATTAATTACACAATTGAAATAATACTCTATGATGGTCTCAAAGTGTTTGTGGTGGGTTGATGAATACTTGTAGGAGTAGATACATTGTGAAGGGTCATGTTGGTAATTGTAGAAGAGATAGTTGAGGAATACCCATGTTGATTATAGAATTTAGGAAGGATTATCTTCCCTTGTTCTAAAGGAAAGTTGATCCAAGGAAACTTCATGTTGTGGACAAAGATTTTTTTTTTAAGAAGGTTGTTGCACTAGATTTAATGAAAAATATCCTACGAAGGTAGTGGTGCCTAAATTGGTTGCTCCTACAATATTAGGAGGACTTTGGATCTAATTTCATCTAAGAAGTCCAAGCTACCAAATAACTAAAATATATTGGACAATAGTGCTATTCTTTGAATCAGGTGGTTGAGTGCATAGAATGTAGGAATGAAAGGCCTTCTATATATTGTAAAATTATCCCAAGATGCAAGGGTTGAAAAATTATAAGTGTTAAGAGTTGTTTTGTAATTGGTTAAGACTCTATTAGTATTAGGATAGTTTTATTTTTAATTTTCATGATTTTTTCAAGCTAGGTCATGGTATTTTGAGATGATTTTTTAATTTTTTTAAAAGTAAACAAAAAATAAGAGATTTATAACATTTTTTTAGTGTTAAAATTTGTAATGCTTTATACATGTTGAATCTACATATGATGAATGGTGATTATGTATGCTTTCTCTAGTAGTTAGTTCATCCCCTAATGTTTGCACCATCTTAGGCTCCAAGTTGAGATTGATTTCCCCATTGATTTATATGAAATTCATTGCATCAATTATCATTCCCCCCTCTCCCTCTCCCCCCCATCTCTCTAGCCACCCATCTTTCAATTTTTCTTTGGAACTTTGTAGATTTTGATAACTTTTAATAGAATTTTATTCTTTAGCTAGTTTATGGTCAGTTTAAGCTTGTGTTCTATCTTAATTCCTCAATTCTATCTTTTGAATGTTAGATTAAAGTGTCCAATCTCTAATATTGCTTGTAAAATATGATCCATGTATTATATTTTCTAGAAATTGTCATGCAATCTTTTGAACAAAACAATCATCATTGTCATTGACCACCAAATAAATTCAAACATGCCTTAAAAAGTTTCCTATATTGACATTTCATTTAAATTCCCAACATGCACCTTAATTTTTACTATTATATAATATATTATCTCAATTGTCACCTTCTAAATCTAAATTCATTTGTACTTGTATAAATAGATTCCATTAAACTAACATAAGTCCCACTTTAAAAAAGTTCAATTTTCTTTAAAAATATGAATACTCAAAATAAAAATAAAAAACTTTAACAAATACTATTAATCTTAAAATAAGGTATAATTCATTTCTGCCCGAAATGAAGATGGTGCAGTACAAAATTAATTGTAAAGTTAATATTAAAAATGAAAATAATTCATAGCCGTACAATATGAAAGTGATTGATGTTTATTTCCTTGTAGGTTGATGATATGGCGATCTTAAGAAACTAATCTTATTTAATTTGGCTGTAAAGAGAGCACTGACAGCCATAAATAATTCATTAAGCCATTTTCTCTCTCAGATTGAACGGCGCAGCAAGTTAAAGATGATTTGGCATTCATACCGTACTCCATCATTTATACATCAAACATTATGAAGTTGTAATGGGTTAAACTTTGAAGCTATTAAATTAGCGATTAAGTTATTCATTTGTGCTCACACATCGTTTATGAATCCTTTCTTGTGAACGAAACGTTATTTACTAAGATTAATCATATAAAAATTGTGGCCTGGGATATATGGTATGATTTATTTATGTCATGAAGTCTTGTATTTTGATCTGTACTTGCTTTCTATGTTGTTGTATTTGATTTAGTTGATTGTCCAGCTGTGTGAATCAAATGAAAACTCCAAGAGAGCATATTGAACACATACGGAGGGAGAAGTTCTCAATTGGCAAAGAAGAAAATCCACTGGTTGAAGACCTTCATCACGCTGTTAAACATCTGTCTGCAGAGCTTTATACAAAGGATGTCCATTTTCTAATGGAGCTTATTCAGGTCAACTGCTTTACTGTTATAGACGTTTGTTTATTTCTAATGTTTTTACCTGGTAATCAGATAATCATTTCTATGACTGGAACTTTTATCATTTTGCAGCAAATTAAATTCTTTCTTAAACATTAGATTAATGCGTGTCTTATCTGACAGAATGCTGAAGACAATGAGTATGCAACTGAAGTGGAACCATCCGCGGAGTTTGTAATTACAAACAGAGACATCACGGGGGTGGGTGCTCCTGCTACTCTGGTAGTCTTTAACAACGAGAAAGGCTTCACCTCCAGGAACATTGAGTCACTCTGTAGTGTTGGACGGTCCACCAAAAAGGGTAAAAGACAAGGTGGTGACTATATAGGAGAGAAAGGTATTCTACTGCATTTTCTACTCAGTAATTAGATTGTTTACCTAAAATGGTTGAAAATAAGTTACATGTATCATAATTCAGTCATTTTCGGAGTCAAATTCATTGAATCATTCATTATCATGAGAGATGAGTGTTTCTGAATCCTACTCATTGATCAATCAGTGTGATTTGATAAACTACAGAATTGAATCTTCATAGCAATATCATAACTGAACACCCTATGAAAAATACTTCGAACTTATGAAGTTACATTTGAATTGACGATAAATTGATCAAAGAAAGAGAGGCCATAGTTTAGTTGATAGAACACTCTAACAGTTTAAATTTGAATCTTAACTGATGTACCTATATGAACTGTAACTCAACATAAATATTACCATTGAACAAATTTAATGAATAGTATTTAAATATGAGTTCTATATGCGAGTTTGCTAAAATGCACTGTAAATAACTTTACTGTTCATATTTTAGAATAAATTGTTGGAAATAGGTTTTCCGATCAAAGAGGGGTCATAGTAGAACAGTATAGAGAAGGTCTTAGATTCGAATCCCAACTGAATATTATTTGGATCAAATTTTATGAATCGTATTTAAATGAGAGTTTACTAAAAATGCACTGTATATTGTTAATCACAGGAATTGGGTTTAAGAGCGTGTTCTTAGTGAGCAGACACCCTTACATTTTCAGTAATGGCTATCGAATTCGCTTCAACGAAATCCCTCCTCCAGACACCAAAATTGGGTACATTGTTCCAGAGTGGGTTGATAAAAAACCAAACGTTCAAGATTTTCTCAACGTGTACGGCGGTAAGAGCATAGTAGAGCTGCCTAATACTGTGATAATTCTGCCCCTACGCCATGAAAAGGTTGAAGCTGTCAAAAAGCAGCTTGCTAGTATCCATCCAGAAGTAATTTTGTTCTTGTAAAAAATAAAGAGATTCTCTGTTCGGGAGGAGAATCAGGAGCGTGTGAGTTCGATTTGTTAGAAAAAACAGGCCCAAACTATAACAATAATCAACAATAAACAAAGAAAACACAGGGCAAAACAAAGCTGAATCACTCATAAAATTATATTTTTCTAGCTTGCATATTACATCCAAAATGCTGTGTCTAGCAGCTATCCGAATGTTGTGTCTACCAACAATACGGATGCTATGCCCATCAGCTCTCTACAATCACATATATATACTACAATGTCCTGTAAGCTTGGAAGCTTCTAGTTTTCTAAATAATTCTAAAATCTGGAAACTTCTTTTTAACAACAGCTCTTAGAATGTTCTTTTTTAGAACAGCTCCAGGGATGTTCTAGCATATAGAAGTTTCTAGAAATATTCTACCATTTTCTAGACAATCTTAATCCTTAACATCCCCTCTTAAGATTAGCTAGAATAATACAGAGAAAATTCAAAGAGGGGAACATTATACTAATATCCCCCCTAATGTTCACCTCTAGCATACCAAGCATTCTTCTATCATATTCCTCTTTCAAGTCTTTCTCCCATTCTTGCTTCCCTCTAGCTTGCTCATATGATCTTGGGTCATTTACTTGTAATACTTTGGCCATGAGAGCACTACCATTCCTCCCTTGGATCTTTGAGCCTTGTCTATATATTTCTTCAACACTCCTTGTCTTTTGTCTAGCTGAAAAGTCATCTTTTTCATCATCACTACCTGCAGAAAATGTCTGATTACAAGCATTAGTTGTTTCATTTTCACTAGTATTTTCATCATTTGTAGAAGTGCACAACTCATCCTCATCATTTTTTTCTAAAATATCTGAAAAATGAGAAACATTTGTTGTTGTAGAGTGAGAGGGAGTGGCTGTAAGTTGTGAATGCTCATCAAACTTCACATCTCTACTAAGAAAGACCTTGTTTGTTGTCAAATCATATAATCTATAAGCCTTTGATTCTTCACTATAACCCATAAACAGACACTTATGACTCTTTGGTTCTAGCTTTTCCCTTTTCGCATCAGGAATGTGTGCCCAAGCAATACACCCAAATACTTTAAAATATCCAATGTGAGGTTTCTTACCACTCCATGCTTCTTCAGGGGTGATATTTGTGAGAGCTTTAGTGGGGATTCTATTTATAATATGTGCAGCACAAGAAACAGCCAAACCCCAAAATTTATTATGCAAACTTTTAAAATGCAACATACAACGAGCCATTTCTAAAAAAGTTCTATTCATTCGTTCAGCCACCCCATGCATGTATTTTGTGACTATAATAAGTTCTGGAGAATTCCTGAGTCCTCTATAAATAGAGGCAGATGTATTGTGGCTAATCACTCTTTAGCAGGGTCCAGCTCCGTAGAGCTGTTATAGGATATTATATGTAATGTTATTGATCATTTAATATAATGTACTTTGTTTCTGTTCTGCTCTCCCTTGTTCTAACACGATTTCTGTGTCCAAAGAAACAGCATTTCGAAGTATTAAGAACGAACAAAGTGAATCTTTCATACTGCATCTCTCCGCCCAAGAAAATGACGAGTCCAATGGAGAGTGCAGTTACTATATGTGGAGGCAGCGGTTTCCTGTGAAGAGTGAGAATCGGGTGGAAGGAAGGGAAGAGGTGGACAACTGGGTGATAACTCTGGCCTTCCCGCGGGATGAACGGGTGACTACCACAAGAAACAAAGTCAGTGCTGGCATCTATGCCTTTCTTCCAACGGAAATTGTGACTGGATTGCCATTCATCATACAATCGGACTTCATGCTGGTGTCGTCTAGAGAGAGCATAAGGTGGGACAATAAGTGGAATCAAGGAATTCTCGACTGTATTCCCGCCGCCTTTTGTTCAGCTTTTGTTTTTCTTGTGAAAAGCGTAGAATCAGCGCCGCCATCCTCGAGAAGCTATTGCTTTGACAAATACCTGCCAATACGTCCTGTTTCGTATCCCCAGTTAGAAAGCATTCGGCAGGCTATCCAAATTCGCCTGAAAACAGAAGAAATCATTCTCTGTGAAGGACAGAAGACGTACTGCACTCCTTCACAAGCTCGTCGAATACTTCCTGCATTCAGAAAGATACTGCAAAAAATAAACAAAAAATCAAGGTCTGGAAGGCCGAATGCTCTCCGCTATAATCAAGTGGTCGTGATTCACCCATGTATGGACAGCTTACAGTCTTTGCTATTCTTGGGAGTGCAATACGTAACTTTTGAGTGGTACTCCTCCTGTATCACCTCTGACGTTACATGGGTGCGTGGACTATCAGAAGATGTGTATGTTCAACTCCTCTGTTTTGTGGCACAACATTGGAAGGTACGTGCAATTCGTGTCAAGCTCCATCCATTTCCTCTGCTCAAGTATCACAATGACAGTTGCTCTAATGCTGTGGATTGGATGAGCTTAACCCATATAGCTTCTTCTTATCAGCACAGAATTTACTTATCCCAAAGTATGAAGGACGCTGATTGGTTGAGAAGATGGAAAAGAGAACTGGGGGGTACGACATGTCACAAATTCATGCCAAAAGCAACTCAAAAGGCCATTACAAAACTAGAGTATTATCAGCGGGCTACTCTACTAGACTGGCTCAATCGGGATGCTAAAATCACTGACCTTTCTCTCTCGGCTTTCATTAAGGAGATTGTTGAACAAGTTTACATCTCTACAAGTAAGGAATTCGTGGTTCGTGGAGCCCAATTTCTCCATTTTTCTAATGCAAATAATTATATTGATTCAACAGAGATGGAAGTATTGTGTTCCAAATTGCCAATACTTAGTGAGTCTGGATCTATAGTCACTAACGCCCAAACAAAACTTGTCCCTGCAGCTATAGGGAAATGGGCAAAGTTAATGGGTAATAATCGATGGGCTGCTCAGGAAGCTATCATACTGTCAGCTGATTACCTAAGCCCTCCCCCATTAGCTCTTAAACTAGCCGGGGGAAGTCTAAATGATCTTAGATTGTTTCTTACCAGTAGACTTAATGCAAAAGATATTCCATATCTCAAACCACCAAATGGTCAAGTCCCTACATTTCCTTTCGTAATTGGGCAAGAGGAAGCTATCCTCCTCCTAAGTTGGATTCAGCATTTACTACACACGTCTAGTAGATCTCTTCCTATAGAATTCAAGACAAGTATCATGGAAACAAAATGGCTGAAAACCTCTAGAGGATATCAATCTCCAAACATGTGTGTCTTGTTAGATGATGAGTGGTCAAAGGCCGGTCTGCTGTCAATTGATCTGTCTTTCTTCATTCCTTCATTCTATGGGACATCTATGGGTGTATTCAAGGATGCCCTTGAATACATAGGGGTGGTTGTCAAGTTTGGAGAGGGTTGTGAAGTAGTTGCAAAACATCTTCAAATGCATACAGATTTCAAGGCCATAACCAGGCTCTACAAATATCTTAGCCGTTTCCAGTGGACACCTAATGACAAGGATTCTGTCAAAATCTGGATTCCACGTGGTTGCCATGGAGGAGAATGGAAAGATGCAGAAATGTGTAAAATTCATGATGATGGCCTTTTGAATCACAAGCTACACATTCTTGACAATATTTATGAAGCTTCACTACTTCCCTTTTTCTCTACTAATCTTGGAGTACCTATGCATCCTAGTGCCGAGAAGTATTGCAATGTGTGGCTGGATTGGTCCTCTACAAATCATCAAGGACTATTGCAATATGTAACGGAAACAGCGTGTTTTTCAGTTTGGATAGGCATTCTAAAGCACTGGTTACTTTCTCCTTCAAAAGTAGAGAAAATTATGGGAGCAAAATGTCTGAAATTTCCTACTCAGAATATTAATGGAGATTTCCTTAAACTGAGTCCTGCTACTGCTGTCTTTGTCCCTAATGATCTTAAACTCACAGAACTATTCAAAAGAACTTCTGCAAGGACCATATTCGCACGGCATCCAAACTCTTCTAATTCTGAAATACCTCTGCACTCATTGTTCTCAT
The DNA here is from genome assembly GCA_007258455.2 of Sequoia sempervirens. Lineage (NCBI taxonomy): Eukaryota > Viridiplantae > Streptophyta > Pinopsida > Cupressales > Cupressaceae > Sequoia > Sequoia sempervirens. Next base: position 309,357,321 of record VDFB02075321.1, read on the forward strand.
TGTATAACTCCCTTGGAGTTAAAAATATTTCAGACGTAGTTCACAAAACTGAGATTTCTATTTCAAAGGACGCGTCCTTGCACAAGCTGGCAAGAGGGGAGGGAATTTTCAGAGGAGGACTATACAGAATTGTTCTTGCTTATCTCGCACACCCGTCCTTCAATATATCAGCAGATAAACGACATGGAATAGTTAAAACTCTTTTAAGGTTGTCTGCTTATGAAATCACAGAGATCATGACAATTTCATATACTTTGACACTTAAAACACAGGATGGCAATCCAGAGAATATTGTTGCAACCGAACCTTCCTTTGTGCGTTTGGAAAAGGATAAAAACAGGATTTTAATACAGATATCTGATCGACACAATCCTAGGGTGAGATTGTCACTGGCAACTGAATTTGCAGAGGTGCTTTCAAAGGGGATATTATCAGAACATCCAGACCTTGTTGCAGGTTTATGTGAGATTTTGAAGATGGGGTGCATTTTAGAATTTGACAGTGAAGCTGTATATGACTTGCTCCAGCAAAAAAACATGCAGCTCTTTAAAGAGGACGAGCATTTCCTTCTGTTGCAAGGGCTTCCAAGATTTTCATGCCCAGTAATCTAAAATTTTGGTTTCCAAGGCACAGAGGTATATTGTCAGTTTAGGACATGAACTTGTTTGTTACACTTACAACTAGTACTGATATGACTTCAGTATACGTGGGCATGGAAGTCCAACTGGGTTCTGCAAATTGTAAAATTCAGCTTTTGACGTAATATAATTAATATAGCTCTTGGCATATTATATTACAATCTGTCAATCCTTACTCTGGTTCTTTACTTTTAAAAAAATTGGTTGTTAAATTAAAATTTGATTTGTCAATATGTAAAGAGGAATCAAAATTACCAATTTCCATTTTCACACCAATGTCCCCCTTCTCTGAAACAGAGCATAGGAACTCGAAATCTTTTAAGCTACAACAGGTATTTTATTTGCATTTGATTGATTATGGACAAAATGAGCAGACAATTTCAACGTATTCCTCTCTCCAATTTTTTGTCTGAAAAGATTAAATAGCATCGAGCTTGAACAATTAAAGCTAGTCTGTATTATTCAGACATTGAATGATAAACAGAAGAAGCTTTTACCACCCAATTACTGCTTTGGCTACTTTATCTCAGAGTTTTTGACTGCTTACAAGGATGATGTGTAAACCAAACTTTTTGATAGAGATGTATGAAAAACAAACCAATCAATAAAATTATAAATAAGTGTGCAAGAGAACAAAATCAATTTAACCGAAATCTCAATGGTTTCTTAAACAACACATGTCAGATCCCCTGATGTTTTTAGAAAATTTGCAAAGTATTCGCTAGCTAGAGAAAATCTGCCTCGAGGCTTCTTCATGGTCCTCTCTCTGTCTGAAGAAGAAAATGGCAAAATTGTTGAGGCCTCTTGGATGATGAATGCCGAATATCGACTCATTTTCTTGTAACACTCTGCTCACCCCGGTCTGGATTCATCTATATAATCTTCTTTATGTTGGGATATTTCTATTTTAACCAAAAGTTGTAACAACGCTGGCAAATTTCAAGAGGTACATAATCATGTACATAATAATTGCGTGTCTTTGTGATGCTTCAAGTTATGAAGTTTAAAATCATTTTACAGTCAGCACTATATAATCATGTATATTCTTGTTTAGCTTTGTGAGAATTGAATCCCATTAGTTGCTTTCTAATCAACCATTCAGTAGTGCAAGACCTGAATGCCTCAGGACTAAAGGCATATGTGCTCGGACTGCCAAGGGGATTCAACTATATTATTAAAATATATACGTTGTGCTTTAATGAGATTTGTATCCCTTACAATTAGCAGGACACTTACAAAATCTTTGTTCATACATTTTGGAAAAAATTGTTTTCCAATTAGATAAAAATTTGCGATATATATTTGTGCAGGTACTGATATTTATCATAGTTAAACATAATCTGTGAGTAAATGCGAAAGTAAAAATGTACTTAAATAATAAGTCTTCTCCAGCTTCGTGCATATATCTTCTACATGTTGACACAGAGAAAAGATATGGACTAATGTCAAATTAGCTAGGGAATTGGTTTATTTGGCACCTTTTGGCATTGGTGACCTCTTAAGGAATATTTCAATTCAACTTAGTCTGTTAACCATTTTTAAGTTGCTTTCTATGTCCTTCACAAATGCAAGGGCTATATGTTTTGTTTGGCTGAAACATCCACATATGCCCACATTGTATCAGGAAAAACAGTAAACAACAAATTCCTTTACTTCATTAGGTAGAGAAAATATAAGAGTATTATTGGTTACAGAAAAGTTCAGTTTCTAGATCGCTCTCTTTGTTTCAACTGCAGTAGTTTTTCCATTCTGTGCCCTGTATATAGAGTTCCAAAAGGTTGTATTTGCATCTATTGCATGATTTTACATATATTACTTACAACCTCTAAGGGTCCCTAATTCTATAAATTATGGACTTGAACAAAACATTTGAGTGGATACTTGAAGAATTCAAATAATAATAGTAGTTTGAATAGAGAAAACTATGTGAATCTGTTGAATTTCAAGCATATTTTGCTTTCTAATAACATGCTGCATTAATTTCGCAGGAATGATCATTTTGCTGTCTCATCCCTCAATGGAATGATCATTTCAAGCTAATTGCATGAGTTGCTATGTAGCTCAAAGTGGGTCTGATTTATGGAGCAATATGGAGCACTATGAATGATTGGTATCTATCTTTGTCTTCAATGCTATAGTAAATGGGCATCTCAGCTCTACAACTTAATTCATAGTGTTCCACATTACACATAAATCAGATCTACTCTACATAAAGTTATAAAATCACTCTATTTAGCTAAAAGGATAAAAATAGAGATTAAAGAGTGTGAATAACTATACGAAGATTAAATTGGATTTAACATATGAGATATGGTGAATTGAATTCAAAAATGTGTATACAAGATCACAAAACTCAAATCAATAACTATTTTAACACAAAATCAAGAATAATTATTAAACAATTTTGAACTCACAAAATCACAATATTATAAACACATAGACAAGCTTGAACAACAATTTCAATATGAAATACACATAAAAATTACCATCATTCTTATTTATAGATAAAAATTGCATTAAAAACAAGTCACTAATAATTAATAAGCTATTAATAATTTGCTTACATACAAAACAAGCTTAAAGTATAAATTTGTCCTTAAACACACCATTTAAAATAATAAATCCTTAGAAATTTATTTTGATATGAACATTTCTCTGGAACTTGTAAAAGATCATCTATAGATAGGATGCTTTTGAATATATTTAGTAGCAAATCATCTCAAACTAGTTGCCTTTCAAAATTTCCAACTAAAACTAGTTATGAGTAAAAATAGAGAATATGAAATTGGTTACTTGCAATGCCTCCTCATTTTGACCATATTCAATCTTCCAAAGAGGATATGAAACCCTAATGGCCATTGATGACTCATTGAACAATCTTTTTGACTTGAATTTTAGTCTTCATTAGAAGCTTGTAAAATTAAGTGTTAGTTTCCTACATGTTCATGACGAAGACTTTTTCCATGACAAATCATCCAAAAATTCTATAAAATTCCTTCTTAAGAAATTCTAATTGTGAGGACTCTACCAAAAATTCCTACTCAATATTTTCATCATCATTTTGTGTTGGGGAGTTTCACGATTCATCTATTGCATGACTAATTTTCTTGTTTAATCATGAGTATTAAAATATACCACTATTATCAAATTGAATAAACATGACTATAAATACTAGCAAGATAGCCTCCTAAAGCATTTCATATGGGTTAAATTGTTTCCTATTTTTTTGGACTTATTCTTGAACCCATTTCATTTTGGTCCAGAAGCAATTATAGAGAAAATATTGAACATGTCTTGGGATTGGTTCTATGTTTAATGTCAATATCAACACCATAATAACCACCACACACATTGAGTGTTATTGTGACCTTTGGAATAAGATTTATGAGATCCAAATGAACCTCCAATTGCATATAATACCACTATGAATAGTCTTGTTCCCTTGATATTTTTTGACCATACGTTTGTAAAAAAAACTAAGGTGCTTGAATCATGTGAATATATTCAATGTTAAGATGACATAGAATTTTGCTAGTGCTCCTCCTCCTCTAGAGATGTTAGTAGATTATTTCAATTCTTTGAGTTCTATTGGAATTCATAGAGTTCATCTCTAAGTTAACATTCTAAGGTTGATGACTCTTCTAATATAGCATTAGAAAATTTTATTGTTATTCATACCTAGGCATCTAATGTGGACACTACATTATGGGATGAACAACTATGTAGTCCAATGAAATACGCTAAGATTTCACTATCTCCACTTGTTGTTACTATAAAGCTTAAAGTCACTTCTTTAAGGGCTTCTACTTCTAGTGATTATTTACAAAAGAAAATTCATTCTCTTCTAGATACATTTCATTAGAATGATACTTACTCGGTATATTTTGAGTATCTATTTTGTGAGTCCTATCTTGTAGATTTTAAGAACACATTGAGGATATTTTTTTCTCTTCAATTACAACTCCCTAGTAATTATTGTATCCAAATCTTTAGTACTTCTTCATCATCCATTTCCATGTGGTTTTGATAGGCCACTTTCTTTATCTTGATTTGATTCTAACCCCTTTCAATGCTAGCACAATTATTTTGAATTAGATTCTAAAAATCCTCATCCTATGTCTATTAGTGTGAAAAGAGATTTTATCTATCTATTTTTATTTTTACCTAGTAGACCTACTCACACTAGATTCAAGCTCATGCTTAGATGTTCTTAAGAATTTTTCCTCAAATCATATGGAATTTATACACATGCCCTAACACGTATCCCAAGTGTTTCCACATGTGTCACACTTGTTGGAGGGTTGGTTAGTTTTCTACTTCTATCTTTCATCTTCATCCTTGTCCTACATATACAAGGGTCTTATTGTATTATATTATACACTTCAATGATATCTTTTGACTTTTCATTATGCAAGTTAATTTGTGGAATTTATTAAATTTTGTGTTCATAATATTTATGATCCAACACGGTATCAAAGCCATGAATAGAAAATCCCTTCCCAATTTGTGTTGAATTTTGCACTTAGCCCTATTATTGGTGTAACATAGGGCCAAATAGATATCGCAATTGAGTTCGGAAGGTGTGAGAAAGCTAAAATTTCTTGACACTTTGGAGATTTCAAGATTGACAATTTTTTTCTCTTTTTGTGTAGATTTGTACAATCATACATGTATGGAAAGTAAATTTTAAAAATAAAATCTTTAGTTTCAAGCATTGATTTGTTGTTTCTTGGGAAAATTTAGTGTAGCTTTGGTGGGGCCATTCCTACGATATTGAAAATAATCTATTTGTTGGTGCTTTTGCTTATGCATTTTAGGTTGTTTGTGCAATACATTGTGTCGGTGGTGAATTTATGGGAGGAAAAGAGTGAATCTTCAAAGCCATTTCCTTGACTTCTTGTGTGATTTTTTCTCTAGCATTGCCTCTTTTTCCATCACATGTTTAATATATTCTTTAGTGAAATATATATTGGATTAATCATTAACCATGGATGTACAACATCTTATTTGTTGCATTCCCCCCAAAAAAATCTCCATATTATGATAAGAGGTGATTCTATTTGAAGGATCAAGGGGTTTCTTGAAATCTTCAACCCCTCAATCAATTTTTTGTATATAATAATATTTTCTTTGATTTTTAGAACCAAGTGAGATGATTCAATGTTACTTAGTTGATATCACTTGAGGGTATGGGGGAGTGATAGATTGAAAATCACAATTTATATTTTCCCTCATTGCTTGGGTTTTGATGACTTTGGTATTTGAGTTGAAACTTTCAAGGAATCAAAGGAAGGAAATAAAAAAATTAGGGAGAAATTATAAAATAAATCTATTCTATTCATAGAAAGCAACTTAAAAAATGACCATGTACTTTGAGTGATGTCACTACACTCCACCATCATTACACCATTAGCCACTAGTGGCACTGTCTTGTGACCACCTAGTGGCTACCACAACTATCTCCTTTCTAAGTGCTTGTAAAGGGTTTTTTTCTTTTTGGCACAACTTTCAACCCAAGAGGTACTTTTTTAGTTGGAATCTAGTCAATGAAAAGATAGTTCCATCAAATACACTATAGAAAAATATTTTCCCCAAATATGCTATTTTAACTATTTTTTGTTATATTCTATAAAATTTGAACATTGTGTGTTTGTTAAACAAAATAGATCATTTTCTAGTGGAACTAATAAGGAAAAGAGATTATTATAAATCATTCATTCAGATGTATGTGGACTAGTGGATGTTGATTCTTTGGGTAAATCTTAGTATTATGTCTTTTTCATTGATGATATCTCAAGATACACTTGGATTTATTTTATGCATTCTAAATTTTTATTTTTCACTAACTTTATGGAATTAAAGACCTTAGTTGAAAAACTATCACATTAGAAGATAAAAGTGTTAAGATCTGACAATTGAGGTGAATATTGTTCCAAGCAATTTGATGAAATTTGTAAGCATGTATGTATTCTTTGGAAAAATACTACTCCTTATACTCTCCCAAAAAATGGGGTAACAAAAATAACGAACTAAACCTTGATGGAAAGAGCTAGGAGTATTTTGACTGGTGCTAACCCTGATAGATTTTTTTGGGAAAAAGTAATTGGTACTATTTGTTATTTGATTCATAGATCTTTTTTAGATCTTGTTGATAAACTCCTTATGACGTGTGGATAGGTAGAAATCCGTATGTTTCACACTTAAGGGTATTTGGTTGTGAGAATTTTGTTTATGTGCCTCAATAAAAGTGATCTAAATTCAATCCAAAAGCACACAAACTCATCTTTGTTTATTATGGTGAGAATGTAAAAGGTTATAAGCTTTAGAATCCTCTAACGTATAAAATATTTTTCTAGAGATGTGATTTTCAGGGAATTTAGAGCTTACTTGGGAGAATAAAAACCAAAGAAGAAAGATAAGATACAGAGCTTACTTGGGATATGCAAGATGATCACACTAAAGAAGAAGAAGAAGACGAAGAAGAAGACGAAGAAGAAGAAGAAGAGGAAGAACATGTACATCTCATTAATCCTACCTTCAGGAGGTCCACAAGGCAATGGAATCCAATTGATAGGTATAACCCACCTAATTTATGTTGTGTATTTTATTTCTTGAGTACTGATGATGAACCTAGATGAGATGTCCCAAATTAAAATAAATCACAAATTTGATCAACTTATGATATCCCAAAAATTTCTTAACTCAAATCTAGAAAATCTCATGATTTCCACAAAATGAAATTATCTCAATATTTGGAATTTTTATTTCTATCAATTCAAAATAGAGAAAATCAAGTAATTTGAAAACAACACTAAAATGCATCAAATTGGAAATCGAGGAAGGTGTAATTGGAATAGAATGATTTATTATAGATCTCCACATGAAATTACATCAATTTTTCTATCATATATAGTAGATAAAATCCATGAACAATTGCACAAAGTTATATAAAGAAACCTCTAACTAGATACCAAAAATGCACACTGAAACTAAAGCCAACTCCTCACAATCTCACTAAACTTCACAACCACGACCAAGAACAACAAATTAAATATATGAAATACTCCAACATAATCTAAATATTCTACTAATAACACCATTTATACACAACAACCCCTATTCTATAAGATGCATGCCTAACTACATCTAAACACAAAATCTAGAAGCCACAACACACTCCAAATTGAAGCGATATCCACACAACTCACCAAAAAGATATATAACTGATTTGGGTAGAAAAATGCATAATTTAATACCTCCAATACATAGATATTTTCTGCAATCAAAAGCCACACAAATTGTAATCCAAAAATACACTCCTAAACTAACAAACTCCTACAAACAACTGGAAATAAAGTACCAAATTGAAGATTTCCAACACAATGGCAATCTTTGGATGAAATTACATCTGGAGACCCTCAAAATCACTACCTTAGAGCCTCAATCCCCTTGGTTTACTAGCCTCTGAAGAAAAATCACAAACTTATGAGTGAAAACAATATCTAGAATAATGGAAACTTGAGAGGGAAATTACGTTATATTCAATTCCCTTTTTTAGCACTAATTTGAGCACCCAAGATGGGGAATCTTGCATGCCTTGGAATAAACTCCTATCATCAGGATGCTCCATGCAATTTTTCAAGTTTCGGTCAGAATCTTACATCAAATAAAGCCAAAAATACCCCATAATTGCTCCTCCCAAAATCCAATGCTCCATTTGGACCCATAAAAATAAATTTGAAATATTTATTAATTTTCTCCTAAAAAATGATTTAATAATTTTATTTTGAAAAATCCAATTTACCCGATTCATCTATAGGTCTTGACTTGCTATTTCGAAAACCAAGTTTACTAAAAATAGTAAATGCTATTTTTAAAAAAGGGGACATGACAAATCCTCCCTTCCCAAGATTTCTCATTCTCAAGCAATGAAGGCTTCTATGAAAGTGATCTTCTATCTCTTTCCATGTTGAATCTCTACTGGGAAAATCTTTCCATTTGATTGAGTGCTCGATGATATCTCTATTTCTTATCTTCTCTCCTCTTGTTACCCAAAATATTTCAGGTATCCCATCTTGCTTTCTCTCATTATTTGATGGTGAGAACTCAAGAAAAATCATAGTTTTTTGTCCCACCACTCTCTATAAACATGGAACATGAAAGAATTTGTGTATCCTACAGGCTAGTGGCACATCTAACTCATAAGCTACTTCCCCTTCCTTCTTAATAACTTTGTAAGATCCATTGAACCTTCCCACTCTACCTTTATTCAAGAAACTTTGATTATATGGTTGCAACCCAAAGAAATATCTAATCTAGAAACTAGAATGCACACCGAAGCAAGTATCAACCTCAAATACTATCTTCATTCTCTTCCTATATGTATACATTTTTTGTTGATCATCCTATGCAAGAAGTAAATTATATTTGAATGACCTTAGAATCTCCTAAATTTGTTGGAAAAAGTCACTTTCTCTAGAGACTCTACTATGTGAAAATAATAACTCAACAAAAGAGAGGGCAACATAAGTATAGTGAGCCTAAAATGGAGACATACCAAAGGACACATGATGGAGAGTGGTATGGAAATACTCCCCTAATTACAACTATTTCTCTCGAGCACCATGCTAATAATGTGACACTAAAAATCCATCATACTCAAACAAAAATCTTCTCTCCTAGAATCCTAAAAAGAAGACACCATCCAAACCAAAATTGAAATCCTTGAGAGGACTAGAATCAATGTCTTGGAATATATCATTCCAAAGTAACTCAGAGAAGACCACATTAGCAAACTCACTACCAATCATGATCCTGGGTAAAATACAAGACACCCTGATCAACCATAAAACATAATCCCTAGTATCACTACCACAAATATTAAGAAATTCAATCACTATCATATCTATGAGATCTGTCAACTAGGAAATCCCTTTGTTGTTTCCAATTGAAATCAAAACATCGACACTTAACCTCCAAGTGTCAAATGGAAAGCCTTGGGAACACCAACAAAACCAAACCACTATAATCATTAAAATATCATCTAAAATCATGCATGTCATCTCCATGAAGTAACAACATTGTCTGTCTCTCACCTGAGTGGAAACAATGAATGGATGAACTATGTCTAGAAAAATACTTATAACCAATTGCCCAACATTTTTCCAATGCTCAACAATAATCTGCTCATGAAAATATATCTCCATAACAAACAAAAAGATGTGAGGGTAGAAATAACCAAACTGAAATCCAACTAATAACATAGGAGAGATGAGTATGGTAGTAACAACAAGATCATACCCTATGGTCAACTTACTTCTAACATCCAAGCTCACCCAAGAACTATTCAACTGTTGGAATGAAGAGACCATCCAACTCATTTGTAAATGAGGATCTAGAGTAATGTACAAGTTGATTAGAAATTAGCCAGTTGTACTAACACTCGAGAGGTTAACCCACTACTACCATCTTGAGTCAACATCTCATGGTAAGAGGCTACACTCAAGTCTTGAATACTACAATCAACTCCAATCTCATCACTGAAATTGGTTAGATCTTCATCAAACAATTTGGAAAGTGGATTTTCATTAGTCAAATTAGCATCCATCATAGATATAGGATTATCAACAAACTGAAATTAACATCAAATCCAAAATCAGGTTTATCCTCTTATTGATCCAAACTCCTATTTTCTAAATTTTTAGGGCATCATACAAGATCATACTCCTCCATTACCTGTTCAACTTTCTTGGCCCCTTCTTTTCTCTCCTTATCCCTAAACTATTGAACCTCATAGTGTTGATCACTTTCCTCTATAAGCACCTCTTGGGTACTTTCCAAAGTAAGCTTTATATATTTAAGCTGACTAGTGAGCTCACCAACTTCTCACCTTAATTGTTTAGCTTTGGACAAGGTCTCATCTGCAAACTTGTTAGCTCCAATTCTATTATGTTTCATGTGCAAGTAGGCTATTTTAATTTCTTCCATGGTGTTCTTCATTATTTTCAAATCAACAAAGGAAACATTAAGCTTATTTTGACCTCTTGGTGCATTTTGGATTATGCTTTCTACTTGTCTATGTGTACTATATATTCTAGATAGAATTTGTACTTCATTTTCAGCAAACACCAAGAATTGATTCTTACGACTCTCCTCATGAAATTCAAATTTTTGCAAGGTTAAAGTATTTTCATTGTATTGCATGTAAAAATAAGAATCCTCTTCATACCTATCATTAACGTCATCATGACTGTCCCAAATCTCATAAACTTCCCCTTGACCATCTTGGTGAAAATGTGTAGCATCAGGTTGAGGATCCAAATCAACAAGGTTACTATGTCTATGATCATAATCAAGGCTTCTATGTCTTTTCTCAAAATAAAGGCTACTATTTCTTTTCTCAAAATCAACACCAATAAATAATAAATCAGATTGGTATTCAATATCATCAGCATACCTTTCATCCTTAGCTTCTTCAATGCCATCCTCCATGTATGACTCCCAATATGAATCTAAAATAACATTGGAATGAACTAGAAATTCATCCTAAGATAGTACCACATCATACTTAGATGCTAAAACACCTGGATCCCAAGTGAAAGAGGGTTGATTGCTTTGATCAAGGTATAATAATTCACTATGCTCTTCATGAGTGGTTGCTTTTTTTAAAGATTCATTCTTCATCTTCCTAGGACTAAAATCTTCTTCAACATCCTTTTTCGTAGGCTTGGTCTAAAAACCAAACCCAAAACTACCAGATGAATCTAAACAAGGATCCAAGGCTATCATTTTGTTATGTCCTTCATGCACATCCTTATCATCCATCATTGCATACATGTCCAAAGAGTCATCTTGAAATTTTTTCACACATTCATCACACTTCAAAGAACTCACTACATCAGACTTCCCTACTATGAACCTTTCTACAACCACCCGCTACTCTTCAAGCTTTTATTCAAATCTATCAATCAAACTTTTACAAAATTCATCAAAAGAATTTACCTGAATGTGGACTTGGGTGTTCATACCTTGGTTCCACCAATCATGAGGAACTCCTTCAAGATGCAAGGTTTCATATTGAATGGAAACTTTCTCCTTAATGGGACTAAATGTGAAATAGTCCAACATCCTTTTTAACCATTCTCTAACTGATATCTTGTTTGATTTGTCAAAATTCGGAACTAAAGACATTATTTTTACTAGGATATGGGTGATTTTTGTAGCCCCTTGTAGCTGAAATTATTTACATCAGAGTGACATAATCATTGTATGGGATTGAATTTATAAATCCTTCATCTTGATTAGCATAATTTTCTCTGATGAATGCTAGATCTATTTCCAAATATTCCATGTGATTTGAAAGGGAAATGGATGTAGTATGATCACCTTCAAGTAGGAAAATAGACTTTGAGGCTTTAATATTTCTTTCTTGAACCTCCAAAGAACTCTAATCATCCTTAGGTAACACTAGATCTTGAAGTTTTTCTGCCAACAATGTCATCACCTTTCTTGTCTCCAAAAGACTACCATTAGTTTGTTTTTGACTCCATTGTAGATCTTGAAAGAATCTCTTATCAATATAAACCATCATTTTCACTCCCCTACTTTTTACCTCTTTTCCTTTTACAAAATATAGTCAAACCCTCAAGTTGGCAAGATTATGGCTTTGAAACCACTGAGATGTCCCAAATTAAAATAAATCACAAATTTGATCAACTTATGATATCCCACAAATTTATTAACTCAAATCTATTAAATATCATGATTTCCAAAAAATAAACTTATCTCAATATATGGAATTTTTTATTTATATCAATTTAAAATAAAGAAAATCAAGTAATCTAAAAACACCACCAAATGCATCAAATTGGAAATCGGGTAAGGTGCGATTGGAATAGAATGGTTTATTATAGATATACACATGGAATTACATAAAAAAATTGTCATATGCAACAGAAAAAATCCATGAATAGCTGCAAAAAATTATATAAATAAATCTAGATAACTGGATACCAAAAATGCACAATGAAACTAAAGCCAACTCATCACAATTTCACTAAACTTCACACCCACAATCAGAAAGAAAAAAATAAATATATTAAATACTCCAATAGCATCTAAATATTCTTCTAAAAACATAATTTACACATAGCAACCCCTATTCTGGAAGATGCGTGCCAAATTGGATCCAAACACAAAATTTGGAAGCCACAACACACTCCAAATTGAAGTGATCTCCACACAACTCACCAAACTGAAATATAACTGATTTGGGCTGAAAAATATATAATAGACTATCTTAAATACATAGATATTTTCTTCAATGAAGAACCACACAAACTAGAATCCAAAATTATACTCCTAAACTAACAAACACTTGCAAACAACTAGAAATAAAGTACCAAACTAAGGATTTCCAACACAATGGCAATCTCTAGATGAAATTACACCTAGAGACCCTCAAAACCACTATCTTAGAGCCTCAATCCCCTTGGTTTACTAGCCTTGGAGATTCTTTCTTCATTGGTTTACCAACCTCTAAAGAAAAATCACAAACCTATGAGTGAAAACAATATTTAGAATAATGGAAACTTGAGAGGGAAATGATGTAGAGACAGGGATGACATCAACCACCTTGTATCATGATTTCTCACTTTGATCATCAATGATCTTCAAAACACAAAATGTCTCTTTAAGGAACCTTGTCACCCAAAAGCTCAAATGCACCCTCAATGTTTCCAACCTTTCCCAAGACACCAAGAGGCATCTAACAAGATTAATTTCTCCATCCACACAAGGCTAACTAACTGTCAAAGCCTCAAGAACTTTTGTTTGTACATTCACCTCTCAAGCTTCCATACACCTAATAGGTGTCCAAACCCTGTTTTAGGAACTTAACTCACAACCACAATAAAAAATCCTCCAACCACTCACACTTATAGGGACCCATTAACCTGGTACAAAACATACTTCAAACTTACCTTAGGGTTCTTCAGACCATCAATACTCAAATTGACTTTTTAGGTTGAAACAGGGTCCAATTAGCCCTATTTTCCAAAGGACCTTGTCTCTAAACTTATCAAAAAATCCCAAAACCACAAAAAATTCTTAGAAATTCCCTCAAAACATATGATTCATCAACTTTCAAGGCACCATACGCATACTATGGCTTATTTATTCAAAACCCTCTCTTTTCACCATTCCAACTAGGGCTTATTGAAAGTCCTATGTCCAGACCACTCTCAAGCCTGAAACCACTTTAATCCTCCATCATTTTACCTAAAAATTCTCAAAAAAAAATTACATTATTCTTCCCTCTTGATTCATACACACTTCCTTCACAAAACCACTCTTTTTCACTTGTTTTCACCCTTTTCCAACTAGGGTTTCAACCTTCCTCACACATATGACCACTTCTACTTACTCAGACCTTCTAGACATCACTAAATACTTCCAATAACAAAAATTTCAAGTGATTCTACCCAATATTCTTCCCCAAGCATCATTTCACTCTTTCTAGCCTTGATTCTAAGGCCTAAAACTCAGTTTTTACCATAGGGTTGCGTGGAGTTCTCTCTCAAAGCTTTCTCAACCTCAATCAAACCTTCCTAGAACTAATTATAAACTAACAAGGCCCATTCCACCTAGGTACAGTAACTACAAAAGGTGGAATGACCTGCTCATTACATTTTAACCTTCAAAACACTAATTCCCTGTTTTTGACCAGTTTCAAAGAATTAGTCCTTAGATTGCTCCAAATTCACTAAAACTCCTCAAAAATGAGTTTTTGATGAGTCCAAAACCTTATTAAAACATTTTAAAACCATTAAGAATCCAAAACCTACTATATAGAACCATACACAGGTAGAAAATGAATAAAAACTCAAAAAATTGACTAAAATTTGTATTCTTTGATTGAATTCTTCTCCCCCAAAAAATCTTCAACAACCTCCCTCAAGCCTTTAAGAGGAAATTTATACATATTTCAATCCAAAACTACCCATGAAATGCCTATAACTGACCATACAACTACTTAGACCCTTCACATTCTTCAATTTTGCATTTTTTTGACAATTTATTGACAACAATTACATCATTATGCAACTTTTTGCATTTTAACCCAAATGACACTAAAAACCATAATTACATAAATGATGGTCTTAAAATACCTTATTTAACATAAAATGACTCAAATTACCCCTAATTCCTAGTCCCTTCCATAACCAACCTTCAAATGATGAATTTTGGCAAATACATGCTTTAGGTGCTCCTGCACCATACACCCTGCCTTAAGATTTCTTCCAAGTCCCTTGGAAGTCTTCATGCTTGAACCTACAACAACAATTTATCTTTAACCTTCTATGCTCTTTGCAACTTCTTCATTTTTGCCTTTGGTTTAGACTTGTCCCTGCTCATCTGCTCTTCTCTTCTTGCTTTGTCTTCTTGGATCTGCATATCTATGCTCTGATTAGCTTTGATCAACTTCATCAACATGTACATGCTTTGTTCTTCCTCTTTACTCACTACAAAACAATCTACACTTTGGTTGTTATCCTTCATTTTAACCCATGGCTTGATCCTCATCAACATAATTATCAACACAAGTAACACATGACTCCCTTCACTCTTTGTCCTTTAATTCTTCTCTTTACACTCTTCATCAGGTTCCCTATGCTTAGAACCTCTGTCACAAAAGCATACAACTTCCACATTAGTACTATTTTCAACCTAGGAAAGTCCATTATCCTAGCCACATCATTCACTCTCTTCTCCATCTCATTTGGAGACTTTTCCAACACTTTGTCTTTAGCCTTCACTTGGCCAACTACTAACAACCCTTCAACTCTAGTCTCTTTCAAAATGGTGACCTTACTCAACTTCTCTGTCTTCTCTTCTTCACCATTCAAGGTGACTGCAACTTCCTCACATTCTTTCCCAGACTTATCCACTATCATTACCCATTCTCTTTGGCTCACTATCTTCTCTTCTATCTTGAATTGATCTACACTCTCTTCCTTTACCTTCTCTGCATTCTCAGGTTCCTTCACCTTCAGACTTTGCATCAGTCATGCTACCTCAGTTACCTTTGCACCTCTTGACACATGATTCACTGTGCTTGCAATACTCAATGGTCCATACCTCTTATCTATCTTCAAGGGACACAATACTGCCCCAATCATGATCTTCCCACACTTTTCAAGCCCTTCATGGCTTTCTATCATCCTTTCACATTCCTTGACTGTATCTACTCTTTCTCTCTTGATATTCTCAGTCTTCAAGACCTCTTTGACATCAGATCTTTCATCTTTTCCCCTAACACACATATGTTGCATCTGATCTTCCCTGTTATCAAGCTCTTACTGCTTCTCATTACTTTGTCCTTCTAGTGGAAATTGCATTTATTCTTCACTGACCTCACTAAGCCACTATTGCATTTCCCTAGGAAACTCTTCTACACTCATATCTCTTTCTCTTTGTAGGAACTCAGTCCCAAGTTTTCCTTTTTCACAAACCTCTGTATCAGACTTGTCCTTTTCTGCCTTGACATCATTTGTTTGTTTCTCAACTTCCTTTTCCTTTGCTTGACAAAACTCAGTCCCTTTCTTATGTTCATCATCTTTTGCAAACTTTTTTTTAACTTTCAGAGTCCTTTCACCCTTTGTCTTTACTATCTCAACTTTCTTTGTCCATCTATCATCTTCTTTCCTTTTCAACGTAGTATCCTTGCCAATGCTTACTTCATCAACACTTTCTCTCTTTGTAGTAGCTGCTTCTTCACCATTTTTTATTTTCTCATGTCTCATGGCCACTCTACTACCCTGCATCAAAACCCTCTTTGTCCTACATTGTTTCTCATCTTCTATCAAAGGAATCAAATTGAAACTAACCCCATCTTTCTTGATCTTATATCTATTTTCTCTTCCATCATATAAAGCAAACCTATCATGTATCCATGGCATTCCAAACAAGAGATGGCACACACTCATAGGCACACTATCACACAAGATTCTGTCTCTATATGCACCTATATGAAACTCAACCCAAGCTTGTTCCTTAACCATCAAAACATAGTCACCATTTACCCAAGAAACTGAATAAGGTGACTCATGGGGTATCCTCTCTAAGTGCAATTTTTCAACCATTTCTTGAGAGATCAAATTTTCTAAGCTACCCGAATCAACCATCACAATACATACCTTACCTTGACATTTGTAGGTGGTCTTGAAAATTGCATTCCTTTGTGTTGCTTCACCAATTCCTTTTGCCATGTTGACTTGACCTTCCATCTTCCAACCGTCCTTGCATGCAATCTTCAACAAATTATCTTCAAGAATCTACTTGCTAGGTTCTGATACCAACTAATGCAGAGATAGGGATGACATCAACCACCTTGTATCATGATTTCTCACTTTGATCTCCAATGGTCTTCAAAACGCAAAATGTCTCTTTAAGGAACCTTGTCATCCTATGGCTCAAATGTACCCTCAATGTTTCCAATCTTTCCCAAGAAACCAAGAGGCATCTAAAAAGATTAATTTCTCCATACACACAAGGCTAACTCACTCTCAAAGCCTCAAGAACTTTTGTTTGTACATTCACCTCTCAAGCTTCCATACACCTAGTAGGTGTCCAAACCCTATTTTAGGAACTTAACTCACAACCAAAGTAAAAAATTCTCCAAAAAATCACACTTATAGGGACCCATTAACCTGGCACAAAACATACTTCAAACTCACCTTAGGTTTCTTCAGACCATCAATACTCAAATTGACTTTTTAGGTTGAAATGAGCTCTAATTAGCCCTATTTTCCAAAGGACCTTGTCTCTAAACTTATCAAAAACTCCCAAAACCACAAAATAGTCTTATAACTTCCTTGAAAACATATGATTAATCAGCTTTCAAGGCACCATACGCATACTAAGGCTTATTTCTTCAAAACCCTCTCTTTTCATCATTCCAACTAGGGCTTATTGAAAGTCCTATGTCCAGACCACTCTCAAGCCTGAAACCACTTTAATCCTCCATTGTGTTACCTATACATGCTCAAAAAAATATTACATTATGCTTCCCTCTTGATTCATACACACTTCCTTCACAAAACCACTCTTTTTCACTTGTTTTCACCCTTTTCCAGCTAGGGTTTCAACCTTCCTCACACATCTGACCACTTCTACTTACTCAGACCTTCTATAAATCACTAAATACTTCTAATAACACAAATTTCAAGGGATTCTCCCCAGTATTCTTCCCCAAGCATCATTTCATTCTTTCTAGCCTTGATTCTAAGGCCTAAAACTCAATTTTTACCACAGGGTTGTGTGGAGTTCTCTCTCAAAGATTTCTCAACCTAAATCAAACCTTCCTAGAACTAATTATAAACTAACAAGGCCCATTCCACCCAAGTACAGTAGCTACAGAAGGTGGAATGGCCTGTTCATTACATTTTAACCTTCAAAACACTAATTCCCTGTTTTTGACCAGTTTCAAGGAATCGGTCCTTAGATTGCTCTAAATTCACTAAAAATCATCAAAAATGATTTTTTGATGAGGCAAACACCTTATTAAAACATGTTCAAACCATTAAGAAGCCAAACCTTGCTGTATGGAACCATACATAGGCAAAAAATGAATAAAAACTCAAAAAATTGACTGAAATATGTATTTTTTGATTGAATTCTTATCCCCAAAAAACTCTTCAAAAAACTTCCTCAAGCCTTTAAGAGGCCATTTATACATATTCCAATCCAAAACTACCCATGAAACGCCTAAAACTAACCATAGAACTACCTAGATCCTTCACATTCTTCAATTTTGCATTCTTTTGACAATTTGTTGACAACAATTACATCATTATGTAACTTTTTGCATTTTAACCCAAATGACACTAAAAACCCAATTACATAAATGATGGTCTTAAAATACCTTATTTAACATAAAATGACTCAAACTACCCCTAATTCCTAGTCCCTCCCATAACCAACCTTCAAATGATGATTTTTTGCAAATACATGTTTTAGGTGCTCTTGCACCAGGAAATTACATTATATTTAATTCCCTTTTCCAGCACTAATTTGGGCACCCAAGATGGGGAATATTCTATGCATTGGAATGAAATGCTCCATACAACTTGGCAAGTTTTGGCTAAAATCTTGCATCAAATAAAGCCAAAAACACCCCATTTGGACCCATAAAAATAAATTTAAAATACTTATTAATTTGTCCCTTAAAAATGATTTAATAATTTTATTTTGAAGATCCAATTTACCAGATTCATCTACAGGTCCTGACTTGCTATTTTGAAAACCAAGTTTACTAAAATTAGTAAATGCTAATTTTTTAGAAAAGGGGACATGATACTAGATCTTTTGGGGAGGCTCTTTCTTTAGAGGAAAGAGAGTTAGTTTTAGAACATGTAGGAGATGGTGGATTTGGATAGTTGTGATACCTAGGATCTTGTTAGTTTTCCCAAAGGAAGGGAGGCCATTGGTTGCAATTAGGTATTTAAAAATAAATTTGGTGCAAACGATTGATTAGAGTGGTACAAGGCTATATTAGTGGCTAAGGGCTACTCCTAGAGAGAGGAAGTTTATTTTGGTGAAATTTTCTCTCCTATTGCTAAATTAAATTTTATTATATTCCTATTATCAATTACTGTTTCTTGTGATTTTGAGATAGAGAAAATGGATCTTAAAACTACTTTATTTCATGGGGATCTTGAGAAGGAAATTTATAAGTGACAACATAAAAAATTTGTTGTGAAAGGAAAAGAATAATTAGTTTGCAAGTTGAAGAGATCTTTGTATGGTTTGAAACACTCACCCAAGATGTGGTACCATAAGTTTGATTCTTTTGCATTGAATTTGAGTTTTTTAGGAGCAAGTAGGCTCATTGTGTTTATATTAAGGTTGTTGATGATTAGATTCTAAAATATAAACATAAAAGTTTCTATTTAACACAAGTGCATTATAACCTGGTAATTACTAAAAGATAATGTGAGCATATTTTATGAACTTTTACATAACATGCTCACATTTTCTTCATTTTTTTATTTGGATACTTTTTTATCTCTCAATTCAATGAACTCGCCAATATGTTCTAGCTAGATTCATTTTTACCAAACTAGAGTTATGCCATAAATTTTCCAATTGGATTTTCTCACTAAATATGTGTGTAGCATCACTTTACTAATTTACTTTAAAAAATATTTAAAAACTTTATGTTCTCACAACTCCTACTCACACAAATAACATTTTTTTAAAATTCTAAAAATATCCTTTTGTAGATCTATAATATACTTTAATTTTTTTTTAATATTTTAATTATTGTGTATATTTATTTATTTTTTAACTAAAAATAGATCGTTAGCACAAATATATAAGATTTATTGTCTTCTCAATAAAAAATATTAAATTTAATTATTTTATTTTTTAAATATGATGTGCTAAATAATAGATTTTATGTCAAGACAATGTAATTTTTTAAAATTTTGAATAAATTGTTAAGACAAAAAAGTGTGTCAAATCGAAACATTTATGTCTTAAGTACATGCAACTTTCAAGATTTGTTATAAAAGTATAATTTACCAAAATGGGAAAAATAATCTATGCACTAAAGTTTAAATATAAAGTAAATTGAAGGAAAAGAAGAGACATCCTACTTAACCTTATTTTTTATCATTTTCCTAGCAAATAAATTGTGGTGTCAATTTTATAAAAAATAGTAAAAAAATTATTTAAAAAATATAGACATAAAATACACTAAAAACTACATTTCATTAGTTTACATCATTTTAAAATCTTAAAGAATATTTAATCTTTTGAGCTACAACTTATTAGTGAGACTTTTAGTTTGATAAATATCACCTAGCCTCCTCTAGAACTTGTATGTGGTAGATTCCTCAAGAAAAATAAGAGGACAAAATTTACAAGACAACCATATGGTTCCTCATGTCTTATTCAAATTCAACTGATTTCATTGGATGCTCTAGATGGATTATTTTCATTGGAAACTACCAAGGTCATTGATCTCTTTCTTCTAAGAGATCTTTCATCTTTAACTTCCACCTCATACCAATATCTATTGAACTTCTCAATATCTAGATAGAAGGTAGAAACCATAGTATACAATATTATTTAGAAATCTACAAAATACATAATGCAAAAGCTCCCACCACAGCCAAAACATCTTCAACAAAAAATATCGCTGTCTCAAAAAACTATTAGATCTAATACCAAATATTATAAATTTAGTTGAAGCTACTATAATATTAACTTAAACAAAATGTATGCAAATATGAAAATGATATCCAAGATTATCCACTTAGATGATTATGTGATTATCACATTCACAATAATAGAATGAAAACATCAATACCAAAAGTGGCAACATATTTATATGGAGAACCCCTTGTAGAAACAAATCCACACTAGAAGAGATCCAATGCTTGTTTTAATCCTTCAAACAACAGTACACATCAACACAACATCACTCTTTGACAGTATTCTGGTAGCACTTCATTACTTCATCAACTTGCAAGATATGAAATAAAAATACTAACACAATACCCCAATTTATAGTACAGATAGGATGAGAAAACCACCGTGGTTTCCCAAAATAAGGGTCAAATCCACTTGCAAAGCCATATACCCCACCTACTAAGAATCTTGTAAACATAGTAAAAATTATTAAATGATCGCATGGCTCTCACATGGGTGCCTTACTCGTGCAACCAATCAAATTTGGTCAATATTAAGTGCTCCATTACTCTATGACAACTCCAATGACTAACATGCAGGTAAAACCACAAACTTGTGTCACACTTTATAAAAGAAATGACCAACACAAATAAAAAATTTCAACTTTGACCACATAAAAGTGGTTTTTATGTTCCTAAATTCAAAATGACGTCATCTAATAAAATGTAAAACTCTTATTGAAATTTATACTTGTGTTTAAAAAAAATGAAAAATTGGTTTGATATATTTTTCGTAAATTTAAGAGCAGAATTTGAACTGTTGAAAAATTCAATAAAAAGTTCAAGGTTGATGGAAAAAATGAGAAAACATTTTCCCCTAATATTTTCCCCTCAAATATCTAACTTCAATATCTAGTGCATGGAAAAAAAAATGATGAATATTTTTTTGTAATAACATCATAAAGTGAAACTTTACTAGAATGCCATAGTCTTCATGGGACATCAACTTTTGTCTAATTGTTTTTATCATTTAGAAAAAATAAATTATACCCTTTTGAAGAGGATTCTCTTCTCTAGTGCACCATATATATATATATATATATATTTTAAATGAATATGTTTTAATATATATTTTTAAATTTTTAATTAGCCTCATGTTTGATTATAAAAATCTACTTACAATAATTTTTTTAAATCATAATAAAACTAATCAAAATATCAAAAGGAAAAATTAGATTCTAGACTCTAAGGTCTACAAAAGGGTATTTTTATAATTTCATGAGATTACCCATAGTTAGAGAAATTTCGATTTGAAGTTGAATCTTTTCTGAATTTTCCCCAAAAGAGGGGTTAAGTTGCCACATAGGCAACCACATAAATAATCTCGGTCAAAAGGGTTTCAATTGAAACACTTTCAACCAAAATAGTTTTGCCCAAAACATTACATGTAAATTGAGGCGCATTTCAAATTTTCAAAGGGAAAATTTTGTTTTTATAGTTTTAGGAAAAAGTGTTCCACCCAAAACAATATGTGCCACATATAAGCAGCATGGTTTTGGTCAAAATTATTTCACTCGAAACTATTTTGCTCAAAATTATTTAGTTGGTTGAAAGTGTGACATAGGTTTGTGCTTTTTCCCATGCACAACATGCAAACCTAGGTGCCCAACTTTGGATAAAATGCAAATGACATATGTCAACATGCATAGATATGCAAGTCTGGGTGATCCCCACAAAAAGTGGCCTAGGTGGAATATTCTCCTGATATGCTCTATAACCATCATCAAACATGTGTCCACCTCTATGAATGTGATTACAATTTATCATAGATAAATAAACATTAAATATTTTTACCACACATGATCCTAAACATTCAAGTACCCAGTCCAAGTATCGTGGAGACACATGATTATGACTTAGGATTATAAGGTTAATATCACCTATCCTAACATATTGAGAGGAGTCTGAACTATTATCATCAATTGAAAATGAAACAATTTTATTTTACCAAAATCTACCTAACATTATTTTACAAGAATAATGATTAAAAATAGTCAAGCTTACCTCAATTAAAGTTGTATGACCTCTCCCATTGACATGTCCTAATATTGAAGGCCCAACATCCATATATTCCCCATCTAATATGAATATTAAGATTAATATTTGTATAAGATTTGATTGTTGCTACTTAGTATTAAATATAAACACTGATGTATGCATCCCAAAGATAATATAAAACAATTAAATCTAGATTCTTGCATAAGACAACTTACTTCACTTGAAGAATGAAAATAATTACATCATGATGAAGCCTGCAAATAAATCAACCCACTGCTCTGAGAAATCGTTAATACCCACTTCAAGTTAATAAACCTTAGGCCGATAAAAGGAAGATATCAGGCCTAATTTCTTTTTCCTTGAGAGGACTCACAACTTTTCTAATCTTCCAGGAAAATGAATACAGATTTAGGGCATGAGACATAAAAGACGCTACTAAGACACTAAAATGTTTAAGTAATCTCGATAGAGAGTACAAAGAAGAGTGAACCGTATTACTTGTTTGCTATCATAACTGGATTGTTACGATCAACCTACAAATCCTCAACAACATCGAGTAATCTCATTAGGTTTCAATCATAATCGTTCACTCTTAATGGAAGGATGGAGCTCTCTATGTCATCCCCTGGAAACCACATGACACTACCATCTCTAACTGCAGAGATTTGTACCCTTTCTTCTAAAAATCATCTTGTCATGTTAATACTTAACACAAATTTTCCCTGCTACTTCTTTGCACCCCTCTCTATCCCCTTTCCCCCCTTCTCCTCCTTTCAAATAAGAGTTTTTCCTCTAAATTATACAACGACCTGCTATCTTGGAGAATAACATGGAAGCTTGTAACCTCCGTTCTTGTAACAGTTACTAAATTATCAAATCAAAAAAAGGGAAATTAATAATCTTTATTTACTCATTGAAATATCATTTTTTTATACAATATCCATCTTTTCCATTAGTCGAATAATTTTTTTTTTTCAAAAGGATTTTTTTAACTGTTATGAAAAATAGAATAATATCATAATAATATGATCGGTTTACTTTTTAAATGCTAATTTCTAAATTGATAATAATTTTTAAAAAGGAGGGTTGTGACATCCTTCCCCCCTTAAACTGTGCATCGTCCTAATGCACATAAGTTTCAAATGTAAGCATCGAATATTGACCAATATAATTCAATGTAAGTTAGCTTATTACTAAACCAAATATAAGGCTTAACAAGATTTCATACCATAATTCATTGTACCTTATAATTTGATTGAATTAACTGAGACCTCTATGTTCACCTCGTACCTGAAAACTTATGATAATGTAATTCCTATATCCAACAATCTACAAACATTTCTATATCATATGGTCAGTAACCAAGGATATATAACTCATAAGAAATTCCAATTATTGGCTATGTCTGAAATCCATTAAGAAAAAATTAAATTTATCATTAGTATCTTCGCTATCGAATGAGACATGAAATCATTTCTTTCTAATAATCATCGGTAAGATATTCATTAATCCCTATTAATACTCAAGGTTCACAAGATACTTAGCCAACATATTGAAATAAAATTACTATTAAGTCAAAAGTTAAAGCTCAGAACCCACAAATCAAGACCAATGATTTTGCAATTCACTCATTTGTATAATAAGGTTATGTTTTAAATAAAGAGTCTCAAGGTATATACCTATTGATCTAATGATTGGTATGTTTTCTTTTCCAATATTCATATCCTTCTTGTCATGATCCTCATCTTTTATTTCCTGGAAACCCCTGACCCATAGTTTTCCTTTTTTTCCCTAATCAAATATCATGCTTCTCCTTCTAAGGTTAGGTCATTTGTAGGAGTAAAGTTTCATCCAAGATAATCACAATCTACGAGTTAAGTAAAATATCCAACTATCAAGAAAGAACTCATTTGATCATTTAGATAGAGTTCCTTATTAGGATCAAGATAGAAAGGAATTAACATTTCAATTCATGCATATTTAAACTCAAAACTTGTTAAACATTGTTTACAAGGAATGACATACATTCACCCTAATTTATTCTTATCTTATTTAGTTTCATTGTATTTCAATAACTTGAACTCGATATCAAATTCAATGTATTCCTTCATATATCACATTAAGTGCAATCCTCACAATTTATCTCCTTGTACAACTTATTAGAGATCTTCCATGAATGTAGAGAAGGATGGACTTACCAAGGTTCGTGGTATCAGTTAAATCATCATAATATGATCATCTCAGAATTCGAGACAATGCCATGTTGAATGAATATCTATTCCTTTAAAAGTATCATTTCCATTAATAAGATATAAGATGAGTTCAAATCTATGTCAAATCAAATACAAAATGATAATGTCAAGTTTGATGTCTTAACTTCTCGAAGTAATCCATAACATAAATGCTTCAAATAGTGCATATAAGATTGAAAGGAAATCTCAAGTTCAAAAGTTACGCTCATCAAGAGAATATATCATTGCACTAAACCTTTTTTAAATGTCCAATCAATTATATATTATACACAAGAATTTTCATTCATAAAAGCATTCGTTCACACTTAAGAGATAGATACATATCTCATACTATTACGATTCCATTTTGAGACCACATCAACTAACATCAAAATTCAAGCTATTGATTATTTTTGCATAAAATATTCACTACATATTTGTTCAATTGCATACTCAGGTACTTCTATCCATACAGATAGGAATTTGTCCATCCGAGACAGACATCCAACCATACCGGTTAGGCATCTGTCCTTATGAGACAAGAGTTCATCTATCCATCTATGATAGGCATCTATTCAGACAAAATAGGCATCCATCCATATAGGATAGGAACATGCTTTGGCCAGAGACTTAGACTCATCGGGACCATTCGGGTCCTGAGTCACTCTCTAAAGAGTACATTTCCCTATTGGAAGTGCACTGAGATCACTGTCTTTAGGAGTATATATAAAATTAATAAATAGCTTGAGTCTCACTTCAAAATTTGGCCTAAAGCCTTAGGGAGTCAAGCAGATCCATTCAAGATCACTTCTGAGTATTCAAGAACTATTTTTTTCAAGGCTACTTCCCTTCTTTTATTCCTTAAAATATGATGAATTTTATTTCAAAGGAAACAACGTTACAAAATTCAATATTCAACGTTTAAATTGGACTATATAAGAGATAGTTCATTATTCCTTTTCTTTTCTTCCACACATTTTGAATCTTTCCCATTCCTGTAACATCAGATTCAATATTTTTATACTACAATAATTAAAATTTAGTTGCAACATGAGCATTGGTAGTAGGTCATCGGGCCTAGTGTCTGAACCAAATGCTCTAATACCACATGTAGAGGATTTGATTGTTGTTGCTTAGTATTAAATATAAACATTGATGTATGCATCCCAAAGATAATACAAAACAATTAAATATAGATTCTCACATAAGACAACTTACTTGAAACTTGATGAATGACAAGAATTATATCATGATATTGCCTCTAAATAAATCAACCCATTGCTCTGAGAAATCATTAATATCCACTTCAATTTAATAAACCTTAGGCCGATAAAAGGAAGATATTAGACCTAATTTATTTTTTCTTGAGAGGACTCACAACTTTTCTAATCTTCCAGACAAATGAATACAAATTTAGGGCATGAGACATAAAAAATGCTACTAAGACAATAATTTTTTAAGTAATCCTGATAGAGAGTAGAAAGAAGAGTGAACTTTATTAGCTGTTTGTTATCATAACTGGATTGTTACAATCAACCTGCAAATCCTCAATTTAATGTCAAGTAATCTCCTCAAGTTTCAATCACAATCATTCACTATTAATGGAACACTAGAGCTCTCTATGTTGTCCCCTAGAAACCACATGATGCTACCATCTCTAAATTTAGAGATTTGTACCCTTTCTTTTGAAAATCATCTTGTCGTGTTGATACTTACACAATTTATCCTTGCTACTTCTTTGTGAAACCCTATCTGTCCCCTCCCTCCCCCTTCTCCTCCTTTCAAATAAGATTTTTTCCTCCAAATTATACAACCACTTTCTATCTTGGAGAATAACATGGAAGGTTGTAACCTTCGTTCTTGTAACAGTTACTAAATTATCAAATCAAAAAAAGGAAATTAATAATATTTATTTACTTATTGAAATTTCTTTTTTTTATATACAATATCTATTTTCTCCATTAAATGAATAATTGTTCTTTTTTAAAACTATTCTAAGAAATAGAATAATGTCATAATAATATTATTGGTTTACTTGTTAAATGCTAATTTTTGAATTGATTATAATTTTTAAAAAGGAGGGTTGTGACAATATTCATATTTAAGGTAAAAATATTTACATGTACTATAATTAATTTTTTTTTACTAATTACATATCTCTAGACTTGAATGGTCATGTAATCTAAAGGGCTAATAGACGTAGGTGAACAGTCTGACCCTAAAATTTTATTACAATCAATTTATATTAATTTGTTTTATCATAGATAAATATAGTTAAGCTTACATTTCAAAAGGAAATATAATAAATTTCATTTAAAATTATTCAAATTTACTTGTTTATCAATGCAGAATATTATATTGAATAGGTCATTTATGAATAATGTCATTTCATCCAATATAGATACGTAATATTGTTGGTTGTGTGAATCTCGAGCATCCTCAAACCCATAATCACAAAGACCCATATTTTAGAAAATGTCAAGACCTAGAGTCTTACCCTGATCACCCTATCTTGACGACCTAGTGTGCTATAACAAGTTCTATATGAGGGAGATGATGGAATCTAAAGTCTCCACCTCAACACTCTACCACAATGGAAGTGATTGTGACATGATCAATGTTTGGCATATCAAGGGGTCTTCATGCTAGGTCTTGGGAACTCTATTCCCCCTCTTTATCCTATTTTGAGCCCCCAGCTCTACCCTGGGACTCACATATGTCAAAGTAGTTTGGGATGTCATTGAGGAAAAACTTTCAATAAAGTTTCCTGAGAAAATATTGAGGGACCTCATTGTTGTTGCATGTAGTATGGTAAAAACTATCCACCACCTATCCCAAAAAATTTCTCTTATTCCTTGGTGTTGGCACCAATGTATAAAAAACCTATTGCTGCAACTACCATGTAGTTGTTTGTTAGTTCATGGATGAATGAACCATGTGCACAAATTAAATTTCAATATTTTATTTTCTTTTACTTGGTAGGATAATTTTGTGGCATAAAGTTGTTGTGCTTCATCCCTCTTGTTTGACCACATGTTAATTTGGCCACTCATAGAATCGATGTGACAAATGTAGATTCCAATGAAGTGGTGGGGTTTTCTTACATCTCATGAGAATGCCAAGGAATTGTTAGAGGAGTTTGCTGATGTTTTTCTTCAGCAAGGTTTTTAGGAATTGGTGAATTACTATTTTCATGAATTGATGGGAGATTTTCAATTCCTAAAAATCAAATAAAATTAAATAAAAAATTCCTAAATATCTATTTAATTCAATTTTTATACTAAAAACTAATAAAACCTACCTCTTGAATGTCATAGTAGTATTTTTGACAACTTGATTGAATCTAAAATATGTGTACACTTTTCCTTGCTCATGTTTTGTTGCACATGTACGAGGTTGAGTTAAAATGAGCTCAACCTCTATGTAATTTTCATTATATGTTATAAATAATGTGAGTGCATTATGGCTTGGTAGTGACTAGCCTATAACACAATTGCATTATAACACAATCGTGTTATTTCCTAGATGGACCAAAAAGTGGTTGTGGTTATTTTTGTAAGGAAAATTAGATGCGGAAAACAATTCTCCTAACGTCAATACCTCAGGAAAGAATGCAGATACACTTTAAAATTTACAATTACAGTCAAGTTAAGATGCACTAAGAAACAGAAATAGAGTATTAGACAAACACACATGAACACTAGATATACGTGGGAAAACCCTTACGGGAGAAAAACCCACCACACCAAGAGAAATCACTTTGTATTACAGTAATGGAAATTACATAAAATTCTAGACTTATCTTTCTGGTGTCATTATACAACAGCATTCATCATGAACATTCTTCGAACAGAAAACATCCAAGTTATAACCTTTTCAGATTTTAAATCCTTTACTGATACAGTTTTTAATTCTTCACACTTCACTGTTGATCGAACTACTATCCAACCCCCAAGCATCTGCAACTTCCAACTATATCCATGGTGTTCCTTGACTGTCGAGCTTTCTCACATAACTATCGCAACGAACCAACTGCTAACGATTCACTTTCGGCTTCCTCTATTCATCCACAAGATTCCACGTATGACAGTCAGACGGTCAACATAATTCATAATGCACTGGCATCTCAGTGAGATACTAACAGTGTCTCGCCAATGCCACATATACTTCATATCGATGTCGCCAAGAGCCTCTGTAGTCGCCAAGATGTTATATCGAGCTCCAAGAGATACACCGAGTCATCACATAGTTGCCCTGACCTATCGCTTTCGCTAGAAGGTCATAGCAAGACACCAAAGGTTATACCGAAGTCCCCATACCTACCGAGCACCAAGGAGAAGTCAGCAAGACTCACACCTATCGCTAAGAGTTCATACCGATCTCCATATGTTACTCTGATGACCAATTGTCGCAAAGAGCTACCTCGATAGCCATCGGCTATCGGCAAGACATTCGCCATCGCTAAGAGGTTTCTCCGATAGCTTTAAGTTACCCCGAGGATTCTTCAACATCGGCAAGACTCATCGAAGTCGCTGGGACTTCTTATCAAAACTATCGTGTTCCACCGATGACCATCATTCACCAAGAGCTACATCAAAGACTAACACTTGAGCCTTTGTCGCTGAGACATATCCACATCGGTAGGACATCTTACCGATGACATTTCCTTTGGCCAAGTCTCCCCGATGAATACAAAACAAACACTGTCGGCATAACATCTGCTTTCACGATGACTTCTTACCGAGTCAATATGGGTTACCCCGAGGACCTCAATACATACGCTGTCGGCGAGAGATTAACACTACGCTGAGACAACTTAGCGAAAACCTTTAGCTTCACCAAAGACCATAGCCACCAAGAGTCTCCCCGATGCACGATTGAATGGCCTTTTGGCTAGAGGTCTCCCGAGCGCTATAAGGTCATAACGAATACATCATGCTACAGCGATAGACTCCACAGTGTAACCTTTCGGCAAGACAATGGCAAGGTCATAGCGACCTGTTCAAAACTGAATAAAACAAACCTGCTAGTTGGCTAGACAAATAGAATATCACACCAATTTGACTCTAATGGAGGTTTCAGCCTGTAATGTTTGAGGCACATATTTCCAACAATCTCCCACTTGACGAAGATCATACAGGCACCTCCAGAGCATAAATAATACTTACTAAAAATCATGGGCACTAAGGCCCATTGAACTGGCACACCACCTGAACTTGTTTGTGCTCACCGACTTCGTCAATGCATCTGCAACATTCTCCAGAGTATCAACCTTTTCCAAATTGACCTTTCCATCCTCAACCATATCTCATACAAAGTGGTACTGTACATCAATATGTTTCATCCTGGCATGGAAAGTTGGATTCTTTGCCAGACAAATGGCACTCTGACTATCACATAAGATTGTTATTTCCCGTGCATCAAAACCAATATTAGAACACAAATGTTTCAACCATACAACTTCTTTACAAGCATGAGTAGCTACCATGTATTAAGCCTCTGTAGTGGACAAAGCGACTACAGCCTGCCGCTTGCTCATCCAACTCACTACACCACCATTCAACATGAAAACGTATCCACTGGTGGATATCCTACTGTCAATGTCCCCTGCCCAATCAGAATCTATATATCCACGAACGCTGAGAGTCCTTTGTGATTCAATCGAATTACCATGGTAACACAATGCAAAATCTGAAGTTCCCTTCAAATATCTAAATACTCTCTTCACAGCATCCCAATGTATTTTACCTAGATTTTCCATAAATCAACTAAGTACTCCCATTGCTTGGGCAATGTCTGGCCTTGTACAGACCATTGCATACATGAGACTGCCTACTGCACTAGCATAAGGTACACTAGTCATGTCCTCCATCTCAGTAGGATATTTTGGACAGTCTTCAATAAATAGCTTTGTTCCCTACATGACTAGAACAACTAACTACTTGCAATCATTCATACAAAATCTCTCTAAAATAGTCCTTATATACTTACTCTAACTGAGCCAAAGCTTTCTATTCTTCCTGTCCCTGGATATCTCCATCCCCAGAATATACCTTGCTGCACCAAGATCCTTCATTTCGAACTTAGCAGACAACTGAGACTTAAGATCAGAAATCATTAGCTTGGTATTTCCTATGAGTAACATATCATCAACATAAAGAGCAATAACAAGCACTTGATCACTTTCAACTTTATAGTATACACAATGATCTGATTTTGATCTCTCAAAGCCTAAAGATAATACATAAGTATCAAATTTCTGGTACCACATTCTAGGTGACTGCTTTAACCCATACTGAGACTTCTTTAATTTTCATACCAATTTTTCTTTACCTTTCTCAACAAAGTGCTCAGGCTGGGACATATAGATTTCTTCTTCAAGATCACCATGAAGAAATGTTGTCTTCACATCCATCTGTTCAAGCTCTAAGTCATAAGCTACTGCAAGTGACAATAGAAATCTAATGGACGTCAACTTTGCTACAGGAGAAAAGATTTCCCCATAGTCAATTCCCTCTACCTGGGAATAACCCTTTGCAACCAGTCTTGCCTTGTATTTTCTACACTGCCGTCCAGACCAATCTTTTTCTTAAATACCCATTTGTATCCCACGGGTTTTCTACCTTTAGGAAAGGGCACCAGACTCCAGGTTTCATTTTTATCTAATGACGCCATTTCTTCCTCCATGGCTTCCAACCAAGAATCTGAATCAGACATTTTAATTGCCTCATTTACAGTCCTAGGCTCATCAGTGCTAGAAATTAAAGCATAGGCACAAGTAGAATCAATTAATGAGAACCCATACCTATCTAGTTGTTTCCTTTCTCGGGTTGACCTCCTCACTGGCTGAGGCTAAGGTTCTTCTTCTTCAGAACTTTCAGAACTGCTTGAGCTCTCCTCAGTTTCAAATACATTTTGAATCTTCAATTCCTCTTTCTCTGGCGTAGGAGGAATTGCTGCTACATCCTTACTATTTTCTGACTTTGTCTCTGACTGCAGATCCAAGGTGGAAGGTTTCAGCTCACGAAAGATTACACTCCTGCTATATACAACCTTCTATGTAACAGGATTCCAAAGCTTGTATCCTTTAATGTTAGCACTATAGCCAATAAAAATACACTTGACAACCTTGTTCTCCAACTTAGATCTTTTTACATCCGGCACATGTGCATATGCCTCATAGCCAAAGACTCGAATATGTCTAAGAGAGGGCTTCTTACCATACCACACTTCCAAAAGTGTCTTATCAACAAGAGCAGAGTTTGGAGACCGATTGACCAAGTAACATGCAGTAGTAGTAGCTTCAGCCCAAAACTTCTCCTCCAAACTAGCACTACTAAGCATACTTCGTGCTCTCTCCATCACTGTCCTATTGAACCTTTCTGCAACTCCATTCTGCTGTGGAGTATAAGGTGTAGTCTTGTGTCTTTTGATTCCATGATCTTTACAGTATCTTTCAAATTCATCAGAACATAATTCACCGCCATTATCAGTCCTTAAGCATTTTATTGTTTTACCAGTCTAATTTTCAACAAGATTTTTAAACTCCTTAAATCGACTGAACACTTCTGATTTACTTTTCAAAAAATATATAAATGTTCTTCTTGAATAATCATCAATGAACGACACATAGTATCTTGATTTAGACAAAGAAGGAACATCTATTGGACCAAACACATCCGAATGAATATAGTCTAACAAACTAGAAGATTTATGAGGATTGTCATAAAATGAAACACAATGCTACTTTCCATATATACAGTGTTCACAGAATTCAAATTCCAGATTACAATCTTCAAGCCCCTCAACAAGATTTTTGTTCTTCAAGGTTTTTAAACCTTTTTCTCCTGTGGCCTAACCTATGATGCCAAAGCATAGTCTTATCTACAGGAAGTTTTACTTTAGTAGAGTTTACATAATTAGGGATAGATCCCTCTTTACCTTCATGAGCAACTTTCAGTGACTTCGAAGAGACACTGTTACATTGAACAGCTTGTGCATCCAGCTTGTACAGGGTACCAATTCGAGCACCTCCAGCCAGCACCATTGAACCTCTAGTCATCTTACAGCCACTTCCTGAGAACAAGACTTGTACTCCGATATCATTAAGCGTACTGACAGAAAGAAGATTTTGAGCCAGACCTGGTATGTGCATCACATCATTGATCCCCTTTATTCTGCCATCAAGGAATTGGATTTTGACTCTTCCACGACCAACAATTTCCAAAGTTGAATCACTCGCCAAGTACACCTTTCCACCATTGTATTCTTCATACTTTGTGAACCATTCTCTGTGAGATGTCATGTGGAAAGATGCTCCAGAATCATTCAGCCAGACATCATCTGATGCTTGAGTAGACAAGGCTGCAATGAAGGCGTCACCATCACTATGAGAAGAACCATTATCGGAAGAGCCCTTCTTCTTCTTTTTCTCCTCTTTACAATCCTTTCGGACATGACCAAGTTGCCCACAGTTCCAGTATTTCACCTTGGAATTCTTGCCAAGAGATTTTGATCTCCCTTCTAATTTTGATTTGGACTTCTTGTCCTTCTTCTTGCCTTTCTCCTTTGACCTTCCTCTGATAGCAAGATCCTTTTTAGCCATCTCAGAAGATTTTCTTCTCATCTCTTCTGACAGCAAAGAACCAACAACATCTTCCATCTTGAAACTGGATGTTGTACTCCCAATAGCCATCACCAGATGATCCCAAAAGTCTGGCAAAGAACATAACAGAAGCATACAACGATCTTCTTCTTCAATCTTTACACCAACAGATGTTAATTGTGCGAGCAACATGTTAAATGCATTCAAATGATCAGCTACAAACCCTCCTTCCTACATTCTCAAAGAGTAGAGCTTCTTTCTCAAGAATAGCTTATTCACCAAGGATTTCCCCTGATAAATGGATGCCAGTATTTTCCACAAGAGAGAGGCAGTCTTCTCTTCATGCACATTGAGAAGAACTGAGTCTGCCAAATAGAGCCTTATCAGCCCCTTAGCTTTTCTATCTGCAAGGTCCCATTCTTCTTGCTTCATGCTTGTAGGTTTAGTTCCAGACACAGCAAGCCAAAGATCTCGATCTACTAAGAGATCCTCCATCTTGAGTTTCCACAATTCAAAGTTACTGCCATTGAATTTCTCTATTTCAATCTTCCCAGATGTACTAGCCATCTTAACTTGTAATTGGAAATAACAATCTCTACAAGATTCCCACTGAAATAGTATTGACACAAAAAACCCAATGTACCCCCAAGGATAACACAACTGGCCAGGCTCTAATACCACTTGTAAGGAAAATTAGATGCAGAAAACAATTCTCCTAATGTCAATACCTCAGGAAAGAATGTAGATACACTTTAAAATTTACAATTATAGTCAAGTTAAGATGCACTAAGAAACAGATTACAGAAACAAAGTATTAGAAAAACACACATGAACACCAGATATACGTGGGAAAACCCTTACGGGAGAAAAACCCACCACACCAAGAGAAATCACTTTGTATTACAGTAATCGAAATTACATACAATTCCAGACTTATCTTTCTGGTGTCATTATACAGCGACATTCATCATGAACATTCTTCAAACAGAAAACATCCAAGTTATAACCTTTTCAGATTTTAAATCCTTTACTGATACAGTTTTTAATTCTTCACACTTCACTATTGATCGAACTACTATCCAACCCCCAAGTGTCTGCAACTTCCAACTATATCCATGGTGTTCCCTGACTGTTGAGCTTTCTCACAAAATTGTCGCAATGAACCAACTGCTAATGGTTCACTTTCGGCTTCCTCTATTCGTCCACGAGATTCCACGTATGACAGTCAGACGGTCAACATAATTCGTAATGCACTGGCATCTCGGTGAGACACTAACAGTGTCTTTCCGATGCCACATATACTTTATATCATTGTCGCCAAGAGCCTCTGTAGTCGCCAAGATGTTATATCGAGCTCCAAGAGATACACTGAGTCATCACGTAGTTGCCCTGACCTATCGCTTTCGCTAGAAGGTCATAGCGAGACATCAAAGGTTATACCGAAGTCCCCATACCTACCAAGCACCAAGGAGAAGTTAGCAAGATTCACACCTATCACCAAGAGTTCATACCAATCTCCATTTGTTACTCCGATGACCAACTGTCGCCAAGAGCTACCCCGATAGCCATCGGCTATCGGCAAGACATTCGCCATCGCTAAGAGGTTTCTCTGGTAGCTTTAAGTTACCCCAAAGATTCTTCAACATTGGCAAGACTCATCGAAGTCACTGGGACTTCTTATCGAAACTACCGTGTTCCACCGATGACCATCATTCGCCAAGAGCTACACCGAAGACTAACACTTGATCCTTTGTCACTGAGACATATCCACATCAGTAGGACATCTTACCGATGACATTTCCTTCGGCCAAGTCTCCCCAATGAATACAAAACAAATGGCATAACATCTTCTTTCACGGTGACTTCTTACCAAGTCAGTATGGGTTACCCCGAGGACCTTAATACATACGTTGTCGGCGAGAGATTAACACTTCGCTAAGACGACTTAGCGAAAACCTTTAGCTTCATCGAAGACCACAGTCGCCAAGAGTCTCCCTAATGAACAATTGAATGGCCTTTCGGCCAGAGGTCTCCCAAGCGCTATAAGGTCATAACGAATACATCATGCTACAACGATAGACTCCATAGTGTAACCTTTCGGCAAGACAATGGCAAGGTCACAGTGACCTGTTAGTCGGCCAGACAAATAGAATATCACACCGACTTGACTCTAATGGAGGTTTCAGCCTGTAATGTTTGAGGCACATATTTCCAACAATTTTTCCCCCCATATTTTTGCACATTCCCTATGCGTGCTTTATTATTTACAATCATAACCTTTTCTACCTTCATGCATGGGTAACTTGTTTTGCACACCCTTTTTAGTTCCAATTAATATCTTGCTAATGATTTTATGATTTTTGTTCTCCTTCATGCACTACATTGTTCGACACACAATTTCCATGGACTTGTCATCCCTCTCCCTTAAATATACCAAATTTCTAGTCCATGATTGATTATATATGATAGTTTCTAGATTTGACCATGTAAACAATTTTTTCAATGACATTTTAGATCATACTCTCAAGGATGATCCATCGTCAAGATGAATTGAATAGAAAATTCATTCTGATGATGGATCATGGAGTATGATCTGAAATGTTGATGAACAAAATTTTTTACATGTACAAATAAATAAACTATCATAGCCAATCCCTCTCCCTTGTTAGCATTATGGGGGTATAATACTATCAGTGCTAATCCTTCCTCAGTTTCAATTATGAGTGATATATGTATCACTGTTTTGTTCAAATATACTAGGCATATGTAGCGGCTAGTTACCCATGAATTATAGTGAGATGGAAAATATACCATATAGACACTCTTGCATTCCTTTTTTATGGAGGAAACCTTCCATCCTTAATTGGTTGATTTTTTCAAATTTTTGGCACCTACATTTTCAACTTGCAATTTACTTTGCAATGGTTGAGTAGTGTCTTTGGGGACACTTACGTAGATTGATGTTCCATTTATATCTTCATATATCAAATTTGTTCCAAAATTATCTATCTAATCATTTTTTGAGTAGTTTCATTGGTGTTACTCATGTAGATTTTTTCTTCTTGATCCAAATCATCATCCTAAATTTAGAGGAGGATCTTTAGTTTAAGCACTATAGCAATCATATTTTGATAATTTTTTGTAGCTTCTTCATGCTTCAATGGTGTTCTCCATATTTATCTTCACGTTCCTACTCATTTTGGAATATTTTTTTGGAGGATTCTTAGTCCTTCATATTTTTTCTCTCATATTTGAGGGAATATCTATTGTATCTATGATGAAAGTTGTCCTTGGGGGTCATCTCAAGTCTTCTTTCACTTAATCATGTGTTTCTCTCTTTTGGAGAGGATTTTTTCTGCAAGGTTTTCTCTTTTTCTTTAATATTGAGAGATCATTTTTCATTTGTACATGGGTATCCCATCAGGCCTAGTTGTCTAGACCCATTTCTTTTCTATGCATTCATCATTAACATAACTTTTAATTTCTCCCTAAGTTGCACTTAAGAGAAGGTGCTAGAGTAAAACAATATTTTTCTAATTAATTAGGTCTCTTTTCACACTAGCATACTTAATCTTACTTAGGTCATGTTTTTTTTTGTATCAAGTCATAAGATGAGGACACATGCCATGATCTAGCTTAATCCTCATCTAGGATTTCTTTATCCTTTATTAAGGGAAATTCATTATTATTGTGTTAATTCATTCAATGTGTACATTCATTCTGATTCATTTTTTGGATCAATAATCTATTTATCCTTCATAGTAATTTTATTTATTTTTCTCTCTTTCTATGATATATTTGCTATTGTAGTTGATCTTTGGGAGCTATAGTTTTGAGAATTTGACTCCAACTCCTTATGCTTGTAAGTTGAGAAAACATATGAAAGGAAGAAAACAATTGAATTGACTAAAAGTAAAAATGGTGTTAAGGCTAAAATTTTAGGGAATTTAGGTAATCTCAACTAGAGTTGAAGATTTATAGCTAGAATTAGAGTTATTCTTAGGGTGTAACCAAAAAAATCTCCATAAGGGTTGTAGATACATGAGTAGTAGTTGAGAAATATCTACCAAAATGTGGCATGACTATGTTGGATGTTGTGGATGTGTTGTTGATATGTGGTTGTCATTGATGTCAACACTATTAGCATTTAGTGTATTAGAGGTTGTATATGTTGAGGATATTGAGAAAATTGTGAAGGAAAGTGTTCTAGGTTCCTAGTGGAACTGTGCAAGTCATGAAGGCGTCTTGTTCTTTACGTTGACGTTCAGCTACTGTGGATTAAAGGGTTTTCTGCTGAGTGTATCTAGATCATCTACCAGAAGTTTCAGAGGTCCGCGTATAGATTTGGTCATGTTGTGGTCTGTTAGTGTTCCTGAGTGAAGTTTGTGTAATTCTAGAAATCTTAGTTGTTGTGGATGTTTCTCTGTTGTTTCTTGGTGCTCTTGGATGTTTCTAGATCATGCTCTATCTTTGTGGTACGCCCACATTGATCGGTGTGCTTGTGGTCAGAAATTTTTCCTACGTATGTTCAATTTTTCTTGTTCTTGGCTGACATGTTGGTGGTAGTGTGTTGTGGATCTTCGAGGAGGAATTAATTAAGTCATTTTGTGTTGGAGTTGTGAATTTGGTTCCCCACTATGTTGTGGCCGACCTTGGTGGATTCACATTGAAAATTTATTTGTAAATTTGGGCCGACATTGTAAATATGTTTTATTTTCCTAGCCGACTAAAATTGTTGATGAAATCTCATGTAGCGGATATGTAAGAGCAATTGTTTCATCGATGTAGTGTGTTGAGAAGGTGTTGGGTGTGATCTTATGTGTGTATATGCAAATATCATTCGATTGTAGAGCAGAGTGTGAAGAAGATCGAGTGAAGTGTGAAGTATTTTGTGAAGGATTTTTCTATGCTTAATTGGAACTGTAATCAGGCTTGTGCAAAAGCTATTTTCTCAATTCATACCCTCTGGATTTTAATCCTATTCTATATTGTTGGGTAGTGAGCCCCTTCTGTAATTGAGCAGTGAGCTTTAGGCAGTGTGCCTGAATGCATGTGCATTCCCCTTTATTGATTTCATTATACTTTTAACAGGGTATAATCTTGTGGACTAACATCCACCATGGTTTTTCCCCTAACGGGGTTTCCACATAAAAAACCTTGGTGTTCTTTGTCTCTTTGATGTGTTAATTGTTTGTGGTTAATTGCTTATTCATTAGATCCGAGATTAAGTTAAGTAAAGTTTGAAAATTTTATCATTTTGTGACAATTGGTTCACCCCCCCCTCTAAGTTATCTATCCTTGTTTTTCCAACAGGCTACTCATGTGAAACATTATTTTCTATACTACTTTGTTATTTAGGGGTAAAATGCATATTCAAGTAACCTTACTCCTTCACTATAATAATACATTCTATTAAATTCAAAGGGAAAAGATCCCAAGTGCACACATTGTTGTTTGGATGAAATTGTGTTTTATATTAGAAATTAATAGGTCATTTCTTAGTCATGAATCAAGTTTATTTCCTACAATTGTGTTGGTTAGTGATCTCTTTTTGCTTGATGGTTTCCTATTTTAAAATTTTTTAGTCTTTCTAGAAAAATACCCATTTTTTAATTTCTTACACAAAACACCCTAAATTTTCTAATTAATCATCCCCTATATTTGAATTCATTGTGTCATTTTACTACTTTGATTTTGGTTCTATTTGAGTGCTCCAATTTTAATCTAAAAATATTCATAGCCCTCATTATTATTGATATGAGAACTTTTATTATGGCTTGAGAATGCTTTTGATATTTCCTATAATTTTCATGGCTCCTACTTATCTTCTAGTTTTGTTTTATATTTTTGACTAGTCTTGAGATTGATTTTAGTGCTTACTTTGATGTGTATATTTCCTTAAATTATGGACCCAATTTGGTTAGGTTTAAATTCTCAACTCTCAAGTTTGTTTTCATCTCATTCAACCTTGGCATAGCATTATTTCCTCATATATTTTTTTCATCCAAACCCAAAAGGTGCAACTTATGCTTTGTTTATAAAGTTCTCATTTTTTTCTTAGTCTTTCTTGACATCTAAGATCCTCAAGAAATAAAATCCTCAATAGCCTTTAAGTCACCTTGTTCTTTGACTTAGTTTAATTTTATATTTTTTCTCCAAGGTAGGTTCTTTGTTTCATGTGTTTGGTGTCTCCAATAGTTTTGAGTATTTCAAATGTTTTGCGAGCCCAAAGATATCTTTTATTTTGAGATAAGTTTTCCCTAGGTCCACCAGTTAGAATGAGAGGCCATCTTGGATTTCAAAGGGATTGAGTGTTATCATGGCCAAATTTTTTAGTTTGGTATAGTTTTATTTTTATTTTCCCTTTCATGTCTAAAAATTTGAAAATACTTAAAGTTTGGGTAACTTAAAGGATTGAGTATTTTTTCCTCCTATGGACCCATGATGTTTTTTATGTAATATTTGATCAAACATTCACATCCATTAGCTTTTATAATTTTAATTTAGGGTCAACAAAGATGTCTAAGAGCTGTAACTCCTCATGGACATGAAAGTATTTTCAATAAATTTTGATGATTTTATCATTTCCACTGCTCAAAGTGAGAATTCCCTTTAAATCTAATTTGAGTAAGATCCACTAAAATAGAAATCCCCATTAAGCCCTAATTTCACCTTTTTCACGTCTTGATCTCTTATGGAGAAGCCATTGAAGTTTGATGTCTCCATAATACTCCATGAATCATTGGATTGATCTGGATTGACAATCACTAATATATGAAGAGTTTAAAATTTGCATCCTTACCAAATGACACATAGGTTTAAATGAGAATAAAATTGATGGTTAATCTCTAAGTAAAAATTATTTAGAATCAAATATAATAAAAATATCTTCAATTTTTTGTCACTATGAAATATAAATTATGAAATCAACTCTAAATTATAGCATTAAAATTCTACATTAGGTTTACATAATATAAAAATACCAAAATTGAAGTTTACATAGATATATCACAAAACCTTAAAAATAGAGGAAAAGAGTTATATAAACATATTTTGATATTTTCAACCAAATCAACTTAGATTTAGATATACACAAATTAAATATAATTAAAATTATGAGGATCAAGATGAACTAAAATTAAATATGAGCATGTAGTTATTTTGATAAATTTGCTAGTCTTGTTTAATATTACTATTGGCTAAAAGGATCTAACTTGGGGGAATGATATTAAATTGATCTTAGTATGATTCCTACTCAAATTTTATTGTATCCAAAGATTCAATAACAAGTTTGAAGATTAAAAAGTAAGAGGGAATTGAGAAATTAAATCTAATATTATTGGCCTAAACATTAATTTCACAATTGACATAATAATCTATGATGGTCATCAAAGTGTTTGTGGTGGGTTGATGAATACTTGTAGTAGTACATAAGCTTTGAAGGGTATGTTGCTAATTATAGAAGGTATATTTGAGGAATACCCATGGTAATTGTAGAATTTAATAAGGATGATCTCCCCTTGTTCTAAAGCAAAGTTGATCGAAATAAATTTCTTGTTGCAGAAAAATAATATATATATATATATTTAAGAAGGTTGTTGCACCAAATTTAATGGAAAAATATCCTACAAAGGTAGTGGTGCCTAATGATATGCCAAAACTAGGGTAAAGAATAAGGAAGATTTCAGCTTGGTCTAAGAGTCAATCCGAGGATTGTAAGCCTGTGAAAGGTGTTGCGACCGTATAACTAAGGGAGGAAAGTAGTGACTTGAGTGGGGATGAATGCAGCTAGAACACACAAAAATCACTTAAACGAAAATCTAGCTTAACTTTCCTTTTTTTTCTTACTGGCATAAATGCGACAAAAACTGTGATAGGAACTGTCACAGACTGTGAAATATCAACAACCTAATTATACTCAAAATATGATTAATATTTAAAGCATTCAAACGAACAAATTAATATTTAAAAGAATCACATCTCATGTTTCTTCAATTAATAACCATATCATAATTAGCTAAATAACAATCCACTCTAAATATAAAGGCATTACAAAAATTAACACACATTACAGAATTAAATTAACTAAAAGAAAATAAAATGCAGAAAGTAAAACATCACCAAGCTTCCCCAAGGAGTGGGCCCTTGCTCTTGGTTCACATGGTGGAAGAAATGAACAGAACTCTCTTACGTTAGGCGGATCATGCGAAATATTATTTTATTTATCAAAGGTTCGATACAAAGTCTATGCTACAAAAGTCTATCTATGCATTAGTTAATATATATATATATATATATATATGTTGAGTTTATAACAATAGTAATCAATACTTTGTTTTGGAATGTTGCTAAAAAAATAGGAAGCAATGGCTCACATAAAGCCTTAGGCACTCTCCACGAATGAAGAACAGTTCTATTATAATAGTGTGCAAAAAAATACGATACAAGAATATTTCTCCAATTAGCAATAACTAGAAAACATGTCCTTTATTATAAAATAATGCTTGTTGTTTTCTCCTCCAACAGCTAGAAAGCATAGCTATCATAATAAATTCGACTCCTTAAAATGAATCAACACGGATGAAGAATGTAGGTAAAAAGACCAACATAAATACTGCCTCAACCATCGTGATCCAACAAAAGCATGTGTCCTACCCGAAAAATAGGTGTGAATACATGCTACGAATGTGACACAAAGAAATAATAGAAAGAAGTTTTTCATTGGATGAAATATGGCACAGTCAGTGTCAAAGAGGTAATTGATGCCACCACAAAGGCTGACGTCATCTTAAAAAGATGACAAAAACAATATGTTGGTCAAAAAGTGATAGTCAAAAGTTCCTGACTAGAAAGCGACATGAAGATTTTTTGCATAGAAGGTGGCAAGAAGATCTGAATTCTTAAAGATTTGTTTCCTTAGCATAATAGAAGCAAAGATTAGTAAATACAATCCAAAATTAATTATTCATATATTTTATCTAAAAACTAAATTAAATATTACTTATATATATATATATATATATTAAATCATATTCAACATAAAACGGTAAAATGGTCTGATATGGAACAAAAATGGAATGTGGGAATGGGTATGAAGGCCTATGAAATTGGCTAAAATATGGCATAAAATGGGACATAATTGGATCTCAGCATTCCCCCCAACTTGACATATTGCACATCCTCATACAATCGTTATTACTGAGAGGTTGTGATTTGGACTAGTAGCCTTTGGATTTATGAGTTGTGCCTTCAACACCCTTGACTATTATAGCTCATTCACAATCATAGTTCCTTTCAATTTTTCATCACCTCTCCATAACAAGTTTCATGGCTTTTCTTTTGTTTCTTTTCAATTTTACTTCATTTTCCGCTCTTTATTTTTTCAATATTCATATCTCCTTCAATGTTTTATTTTTTCCATTTTTCCTTTTCTCTATTTTTTTCAAACTTTTTCACCTTTTTTTGCATCTAGCATTATTTTCTTGAAATGCTATAATTCCATATGCATGAGTTATGTGAAATGAGTGAAATGATAGACAATATGAATGATTATGAAAAGTGAAAACAATGGATACTATGACTATGATGGAATAATGAAGGATAATAGGTGAAAAGATTGGTAATAAGGATGGTGGACCTTCCCCCAACTTAAAGGGTTGACCATCCTCAGGAAATAAGGAGAGGGATAGTGTGACATGCTGCTTATATGATTAATATAATAAGGAATATTAATAAAGTTTAAGAGATAAAACAATGAAAAATAAAATTGACTATTTTACCAATTTGCATGTCCATTAATGCCAAGATCTTGTAGCCAATGCAACTCTGCAAATCTAAATCTCTAGCAAGGAAGGAAGCAAATTAGGACAAGGACTGTAGCCACACCGCACATGAAATATCTCCATCAAACTAAAGCATTATGAAACATACTGATGGTAGCTTGGATTGTCTCTTCATTTTTGCTAGCACCTCAATTGAAAGAGTAACTCTTGCTACAAGTGATCATAGTCATGGTGACCACAACAAATAAGAGCACAAATGAGCTATAGGAGGTGCTAGGAGGCACTTAGACAACCAATAAAGCAATAGAGTGTACCTACAAAATGATTAGCCCACAATTTTTTATTTTTTTTTCCTTTTTTTCTTCTTTCAATTTTGATAATGACAAGTGACCACTGGCAAGCCAGTTTTCAATCACTTACCACTTAGTGGCGCTATGAAAACAATTTTCACCATCAAGAATTTTATTCAACTACAATCCGCTAGAAACTGGATTTCAAATTGTAGTTTTCTAATAACGCCTGAAGGTTTTCATTGTTAGAATTTATTGTTTTTTTCTTTTTTCTTTTTTTCATTTTTTTCATTTTTTCTTCTTGATAAACTACATATAATGACCAAAGAAATGAGACTCTCATTGGATGTAGAAGTAATACCATCCAAAGCATGGAATTACTTTGGAATCCCTTCAATGAAAGTCATTGATGTATGTAGAACTTGAAATGATGATCAATAGCAAGAAATATGCCTTCATCAAGATGGACCATGCATATTCTTATAACACAATTGCTACAAAAAATATTGATCCATTTAGCTCATGTCACCATATTTGAAATTTGACTATAGAAATTTTGAATACGTTCCCAATCACTTGGTGGAAAGAATTACTTACAATATAATTAATCTTTCAAAGATAAGGCTATGTAGTGAAAGACCAATGGTAGTCTCTCAACTTATCCAATATTTACATATAGATGTGGATATGTGGATGATTCAACTGTTATGATGAAGTACAATGATCTACAATATGATCAATCTCCTTATTCATGTCTTCAAATTATCTCTGGATGTGTGACTTGTGAAGAATTATCCAAGAACATAGTACTACAAGATTCAAGTTTCTTATACATCAAGTTGCATATTTTCCTCCACATGGTCTGGTATCAAGGATGGTACATAAGATAACTTGTTTCCATGAGTGTTGAATAGGTTTCCCAATAATCCTCTGGTGATCTCCAAGAATGAAGCACAAAGAAAACTTTGTTTTCACCATCTAGTTAGCATGGACAACAATGTGTGTCTTTGGATGCTCATGTAGATAAGCATCATCAAC
Organism: Sequoia sempervirens; assembly: GCA_007258455.2. Classification (NCBI taxonomy): domain Eukaryota; kingdom Viridiplantae; phylum Streptophyta; class Pinopsida; order Cupressales; family Cupressaceae; genus Sequoia; species Sequoia sempervirens. The sequence goes on from VDFB02075321.1 coordinate 309,402,158, forward strand.
TGGTACTGGTACAAAGGTGTCGGGTCACCACAATAAAAGACCTATAACCATATTCTCATGACTAAGCATATCAAGTATAGTAATGTAATATCATTCATTTAATAACTCCACCATTATAAAGATGCATTTATTAGAAAATGAATGGTAAAGTTATTTTTATGAATAAATACATGATAATAATAAAATAGATGAATATCATTACAATGAATGCTTGCATAGACACAATATTAGTGCTAATTAACACAAGAATTCATACCTTTATTTTGTCCAAATCTCACACACATGGTTTTATGAGAAGCATCAATGAAATAATCAATGGAGTTTTATTAGAAAGCAACCAAGAATTGTCAAAATTCAAGGGATTCCCCCCCAACTTAACTTCATACTGCAAAGGAAAGAGATCATTAAGATAATCCAAAGAATGAATAAAGACAACGACATATTTAAGAATACCTCAAGAGCCTTGTTTAAAGATTTCCAAAATTCAATGGATTTCCCCCCGCCCCCCAACTTAATTTCACATTGTAAAATCATGAGGGTATTAGGATAATCCAGAGAATTAATAATACTGTGATCCTTATTTAATGAATGGTCATATATTTGTAGTATGTTTTGTATGGTCATTAATGCATTCAAACCCTTCTAGTTCTTCTTAATCATAAAATCAATTATTGGACCTAGATCAATAAGTGTGTGAGGAATGCATAGTTTTACCATAGGCCTCCAAAGATCTAGATGTTTGAGTATAAAAATATTTATAAATAGAGCTTGTGGGATGTCATTATGTATCTCACACAACTCTTGAATTATGAAGGCATATAGTTCATCATTTCTTATTGCATGATTAATTGCAACACGCATATTTATTAGTTCAATGATAAAATTAGAATCACATTGAATTATTTCCTTGTGTGTGTGAATTATTTCTAAAAGTTGTGATTTATTAAGTGGATAAGAAGAACTAAATTGATTATCTTTTAGTTGATCATATTGTTCTTATAATTCAATTAAACCAAAATCACATCCTTTAGTTGTATTAATAGATTGCAATCGTGATTCACCAATTTCAAGCACATTAATGAAATTTAAATGGATCATTAAAATATCATTATTATATGCAGTTTGAACCACCTTATTAGATAATAATAATTTATTAGGAATTGAAGTGGATGGTTGATGATATGAATGGGATAATGATAATGGTAAAATTTGTGTTGGATGTAGAGTGGGTGGTGAAGATAGTAATATATGGGATGGGTATGGTTGTTGTGAGCATTCATTATGCCATTCTTGGTAGTATGGAGATTGTTTCCATTCACCATACATACTAGATGGGGAAGCATTTTGTGAAGAAAAACATTTTCTTCCTAATTCAATAGAATTATAAGACATTTTATAATTATTAAGCATACCATGATCCTCCTGATTCAACGTGTGTAGTTGTCCTTGAGTTACAAAGAAGATATTATCAATTTCACCTTTGTTTTTTTGAGGCTCACACATAGCTTGGATCTCCTTCATCGTGTCCTCTTGAAAAACTTGGCATGTGCACTTATCATCTCCCTTGCAACAATTAGAACAAAAAATGGTCAAATCATAATTTTCAAAGTTCCATTGTCCTAAAAATTCATCAATTATTTGTTCTTGCTCAACTATGGAAATAACATCTAGAGATGTTTGTGACAATGGTATTGGAAGATCAATATTGTCTAAGTTGCATTCTTTAGGTAGAGGGGAAATAAAAATATCACTTTGTGTCAGTGAGATCTCCCCACCAATTTGTTCTTTTGTTTTTAAATTTGAAAGAGGGGGTCTAGGGGTGGCATCCCCCAACGGGGTTAAGGGTAAATAAAGTCTTGTACCTAATTAATTCATTACTAGGGGACTTATTTACACATGTTAAGTTTACGTAGGTCCTCGAAAGGAATCTTTCTAGAAGGTGTTAGTTGTCATTAGTTGTTATCTTATCTTTTGACTTGTTTCACATGTGACCTAGGTAAGTGTGATTAGTTGGCTCATGTCATATGATTAAGACACTTGTCATAATCCTATGACATCTTGTATCTCACCTTGGCTATATAACCAAGGGGTCTCTACTACATTTCACATCACAATCATATCATTTGAATCATATTGATAAGAATACAGTTGATTCTTGCCACATTCTATTCTCTCTTTTGTGCTTTCCATTTGGCCTCTAGGTCTTGGAAGCCATAGCCAATTATAACATGGTATCAGAGTAGGTTGGGTGCCATTGGAGAGTCTTTTTCTAAAGAGAGATATCAGATTTGGGGGTGTTCCATTTTAGGCTCTTTATTGCAAGTTCAAATTGGTGCTTGTTGGTGCAAATCTAAGCTCACCATTGCGTCTGGAAGGTTTGAGAAAGTCAATTTTTCCTTTTGTTTCATCCAAATTAGACATATGAGGCCAAATCTATTAGGGTTTGAAGTTAAAGAGTGGTTGCCAGATCCACCATATAGCTGGATTTTTGGAGCATTTTGGGTCAAATCCGACCCTACCATTGCATCCAGAAGGGCCAAAAACCCTAAGATTGACTACCAATTCATCCAAATCAGAGTAGTTGTCTGATGAGGAAAAATTTTTTTCCCAAGGAGTCTTATGGCCCCCCAACATCATAATTGTAGGTCGTACGAATATTTTATTTAAGAATTCTGAAAATATTTTATATTTGTCGACATTTTCTATTTCAATTTTTTTTGCAAAATTTTCTAAAAAATATATGGTGGATTAGATTGTATTTTTCAAAAGTTTTTTTTTAAATAAAAATTAAAAATACAGTCTGTGAATTGTACAAGTCCCCAAAACTGTTGGTACCACAGCTCTGCCACATGGCCACACCGCAGGCCCCACTCTCCCACAAACCAACAGGAGGTCGTTCAATCTCTATCGGCGGTTAAATTCTTTAAATCAGTGGAAAATATTGAGGACAAATCGGCGAACAATTCAAAGTCTATAGATTCTGAAGATTCTGTTGATTCTGCTCAAATTTCGTCGACCATTGCTCAGGAGAATATTTCGTCAACCACTGCTGAGGAGAATATTTCGTCAACGAAGAGCATATTCTTTTTTGACGGTCATCAAGATGTAAAATTTAATCACATGAACTACTGATGTCATCATTGCCTCAGCGATGACGTCATCATCCTAAAAAAAATTTCCCCCCTCACGGATTGCATTTTCATTTTGGCAGTTCAACTTCAAAGCCTCATATCTTGCTCATTTTGACTCCTTTTTTCAAGCAATTTTTTTTTATTTGGGATCATTTTTCTCACTCTTTATGGTGGTACAATCATTTTTTGGTTTTGGTGTCTAGTTTTTCTAGAATTTGTAGATTCTCACAGGTATTGCTGCTTCGTCCTCATTTTGGGAACTTCGGGAGCTCATATCTTGCTCCTACGATAACATTTTTGGGTGCAATTTTTTTTAAAGTGCATAAATTTTTGTGTACTTCTCAGTGGTATGATCAGATTGATCTCATTTTGTACCAAAATTATACTTGATATTGTGGCCTATTTTGGCATCTATAAGCACTAAGATCAAGTCTAGCTTGTTGTTTTTGGCATCTAGCAATTGTAAATGCACTAAATATAAATTGAAAAATTATATATTTCTTTTGGGGTTTCTTGATTGAGTGATTTTGGGGGGGGGTGGTCTCTTGGTGCATTGCTTTGATCTGTTTGCTTGTGCTCTCTTGTTTTCATGGATCATTCTACGGTTCCTTTGCTCACATCATATAATTATTCAACATGGCATGAAAATGCATGGAGTATTCTAATGATAGAAGGTCACTCTCTATATGTTGAAAATAAGGTACCTGAACCTACAGATGCAAATAAAAAGTTAAAATGGGTGATTAAACATACCGAAGCTCTTGGGTGTCTTTGTAGACTAGTGTCTCAAGACTTGTTCCAAATTGAATCATGTAAAAATTCTCAAAAAGAATCACATTGATTTTCCTTCTAGAATGTTTGATTCACCTCCTTCTTCAAAACAGTCTAAAAAGGACAAAGGTCAAGCATCTACATCAGGAAATAAAGGAAAAGCTCTTTGTGCTCCTTCAGGTCCAGGATCAGGGAGATGGCTTCCAGATTCAGGAGCATCTCATCATATGGAATCTTCACAATCTATATTCTCTTCTTTTCAGCCTTGTACTATGTCTCCTATCTTGATGGGAAATAATACATACATGAGTGTAATTGGGAAGGGATCTATTAGTTTTGGGGACAACACTTTTCAAGACGTTTTGTGTGTCGCTCATTTGACAAACAATCTTCTTTCCATATATCATATTACACATGGTGGAGATGGGAGAACTGTGGAGTTCACATTTGATTCAATAATCATTCAAGACTTTGAGAGTAGAGAGATCATTGCTACTAGGGTGGTTGATCATTCATCTCAGTTGTATACCTTTGCAAATTTTGCTTCTAATGGTGACATTGTTCCTTCGGCTATTGATCATATGAACCATGATTTAGAGGAGACTTTTGGATACTTGAACTTGTGAGTTCTCACATTAGATCCAGTTCTTGAGTCATGCATTCTATATCCTCCACCTACTGTTGCAGTTGATGATGCTTGTGATTCCACAGTTTTGGCTCCTTCTGATTCAGTGTAGCAGGACATACATAGTCTTTCAGATTTGGATACTTTGGATGGCTTCTTGACAGGTATTTTAGACTTGTTTGTGGAGTCTCATCTTCTAGATTTGGGAGACATCATCAATAGTATTCATCTTCTCTTTGATGAAGATTATCCTTCTTCAGTTGTTGCGAGGGAACACTTTGACCCTCTTGTTCATTCTCTGCATGATCTTCCTTTGCAGGTTGAAGTGACTGTGGATACTTTTGGACAGCATTTGGAGGAGGCTTCTTTGTCTTCAGAGGGGATATCCTTGTCTTTGGATCATGTTCTACATTCATCTCTACTAGATTTTGGATTGTCCTCTTCAGCAGTGTGGCCTAGAATGCCTATTTGGAGTGTGTCAGCTTTCAGCATCAACATGGAGACACTTGAGCATGCTTTAGAGACTTCATCATCCAACATACATCTTTCTAACATCCTGCATACATCCATGGTTTTGTTTCTTCCTAAGAGGAGAAACATTGTTCGGTGAAATTGGATCATCTTCAGCATTCAATGTCGAGCTTCTACCATCATTGCAGGAGACTCAACATTAAATGGGGGATTCCTTGTATCTCTTCTACTTCTCTCTTATGGGGGGATCTTTTTCCTCACATGGAGTTTTTTCCTTCTCATGCATCATTTCAAGAGAATTTCTATTTTGTATTTCATCTCTCTTTTGAGGAGGAGTTTTATCCCACTGGGTTTTCTCCTTTTCTCCATTTGTGAGAGATTTATCTTCATATGTACATGGGTACCTAACATGGCCTAGTAGTCGGGACCCATCCTTTCATCTTTGTGTGATTTGAATAATAATCTACTACTCCCTAAGTTGCACTTAAGGGGGGGTATTGGTGTAAATAAAGTCTTGTACCTAATTAATTCATTAGTAGGGGACTTATTTACACATGTTAAATTTACTTAGATCCTAGGAAGGAATCTTTCTAGAAGGTGTTAGTTGTCATTAGTTGTTATCTTATCTTTTTACTTGTTTCACATATGACCTAGGTAAGTGTGATTAGTTGTCTCATGTCATATGATTAAGACACTTGTCATAATCCTATGAAATCTTGTATCTTACCTTGGCTATTTAACCAAGGGGTCTCTACTACATTTCACATCACAATCATATCATTTGAATCATATTGATAAGAATACAGTTGATTCTTGTCACATTCTATTCTCTCTCTTTTGTGCTTTCCATTTGACCTCTAGGTCTTGGCAGCCATAGCCAATTCTAACAGTCCCACCCTAGATTTTCAGGGTGAAAGAGTGTCAGGAGGTTAGAAAATTAAATGTATTTATTGAATTTGTTGGGATTTCAATTGAAATAAGCCTTGGGATCCGTAATAAAGGGTCTTAGGGTCATATTAATGATGATTTAAAGGGAATAAATGCAAGGGTACTAAAATAGGTCCAAATTAAGTGTGAAATAGTACTATCCCCAAGAAGGGAGTACTATTTTTGACACTACATTTTAGCCCCCACTTTAGTGCCCATATGACTCTACGTGCATATGCAAGCTAAAGGAATTCAAACAATAAACTTTATCTCATAAAAGGATACTCATATGAATTCATTCGCAAACATGGGAGAATGAAGCCCCCATTGTAGTTATCTATAAAACCACAATGTTAGGAACCAAATCCTGCAAAACAAATTCATTAGTCATTCAAAAATCCTCTTATCTAACTTCTTCAAAAAAACAAATTTGATGGTAGATGTATGCCCCCCTTGATTCCACTTGCTTTATGGAGGTGGAATCAAGGTAGCAATCTAACCAAATCAAATTGCATAAGTCATATCATAGGGTATTTCCAAGTACCATACCACATAGTGATGAAATTTGATGAGATCGAGAGTGGATTTATGAATCCAATGCAACAAATGGCATCGAAAACAGAGTTCTCTAGTCCCCAATATGCTAATTTGAAATTAAAAGCACTTTTTACTTTAACATGTAAATGACCTAATTGAGAGTATATAAGAGTAAAAATTTAAGTAATTTGTGATCATTTAGTCTTTTACCATTTTGTAGCTTGACTTCGATGGAGATTGATTGACAATGCCAACTGTATGACCATACATGCCTCTGAGACTCAAGAGCCTACACGACGAGGTTGCACGGGGCAATCTGCAACATAGATTGAGTGGATTCTTCTAACATTTTGCTTCGTTTTTATGCTTTTACCTTATGTCTTTTGTATTTCTAGATATATTTAGGACCCTAGAATAAAAATTCACAAAGTATCCCTGTTTTCATAAAGTGTCCCATTTTTTCGCAACGCATCCCCTTTTTCGCAAAGTGTCCCACTTTTCGAAAAGTGTCCCACTTTTTCGAAAAGTGTCCCACTTTTTCGAAAAGTGTCCCACTTTTTCGAAAAGTGTCCCACTTTTTCGAAAAGTGTCCCACTTTTTCGAAAAGTGTCCCACTTTTTCGAAAAGTGTCCCACTTTTTTGCAAAGTGTCCCACTTTTTCATATAAAGTGTCTAGGACCCCCAGAAAAGTACCCTAGAGCAACTTTAGCACACTTTTTGATTGTCAAGATGTGTAGATTTAAGATTTTTATGATGTTTATAGGTGATATTTTTCTTTTTTATTAGGTTCCTCCTTGATCGTGACAACATCTGGGTGGTAGGCTATTCTGTCACCTATGAGAGCTCATCATAGTGCTTTCAAAGGAGGATAGGGAGATATTACATCAGACAGTTATATACTAGGTGTATCTCATGCCACCCATGAGATACTATGATGCCATGCTTATGGCACTAGCTGAGAGATGGGATGTGGATACCTACACCTTTCATCTTCCCACCAGGGAGATGACCATTACTTGGGAGGATGTGCATCACATTATTCGGATCCTTGTTTGAGGCGATACTTTACATTTCATAGAGGATCAATCTTACTAAGAGATGAGAGCAGACATACAGTATTTTCTTGGAGGTCCAATTCAGGAGAGGATCATAGGGCCATGTATTGAGCTAAGATGGCTACTTCAAGCATGATCACCACTCCTTAGGTGGATCATGATTATGACTACAACACTAGTACTATTCCTAGATGGTCGGGGAGCACACCTAGATGGAGCAACACAAGACCGTCTATTCCTAAGGTCGCAGTATGTTGGCAGATCTATACTATGACTTGGGATTGTTCATCTATCAGGAGTTTGAAAGTATGGTTCATTGTACATTACTACAGGTTTGGTGTCTAGAGCATATCACAAGTACTAGACCGACAGGATTTCCTTCTGCTGGTGCTATGGGCTACCCATGCTCCTTCAACTATCCACTTAGATGAGCATGACAGTATGGGGATTTATTGTTCTAGAGAGTCAGGTTCGACCATCTTGATCATGAAGAGGTCCTATGGAGACCTTAGTAGCTGATACCTCAGTGGCCAAATGAGACAAACCAGTTGAATAGGATGCAAATGGACCAATTTTTATTGGGGAGGCATGATTACATAGTGAGACCTTTCTACTATGATTGTGTCATGAGGTAGTCTAGACATATATAGGTACCACTAGCACCATGATCTTTCTATAGATAATCAATGCAGAGTTCCCATAGAACTAGAGATACGAGATGAATCACAGTCAATGATGTTATTTCCAGTGATTCAGACGATGAGGATCTCAACATGCCCCCAGTCTCTGATGCTGATGACATTGGTTCTATAGATTCCTACGAGGAGTGGTGGGCTGCAAAATGACTAGCTCAATTCTTTTCATGGATCAAACTATAGGTTATGTAGGACCTCTTGCAAATCATATGGATGTTGAGGAAGAGAAAGGCAAAGAGATCAAGGCTTCAGATTTGTTTGTAGATGAGGTAGAGGAGGATTATGATGAGGAGGAGGACTTAGAATGCAAGGAGGAGGAGGAGGAGGAGGAGGAGGAGGAGGAGGAGGAGGATGAGGATGATGATAAGGAGGAGGAGAGCTAGTTGATGAGTGATGGTAGTGATACAACAGGTAAGGGTCTAGTTGCCACTGAGTGGAGAGATTTAGTTCCCAGTTGAGTTACCAAATCACAATCAGTAGTTGTAGCACATGCTAGCACTTATGAGCATGGAGAGGGTAGAGGATCTTCTATACCTCTTACATAATAGGAAGAAGACCTAGGTGAGGAAGCATTATTTGTGTTTATGATTATGCTCATGTTCTTTCTTTTTGATTTATATATATATGTCATGATGTGTACTGATTATCTGTATGATTTCTATCTTGCAGGATTCGTGAGATAGCTACATGATCTCTACCGATGAGCTTCCATAACGATTGTTCCTTCTTTTCCCACAAATGAGGCTTACACCATAGATTACATGCCCCCATTGATCATGGAGTAGCATCCATATATGTTTGAGAATTTTGTGAGGTTGAGAGGAGCATATGAGAGCGCTACCAAATGCACCAATCGAGCCATGGGTGAGCTGTTAGAACTACAAGTTGCCTATGATGAGCTTTGATCATCTTAAGATTCAGCGAAGCTTAAGAAACTACATGGAGAGGTTGTTAGGCTATAGGAAAAGAGAGACCACATAGATCGAGAGCATATGGAGGCTATAGTATGGGAGGTGAGGGATGTTGGACGAGTATAGGGCCTTTAGGATACACTAGGATCTATGGGTAGATCATGATCACATACTGCTGTCTCTCAATGAAGGCGATCACCAGGTCATAAGGGATTTGGTAGTCACATGCCACAGTAGCATTGTATATTTGAGGATATGTACTTAAAAATTTCTTGTTATATGTATATGTGAGCATTTATGTTTTGTTGTTTATGTTTAAGTGTTTGAGTTAAATAGCATTGTGATTTATCAAATAATCTTTGTAAGACTATTTAATAAATATCTCAATGATCTAACATGTTTTACATGATCTAAATAAAACCATTTTAGTTTTCTTTAGATGCAAAATTATGATTGAATATGTTATATTAAATTAAATGCACCTATGATCTAATTATAGAACATTAAATGCATATAAGTATCTAATATAACAAAATGTACAAGATTAACTTGGAACCTAAAGTAACAACCCAAAACTAATTTGAATAATTACCTTAATATTCAAGACACATGAATAATTGTATGTTAAGTTAAATTAAATGCACCTATGATCTAATTATAGAACATTAAATGCATATAAGGATCTAATCTAACAAAATGTACATTATTAAATTGAATAGTATGAAACCTAAAGTAACAACCCAAAACTAATTTGAATAATTACCTTAATATTCAAGACACACGAATAATTGCTTGTCAAGAACAAAGCAATACGAGAGAAAATAGCATACTGTCTACTAACTCTAACATCACTACTTTAACATTCACGCTATTCAAGAAGGAAGGTTACACATAGTACCGATGCAAATTTGTGGAATAGGTACTTAAGAGGTGTACCATCCATTTCATTTAACGTGTATGCTCCAGACCCATAAATTTCATTAATTATGCAAGGTCCTAACCAATTAGGGCTGAATTTTCCTTTTTTAGTCGGGGTGGCATCGACGTTACATTAATTCTCGAATAACAAAAAAACACCTTTATTAAATGGATGAGGGATGACATGATCATTGTAACTACATTGCATTTTTCTAGAGTAGGCTTGGAGATGCTCAAGAGCATTAATGCATTGTTCGTCAAGCATTTCAAGTTGATGTAATCATTGTTCTTTATAAATATTATCATCAATAAGTCCTTGAAGAGCGATTCTTAATGAAGGAATCTCTAACTCCAAGGGAATTATCACCTTGATACCATAGACAAGATTATAAGGAGTATTTCCAGTCAAAGTTCTAATACTAGTACGATAAGCCCATAAGGCATATGTTAATTGCATGTGCCAATCCTTATTATGTTTGCTTATTGTTTTCTTTAAGATTTTCTCAAGAGTCTTATTAGTTGATTCAACTTTCCCATTACATTGCAGGTAGTAGGGTGTTGAAAAACAATGTAACTGGATGTTAAACTTCTCTAAGAACTTCTTAATGCCATTATTTTTAAATGGTGCCCCATTGTATAAAAATAATGCGGAAGGAGGTACAAAATGAGCAATGATGTGTTCTAATATGAAACGACATATTGCATTAGTGGTTTTTGAATGAAGGGGAACAAATTCTACCCATTTTGTGAAATAATCTATTGTGGTAATTATAAATGTATGTCCATCGGAAGAGGGTGGTTATATTTTTCCGATAAGAGAGACCCCATACCGAGAATAGCCGGATAGGAACCCGGGCATGAAGCTCGAAAGCAGGAGCATGAATGAAATTTCTATGTTCTTGAAATTTGTGGCATTTCTTAACATATTCAAAGAAATCTTGTTCCATCCAATAGTATGCTATGTGGATTAGCTTTCGAACTAATGATCTTCCTCCAAAATGTCCTTCGCAAGCACCCACATGAGCTTCCACAAGTGCTATAGGGATTTCGGATTGTTTAAGGAATCTAAGCAAGAGGCTATCAAAGGACCTTATATACAACATGTCAGCAAGGATTATATATCTAGACACAAGTCTTCAAAGGTGGGCTCAAATATTCTTAGTTGTCAGCTCAAGAAAGGTACCATCTTTCAAATAATTAAATATTGGCATCTACCATTCACTAGAGCTTTTTGTGGTGGTTGATAACACTTCTTTGACCTTATCTTCTATTGATGGTTGCATAATTGTATGGAAAATGAATGTGAAGTTTGTTGAAGGATCTTGAGGAGATACAAGGGAAGTTGCACTTGCCATTGCATCCGCATGCCAATTATCTTTTCGTGGGCTATTATCAATAGTATATGAATCAAAGTTGTCTAAGAGAGTCATTGTGAGATCCTTATATTTTGATAATTTTTCATGCTTTGATTGATATGATTAGTTTATTTGCTTAATGACTAATTACGAATTACCAAATATCTTAATATTTTGAGCTCCTAGAGTTAAAGCGATGCGTGTTCCAGAAATTAAAGCTTCTTACTCTATTGTGTTGTTTGTGTATAGGAATTTTAAGCAGTAAGAAAAGGGAATAGGCTTTCCTGTAGGTGAGATTAGTATTACCCCTATGTCAGAGCCAATTCGACACTTAGATCCATCAAAGTAAAATTTTGATGTTTCTTCATATTTTTGAATAGTCAACACATTCTCATCAAGGAATGAGTCTATATTAGGTAATGCTAGGGGAGAGGGAGCTTTAGCTAATTGGTCAATCAAGGCTTGTCCTTTGATTGCCTTTTGAGAGACAAATTTAAGATCAAACTTAGTTAACAACATAACCCACTTAGATAAGTGTCCTGATAAAAAAATTTTAGCGAAAAGGTGTTTTAAAGGATTGAATTTCATCATCACATGGATTTTAGCATTCAATAAGTAATGTCTCAATTTACTAGTAGCGAATACAAGAGCCAAACATTGTTTTTCTATGATTGTATATCGTGTCTCATAATCAATCAAATTTTGGCTAGTGTAATAAACATGATATTCTTTACCACTTTCATCTTGTTGATCCAACAATGCTATGAGAGCATGGGCCAATGCTACAGTATAATGGATAAATGGTTTGTCTTGCATAGAGGGTTTTAAAATAGATGGAGTAGCAAGATAATATTTTAAACTCTCAAAAGCCTATTTACAATCCTCATTCCATTTAAATTGAACCTCTTTCTTAAGGAGTTGCATAAAGGGTAATGTTTGGTCCACTAAGGATGCTACAAAATGATGAATAGCCTAAATTCTTCATTGTAAAGTGCACAATTGAGAAATGTTTCTAGGAGGTGGCATGTTAACTATAGCATCGATTTTCTTCGTGTCCACCTCAATGCCTCTATGAGATATGATAAAACCTAAAAGTTTTCCACTATCTACACCAAAGAAACACTTTTTTGGGTTCAATCTCATGTTATATTTTTGCATTCTTTCAAATATTTTTTGAAGGATATTCACATTGTCTTGTCTAGTTAGAGATTTGGCTAGAATATCATCAACATAATCTTCCAAAATCTTATGTATGTAATCATGAAATATCAATGTCATAGCTCTTTGATATGTTGTACTTGTGTTCTTTAGTCCAAAATGCATGACTACCCAACAAAATGTTCCCCAAGATTTAGTAAATCTTGTTTTGTATTGATCTTGAGGGTTGATAAAAATTTGATTATATCAAGAAAATCCATCCATGAATGACAAAAAAGCATGTCCTGCAATCGATTACATTATCATGTCAATATTGGGAAGGGGAAATCATCTTTTAAAGATGCTTTATTCAAATCATGAAATTCCATACACATCCTAATATGGTCATCAGGTTCCATGACTGCAACAATGTTCGAGATCCAAGGGGAATAATGAATAGGTCATATAAAACCAGCTTTGAGGAGTTTCTCAATCTTGGCCTTAACTAATAAGGCTATCTTAAGATTCATCTTTCGTATATTTTTTTTGTCTAGTTTAGCATCCTTTGCAAGGACTTTGTTATGTGTCACTATCTTAGCATCAATTCTTGGCATATCTAAATAAGTCCAAGAAAAAAGTTTCGGAAAGTCATGAAGTAAAGTTGCATGGTCTTCTTGTTCATATTCATCAAGGAACTTTCCCATTTTAATCACTTTCTCCTCGTTAGTGATATCCATCAGTATGTTGATTGTATCTCCCAGAGGAAGTGTAGTTTGTTTCAGAATTTTAGGATTGTATTCTTCATTTTTCTTATCATTCTCATTACTTTCCTTCTCTCTGTCTTCTTGCTGAACACTAACCATAGCACATGTAACCCATTTATTTTTAAGAGGAGTAAATATTTTGTCATAAACTCTTAACATTTATTTCAAGGCTTCATCATCTTCAAAGTATTCCAATGATTCTTCACAAGTTGTATCAATTAATTCAGGATGCTTTAAAGTGAGAATTGTTTTATTAGGGTTACACATGACAATATTGATGTTTAGTGAGGGTCTTTTCATTGCTTGCATTATTTTAGAAGGACAATACCCCAAACCACTTTTAGTTTCTTGTGTGTTAGGCTCTATAGGAACATAGATGTCTTGCTCTTTCCTTCCACATCCTTTTCCACTATAGCCAAGTTGTTTCATAAGCTCATAACCTCTTGCATAAAGTTTTCTCCATTTCTTTTGGGTTTGGCACTGGTTGTTGATAGTCTATCTCATCAAAGTTTTTTTGTATAACTTGAGTATTCTTCTAGAGTGGATGAAGTAGATTCTTGTGAGTTTTCTTCTGAGTTCTGTGTTGGAATTACCATTGGTTGCTTTTGCTTTTCAGTTTTTGTTGTTGTGATTTTGTATTCTTCCATGAACAAAGGTGTGAATTCAAAGGAACCCCAATCATCTTCCAATAACTTCAACACTTTTTCCATCTCTTGTTTTTCTTCTTTCATAGGCTCTATCCTTGAAGTTGGTATTAATGTGTTTAGAGGACTTGTCATTCCTCTTTCAATTTGTAAGCAACTTTCGGGCTCAAGATCTATTTCAATTTGGTACACTTTATTGTTATAGAAATACTTCATGATATGATGTAGAGCTGAAGGCACTGCATGCATCTCATGAATCCAAGGTCTTCCTAAAAGAATATTGTAAGAAAGATCATGAGGCATAACATGGATAGGAGTTTGTAACATGGTCTTTCCAATCGTAATAGGCAAGGTGATCACACCAAGCGGTTGCTTTCCTACATTGCCAAATCCTCAAATCAATAAGGAATCAGGTTCAATTCCTGATTTTTCCACACCAAGTTTATCCAAAAGGGTTACACTACACATGTTAAGAGCTAAGCCATTATCAACAAGGGTTCTCTTTATTCCTATTCTATGGAATTTAGCTATTATCATGAAGGCATCACTTTTCTTTCTTACTTCCAAGGGAGGTAACTCATTTTGATGAAAGGTAATGTCTATGTTAACTGTATTCATTCCTTGAATTAGAGTTGCTACATCACTTGGATTTGCACTAGAGGGGACCAAAACTTTTTGCAAGGTTGTTTGAAGCATAGTATGATAACTAGGTGAAGTTTGAATTAGATCCCATATGGATATCTTTGCAGGAGTATTCTTAAGTTGTTCAAAAAAATCATATTCCTTCCCACTATGTGGAGGAAAACGAGGAGCACTAGGAAAGATGGGTTGAGGCAAAGGGAGGGAGGTTGAAGTAGTTTGTCTTGGTTGTGGATTGTTTCTAGTGTTATATGTATGAGCAATGGTATTATAACTTGACTGTTGTGAAACATTACTCTTAGGTGGTTCGAGGATGAGAATGGGTTTTTTTTAAGTTTGTGGCTAGTTTGAGGGTGGGTAAAGGATGAGTTGAGGTTGAAAAACATTAACTTCTCTTTGTTTTCGTTTGTTATAATAATCCTTAGTGGATGAACCTTATGAGATGAAATCCTCAAGGGCTTCATATAACATGTTATAGTCATCACTACTATAGGGCTTGAAGGTTAGGTTAACTTGGAAAAAGAGATTTTACATACTCAAATAACTATGCTTTCTCCAAGGGGTTGATCGATTTATGGTTGTTTTGATTTTGATGTTTTTTTTGGTTTTTGTTTTTTATAATGTTGTCAAATTGCACCCTAGAGGCAATTTCACATTTTAACACTTTTCCTAGCATTTATTATGCTTAAAATCATTTATGACAAGAGCCTCATGGATCATAGATTCATGATTCCAACTCCACAAGGTCCAATGATGAAGTGACATCAGTCTACCATCCTATTTATCAAAAATTAGCATTTTGGACACCTGCATGGCATGTGAAAGTCTGTGTGACATGCTAGCGTCCTAGCTATTTTCCAAGTTTGAAATGGAGAATCTCAAATCCTACCTCTTGACACACATCTTTGCAGTAGGATTCTTGAGTGTAATGGGTCTTTCTTCCCTTGCATGCAACAAAACTCCCCTTTCACTCTCATTTTTGGGGGTTCTCTCTGATTCAGTCAGCTCTATTCTCAATCTCACTTCATTTTTTAGCTTCTACTCTTTGCAACAACACTTCTACAAGCGAAGCTCTATTGGACTGAGGTCCCTCCAACAACCAATTCTCTCTAACAAGAATTCAATGATGTGTTCGTGTGCTCAAGAGGGGGGGCAAGGCCTATTGGTAACACTCTCTTGCTCTTATCTATAGCGAATAGATTCGATCTCTTTGTTCATTTACTATTTGGTGGTGCAAGTTCTCCTCCTCAAGTGGGGATTATTTTCACGACTTCCTTTTGTCCACTTCAATTACTCTCTCTATCTAGCTGGTTGTCTGTGGAGGTGGGAACACCAAAACGAGGGTTTGAATGTGACAAGCCCTGAAATAGCCCCAAAAGTTTTCCCTATCCACCTTGTGTGTAGGTTTAGAAGATGGAGCTCAGAGGGATGATTCAAACATTTGGTTTTTTGTAAGTCCTCTAGCTCTCCTTGTGTTTTCTGTCATTTTTTGTTTCCTATCTTGTCAAATTCTATTAAATAGACTTTGGATGTATTTTAGATAGTGAGGTTTTTAGTCTTTCTATCCAAGTCTTGAGTTCTTTGTTGCTCGGGACACCAATGCGTCATGCTGGCATCTTGATTCTATGCTATAGTCTATTGGTCGAGAGCTCCTCCTTTTGAGGAAAAAATATGGAAACTTTTCTCTCTCAAATTTTGAACAACTATTGCATGATAATTAGTCTCTGTATATTTTCTTTGAAATTTCTTCATTCAGCTAGCATTGAGGTGGTTAAGGGCAGTTCACTCCTTGGGATTCTCTTGAGAATGAAGAGACTTGTGAGCAATGAATCCCCCTTATCTCACATTTTGGGGAACCCAACGTGAAAATGTCAGATCTTTTTTTGCAATTTTTTAGTGTTTATGATAATGCCTTCTCTAAGAAAGATTTTGATATGTTGTATGATGCTCTAGATGATTTCTTTGAAGCATCTTCCTCTGTTTGTAGATCTTTGGAACAAACTTCCTCTTCACAAGCTGAAGAGTCGGTGAATGTTGTTGTGGTCTCCGCAACTTCTCCAAGTCCTAGGAGACTCGTTGTTTACCTAACTTTGGCTAGCCCTTCTCCTAAGAGGATTCATTCTATTTGTGGAATTTCATATCATAATGATTCATTGGATTTATATTCAAGGTTCATAAAAGCTACATACTCTACTTCTTATAATGTTGTTGGGCACACATATAGTGCAATAAGAAATAAACAAAATTTGGATCAACAACCTTTTTTTCCTACACCTCAACCTACTCAATTTCCTACTTCCTTACCACTTTCCCAACCAATTCTTCCTTCAACACCTAAACCTATAACTAAAGCACCTAGAGACTATGATCTTTTCAAGCAACTTCATGTTACTCTGGCTAAGATCTCACTTTGGGATTTTCTTCAAACCTCATTGGTTTACCAAGGCATGTTTCAAGAAGCCTTACAGAAGATCATCTTTCCTACCTCTGCTAGGCCAATGGATGTTAATGTGTTGATGCATCATATTCATGCAGATTTGATGAATATGACATTCTATCTGTAAGAACTTCCGCCCCCAGATGTGCAGAAGCAAGTAGATCCTTTAATGATTATAGTTAATGTTAATACTATCAATACTAGACATACTCTTGTTGACACTGGTTCAGCCCTCAATGTTTGTGGTATAGATCTACTATCTAAGATTAAAGTTGACTCCTCTTCCCTAGTTGCTTCTTCTTTATACATTTATGGGTTTGATAACATTGGTCAACAAGCTCTAGGTATGATAATCTTTCCTTTGCGGTTAGGCCCCGTTACCTTTCCCACCTTGGTTTATGTGATGCATAGCCCTTTAACTTACAATATTCTTCTGGGGAGACCCTAGATTCATGCTATGGGTGTTGTAACCTCCATTCTGCTCTATTCTTTGAAGTTTTTTGCAAACAATCGAGTGGTCACAGTCAAAGTTGACCTGAAAGTTGTTCACCTTTATGAACTAGTGGTTGCTGGTTGGGCTTCGGTGGTCTCCACTCTTAAGAATTTTATTCCATCTCTAACCTCTGATGCGATGACATGTTCCTTGGTGATACCCTCTGTAGAGGCTATCCCCAAATCAAATTTCGCTAAAGAAGAACCACCTAAAGAAGAAAGTCCTAAGTCTTCCCCATCTACTTCTTCTGAATCAATTACATTTCTTGGTGATGATTGGAGATCCCTGGAATTCTCTAAATTCTTCATTGGAGAATACAAAGTGAATCTTGCACATCTAAAACTTTTGATAACCTTGAATATCTCAAACGAGGAAATAGATCAGACTCCTGTTGAGAAGGAAAGTTGTGATCCTATTCAAGAAGCTAGCCATTCCCCTACCAAGGAGGATAATCTTGCTCCTGCCAAGGAGGTTAAAATTTGTGAATAGAGTAAGGGAGATAGATATGGTCTTGTAGATGCATTTGATGTCCATTGGTGGAACGATGCTCTCTACATGGAGCCACCGCCTCCCAAAGCTTTGCAAACACACTATGGTCTTGGATATAGGCTTGTCTCTTAATATGGTTATGGGCATAAAGGCCTTGGATGTATTGAGCAAGGAATTCAAGTCCCTATCCAGTTTAAGCCTCGCAAGCACTATCTGGGTTTGGGATGCTTTGTTGAACAATCTAAGCAAAAACTTTGGTGGAGTGTTAACATGATTTTGGTTGAACCTCTTAATCTGGTCCATCTTGAATTGATAGAGGATGGGGTGGAGGCCAAATAATTCCACTTAGATGTTTTCTCTTTGGACGAAGCACTAGAGGAATTCTTCGATGCGTACTCCTCTTTACCTCCTTTTCACCATAAGAGATGATTCCCATATCACTTGAGCAAATAGGAATATTTTGGAGAATCTATCTTGAATGTTGATGATGAGGACCCTCTAGATAATGTTAACAATGGTGTTCTGATACCGCATCCTGAAGATCGTAGTCCCCTCCTCAAGGGAGATACTACTGAAGTCTTCATGGACCCTAAATCTTCTAAAAAGGTGATTAATATTGGGAAGTTCCTTTCATCCGAGGAAGTTAAGGAGCACTCTGATCTCTTACATTCTCATCTAGATATATTTTCTTGGTCGTATAAGACATGCCTGGTTATATTGATGAGACTATAGTGGTTCACAATATCATCTTATGTCCCGATGCCAAGCTTGTTAAGCAAAAAATATGAAAGATCAATCCCAAGGTCGCGTTGTTGGTTAAGACTAAGATAGAGAAGATATTAAAAGTGGGCTTTATCCAATCAATTGACTACTCACCTTGGATTTCAAATATTGTGGCCATTAGTAAACCTGATGGGTGTATTCATTAATCGCATTTTGTTTTCACAGTCCATAATAGTTCGCTTCAAGATTTCTGGATAAACTGTGTGCATATTTTTACATCAACGTTTCGGATCATACTCCATGGGTGTATTCATATTTGCATTGAATTTGGTGATCTTAATAAGGCTTCTCTTAAGGATGATTTTTTGTTGCCTAATATTGATATGATTGTGGACTCAACTGCAGGCCATGCCTTGTTGTCTTTCATGGATGGCTTCTCAGGCTATAATCAGATTTGTATTAATTTGAAAGATCAATATAAGACAACCTTCACTAGGGTACCTTTTGTTATATGGTCAATTCTATTTGGGTTAAAGAATATGAGAGTGACTTACCAATAGGAAATGACCTTAATCTTCCATGTTTTCATTCATAAGATTCTAGAAGACTACGTTGATGACATCTTGGCAAAATCCATAACTCGTCAAGATCACGTAGGGAACCTTCATCTTATTTTTGAAAGGCATCAACTCTATAAGATGGAGCTTAATCCTATTAAGTGTGTCTTTGACGTAGACATAGGAAATATTTTGGGATTCATAGTTTCTCATCGTGGAATTAAAGTCGACACGGATAAGATTGATGCAATTGTTAACATGCATCCACCTAGGAACATTATTGAGTTGCAGAGTTTACAAGGGAAGATTCACGCAATTCGCAGATTCATATCTCAATTTGTTGATCATACCCTTCCTTTCATTGGCTTATTAAAGAAGGATGTTCGCTTCATATGGGATGAGGAGTGCCAAAAATCTTTTGAATCGATAAAAACTTACTTGGAAAATCCTCCTGTATTAATGTCGGTTATGCAAGATAGACTCTTTTTGCTTTACCTTGACCGCATCACCATATGCTTTGGCAGATTTGCTCACCTAGTATGATGATGCCAAGAGAGAAAGAGTGGTCTACTACATTAGTCTCATCCTAGTTGATTATGAAACTTGTATTCTTCCATGGAGAAATAAAGCCTTGCTCTAGTTTTTGCATCACAGAAGTTGAGACGCTTCCTTCTTCATGTTGAAACACATGTTATTATGAAAAGTGATCTTTTGAAACATTTATTTTCTAGTTCTGACCTCATTGGGAGATTAGCAAAGTGGGTAATGTTGCTTTCTGAGTTTGACATAAAGTTTGTTACTCAGAAATCAATAAAAGGTCAACCAACTATTGATTAATTGGAAGAGGCTCTTTCACCTTGTTCCTTCCTTGGTCTGGAGTTATTCCCTGATGAGGATATTTTTGCAATCAATCATGATCTTCTGTGGAAGAAGTATTTCGATGGGTTGAGATGTCAAATTGGTTCTGGAGTGGGTGTGGTCCTAATCTCTCTTGAAGGTAATCCAGTCCCTCTCTCCTTTCAATTGGAATTTACTTGCACCAATAACATCATTGAGTATGAAGCCCTTATTTCCAACTTGCATGTCGTAATCGCATTGAAGATAAAGCATCTATGTATACATGGTGACGTTGAGCTTATTGTGAATCAGATTACCGGAACCTATCAAGCTAAGAAAAATAAGTTGTCTCAGTACTGAGACTTTGCTTTGTCTTTGCTTAATTGATTCTCCTCTTTCGCAATAGACAATGTACCTAGGAGCGAGAACTGACATGCAAATGCCATGGCGAGTGTTGCCTCCTTGGTACCCTCATATAAGGATACAAAATAATACAACTTTATGGTTCATGTTCTTCAGTCTCCTGTTGTTTTCGATTAGCTTGAATATGACGCTCTTATGTGTTCTCACGTGGACTCAGGAGAATGGTATTCTAACATCTTCAAATTATCTAAAGATTGGAAACTTTCCCAATGATGCGATGAAAAATGATTGCACTCGTATCTGAAAGCTTTCAGTCTGTTATGTTGTCCTATCAGATGTTCTTTATTGAAAAGCTTACAATGGTTTTCTTCTGTGATGTCTCACTAAAGAGAAAATACTCCTTTCCCTTAAGGAAGCCCATTTGGGTTTTGGGGGTGGACACTTTGGTGGTAAATCCTTGGTACGAAAACTGATCCACATGGGGTACATTTAGCAAATGATGGAACAAGGTTCCTTTGATTTTGTTAAGAAGTGCCTACAATGTCAACAACATAGCCATCTTATCCATGCTCCTGCACAAGAGTTACAAAACTAGACCTCTCCTTAGCCTTTCGCAAAATGGGGGGTTGGATATTATTGGAAATATATCACCTCCTTCCTCTAAAGGACATGTCTTTATCATCATTGCTATAGATTACTTCACGAAGAGGGTCGAAGCTATCCTGCTTCGATCAAAGAACGTTGAAGCTATCTATAGCTTCCTTCTTAATAATATCATTGCTCCCTTTAGATTGCCTTCTACACTTTTCTTTGATAATGGTACGCTATTCAAGAACAAGGAAGTAAAGCAATTCCTGGAGAAGTTCCATATTCAACATAAATTTTCTACACCATATTATCCTCTATCTAATGGCCAAGTAGAAGCATCTAACAAAGCTCTTAAGCTTATTATTCGCAAGATGGAAACAAATATGGTAAGGATTGACATATTCAATTAACATACACTTTGTGAGCCTATCACATGAGTGTTCATACAATGATGGGAACAATGCCCTACAACCTCGTGTATGGTGCCGAAGCTATTATGCCTTTAGAATTGGAAATTCCATCTTTACGGGTTTCCCTTAAAGGATTAATTGATGACGAGATTTACCGATCTAATCATTTGCATCGGCTTGAGATGCTTGATGAGCACCGATTATAGGCCCTCGACCATCTTAAAGCTTATCAACAATCATTATCTAGACAATATAATCAAAATGTACTCCCTAGAACCTTCAAGGTAGGTGACCTGGTTCTTTATGAGACTAAGTGAAATGTAAATGCACCGCTTGATCAAAGGGGAAAGTTTTGTCCTAATTGGTTAGGCCCTTACATTGTCATCTTTTTGTATGGCTCAAATTCTTATGGATTGTCATCCATGGATGGGACGCCTCTAAAAGAACCTGTTAATGCAATGCATCTTCGCCAATACTATGCATAGTGTCTATGTGTCATATGTGCAATGTTCACTCTTTAGGGGTTGTAGCGTTTCCTATTTTGAAATTCCTTCATTAACACATTATGATTTCTTTTGTTATGATACAACCATGTGTGTGTTTTACTATGCTATGTATCCATGCATTACATTACATCTTTTGGTTAGGAAATTAGATCAGCATTGCACTTAGTTAACATACATCCATGTGTGTCTATTAAGTCATGATAGCATCTAATTTAACATACATCCATATATATAAAATCCATAGCATCTACATACATGAAATTAAGGAACATACACATCAAACAAAGAGTGCCATAATGTCATAATCAGTATCTCAAGTATATATACAAATATCAATGTCATGTATATGTATCGTGCTATTGTCATAAAAAAATGAGTGGCTACTGTATATATGTATCAATGTTTATACATCTGAAATGATCTATAAAATATGTGTCATGAATACAAAAATGGTGTACAAAATGGCTATCTACACCTCGGGCGTATGGCTCCTAGAGACCTTTGGTTGTGGTTGTGGTCGAGGATGCATAATGGAGACCGATCGGGTGAGGTGTAATCATGAAATAGAGATGGCCGCACGTATCCCCCTTATCTCTCCCTGAAGGGAGGCAATCTACATACGGCCCTGGATGAGCTCCTGCTACAACTGCTAGTCGCCTGCTAGGATCACCATTGTTGGTTACCCCATGAGCTCATCGAGTCAGATCTATAGAGCATCACGTTCCTACTCAACACTATCGGCCCTCATCAAGATTGCATCTCGCTTTGCTAGGGTTGTTCACAGCTCCCTTGATAGCTGATCCCACTGCCCTAGACAGTAGTTGCGATCGCAGTCCTCTACACAATCTCCACCTACCCCTCCTCACACACTGGTACATTTTAACCCATTTTTTGATGAGCATCCATCGGAATTTCGGCGGTTGTTCGTCACTATTATTGCGTCAGAATTTCAACGACATTTGAAATGTCAAAATTCTGGCCCGACATTCGCTATCGGGTCAGAATTTTGACATTTCAAATGTCATCAAAATTCTGACGCAATAATAGCGACGAATGACCGTCAAAATTTTGACGGACGCTCGTCGAAAAATGGGTCAAAATGTACCAGTGGGCAGTCCTCAAGTGGGCTACCAAATCAAAAAGATGGGTGTGTCACCTTGCTGAAACTGACCAATAGGAGTCTAAGACCTACCCTTGGATGGGAATGGTAGGGGCCGCCTCTAATATGCACTGGGAAAAAAACCTATTCCATCCCTGTGTATCCACTGCAATCATAGAGAGAAGATATATATCAATATCATGAGATGTATAGACACACAAACTAAAAGTAAAATCACATATACATGAAATGAAAACTGAAAGCACTAAAATGAAATGGCATAATGCAATTGTTGTACCTGAGATCCCCTAGCTGCCAATATGGATCAAGGGGAGGAGGGACACTAGGGCCCATGCCACCAACATCATGAGTTTCTCTAGGTGTTACCAGGGCTACTATTGGGATGGTAGGTGGTACCGGTGTTGTCGATGAAACTAGGATGGCTAGTGGAGGAGAGGACATCCTTTTTCGTCGCCTTAGCCTCGATGACACTAGTTTGACCTCCTCAACTTGCTCCTATTGCTCTTGTTAATTCTCCTACTATTGTTGCTGCTCCTACCCTCCCTCACTGCTTCAACGCCTCCGTCTCTACCCTGGTGGCTATGGTGGTACATTCCCTTAAAGAACAGGATCCCCCATGGGAGCATCCACCAGAAACACTGGTGTTGGATGGTGTGTTGCCCACCATGTCAAAAAGTCCTTTGCCACCTCGATGTTATCTACTGAGCCCATCTCTAATAGATCATGATCATAGGCCTCATCGTCTGAAGGGACAACGTCTGTAATGGTAGGACATAGATGGTCCCTTGGTCGTGCATTGCTCCAAACAAATCGAGTGTATGTGGGGACTGTGGGGGGGATGGTCTGAATCTGATCATGCTGCCGCATAACCCAACTCCAGTAATAAGGCATGGTAGAAAAATCAGTGCGACCCAAGAGAAAGTGATCACACTATAGGTTCCTAAGGAAACCGCCATCATCCGCCCACCAGAACAATCGGTGGGGCCTCCATAT
This sequence comes from Sequoia sempervirens, assembly GCA_007258455.2. Lineage (NCBI taxonomy): Eukaryota > Viridiplantae > Streptophyta > Pinopsida > Cupressales > Cupressaceae > Sequoia > Sequoia sempervirens. The sequence continues at coordinate 309,426,254 of VDFB02075321.1, forward strand.
AATCTGATTTTCTCTCAATGTATCAAACTATAGCTATCAAAACTGCAAATCTCGATGTCGCCACTACTGTAAGAGCTTGTATTAGTGAGCCATGGGCACTATATATTCCTTATAGATAGCTAGTTGGCCTTGTGCATATAATGTGTGCAAAATCCCACACCTATAGTAATGTGCACATGGTCAGGGTCTGATACTCATAATGCATGTATCTCTTAAGCTCCTGGTATAAATGTGCAAGCATGCTACGCCCCCATGTAAACACCATACTGTGCTCCACCATCTCGCAAATAGTATAGACAAGGCCCCTGTGCAGGTGGGAGCCTTGCCCATGTATGGTGACTCGAGTGGCCATGGTAACCATCATGACTCAGTGCAATAGGGGTGTGGTAGTCTGGGCTTGCTCGAACCAATGGGTCTAAATGTGCCTAGTCCCATCCCCACTGTCTGTACAACCAGAGCAGTAGCGGACACCCTCCAACTGCTCTCATGTTGAGCGCATCTCATCTAACTCCACCCGCTGACCGCATATGGGCATTAGACCGAGGATGCAGTAGACATCCTCTAGTGTCACTATCATCTCTCTCGTCGGTAGCTAGAAGCTTGATGTGGTGGCGTCCCACCTCTCCATAAGTGCCATCAACATCTTGTCATGGTATAACATCTCTGGCATAATGTATACCTACCAGAGACCAATGCGATATAGGTGTGTGACCTTGTCATCAGAGAGGCGGTCCCTCTGCCCTCTGAGCAGGCGAAGAAACTACCCGCCTGGATGCTCCCTAATCTCAAGGTAATCCTGTGAAAGAGGAAAAAAATTAAGTTAGAACATAGCCTACTAAGAAGAATTTCAAAAAAGCTTAAGTTAAAATTTCCAAGGGACAGAAATGTGTGCCACACAGACATCTGTGTACTATGAAAATGTCTCGATCTGCCATTGGAGGCACCAAGATAATAGCACGTCCTAGAGACGACAACACACATCCTAGACACAAATGCATGTGGAGCACACTTGCGCACATCCATGATACCTGCACTACTCTGATTCTAAAACTAGTTAAAAATCACTGAAAAGGTGTAAACGAGAGGTTCTGAGGCCTACCTGGTCCACCTCGAGACCCTCGGCTATGTCTTGATGCAATTGGTCCAATCTGAGTGCCTTGTACTCTCATCTACTTAGTATTTTGCTGACTTTTCTCTCAAAAAAGTCAACAAAATCCTCACGATGAATAGTGAAAATGGGGGCCCACTTAGGTATATATAGGCCCCTTGGGGCCCATTTTCCTTAGAGTTTATGGCTCCCTAGTTTCTCTTGAATTTACCCCACCTAGCTAGGGGAAAACTCAAGAGGGGGCACATAGTCACCTCTTTAGCATATTTTGCTTCGGAATCATCAAAATTTTTCTTGATCATTCTTCTCACCTTGGTAGTTTCTTTTGATTTTTGAGCTAACTTAAAATTTGAAGTTTTGTAGAACAAAATTTTGTGCGATTTTTCACGACAAACGTTGTATTTCTCGCTGAGTTTAATTGCTAAGGACATCTTCAATACCTACCGGCTTGACCTTTGCGGCCTCTACAATATCTTTTTGGCACATAAATTAGTAAAATTTCAAAATTTGGGTTGATTTTTTCTCTTCTACTTTAGTGTGGCCGATTTTTCTAAAATCAAGCCCACTACAATGGGGGCAAAATGTAATGTCATCAAATTGCACCCTAGGGGAAATTTCACATTTTAGCACTTTGCCTAACATTTATTGTGCTTAAATGCATTTATGAAAAGAGCCTCATGGGTCAGAGTTTCACAATTCCAACTCCACAAGGTCCAATGATGAAGCGACAATAGTCTGCTCTCCCGTTTCCCGAAAACTAGTGTTTTGGATGCCTACATGACACACAAATGTTTGTGCAACACACTAATGTCCTGGTGGTTTTCTGAGTTTGAAATGGGGAATCTCAAATCTTGGCTCTTGACACACATCTTTGTAGTCAGATTCTTGGGTGTACAACGACTCTTTCCGCCCTTGCATGCAACAAAACTCCCCTTTCGCTCTCATTTTTGGGGGTTCTCTCTAATTCAGTTAGCTCTCTTCTTAATCTCAATTCATTTTTCAGCTTCTTCTACTCTTTGCAACAACACTTCTATAAGTGAAGCTCTATCAAACTGAGGTCCCTCCAACAACCAACGCTCTCTAGCAAGCATTCAACGGTGCATCCATGTGTTTAAGAGGGGGTTGAGGCCTATTGGTAACTCTCTCTTGCTCTTATCTATTTGTGAATAGATTAGATCTCTTTTTTCATTTACTATTTGGTGTTGCAGGTTCTCCTCCTCAAGCAGGGATTATTTTCATTAGTTTCTTTTGTCCATTTCAATTACTTTCTTTATCTATCTAGTTTTCTGTGGAGGTGGGAACACCAAAATGGGGGTTTGACTGTGGCAAGCCTTGAAATAGCTCCAACATTTTTCCCTATCCACCTTGTGTGCAGTTTGTTAAGATAGAGCGAAGAGGGAGGATTCAAATGATTGGCTATTTGTAAGTCCTCCTTTAGCTCTCTTTGTGTTTTCTCTCATTTTCTATTTTCAACTATCTTGTCATTATGTTAAACAGGCCTCAGATCTATTTTAGATAGTGAAGTTTTGAGTCTTTCTATCCAAGTCTTGAGTTCCATGTTGCTTAGGACGCCAATGCGTCCTTCAGACTCCAGCGTGCCATGTTGGTGTTCTGATTCCACGCTGCCATCTGTTGGCTGAGAGCTCCTCCTTCTGAGGCAGAAATTTGGAAACTTTGCTCTCTTAGATTCTGAAACAGTCTTGCATGATAATTAGTCTATGTATAGTTTCTTTGTAATTTCTTTATTCAGTTAGCATTGAGGTGGTTAAGGGAAGTTCGCTCCTTGGGTTTCTCTTGAGAACGAAGAGACTCGTGAGCAGTGAATCCCCCTTATCTTGAATTTTCTAATGAATGCCAAATGTTATCTAATCTTATCAAACTATGAACTAATGCTAAAAATAGAACAAAAGTGTAGTAATCCAATTCTATCCACAATTGAAACATGCACTTGAAATGAAACCAATTTAAGCTAGATCTAATGAAATGAATGAAATAAAAAATCAACGGACTAAAATAGAGATCTAATAACAGCAAATAGAAGCACACAAATGAAGTTTTTAATGTTGTAACATGTAGATTTACGTTTGATACGAGACTAAATCATCTAGATGGGCGAATGAGTCCTAGTTAGGGTTTCTGGAAGGTTCAAATGTTGAAAAATAGATAACATAGATTCCCAAAAATTTGGAAAAACCACCTATACATGGACTAAATCGCCCAGGTGGACGAATGAGTCCTAGATTAGGGTTTTTAAACCAAATTCAACAAATTTTGAGTTGATGTTAAGGCTTCTAGTTTGTATGCTTAAATGAGTATTTGCAATTACAGTTTTCAAGTGAAATTCAATGATGCAAGATGCAAAAATGCAACCTATATGTACTTTTCCACTAATGCAAGATTTAGGAGTCCTAAATGCAATTCAACTAATGCAAATGTAATGCAAAGTTAACCTAGATCTAGGACCACAATGTTCTCCAAATTAGAAATGCAAGTGTCCAAAGGTTAGGTTCACCAAAATGAACTGAAGGAAATAGGGTTCCACCTTTTGGGAGATGGAACTTGGGGATAAGATCTATTTCACTCTTAGTTCATTAGAAAACCAAGATCCCTCAACCAAGTAACACAATTGACGGAAGGAGAACAACAAGGGGTGGTTTCCTTAGGTGTGATTAAAAGGGGGGTTCACCATTAAATGAAGTTTCAAAGGAGAAATACAAACATGTAAGCACAAAACCCTAGAAAATTGAGAGAATTAAATCAAATGAACAAATATAAATCAAACATAAATGAACCTGGAAAACTAAGGGATCCCAAGCAAGATATGCAACTCTAAAATTCTACTTTTTGAAGTGCGTTGGAACTCATACACCAGACTGAGCGATTTAGTCCTGCTACAAGAATCTGGGCAGAATCTAGAATCTTCTGCTAACAAATGAGGATCTATAGAAAATTGTTGAAAAAAGGTATACTGGGACTCATACGCCCAAGGTGGCGATTTAGTCTTGATAGTTCTTTTTGAAAAAAGTAGAATCTAACATTGTTCTCCTATCTATGTACTTCCTTCCTATGTTTTCCAAACTTCACTTCCAAATCCAAACCTATTAAAAATATGCAAAAAAAAATGAACGTCAAACCCTAGTTGGTAATTAAACCTTGATATGAAGAATAGATTTGAAATCAAAATGTGCAGGTGAAGGTCCTAATCTCAAGTGTGCCTAAGATTAGGAGATCTAAAATGCAATGAAACCCTACTCTAATGTGCTAGAATAGGATGCATATATGAAAAATGAAATGATGAGGACTCACTTTGGGAGATCTTCAATCATCCTAACAATTCATAAGAATGCATGTACCTTCCTTTAGGTAGAAAGTAGAATGATAATGGAAGATGGAATCACTTAGGAAACAAGTCATTAGGCTTGGTTCAATGGCTAGTTGCATCTCCCCAACCTAGAATCCATCATGATCCTCTATAGGCAACCATCATCAATCTTTAGCAATGCTAGATCTTGAAATTAAAGTGAGCTTGAAGACCTGTGAAAACACTATAATGCTGCTCCAAGACTTCAAATTTTCTTTCTCCTAACTCTTGAATGCAAATGCTTGAATCTCTTGATTGCTTGATCACTTGTCTTGTTCTCTCTAGTTTCTTAATTGTAAAAAATGAGTGTGAAACTTATATTTTATAGACATCTTGTCTAATTTACCGTTTATTAGATCCCAAATGCCGACATTTTTGAAATTTGAATTAAAAACCTTTAATTTCCCGCTCAAACCCTAAAAAAGCTTCAAATGGAACTCATATGCCCAAGGTGGCGTATGGGTCCCACCCTAGATTTTTGAGGTGATAGAATGTCAGGAGGTTGGAAAATTAAATGTATTTATTGAATTTGTCAAAATTTTAGTTGAAATAAGCCTTGGGATCCATAATAAAGGATCTTAGGGGCCTATTAATGATGATTTAAAGGGCATAAATGCAAGGGTACTAAAATAGGTCCAAATTAAGTGTGAAATTGTACTATCTCTAAGAAGGTAGTACAATTTTTGACATTGCATTGGGTAATTGGGGTTTTGGGAGAAACCCATAAGATAGGAAATTCTCGATATCTTCCTATAACATCAACAATCTCCAAAATACCTTGTGAGTAGTAATTCCAAAAGGTTTTAAAAAGGCTGAAAACTCAAAAAGGCTAAGTAAGGCGCTAATAAGGTCATAAGCATTCTTTAGAGTAAATTAAGCCTTCTATAGAAAATTTGATAATGGTTTATTCATTTTTCTCAAGTAAATTAATTAAATTCATGATATTTCACTTGTGGGGTAATATTGTGTGGATACAGGTAACTAAAAGGTGGTAGAATGTAGAAACAAATATGGGTGTCAGTACGAGCTACTTTTCCTAAAAAGTGAGAAAAAACATAACTAAAAGATAGAGATTTTGTTGTTGGTAGCAGATATTTTGCACGATCTAGTAGCGAATCTTTTTATTGATTTTGGTAGTGGGTATTTTCCCGATACCAGAAGAAATGAGTGTGATGTGAGAATTTTAAAGCTTACTGCCATTGGGGATGCTAGAGCACTTTTCCCCCCCATTTTTTTGGGATTCAAAGCCTTGTTTACAAGGACCAAAGAGATGAAGCATTATTATGGTCTTCCTTTCTAAATTTTTCGCCTGACACCCCATGTGCAAGAAAATATATTTGTGCCACATGTCATATGACAATTCACTTGTTTTCTCTCTAGCCATGTGTTGTTTTGTATCAAATCCTACCTTGTGTTCTATAAAGGCAGTGAATTTATCTTTTATTAGGATTAGAATTTGTTGATATAGTAGAGCATAAATTGGAATTCCACCAAATTCTATTTTATTTCATGTTTTTTGTTCAATTCTAGATTAAAGACCTGCATGTACTATTAGGATTTTGTAATATTGAAGCAAAAAAGGTCATATACAATTTTATATCATGTGTGATTGTTGACTGCTCATGTTACTAATATAATCCATTTGTTGTGCCATTTTTGGGAGCATTTTGAACTTTTCTCAGTGGTGAATGACACTCTTTCTTTAAACTCTTGCATTATTTTATATGAAATTGTGAAGCAATCTAGTGTTATATGAAATAGTTAAAGCTTTGGTTTATGAATTTATTAGTGCATGCACATGTGCAATAACTAGGAGTCTATTTCTTAGGCTTTATTTCTCTTAACCTTGATCTTCTTATAGTTTTCCTTTTGAGATGATTTGAATTAGTGAAATTTTGGACTTGTGATACATGTTTTATTTGTTAGGATTATTACATTACTGAATTGTCTAAGTTGAAGCAACTTGTGAATACCAGTAGGTCCCTTATGTTTACAATAATTGCACAACAAACCCCAAGTGAACCTAGTATGTCAAGAGCTGACATTCCCAAGCCTTGGGATAGCCAAATTCCTTAACCTAGAAATTTGGTGATTCTTTCAAGATAGATAGGTTTTGTTGATTGAATAACAAAACTTTATCTGCATGTTGTTGTGAGTGTAGCAACCACATCAACAAAATTGGCGCTAAATGGAGGGCGATGTCACATGACATGGATATTTCACTAGTTCAGAGAATTTTAAATACAAAGATTTACACTAGGTAAAGCCTTGCTTAAGTTTGGATCAATTGATGAGTGTAGGATCCATGAAACTAAATAACACAACGAAATTAGTTGTGTAACCTTCTTGATCAAAATGATCCTAGTAGTCAAGAAGTTGGTATCTTTAAATTAAGTTTTCTCATGCAAAGGGAAAGATAGGAAATCACCAATCCCTATGTTTAATAGGAAGGAATGAAAATAATCTAAAAAAATTGAAGTAGATGTCGTTGTGCACCCTTATCAAGTGTTTAAATGTTATAATATTGAAATTTTAGGTGATTCTAGTGGAACATATAAGCTAATGGGTGAAATTTAAGATATTGCATCAAAAAAACAAAGGAGCTCATTAATACAACTAATTGCACCTATAATTGAAAAGGTTTCACAAGAAGAATTGTGGAAGAGCAAAGAAATCCCTAAAACCGTGTCAAAGAATTGTGAAATAAGAAGGGCAATGATGCTAAGCCTTTTCTTGTCCTCACAATGAAAGATAAAGAAGTCTTTGATGCCAAAAGGTTTCAAAAAGAGAAAAAAATGTGATATACCCTAAATTTGTGAGAAAATCTTAAGAATATTCAGAATTATGCACTAAAAAGGGAATGGTTATAATTTCCTATTACAAACCGAATACCATTCTTTTGTTTTCCCAATTGAAGATAATTGCAATCTTAATTTACAGAGTGTCAATATCAAAGAAGTTATAATTGATAACTCATGATATTGCTATTAGGATTCAACCATGTAGTTTTTGAGTCAAACTCATGGGTCAATGAATTTGACTCAAAAACTACATGATTGAATCCTGATAGCAATATCATAATTTGACACGCTGTGGAAAATACCTCCTACTTATCAATTGATAACTCACTAAGTAATGTTTGGTTGAGTGACAGGAATTGTAGCCACATGTAGCCAGGACAACATATGAAATTACTAAAAGATTGTGAGTACAGAATTGCAAACTTCTAAGGGAAGATGTAATTCAAACTCCTACACTAGTGATAGAAATATCAAATTTCACAGTAATAGCTATAATAAAAAGAAGGAAGTTATAAGGTTGTTTCTATCCATATTATTGAATTAATTGAAAACTTTACTTTTAATTTTGCACAGAGAGAATACAAAATTGATGAAGTAAAAGATAATCTCTTTGAAATATTAATTGAAACATGTATAACAAAATTCAAAGATAAATCCGCAAAATTAAAAACCAAAAATACTATGGAATTACTGCTTTAAATGACCATTCTTTGAAATATTTAGTTTAGGGTTAGTTTAATTTTGTGTGCACTTTGAAATTGGTGTGTTCTTGTTTAAGCTTGGAGTATGTTGTTTCAGAACCAAAGGTATTTTCTCAGAAATTCAAAATCTTAAAATTCACATTCTTTATTCGCGATATTAAAAGAGCAAATTCGAAATGTTCAGAACAAGGTGAGAAATAAACACTTCAAAATGTCATTCGTTAATCGTATGAACAAGTATACAATTTACATTAGAGTGGGATGAAAGGGAGGTCCTGACACATTAAATGACGAAGATTTTGCAAAATCTAGGTATAATTTACAGAGTGCCAAGTGCTTTGCATTTCAATGCAATTAGAGTTAATTAAATAAAGCCCTTCACAAAATTCGAGCTGCCTAGTACGTTCGGACAAGGTTATGCGTGCAAAATAATAATCTCTCTCAGAAATTGTACTTGTGGCGGTCTAATTCCTAGATCAAGAATGAGAAATGTCAGAAACCAATCCAGGTGTGCACCCCAGGATTGTGTTTAATAAATGAACTCAAACATTGTTTATGAATCCTTTCTTATGAACTAAACGTTGTTTAGTAAGCTTAATCATATAGAAATTGTGGCCTGGATATATGGTATGATTTATTTGAGTCTTGCATTTTGATCTGTATTTGCTTTCTATTTTGTTGTTTTCGAATTCTCCATGTATTTGATTTAGTTGATTGTACAGCTGTGTGAATCAAATGGCAACTCCAAGAAAGCATATTGAACAGATACGGAGGGAGAAGTTCTCAATTGGTAGAAAAGAGAATCCACTGGTTGAAGACCTTCATCACGCTGTCAAACATCTGTCTGCAGAGCTTTATACAAAGGATGTACATTTCCTAATGGAGCTTATTCAGGTCAACTGCTTTACTGTTATAGGCGTTTGTTTATTTATAATGTTTTTACCTGGTAATCAGATAATCATTTCTATGACTGGAACTCTGATCATTTTGTAGCAAATTGTATTCCTCCTTGAACATTTGATTAACATGTGTGTTATTCGGCAGAATGCTGAAGACAATGATTATGCACCTGAAGTGGAACCATCGGCACAGTTTGTAATTACAAACAGAGACATCACGGGGGTGGGTGCTCCTGCTACTCTGCTAGTCTTTAACAACGAGAAAGGCTTCACCTCCAAGAACATTGAGTCACTCTGTAGTGTTGGACGGTCCACCAAAAAGGGTAAAAGACAAGGTGGAGACTACATAGGAGAAATAGGTATTCTACTGCATTTACTACTCAACAAATGCAATTAAATCGTTTACCGTTCATAACTTAGAATCAATTGTTGGAAATAAGTTACATTCTGATCGACCATAGGTTGATCAAAGAAGGGTCATAGTTTAATTCGAATTCTAACTGATGTGTATCAATTGTAGCTCAACATAAATATCACTTCTGAAAATGTGAATTTTACTAAAACTGCATTGTATATTGTTAATCACAGGAATTGGGTTTAAGAGCGTGTTCTTAGTGAGCAAACACCCTTACATTTTCAGTAATGGGTATCAAATCCGCTTCAATGAAATCCCCCCTCCAGACACCAAAATTGGGTACATTGTTCCAGAGTGGGTTGATGGAAAACCAAACGTTGAAGATATTCTCAACGTGTACGGCGGTAAGAGTGTAGCAGAGCTGCCTAATACGGTGATAATTCTGCCCTTACGCCATGAAAAGGCTGAAGCTGTCAAAAAGCAGCTTGCTGGTGTCCATCCGGAAGTAATTTTGTTTTTGTCAAAAATAAAGAGATTCTCTGTTCGGGAGGAGAACCAGAAGCGTGTGAGTTCGATTTCTGTGTCCAAAGAAACAGCATTTCGAAGTATTAAGAACGAACAAAGTGAATCTTTCATACTGCATCTCTCCGCCCAAGAAAATGACAACTCCAATGCAGAGTGCAGTTACTACATGTGGAGGCAGCGGTTCCCTGTGAAGAGTGAGAATCGGGTGGAAGGAAGGGAAAAGGTAGACAACTGGGTGATAACTTTGGCCTTCCCGCGGGATGAACGGGTGACAACAACCAGAAACAAGTTCAGCGCTGGCATTTATGCATTTCTTCCCACCGAAATGGTGACTGGATTGCCATTCATCATACAGGCGGACTTCATGCTGGTGTCGTCAAGAGAGAGCATTAGGTGGGACAATAAGTGGAATCAAGGGATTCTCGATTGCGTTCCCGCCGCCTTTTGTGCAGCTTTTGTTTTTCTTGTGAAAAGCGTAGAATCAGCACCGCCATCCTCGAAAAGCTATTGCTTTGACAAATACCTGCCAATCCGTCGTGTTTCGTATCCTCAGTTAGAAAGCATTCGGCAGGCTATCCAAATACGCCTGAAAACAGTAGAAATCATTCTCTGTGAAGGCCAGAAGACGTACTGCACTCCTTCACAAGCTCGTCGAATACTTCCTGCATTCAGAAAGATACTGCAAAAATCAACAAAAAATCAAGGCCTGGAAAGGCCGAATGCTCTCTGCTCTAATCAAGTGTTCGTAATTCACCCATGTATGGACAGCTTACAGTCTTTGCTATTCTTGGGAGTGCAATACGTAAGTTTTGAGTGGTACTCCCTCTTTATCACCTCTGACGTTACATGGGTGCGTAGACTATCTGAAGATGTGTATGTTCAACTCCTCTGTTTTGTGGCACAAAATTGGAACGTATGTGTCAAGCTCTATCCATTTCCTCTGCTCAAGTATCACAATGACAGTTGCTTTAATGCTGTGGATTTGATGAGCTTAACTCATATAGCTTCTTATCAGCACAGAATTTACTTATCCCAGAGTATGAAGGACGCTGAATGGTTGAGAAGATGGAACAGAGAACTGGGAGGTACGACATGTCGCAAATTCATGCCAAAGGCAACTCAAAAGGCCATTACAGAACTAGAGGTTTGTCAGCGGGCTCCTCTACTAGACTGGCTCAATCGGTATGCTAAAATCACTGACCTTTCTCTCTCGGCTTTCATTAAGGAGATTGTTGAACAAGTTTACATCTCTAGAAGTAAGGAATTCGTAGTGCGTGTAGCCCAATTTCTGCATTTTTCTACTGCAAATAATTATATTGATTCAAAAGAGATGGAAGTGTTATGCTCCAAATTGCCAATACTAAGTGAATCTGGATCCATAGTCCATAATGCCCAAACAAAACTTGTCCCTGCAGCCATAGGGAAATGGGCAAAATTAATGGGTAATAATCGATGGCCTGCTCATGAGACTGTCATACTGTCACCTGATTACTTAAGCCCTCCCCCATGCGCTCTTGAATTGGCTGGGGGAAGTTTGAATGATCTTACATTGTTTCTTTCCAGTGGATTTAATGCGAAAGATATTCCACATCTTAAACCACCAAATGGTCAAGTGCCCGGATTTCCTTTTGTAATTGGGCAAGAGGAAGCCATCCTCCTTCTAAGTTGGATTCAGCATTTACTACACACGTCTGATAGGTCGCTTCCCATAGAATTCAAGACAAGTATCATGGAAGCAAAATGGCTGAAAACCTCTAGAGGATATCAATCTCCAAACATGTGTGTCTTGTTAGATGATGAGTGGTCACAGGCCGGTCTGCTGTCAACTGATCTTTCTTTTTTAGTTCCTTCATTCTATGGGACATCTATGGGTGTATTCAAGGATGCCCTTCAATACATAGGGATGGTTGTCAAGTTTGGAGAGGGTTGTGAAGTAGTTGCAAAACATCTTCAAATGCATACAGATTTCGAGGCCATAACCAGGCTCTACAAATATCTTAGCCGTTTCCAGTGGACACCTAATGACAAGGATTCTGTGAAAATTTGGATTCCACATAGTGACCATGGAGATGGAGGAGAATGGAAAGATGCAGAAATGTGTGTAATTCGTGGTGATGGCCTTCTAAATTACAAGCTACACGTTCTTGAGAATATTTATGAAGCTTCACTACTTCCCTTTTTCTATTTTAATCTTGGAGTACCTGTGCGTCCTACAGCCGAGAAGTATTGCAATGTGTGGCTGGATTGGTCCTCTGCTAATCATCAAGGACTACTGCAATATGTAGTGGAAGCAGAATGTTGTTCAGTTTGGAAAGGCATTCTGAAATACTGGTTACTTTCTCCTTCAAAGGTAGAGACAATTATGGGGGCAAAATGTCTGAAATTTCCAACTCAGAAAATTAATGGAGATTTCCTTAAATTGAGTCCTGCTACTGCTGTCTTTGTCCCTAATGATTCTAAACTCACAGAACTATTCAAAAGAACTTCTGCCAGGACCATATTCGCATGGTATCCAAACCCCTCTAATTCTGAAATACCTCTGGACTCATTGTTCTCATTGTATAACTCCCTTGGAGTTAAAAATATTTCAGAAGTAGTTCACAAAACTGAGATTTCTATTTCAAAGGACGCATCCTTGCGTAAGCAGGAAAGAGGGGAGGGATTTTTCAGAGAAGGACTATACAGAATTGTTCTTGCTTATCTCGCATACCCATCCTTCAATATATCAACAGATAAACGGCATGGAATAGTTAAAACTCTATTAAAGTCATCTGCTTATGAAATCAGAGAGACCATGACAATTTCATATACTTTGACACTTAAAACAGAGGATGGCAATCCAGAGAATATTGTTGCAACCGGACCTTCCTTTGTGCGCTGGGAAAACCATAATAATAGGATTTTGATACAGATATCTGATCGACACAATCCAAAGGTGAGACTGTCGCTGGCAACTGAATTTGCAGAGGTGCTTTCAAAGGGGATATTATCAGAACATCCAAGCCTTGTTGCAGGGTTGTGTGAGATTTTGAAGATGGGGTGCATTTTAGAATTTGACAGTGAAGCTGTAGATGACTTGCTCCAGCAAAAAAACATGCAGCTCTTTAAAGAGGACGAGAATTTCCTTCTGTTGCAAGGGTTTCCAAAATTTTCATGCCCAGTAATCTAAAATTTTGATTTCCAAGGCACAATGGTATAATTTTGATTTCCAAGGGACATGCACTGAATTTTTTGTTACACTTACAACTATGTGTTCTTGTTTGGAAAGATAACAATCAAACTTAACTCTGTTTTTGATTGTTTTGCTAATTTATACAGTAAGTTTATGCTTTTCAGTCATTCATTATACAGTCGCTTGCATTAGCATCATGGCTAAACAATATAGATTCGTGTCTTCTTATTGGTTAATTTGTGAAGGGGATGATTACAAATCTTACGCATTCCACATATGATGATGTTGCAGGGTGAAGTCGCTGCTAAACCTGAAAGGAACATCCACAATATTGCACATGGAGACTGATGAGGTAGAGAATGCATTTGAAAGAGCAGTGGAGGCAACAGCAACAGTGATGGAGGAAATATCAGATAAAAGCATGGGGATAAGTGTATAGAAAGGTGAAGGACCCCTTCAGTTACGTGTGGAGTATTGCCACTCCCATTAAGCTGGCACCATATTTTGGGGGTCGACACTATCCAACATCATTGTCAAGAAATTCACAAATCTTCCCCCTGAATAGCCTCCCGAGGCTTGTTTAACATGAGCACTCTTGTTGTGTTAGTATCTGATGGTATTAAACTTTGCACATATGATATATTTCATTCATATCAAACAAGTTTAACCATTTTAAAAAATGGAATCTTTGTGTTACTATTTTGGAATATCATGAATTGGCAATTCTATATTTTAATGTTCTATTTGTGTTATCTGGAATGAATTTCAACTGATTTTAAGCTAGTGGGATTTTTGGGTACATTTTGTCATTTTAATAGCTTTAGTAGACTTCTATTCTGAATTCATCCAATGCTTACTTTTATTGCTGCTGCAATAATGTTACAATTTATTAATTATAATATATTTATTGTAATAAATCAACGTTCTTCTCATCTAGACTTTACAGTACTTTTACATATTGGTTAGTAAATATCTTTATAAAGAATAATATTAATCACAATTTTATTAAAATTATCAAGTGGTAGTTAATAATCAATAACGAGTAGTCGAATATTAGTTGAGATTTAATTATATATTGCAAGTTTATCTAAGTGACTATTATGTATGGATGATATATCATTGTGTTTTATTTGTGTGGTATGATATTTTTAACACATATATAAGTGATCTATCTTGAAAAAGAAAACACTTGATAGCTATGACAAATGTTATAGTTTAGTTTGTTACTCATTTCTAGTGAGGTAAAATCTTTGAATGTATAAGTAATAATAATTTAATGATAATCAACACTGTAATGAGATAAATGTTTTTTTATATATAATAAACAATGTTTTAATGACATCTCAATGAGGTAGATGTTCATATATATTGGTGATTGTAATTTGAAAATTAGTTGATATTTCATAACAAAGCTTGTTATTCGGATATTGGGTTGTGTGTCTTAATTTCAAAGGGTTCTAATAAGGAATGTCTAAGGAAATAAAAGGAATTTGATTAGGATTTTGAAGCGGACCTCATATATGTTATGGTGAAATACAAAATGAATAACCATGTTTTCGTCAAAATACTAGGAAGACCCAATTGTTCACCGCATATATTAAAATGAAATATCTAATTGTTAGGAAACTTAGTTTTGATTAAATTATCTATAAAGGTTATGGATATAAGTTTGCTTTATTTACAAGATGAACTATTGAATTAAAAGAGTAATACCTCATATGTGTAAATATTCAACAATGCATCTTCACTCTAAAAGTGAATTACTTTCAAAATTAATATACTTTAACACTTTAGCCAAAGAAAAATCTTATTTTGGACACACATGACAAGACCCAAAAGAAAATCATTTTTTTGGGAAAGGGCAATTATTCTATCTTCATCCTTATACTTCCCCTTAAGGGTAGGAGCATCCAATCCCAAAGTTGCATTGTGGTATGGGATTTTTAACAAATCCACATGACACCTTCAACACCGAGGGATCACAACCCCATGATTTGGAAGAATCACAATTTTTAATTGATTGCTTTTATTCATCTTACCTTATTCTATTTCTCTCTCCAACCATTGAACTTGATTTTTTTATACTTCTTTAATCTTCTACCATTCCTTCGTACTAATCAAAGGTTACTAAATATTTCATCTTGAAATTTCAAACATGTTTGAAATAAAAGTAGTCCAATCTTGTATAATATATATTTTTTTTTTTTGGTTGAATATGTCTATTATCTTTCGATGCAATGAACATGTTTTCCAAGCTTTGGGGTTCTTGAGGCACATTCTATTATCTTTTGCATTCCTTAGCAAAGTGGAAATACTCAAGATATTTATTACATTTGAGGGGTAACTAGTCATAATCAAGCTACTCAAATCAGCCATCTAGACATAATTAAATGACTCTTTTATGTGTCATTTTAAAATGGATTTTCACATAGTTATTAGATTAATGATATTTTAGATGCAATAAATCTAAAGGAAAATTCTTAGGCATATTTGACACGAGGGGGAAGGCTCATTTTTTAGAAACTTATCAAAAGTAGATTTCGTTATGGATTTTTTATCCTCTAAATAAGATAAAATTAATTATTTATAAAAAAAATTATAAGTATAAAAAATAGCACAATTTCATTAAAGCTAATTTAGAGTTGTGATAGATAGTGAAATAATCTAGAAAACTAAATATTAAAAGGAATGGAAGAACATGGTTTTGGTGGATGATACATAGATGTCCATCATTTCGGTAATTAGCTTTTAACCATAAATCAAAGCCAATTGTTAGTGGATGCATTGGAATTTGAATGAAAAAATTAAATTAAATCATTTTTACAATTTAACTAAGTCAAATTGGTGTGCATGGAAACAAACTATGCACACAAAAATTAGATAGAAAAAATTTGTCACTAAGAATCTATTCAATTTGACATCTACTATATACATTTTAAATGGACAGTGTCAACAAAGATCCCTTAGGGTTTTTTAAGGCAAGATATGTTCTCCATTATAATTCAAACCCTTTTTGTTGAATTGAGGATGGAATTTTAAAGCATGTCACACTTTGGTCCAATGAAATAGTTTTGAGTGAATGAGTTTTTACCAACAAGTTTTCAAGAAAAAGTGTTTCTAAATCCTCATGGCACCTACATGCCACCACTAGTTTTGGGTGAAACACTTTCACCCAAAAAAAAATTGTCCTTAAATATATTTCCCTTGAAACCAATTAAATACAAAATGATTTAAATGAAAACCAAAGACATGCACATCATTTTTCCCAAAATCTTCATTTGAACCCTCTTTTGCCTAAATTTCATTTTCCCTAGTCAACTACCACTGGACATCTAACCTCTATGTTCATTCCCCAAGCTTCTTTGAGATTCTACACCCTTGATTTGAAGTAGTTTTTCAACTTTCATTTGGATATATGATTTTAAATATGATTTTTTTAATTTAAAAAATTAATGTTTATATTTAAGAAAAATATGGATATTTTATTTATGTATGTGTGTGCGCACATGTATAGAAACCCTAATTTTAAAACATTAAGTCATAATTTTTGTTCAATGTAAATTATAGAATGTAAAGATGAAACCTAAATTTTATCAAACTATAAACTTTAAATTTTATCATAAGGTTCAAACTTGTGAATTGAGTAGTTACTTTCTATATTTTGAAGTGTAATGCAGGTTTTCCACTTGTGCATTGTCCTTCATTTATTTTTCTTTGGTTCTATGATTATTATTAGTGTTGATGTTTCATTGTTCCATTGAAGTATTTTCATATAGGTTTTGTATTGTGTGATTAATGACCTCTTCTCTCTTTTGCTTTCTACATCCTTTAGAGGGGAATTGAAAATTTTCATACTCAATTGTTTCATTGAAGTCTTAAGAAATGGCATTGCCTCTTTGATGAATAAAATGATATTTTCACATTTTTCTTAGATTGAACCATGGTGATATTCATCTCATAGGCATGTTCTTGGGAATGTCTTGTTGAAAATTGAGGTGTTTATGTAGTTTAATACTTTGTAAAACTATTATACTTGTTGATCTAAATATGTATTCTTTGTTACATATTCTTTGTGGGTGATTATCTGATTAATTCATTTTATCATTTGTAGAATGAAGATAGAAGGTTGTAGAAGAATTAGATAGAATATTAGAAGATACACAACACATACCGTGGAGAAACCCTTTCAAGAACAAAACTCCACCAAGAATCAATGCATTATTTAATCTCTGAAGTAGATTACAATAATTCCAATACTTGCTTGAGAATGCTTCTTTTTCCTTCACCAAATCTTCTTCACAACCTACAATAAAATTGATAATCACTCTCTTCAACTTGCTTGAGATATATATGCAATAATTAACTTTTTAAACTCCAAAGAGTTACAATTACAAAGCTCAATCCCTATCTCACAAAAGGTATGCCTATCTCTTGCAAGTAGAGTTCTACTGTGAAGAACAATTCCAAAACATGAGCTTCATCCATTTGGGCATCCCAAACTGAAGTCACAACTTAACCTTGATTCCGTAGATATCTTCAAAGCTTATCCTTAAATTAGGTGCCCAAGAATGGGCCCACTTAACTCAGCCTTCTGAAATATCTTAACATGCAAAAAAGTTAACTCCAAGAAGCCAACTTGGGCGCCCAAGGTGGGTCCAAGTCCTGTTAACTGAAGGTAGTCACTTGTTATCTGTCATGCAACTCAAGTCATTAGTCATGAATTCCAAGTTAATTGAAGTCAACTAGTATTCAACTAAAAATAACTAAAGATAACTGAACCATAACTGAACTGAACTGAACTGAACTAAACTAATTCTAAACTGAACTGAACTGAACTTCATGCATGTAAACATCAATCCCTAACTTCTAGGATCTTTACATGCATTCAGAACTGTTATCTTTTACTCCAAACAGTTAACTTAACTCAAGGTGAGTTCCACCTTCCATGTGGGTGCCCCATGTGCTCCTATTAATTAGCAACTCATCTTGGACCCCCTCACATGCTCCTATCATTTAGAATTAGTTACAAATGTCAATTAGCATGATTATTTCATTCAAAATTAATCTCTTTCTAATCCTAGTGTTTGAGAACACTTTCAAAGGACTTAGGAGATACATGAAATAAATAATGTTTAGGATTGCAATTAAATGGCATCCTATTTCCAACATTTTCCCACTTGACATTATACATTGCAATTATTCTAAACAAGGAATCATTATTATAAATCAAGTACAAGACTCAAGGCCAATGGCCTTCCTGCACCAACTAATCAATCCATGCCAACTTCAAATGCAACCTGCATAATCATGAAGCTCCAAGCAAATGATTAAAACCAAGAGAACTTATCTATAGGAATTGGTCTCACAAGATAATCTACAATGTTACTTAAAGCGTCAACTTTCTCAATTAATACCTTCCCACTCTCAACCATTTCTCACACAAAGTGATACTTAACATCAACATGCTTAGTACGAGCATGATACATAGGATTTTTGGCTAAACACATAGCACTCTGACTATCACATTCAAGTTTAAATTACTTTCAATTAAAACCAATACCTTTCCCAAGTCTCTGTTAACTAAACTACCTCTTTGGAGGCATGTGAAACTCTCAAATGTGTTGAACTCACGTCCAACCAAGGTCTAGGAATCTCAATCTTTTCTATTGAAAATAGCTTTTCTTACAAGTAACCATTCCAACAAATATCTCTTACCATAAGAGAACTTAAGCCTCACCTATTTCTCCAAGTATCCATGAAGACCTGTAACCAACCAATCCATGCCAAACTCCAAATGCAACATAGCACTATCATGAAGTAATCAAACAAATGATTAATGTACCCAATACATAAGAGAACTACAAAATATCAATGTCAAAGCTCCAATCTTGAACATAAACATGGCATCCATGATCTAACCATCTCCTCCTAGGAGATCACATGCACCATAATATATATATACATCCTGGTCTCAATAGAACATGTAATATGCCAAACTCTAAACTAGTATCAAGAGTATAACATGACATCATAAAAAATACAGTCTAAACCAAGAAACCATATCTCCAATCACATGGGGATAACCTTACCAATGATGCATCCATGTCATTGCCAAAAACTCCCATTGAACCGTGGTATCGAGTCACACATGGCATTGTGACTACCATCCTCTCTATGAAGATCAATCTAAAACATGAAGCAAAGAGTTATCACAAATAGTATTAGTTGAAATAACCAATGCATCATTACTAACATCCGACGATTCCTCTGTAGAAGAATTAGAACTCTCTTTCTTGTTCTTACAATCCTTCTTCACATGTCCCAGTTTCCCACAATTCCAACACTTTACCTTACTTTGTCCTTTTAACTTACCCTTCCCTTCCTTGTCTCCCTTAGGTTCCTGTTTCTCAGGCCTACCTTTTACAGACAAGGCATCTTGGATTTCTGTTTTAGACTTCCTTCTCATCTCTTCTGATAGGAGAGTAGGAATTATATTGTCCATCTTTGGATTTGCACCACTACCACTGATAGCAATATTTAGATTTTCCCAAGACTCTGGTAAAGAAAAAAGTAACAAAATGCATTTATCTTCATCTTCTAGCTTTACATCTACAAATGTTAACCGACTTAGAATCAAATTAAAAGCATTGAAATGATTTGTAACAAAAGATTCACCTTCTTTCATCTTTAAAAAGAATGCAAGTGTCTTTTTAGATACAACTTATTAGTAAGACTTTTAGTTTATAAATATCACCTATTCTCTTCCACAACTTATATATGCAGTAGTGTCTTCTAAAACATTCAAGAGAACAACATCAACAAGACATAATCTTATGGTCCCTCTTGCCTTCAATCTTAGCCCAATCCTCATCTGGCATCATTGTAGGTGACTTTGTCTCATTACCAACAACTAACCATTGATCTCTCTCTTCAAGGATATCCTCCATTTTTAATTTCCACATCTCATAATTAGATCCTTTGAACCTTTCAATATCTAAACTAGAATTCATTGTAACAAACTTATTTTCCAAAATCAGCAATAACAAAAAAAAGTAAAAACTCCCACTACAACCAAAAAACCTTCAATCTTTTAAGAGAAAGGTGTCCCAATACTCTACCCAACCTCAACTCTGATACTAAATGTTGAAAATTGAGGTGTTTATGTAGCTTAATACTTTGTAAAACTATTATACTTGCTGATCTAAATATGTATTCTTTGTTACAGATTCTTTGTGGGTGATTATCTGATTAATTCATTTTATCATTTGTAGAATGAAGACAGAAGGTTGCAGAAAAAATAGATAGAATATTAGAAGATACACAACATATACCATGGAGAAACCTTTTCAGGAAAAACTCCACCAAGAATCAATGTATTATTTAATCTCTGAAGTAGATTACAATAATTTCAATCCTTGCTTGAGAATGCTTCTTTTTCCTTCACCAAATCTTCTTCACAACCTGCAATAAAATTGATAATCACTCTCTTCAACTTGCTTGAGATATATAGGCAATAATCAACTTTGTAAACTCCAAAGAGTTACAATTACAAAGCTCAATCCCTATCTCACAAAAGGTACGCCTATCTCTTGCAAGTAGAATTCTACCATGAAGAACAATGCCAAAACATGAGCTTCATCCATTTGGGCATCCCAAACTAAAGTCACAATTGAACCTTGATTTCATAGATATCTTCAAAGCTTATCCTAAAAGTAGGCGCCCAAGAATGGGCCCACTTAACTCAGCCTTCTGAAATTTCTTAGCATGCAAAAGAGTTAACTCCAAGAAGCCAACTTGGGTGCCCAAGGTGGGTCCAAGTCATTCTCTGTTAACTGAAACATTTCTCTCCACCATTCATGCAAGAATGGTCATCCCCTATTAACTGAAGGTAGTCACCTATTATTTTTCATGTAACTCAAGTCACTAGTCATGCATTCCAAGCTAACTAAAGTCAACTAGCATTCAACTAAAACTAAATGAAGATAACTAAACCATAACTGAACTAAACTAAACTAAACTAAACTGATTCTGAACTGAACTGAATTGAATTGAATTGAACTGAACTAAATTGATCTAAACTGAATTGAACTAAACTTCATGCATGTAAACATCAATCCCTAACTCCTAGGATCTTTACATGCATTCAAAAGTGTTATCTTTTACTCCAAACAATTAACTTAACTCAAGGTGAGTTCCACCTTCCATGTGGGTGCCCCATGTGCTCCTATTATTTAAGAACTCATCTTGGATTCCCTCACATGCTCCTATCATTTAGAATTAATTGCAAATGTCAATTAACATGATTATTTCATTCAAAATTAATCTCTTTCTAATCCTAGTATTTGAGAACACTTTCCAAGGACTTAGGAGATACATGAAATAAATAATATTTAGGATTGCAATTAAATGGCATCCTATTTCCAACATGTCTTGCACATCTAGACCAATGAGTGATTCCCATTTACTCTTGCTTCCCATTTTGAATGAAACATAGAAAAAGAAATCCTAGGTCCTAAATGCAAAGAACCTAGGATGCAAGGGGCCCTTTTCCAAGTTACATTAGGATTTAGATAAACAAGGTGAATAGATTGACTTACAACCTTGAAGGTGAGCCAATCTGACTTGGATCTACATCTAATTGGGGGGTTAGAATGGATTAGAAATATTTTGAAATGATTAATATGATGATCCTTTATGCCCTAATATAAAAATGTAATTATCTGACAACTGATAAACATAAATAGTCAAGTTTTGACATATATGGAAGGTGTAGACTAATATGTACCGACCTAAAAAATTTGGTGGACTGCTAGGCCTACAAGGATGGGGTCACCCAATGGCCATTGAGTCCTTGTAGGGTTTTTTTGCTCAACTTGCAGGGTCCTCTAGTGCTGGATCTGAACTTTTGTTTCCCATTTGTCCCATTGTCAGAATGTAATAAATAAATTTTGCAATTGAGTTTTTGTGTCTTAACAACTTTGATGACAATAAATGAGATGAAGCTAATCTCTTGGAAAATAAGGGGACTAAATAGCCCCATAAGCAGGATGTGTTGCACAACTTTGTCAGGGACCACAGACCAGACATATTACTTGTTCAAGAATCTAAAATGCCTAAGGAGAAGGTGGAAAAGATCAAGATGTTCCAATTTTGTGGTGTCCATGGAAATAGTTCAGCTGGTGCCTCTAGAGGTATTGTTACTTTTTGGAACCAGAATCTCATTAAAGGAGAGACCTTATTGGAAATCTCTAATCATGTGGCCACAAGATTTTCCCATATAAGGGAAATTTTTTGTTGGATTCAGTCTAACATCTATGCCCCTAATGGGATAGGAGCTAGAAGGTTGTTCTGGAAGGAGCTTGCTACCTTTCGTAGGATTTTTAATAATGATTCTTGGGTGGTTATGGGAGATTGTAACACTCCTCTTCAGGATGATGAGAAGTTTGGAGGTTCTCAGGCTAACTTGGAAAGCAGAATGGATCTTGTAGATTTCATCAACAACCAGGTGCTGAATGATTTAGATCTGCAGGGAGCTGCTTTTACTTGGTTGAATCAAAGAGCTGGTATGGACTTAATCCAAGTAAGGTTAGATAAAATGCTTATTTCTGATAAGTGGTTCTTAAATTATTTTTGTTCCCTAAAAGCTCTATCAAGGGTGGGTTCTAATCACTTTCCTATAAGTTTTGTGGCAGACCCGGTTAAGGGGAAGAGGAACTTTCCTTTTAGATTTGAAAGAATGTGGCTCTCTCATCCTCAGATTTTTGAGGAAATAAGGAACTGGTGGAATATAGATGTTTTTGGGACAACCATGTTTAGAGTGGCTAAGAAATTAAGGGAAGTTAAATGCAAAATAAGAAAATGGAAAAAAGAGACCTTTGGCAACATTTTTGGAATCAAATCCAAGCTTCAAATGGAGTTGGAGGAGATTCAAGATAAAATATAGAGGGAAGGGTATATTGATGATTACAAGGAAAAAAAAAATGAGGTGCTTCTCAAAATGCATAAAATCATAGCTAGAGAGGAGGGCTTTTGGAGACAGAGATCTAGAGCCCTTTGGCTATCAGCTGGGGATAAAAACACCAGATATTTTCATTTGTCTGTGTCTAAACACAGGGCTACCAATAGAATCTCTCACATTGAAAGCAATGGAATTTGGTTTGAGGAGGAGGATCATATTAGAAGACAATTTTTTCTTTTCTTTAGTAATCTCCTCTCAGCTAATGAAGGAATTTACACTGAAGAGCAAGATTACCTCTTAGAGGCCATCCCTAGTTTAATCAAGGAGGAAGACAATATCAGGTTGGCTACTATCCCTTCAAGGGAAGAAATTAAAAAAATTGTTTTTTCCTTTGAGGGTAACAAGGCACTTGGGCATGGTGGTTTTCCCATGTTCTTCTTTCAGTGGTTTTGGGAGATTGTTGAAGAGGAGGTTGTAAATGAAGTCAAAGATTTTTTTGGAACATGAAGCCTCCTAAAGGAACTGAATGCTACTTTCTTGGTCCTTATCCCAAAGAAACCTGGAGCAGTGGAATTTGAAGCCTTTAGGCCCATAAGTCTCTGTAATTCTTTCTATAAGATCATCTCTAAGGTTCTGACATCAAGAATTCTCCTTCTCCTGCCCTCTCTGATCTCTCCCCAACAAAATGGTTTTGTCCCTAGTTGGCAGATTCTTGACTCTATTGTCACTGTCCATGAGAACATCCATTCCCTTATGGAATCCAAAACTGAAGGTTTTCTTTTAAAGCTAGATATTGTGAAAGCCTATGACTGTGTCGAATGGAAATTCCTACTCAAGATCATGAGAAAGTTTGGTTTTAGCATTAGAGTTCTTTAGATGGTTGATCAACTTGTTTCTACTGTGTCCATCTCTATTATGGTGAATGGATCCCCCTCTTGTTTTTTCCAAATTTGAGAGGTTTAAGATAGGGAGATCCTATATCCCCTATTCTGTTCACTATTATGGTTGAGTGTCTTGGGCGTAATATGAAAAGATTGATTGACCAGGGTTCTTTGATGGGTCTAAGGCCTTCTTCTAGTAATCTGATTCGCTCTCATCAACAATTTGTTGATGATATTATGCTGATGGGGAGGTTCACGGTGACTGAAGCTAAGAATCCGAAAAGAATTTTAGATGAGTATGAGAGAGCTTCTGGTCAGTCAGTTAATTAATAGACTAAAGAGTTCTCTTTTCTTCTTCAATATTCCTAATCATAGACAGGTCAAGATTGCAAGAATTATGGGTTGCAGAGTGGACTCCTTATCTTCCATTTATCTTGGTCTGCCTTTAGGCCTTAAACCTCCTGAGTCTTTCTGGTGCTCGTTGGTAGATAGGTTTAGCAAAAAGCTAGATGGATGGAAAGAAGCCCTTCTTAGTCAAGCAAGAAAAATATAGCTTCTTAAAGCCTCTCTTTAGAGTCTTTCGATCTATGTCCTAAGTCTTTTCAAAATTCCTGCTAAATTTGTTGATGCTATTGAAAAAATCCAAAAAAGATTTCTTTGGTTAGGGGTTGAAGATAGAAAGAGAATTCCTCTTATTGGATGGGATATTGTCTATAGGCCTAAGAAGATGGGTGGTCTGGGTCTAAGAAAGATCAGAATGATGAATAAAATGCTTCTTGCTAAGCAAATCTGGATATCATTTTCGTCTAATGGGGAATGGAAAGACATTTTAAAAAGTAAATATATGGCTAATTGTGGATCTCTTAAGGATCTTCTAGACTCTCCATCTTTTCCTCGTGGATCAACATGCTATAATGATATGATTACTGGGAGAAAGATTATGGATTTAGGTATTGGATGGAATATAAGAAGCGGAAATCAAGCTAATGTTTGGGAGGATAAAAGGTTGCTGAGAGATCCCCTTATTAATTATGAGAGATTTAACAGGTGGGCTGATACCTGCAAAAGGACTTTTGGAACTCAAGTTAAGGACTATTGGCATGATGGGAGTTGGGTGGACTTACGCCAGCTCTACCTAGAGCTTGCTCTGATCTACTCATCTTTGTTGGTTGTTAGGATGGGTTCAAGTCAGCAGAATGATGTCTTAGTCTGGAGAGATAATCCTTCAGGAAATTTTTGAGTTTCTTCGGTTGTTTCTCTGCTTTCCTTTTCTCAATCCCCCGTTCCCTTCTAGGCTAGAGCTTGGATTAAACACTTGACTCCCAAAGTCAATATCTTCTTTTGGATCCTTCTTCAAAATAAAGTGCTCACAGTTGACAATCTTTGAAAGTGTGGATTCCAGATACCTAATAGGTGCTATCTATGCAAGAATGAAGCGGAGTCTGCAAATCACTTATTTCTCCACTGTCCATTTACTGCCGCCATTTGGAGTAAGTTTTTGACTCTATGGAATATCTCATGGGTGTTTCCTTATACTATTGAATACTTCTTCTGTCAATGGAAAGTTCCCTCTTTGAATCCTTCTATTCGAAGATTAGGGGCTTTCACTTTCCCCTATATAGCTTGGGGTGTGTGGAAAGAACAAAATAATAGAATTTTTAGAGATAAGGAAATGTCGGAGAACAATGTTTTTGAAAAAACCTTCAGATTAATTGTGGAAAACTATAATATCATTCCTCAACAAGAGAATAAAAAAGAGGTTGTGGTGTGCACTCCATATTATTTAAATATAGCCAAGGAGTGGAAGATTAAAAGTGGTGTGTCAAGGGCTTCTAAACTATAAAAAAAGACCGGACTGGGGTGAGCTGGAGTTTTCCTCCATGTGACTGGTTTAAAGCTAATTTCGATGGCGCGATGAAGGGAAACCCAGGATTGGTTGGAAATGGAGGCGTAATCAGGGATTCTAATGGTAATTTTCTAGCGGTGGTGGCTATTCCCATTGGTTCTCAAACTAATCACGTGGCTGAAGCTATTGGAGCCTTTCATGTGATTAACTTGGATGTTAAAAGGAATATTAAATATTTATGGCTCAAAGGAGACTCTAAAAACATTATTGATTGCCTCCTAGGGAAGTCCCCTCCTTCATGGTTTATCAAGAGTTGGATAGAAGAGGCTAAGTCCCTCCTAGTTAATTTTGACAAAGTTAAAATTGCTCATGCGTTTAGGGAAGCCAATAGTGTGGCTGATTTATTTGCTAACAAAGGGGTTAAACAATCTGAGATGGTCATGTGGCAGAACCTCAGTGATCTTGGTGCCGACGTCAAGGCTTTAATTAATTATGATATCATACATGGGAAAATGACTTATTTTGATGAGTAGAGTTAGTAGGGCCAAGTACTTCAACATCATTAGATTTGATGGGGCCGCTTTTAATATCTTAATTGTGGTTCTTTGGTTTGGCTACGGCAGTTCATCTTAGTGCTCTAGTTGTGAGGTGTTTGTGACTATGGGAGGTGACAAGAAAAGGGTGGAGCTGAAAACCTACGAAATGTATAAGAGGAACCTGAAGGTCTAGGAAAAAATTGAATGTGGTGGTTTGCTCCCGTTCATTGAGAAGCTTCATGGGCCTGATTTGAAGGCAACTAAGTACTTTGAGAAAAAAATGGAACAATGGGGAAATATTTTTGTTTGGTAGGTAGGTCAAGGTGGACGAGAAATTTATTGGAGAAGTGACTGGCATGTCTACCGAGGGAACAAAATTCTTTCGTGACAGAAGGTTCTCTGATGAAGCAGTTATCAGATTACCTAGGAAAGAGAAAGAAAAGACCAAGCTGATAAAAGTCTCCAAAAACTACTTTGGAGAGGATACAATTAAATCACTATGGAGGAAGGTGCTCAGAGTCATCATGGAATACATTACTTTGGATGGTAGATTCACCAGGGTTTATGGCTACCACTTTTCCCTGCTCAACCATTTCCGTCACAAGGTAAGGGTTTCTTTACCTTATTACTTGTACTGTTCCATGAGTAATAGCCTGAAGGATCATAGGAAGGATCCTAAGAAATACCCTATTTTGCATTCTAGCCTTATTAGGCTCATTTATGAACATTTTCAAAATATGTCGGCCTTATCCAACCCTATTATAGTCTCGCCCTCAGATGATGAGGATACTAAGGATAGTGTCTCAAAGAAGGGTAAGGAGCTTGACCCTTAGTGGAATTTTGAAATTCTCCTGACCCCTAATTTTGGTAAGAAAACTCGGTAGGGTAATCCCCTGTCTATGAATCCTAGTGTTGCCAAAAATACCAGCTACTCTGTTTCAAAAGCTAAAAACCCCAGTCGCCTCGGTAAGAATGTCAAGCCCTCCCAAAAAGATTCCCCTGTTAAAAAACTGGTTTCTTACTCTGAGGATTCCCAGGAGGACTTTTCAGAGGCCCCTAATGCTAGCTAGAACTCTCACTAAACCCTGAGGACCACTATTTTAAACCAGATCAGGAGTTTCCTGGGGATATTCTGGCGATTTCTAGGAATGGTGCTATGGATTACTTTAGAATAATGAAATGGGATTTTCATGAAATTAAAGTCCTTAATCTCAAAAATAGAGCCCTCAATGGCAAGCTGGAGGAGTTGGAAGGTAAAGTTAGCTCCCTTATAACTATGGAGTATGGGAGGAAGGATGATGGAATGAGAACAGAGTCCGAGGAAAATGAAGGAAAATTCAAATGTCTGGAAGATGAAATAGGTAATATGAAAAACACTATGAGAACTATTATGGAGAAAAATCACAGAATGGCGAAACATAATGCCATCATCATTAGTGCAATAACTGAGAAACTGGAGAACTCTCAGCAGGGTTCTCTGGTTATGGATCTGGTTGCGGATAAGGATAAGAACAGTATTGAGGATGCTAGTATTTACAAGCGAATGAGAGCTAGTATGAAGAGGAAGACTCCTCCTATGCCCCAGATGGTTCAGGTCTTGAAGAAGGGCATTCAGGATATGCACAATCTTGAAGCAGAGGTTGTTGAAGCTCTTAAGTTCTTAGGTTAGTTGGGGGTTTCTTGCTAGTTTTTTTGTTTGGGTCTTTTGGTGGCCCTTGTTGGCCTTGAGTTTGTGGCTGTTGTGTCTCTTGGGCTTTATTTTGATGCATCCTTTTTGTCTTTGGTGACTTTAATTCTTATTCTCACTCTCTGTAAACTCAGTGGTTTCAGGTCCTTGTAAAACCCATTTTTTCCTTTATCAAAAACTTTGATGACAATAAATGCAACAATGCAAAATGGATCTTCAAGCTCTCTTCAATCCTCTTCAACCTGTAACCTACACATTCATAAAAAGGGGGGAATGTTGTGCCATATAGGGGTTTTCCTCAGTCAAACCCTATGATAGTGTTCCCAATTTCACAATGGCAATGTCAATGATGGAAACCTTAATTGAAAGGAAGGAAATGATGAATGAATGAATTATTGCAACTCACTACCCTTCAATGGATTCCTTGAAGGACTAAATGTTGGAAGTGGAATTACTCTGAGAGGGGGGGTGGGTGAATTAGAGTAATATATTTAAAAAAAATTATGACATGAAATGTAGATTTAAGCCCCTTTTTGATCTTGAACAATGGTGACCTTATAAATGCAAAGTAAACATTGAATTTTGAATGATTGTTTTAATGATTTAACCAAATATAACAACTCATATCAAAGCATGATGTACATTGTTCATATCGTGTTGAATGAATTTTTTTTGATGCTTTCTTTTGCATAGGGCAACAAACTCACTTATGGAAGAATTTTAACGTTCACACAATGAACATGGACAATTGAACTATGATCTTGAAGACAACTTGAAACTATGAAAAGTATTAGAGAATTGCATGAACAAATTTTACAAATGACTAAAAAAATGATTATGCGAGATAGGCACAAACCACACAAAAGAGACAAAAATTTGTTGAGTGGAAAACCCTCTTGGGGTAGAAAAACCACTCCAAAATGCCTTGCAGGCTTAATTCCAAACTGTTTACAATATTTTCAGTGCACCAACTCTGTAATAATGTGGCGCAACAACTCCAATAATAAACTGAAGCACCCACTTCAAATTAGAAGCACCAACTTCTATTGAAACAAAAATCTAATGATATTGCAACCTGTTGGGACCTTATAACTGCACAGATTATTTGCAGGCACAAAATCACAATAGGATACAAAACAAAATGATATTTTCAATAATGCCCACTACAAAATGTATTTTCTTATGACAATGAAAATACTTTCACTGAAAAACTCAAAATAAATTCTATAATACAACCAGAGACATATACAATTTAAGCCCTCTTTTCTCCTTTTTAAATACAAATGAAATCACTGTAATAAACCCTCTTTTCTTTCAACAATACTCTTCTCAGATTTATAACTTCTCTCTTTTCTCCTTTAAATACAAAATGATATCACAATAATAAACCCTCAAAACATTCAAAAATACTCTATTCAACCTTATATCTTCTCATATCTTCTCTTCTCTTCACGAGTCATGTCTTTGAGCCATATATTTATACAATGAACATAAAACAGTTATCTTTCTCAAAAACCTGTATCCACAATAACCAGGGTTTTGATAAACTGGTAAATAATGTAGTTAAATCATGATACCCATAATGGGTTTGAGTAATAACCAATGGAATTTTGAAGAATGACACTATAATAATGAAACCCTTGAGTATAAACTTGAGTTAATGGAAACTAAAACTAATCTTCAACAAGTTTCTTAACCACAAAATTAGTTGGTTAAAACTAATGCAAGATTTTCCAAATTGAAAACCAAATACCTGTCATGGCAGCCAAATAATTACCAACTGACTGCCTAAAATCTTCATAATGGTCTCACTAAAGCTCATCCATCTTTCAGCTCAAAAACCAGCCACAAACTGTAGCTTCATATTCTCTATGGTATCGTTGTGATACCTCTTTAGATAAAAAAATAAATATAATTACTTTGCCCTAACTCCTTTTGAAGCAAAGACTATTGAATGCCTTTTCACTTTTTGAAAATGTTTGAAATCCGAAAGGATTCTAATCAAATAACAATAATCACTTGAAGTTTGACAGCATGATTACCAAAACATAATGATGGTTGTCGATAGAACTTGACAACAATGTTACTGTTGTGACAATGCAAAGCCAACTTCCTTGTAAGTGTAATGTGATGTGGTCGATACAAATAATAACATGGTAAGCCCAATGGTGTAATATATGCTCGGTGAAAACAATAATAAGCCCGATAAATGAAGCATACTCAGTGTAATATGGCCGACACATATGAGTGATATGAAATATAATATTTTGTGGTCAACAAGCAAGGATGTGATCACCGATAGAATGATAGCTAATAGCCATGTAATGGCTTTCACTTGAAACATTAACATTATAACCATTGCAATATAGTATGCCCAGGTTGAACTATATCAAATGATGTTACAAACAATCAATGCCTTTCCATTGTATGCCTCAAAATATGAAAACATATAAGCCCGATACCAAACTCATTATCATATACCTTATGAAAAAGTCATAACAACTTAAGTTGTCTCAAAAAGAAACCCGATTACCACATGTGCTTTAGCACATTGCAAATGCTGGCCATGCAACCAAAACATTATACATATAAAAATCCCGAAACCATGTTGTTTTATAAGGACATTGCCATGTAAAGTGTTTAGACAAATGATGATGCAATATCATATGAAAAATGTGGAGGATCTTGACCAAATAAAAATATCGCCTGATTTGCAAGAAATCAACTTAGGCTTATAATATAAGTCACACTAAATGACCATACAAGATGTTTATGAACATTTTAACATTGGTCATCAAAGTCACCTTATAATGCCCGTGTAGAAACCATTGACATAATGATATTTCCAAGTTAAAAATGTCGTGAGATATGTTATAGAAATATGCATAATCAACCTAAACCTGCAAATGTATACCTTGCCAAAGTATATGCCAGAGTATGTATGCAAATGTGATCAATGCTCCAAGTGTTGCACACAAGTATGAATGATTAGTACAATTATATAAACTGAATCAATTGCACTTTCCAAAACAACTGAATTCCATAAAATTGAATATGTAGTAACTATGTGCAAACTAAACAATGATGTGAACTGGAATGCCAATAACAACCAAACCATTTTGACAATGTTTTGACATCAAGGAAAAATGCCACAAAGAGAAAGTCAACAAACTCCCCCTTTGTCCTTGATGGAAAAACATTGTGAATCAGAGTAATATATTTTAAAACTTTTTATGACATGAAATGAGATTTAAACTCTTTTTGATCTTTTACAAAATGTGACTTTATATATGCAATGTAAAAACTGAACTTTGAATGATTGGAATAATGACTTAATCAAATACAACATGAATACCTAACAACT
Organism: Sequoia sempervirens; assembly: GCA_007258455.2. NCBI lineage: Eukaryota > Viridiplantae > Streptophyta > Pinopsida > Cupressales > Cupressaceae > Sequoia > Sequoia sempervirens. Next base: position 309,457,448 of record VDFB02075321.1, read on the forward strand.
CATGTTAAAGCATGGTGTATATTGTTCATATAATACTGAATGAACAACTTTTTGATGCTTTCTTTTGCAAGTATACCAAACTTTCTGATGACATAATTTAACATTCAAACTTTGCACATTAACAATCGAACCTTGAACTTTTAGGCAAATTTGAACAATGATAAAGTATCAGAGCATCGCATGAACAAACTCAACATAAATAACTAAAAGAAAGATTATGAAAGATAGGCACAAACCACACAAAAGAGAGATATATAAATTTTCTGAGTGGAAAACCCTCTTGGGGTAGAAAAACCAATCCAAAATGCCTTACAGGCTTAATTCCAAACTTATTACAATGTTTTTCAGAGCACCAACTCAGTAACAATGTGGAGCACCAACTCCATAACAATGTGGAGCACTAAATCCAATAACAAACTGAAGTACCCACTTCAAGTTAGAAACACCAACTTCTTTTTGAAACAAAATCTCACGATAATGCAACCTGTCGGAACTTATAACTGCACTAATTATTTGCAGTCACAAAATCACAATAGGATACAAGAATAATATTTTCAATAATTCCCACTACAAAATGTATTTGCATATGACAATACAAATACTCTCACTGAAAAAATCAATGTAATCCTTGTAATACAACTAGAGACATGTACAATATAAACCCTCTTTTCTCTTTTAAATACAAAATGATATCACAGTAATAAACCCTCTTTTCTCTTTTAAATACAAAATGATATCATAGTAATAAATCCTCATCCATTTTTCAACAATACTCTGTTTGGTTTTATATCTCCTCTTCTCTTCTCTTCTCTTCTCTTCTCTTCTCTTCTCTTCTCTTCTCTTTTTTTTCATCACAAAGTCATGTCTTTTTTCCATGCATTTATACAAAGAGCATAAAATAGTTATCCTTCTCAAAAACCCATATCCACAATAACCAGGGTTTTGATAAACTGGTAAATAATGTAGTTAAATCATGATACCCATAATGGGTTTGAGTAATAACCAATGAAATTTTGAAGAATGCCACTGTAATAATGAAAACCTTGAGTATAAACTCGGGTTAATGAAAACTGAAATTAATCTTTAACAAATTTCTAATCTTCAACAAAATCTTAATCCATAAATCAGTTACTTAAAACCGATGCAATATTTTCTAGATTGAAAACCAAATACATGTCATGGTGGCCAAAATATTACCAACTGACTGCGTAAAACCTTCATAATGGTCTCATTAAAGCTCATCCATCTTTCAGCTCAAAAACCAGCTGCATATTGTAGCTTCACAATCTTCATGGCGGCACTGATACTTCTTCAGAACAAAACAAAACCAACAAAATGATTTTTCCCTAAATCCTTTTGAATACTTTAGACTACCTTTTCAAATTTTGATAAAGTTTGGAATCTAAACCATCATTAACAGTTGTTTAAAATTCCAAATGATATTAAAATGACACACAACCAAATAAAATATCGGGTGACATCGAAAGTCAACTCTTTGTAAGTATAATGTGATGTGGTCGATACAAACAATGACATGGTAAGCTCGAGAATGGTTGATAAGCAAGGTGAAGCTCAACAATAAGATCACCGATAGCCATTTAAATGGCTTTCATTTTAAAAACTAAGAAAAAGTTGATGTGTGTAAACATTATGTAATATGGTATGCTTGGCTAGAATTTGAAGAATATTAAATAAATGTAAACCATATCACTTGTGAATAATCGAATAATGGAAATCATATCATATGTGGAGAACCCGAATACTCCAAGAAAAATCCATGAATGGCTTTAACTTAATGCTACCGAATATAGCATATATTTTCTATAAGAAATACAAACCACTCTACAACATTTGATTGCACCTTGTATATGAATGTTTCCATGTAAACCATCATAGAGAAAATGTTAAAGTATTTCCTTTGTGAAGGATACTCAAGGAATCATGCGCCAAACCTATAAATACCATTCTAAATTCCCATATTTGTGAATGCCAAAGAACAATTATACTACCAATGACATTGGCTCAAACACATTTTATAGATAAACACATGTCATTGAACCAATAGCCGAATATTTAAGCATGAACAAATATGAGTCCTTATCAAAGTAAGACCAATGCCATAGTATATCAAAGAAAAACCAGTGAAATAGGTAAATTGAAATGATATCACCTGAAACAACCCTCAACCCTTCATTTGTATATACCTTAACAATGCTTATGTAATCACTAAAGTCAACCATGCCAAACAACCTGTATGAAATAATAACTCCACTAAACAAATATACATCCTTTGCACATGAATCCAACAATCAATACCACAAAACAAAACTAAAGATAAACCATCAAATAACTGTCCATATAATAATCATTGAATATGCCAATGTCAAACTGTGAAATGCCAAGGCACCAACCCAGGGTAGTTTTGACATCAAGGAAAAATGCCACAGAAGAAGCCAACAAACTCCCCCTTTGTCCTTGATGGCAAAAACTGCCCTGGGTTGGTGCCTTGGCATTTCACAGTTTGACATTGGCATATTCAGTGATTACTATATGGACAGTGATTTGATGGTTTATCTTCAATTTTGTTTTGTGGTATTGATTGTTGGATTCATGTGTAGAGGATGTATATTTGTTCAGTGGAGTTATTATTTCATATAGGTTGTTTAGCATGGTCGACTTCAACGATTACATAAGCATTGTTAAGGTATATACAGATGAAGGGTTGAGGGTTGTTTCAGGTGATATCATTTCAATTTACCTATTTCACTGGTTCTTCTTTGATATACTGTGGCATTGTTCTTACTTTGATAAGGACTCATATTTGTTCATACTTATATTCGATTGTTGGTTCAGTGACATGTGTTTATCTGTAAAACGTGTTTGACCCAATGTCATTGGCAGTATAATTCTTCTTTGGCATTCACAAATATGGGAATTTAGAATGGTATTTATAGGTTTTATGCATGATTCCTTCAGTATCCTTCACAAAGGAAATACTTTAACATTTTCTCTATGATGGTTTACATGGCAACATTCATATACAAGGTGCAATCAAATGTTGTAGAGTGGCTTCTATTTCTTATAGCAAATATATGCTATATTCAGTGGCATTAAGTTAAAGCCATTCATGGCATTATCTTGGAGTATTCAGGTTCTCCACATATGATATGATTTCCATTATTCGGTTATTCACAAGTGATATGGTTTACATTTTTTTAATATTCTTCAAATTCTAGCCGAGCATACCATATTACATAATGTTTACACACATCGGATTTTTCTTAGTGTTTAAAATGAAAACCATTTAAATGGCTATTGGTGATCTTATTGTTGAGCTTCACCTTGCTTATCAACCACATTTATCGGGCTTACCATGTCATTATTTGTATCGGCCACATCACATTACACTTACAAAGAAGTTGACTTTTCAATGTCACGATAGTAACATTTGGTTGTGTCGACAACTATCATTTGATTTTGGTAATAATACTGTCGGTGATCATTATGTTTTGGTTAATGATGGTTCAGATTCCAAACTTTATCAAAAGTTGAAAAGGTAGTCTAAAGTCTTTGAAAGGAGTTAGGGTAAAATCATTTTGTTGGTTTTGTTTTGTTCTGAAGAAGTATTAGCCTTGCCATGAAGATTGTGAAGCTAGAATATGCAGCTGGTTTTTGAGCTGAAAAATGGATGAGCTTTAGTGAGACCATTATGAAGGTTTTACATAGTCAGTTGGTAATATTTTGGCTGCCATGACAGGTATTTGGTTTTCAATTTGGAAAATATTGCATCAGTTTTAAGTAACTAATTTATGGATTAAGATTTTGTTGAAGATTAGAAATTTGTTAAAGATTAATTTCAATTTTCATTAACCCGAGTTTATACTCAAGGGTTTCATTATTACAGTGGCATTCTTCGAAATTTCATTGGTTATTACTCAAACCCATTATGGGTATCATGATTTAACTACATTATTTACCAGTTTATCAAAACCTTGGTTATTATGGATACGGGTTTTTGAGAAGGATAACTGTTTTATGCTCTTTGTATAAATGCATGGAAAAAAGCCATGACTTTGTGATGAAAAAAAAGAGAAGAGAAAAGAAGAGAAGAGAAGAGAAGAGAAGAGAAGAGAAGAGAAGAGGAGATATAAAACCAAATAGAGTATTGTTGAAAAATGGATGAGGGTTTATTACTATGATATCATTTTGCATTTAAAAGAGAAAAGAGGTTTTATTACTGTGATATCATTTTGTATTTAAAAGAGAAAAGAGGGTTATCATTGTATATGTCTTTGGTTGTATTACAGAGATTACATTGAGTTTTTCAGTGAGAGTATTTGTATTGTCATATGCAAATACATTTTGTAGTGGGCATTATTGAAAATATTATTCTTGTATCCTATTGTGATTTTGTGACTGCAAATAATCAGTGCAGTTATAAGGTCCCAATAGGTTGCATTATCATGAGATTTTGTTTCAAAAAGAAGTTGGTGCTTCTAACTTGAAGTGGGTGCTTTAGTTTGTTATTGGAGTTGGTGCTCCACATTGTTATTGGAGTTGGTGCTCCACATTGTTACTGAGTTGGTGCTCTGAAAAACATTGTAGTAAGTTTGGATTTATGCCTATAAGGCATTTTGGAGTGGTTTATCTACCCCAAGAGGGTTTTCCACTCAACAAATTTTTGTGTCTCTCTTTTGTGTGGTTTTTGCCTATCTTGAATAATATTTCTTTCAGTCATTTATGTTGAGTTTGTTCATGCAATGCTCTGATACTTTATCATTGTTCAAATTTTCCTAAAAGTTCAAGGTTCAATTGTTAATGTGCAAGTTTGAATGTTAAATTCTATCATCAGAAAGTTTGGTATACTTGCAAAAGAAAGCATCAAAAAGTTGTTCATTTACTATTATATGAACAATATACACCATGCTTTAACATGATTTTTTAGGTATTCATGTTGTATTTGATTAAGTCATTATTCCAATCATTCAAAGTTCAATTTTTACATTGTATATATAAAGTCACATTTTGTACAAGATCAAAAAGAGTTTAAATCTCATTTCACATCATAAAAAGTTTAAAAATATATTACTTTGATTCACCCCCCCTCTCAGAGTAATTCCACTTCCAACAAGTGGTATCAGAGCGTAGGGTCCTGCATTAGGTTTCATGCCTAGGATTGTTTTTGGTCTTGGAAGTTTTTCAAATATGTCACAAGTTCAAGAAGGTATTTTTTTCTGTTTGTAAAGTCTATATGTTTTGTGAAAACATATCCGATTTTGATTAGTGTTGGTGTAAAAATATCCTTGCATAAACCTAACCAGATTAAGTTCAACCAAGTTCTTGATAAGAGGAGTACTATAGGTAAGTGCAAAAGAAACAAAAGTCAGAAGAAAAACACTAGTGTAAAGTCTAGTGAAGTTTTGTCACAAGCAATACCCCTGCCAGTTAATCCTAAATGTGATCATGTAGTTGGATAAGAAGAAATTCACTTGGTAAGTGAAAAAGAATATGAAGGTGATGAGTTTGAGGTTGATTTGGAGGAAGAACTACTTGTTGCCTTAGATGAACTTAAGAGGCTTAGAAAAGAAAATCAGGATCTTAATGTATGCCTACAAGAAAGTGTCAATGTTAATAAAACAGTAATACAAGATCATAATGATGATAACAAGATTATTGAATTTCTGAAAGGTCCAATGGTTGATAAGAAAAAGACTAAAGAAGGATTGGAAGCCAAGTTAAAAGACAAGGATGAGTTGTGTATTAAACTAGAAAATGAGATTGCTTCTTTAAGGAAATGTTTAGATAATGATTCCTTGTTAAAAGAGCTAACTCTTAAAGATGATATGATTATTAGTCAGAAAATTGAAATTGAAGAATGTAAGAGGATAGCAGATGTTGTAAGGTCTGATTTCGAGGTTAAAAAGATTGAATGTCTAAAACTTGAAGGACAAGTAGTTACATTAATAAAAGAGCTTGAAAGAGTCAAGGCTCAATTAGATAAAAGTTAGAAATTTGATCATAGTACTAATATATTGAATGAGATGATTGGTAGACAAAAGCATTCTAAAGATCCTACAGGAGTGGGATATGAGGTTGGACAAAGCTCTACAAAAGAATCTAAACAAGAGACAGTGTTTGCTACTACAGATGGAAAGAAGTTTACAGCCAAGAAAACACCAAAAATGAAGGTTGATCTTGGTTACCATATTGCGGCACCAAAGGATAACATTGATGCTAGAAGACAATCTAAAGGTATTCACAGAGAAATGAAAAATGTCTTCAGATCTTCACATCCTTGGCATGATCATTCATTTAGGTATAATCATTATTTTCAAGGATATTGTTATGTTTGTAATGAATTTGGTCATAAGGCAATTGATTGCATGAGATGGTCAAATAAGAATCATTCTAATGTCTCTAGAAATGAAAATGTGGTGTGTTACAATTGTAACAACTTTGGTCATTTTAGAAAAGATTGTAGAATGAATACAAGTGAAAATTATGATGGGAACAAAGTTGGAAATGTCTTTAGGAAGTATTATGTTCCTCAGATCAGTCACAAGGTCATTTTTTTCAGATGTAATAACATTGGGCATAAAGTACAACAGTGCAGATTTAACACTTCAAACAAACAAATGAATTTTTTTACATTGGTGTGGAGAAGAAAGAGCAATCAAGATGACGAGAAAGAGAAAGGATCATGTATGATTTGGAGAAGAAAGAATAATCAATCTGGTAATAAAGATGAATCCATGAAAGAGCATTGTGCACTCCTGACACATGTGATGTCATCCAAGTCCTGAGAATAAGCAAAGACTCAGGGGGAGTCTAGTATGGTAATATTTCTTTTTACCCCGAATGAGTTATGACAACATAAGAAGTAAGATTTTGAAGCTTTGGCATAGTTTGTCTAATTCATGGACCAGGTGAAGAACAGTGGTATATTTGTGATCAAAAATATTTTATAACAAAGAAGTAGGATTATGTTTGAGCTGAGATATTGTTGGCTGCTGATAGTTTATAGAAGCATTGATTTGTAAATGCTACTTTCTCTGTGATTGTTGCTGCAGTCGGTTGATGAATTTTTGGTACATGACTGCCAATATACATGATTTTATTCTTCATGATTCTCATGCAAATATTCTTGTCCTAAATGAATCTCAGAGTATTAGAGATGTCGTTATGTTTTGGCAGGATAAATTTGGAATAAGTATTGTGATGTGTATAATAATCAACATAACAGTAAATTTATTTGATATGTATTCCTTACATTTTGATAAGTTATTAAATACAAAATTCATGGTGTTTCCTTATGATTCACAAGTTGAGTTATTTGACAGGTCAAAGTGAATGCACTTCCAACAAGTGGTATCAGTACAATTATATAAACTAAATCAGCTACACTGTCCAAAACAATTGAATGCCATAAAACTAAATATGTAGGAACTATGTGCAAACTGAACAATGATGCCAACTGGAATGCCAATAACAACCAAACCATTTTGACAATGTTTTGACATCAAGGACAAATGCCACAAAGAGAGAGTCAACAAACTCCCCCTTTTTCCTTGATGGCAAAAAAACTGATCCATAAACCGAGTCATCTAAACATAACTGAATCAACAATTTCTCCCCCTTTTTTGTCACAAGGCCAAAGAAAGACACCTGTAATATGTCATGAAAAACAACAACCAATCAAAAACCAGTTGTAGAAACAATATTCAACAAGTAACTTTGCTCCTCCTAAACCATAGCACTGAAATGTCACTAAACCATGCACATAACTTGCCCAAAAATACCAACAAGATCAGTAGGAGTAAGATTTAAGCATGAAAAGCTCTGAGAGAAAGTAAAAATATGCACTGTCATTGATAGACCAAATAAACTCTTCCAATCAATTGCCACTAACCGAGCAACCTTTCAAAGATCCATATCCAAAAACTCAAACCAAAGTTAATTGTCCTTATGTACCAAACAATATTTTCCTCTTGCCCAATATTGTCCACTATACTGAGATAATACAATAAAATAATTATTGAAGCAATGCCAACAAATCCAAGCTACAACATGAATATAAGCATGCAAATATTTTTCACTTGACAGACATTAAAGCCTTATGATAGATGGTATACATCATATACCAAGTACAAATGCCAAGACTAATCCATATCACTGTGTACCTGTTACCTGTTCATAAACCTGAAATGCCAAGGTCAAGAATATAACACAAATGCCACTTGTTGGAAGTGGAATATTAAAAAATGAACACTTAAGAAGAACCAAATGCAACCACGTGTTGAACCAATGCTTAAGGAAACAAATGGTGCAAAAAAATAAGAATGACTCTCTCTAAGACATAGAATCTTCTAAATTCTCTTCATATCATAGAGCTTTCCTCTTTATGTAGATAAAGCAACTGAGTATTGACTGTCCAAGCAACTAGTATCAATTCTCTGTTCATTCTCAAGAAAAACTTTCTACAACTTGTTTCCATAAACAAGACAATGTTTACACACAATCCTTCATGTAATAAAAAAATGAAAACTATTCTAAAACACCAACTAAACTGCAAAGATTTGATTGTAGTTTATACTTTCATGGATATAAGATAAAACTTTAAAACACCCTACAATCACAAAGATTGATTAGTGAAAAGAAATTGGAGGAAGATCATAGAGACTCCTCCTCAACTGATCAAGCACTTTCACACTAGTCACTTCATAGATATTTCCCTGTGTCCTTGAACCAAAAATAACTATTTCTCCTGATTTCCTTTTAATCTGACACCCACAATCATCAAAAAGAATACATAAATCCTGATAACATATTTGTGTCACACTTAATAGATTGTGTTTTAAACCTATTGCATGATAAAATTTTGGCAAGAAAATGTTGTTACAAAAAACCACTATGCCTTTTTCCATAAGTTGTATGTAATCATCATTACCAAACCATACTAAACCAAAATCACCAAATTCAAGTTCAATAAAAATACTTATGTCCCCTATCATATGATGAGAACAACCACTATCCAAGATCCATGTATTTTCAACTTTAGCATTTAATTCAGTTTGACTAAAGATACCTTCCGGTTCTACATTGCCCCTTTTAGGCATCCAAATCAACTTAACTTTGTTTTGCATAGTTGTCTTAGAAAGATTATTTTTCTTCTTGTAGGAAGCTTGTCTAGATCTTCCATATTTATCTTTTATATTTATATCTAGAAAATCACTTGAACCATTCATATAATCAAGACCTGACTTGTCTTCATAAGACCTTTGTTTATTCAAAAGATCTGTAATATTATCAAATTCCTTTCTAAGATTGTTGATTTTAGTTTCTAAGATACAACACTTTACTTCCTTGAATTCCAATTGCATTCTTGTAATCTTAAGAATTTCAACTTGAAGTCTTAAATCAATAATCTCCTTTTCAGCGATTATAATCTTACCTACTAGATTCTCAGTAGCTTGCTCAATCTGAATTTTCTGGTATACTAAGTCCTTCAAATTTTGAACTTCACTTAGAGCAATTTTCAGTTCATTTTGAAAACCATTCAATTCTTTATTTGAAGTAGAAGTCTCTACAAGTCTATTTTCTTGCAGTTCCATTTCATTCATTGTGGCCATACATACAGTTTCACCTTTTAGATCTATTTTATCATTTTCTAAAATAGACTGATTATTTGATTCTTTATTTGTAATCTTTTGTGAATCAACTTCAGCCATGAGTAAAGTTTCATCTTCATCACCAAGTGAGTCATCTATCTCAACATCCGAGTCTTCTTTGGTAAAGAGACTCTTTTTCTTTTTGAAGTTAAACTTCTTTTTAGGATCAAAAGCCTTTTTCTTATACTATTTTTCTGACTTTTCATCCTCATTGGCTTGATCACCGTAAGGGCATTTAGTAGCAGAGTGTCCAAACTTGCCACAAGTAAAACATTTGAATGAAATTTTTCCTTTATATTTCTTTGTCAACTTCCTCACTAAAAGAGCTTCTAAAGAATCAAACAATTCTAATTCACTGTCTAAATCTTCTTTCTTTTTTGCTTTAAAAGTAGTCTCTTTAGAGGTTGAAGCAAAGCTTCCTATCCTCATTTCATAGGCTGTTAATATGCCTTGTAAATTGTCCAAGGTAAGTGAATCAAATCGCTTCTTTTCTTCAAGAGTAGAAACTTTAGACTCAAATTTAGGATGCAAAGTCCTAATCACCTTTTGAACAACATCAGACTCTGCAATTGTTTCACCTAGACCTCTTCTTGCATTGACAACTTCATCTATCCATAAGAAATAATCAGCAATCTTTTCATCATCCTTCATTCTCATTTCCTGAAATTGATTCTTAAGAGTAAGGATTTTGGATTGATTAACTTTTTCATTTCCTTGATACACATTTTCAAGCTTCTCCCAAATTTCATATGCAGATTTACAGTGCACGACTTTAACAAATACATCTTTTGTCAAGCCACACAAGAGTGCATGTTTAGCTCTTGCATTCATTTCATATTTCCTTTTCTCATCATGATCTGTAGGTATGGTATCAGGTACAATGTATTTACTACACAATAAGTTCCAGACATCAAGATCTAAAGAAATCAGATATGTTTCCATTCTGATTTTCCAAAACACATAATCAGAGCCATCAAATAGAGGAGCTCTTGTAATAGATGAACCTTCAGGTGCATGCGCCATAATGACAAACTTCCAAGACTAGAATCAATCCTAGGTATGAAACCTAATGCAGGACCCTACGCTCTGATACCACTTGCTGAAAGTGGAATTACTCTGAGAGGGGGGGGGTGAATCAGAGTAATATATTTATAACTTTTTATGACATGAAATGCAGATTTAAGCCCCTTTTTTATCTTGAACAATGGTGACCTTATAAATGCAAAGTAAACACTGAATTTTGAATGATTGTTTTAATGATTTAACCAAATATAACAACTCATATCAAATTATGATGTAAATTGTTCATATTGTGTTGAATGAACAATTTTTGATGCTTTCTTTTGCATAGGAAAACAAACTCACTTATGGCAGAATTTTAACATTCACACAATGAACATGAACAATTGAACTATGATCTTGAAGACAACTTGAAACTATGAAAAGTATCAGAGCATTGCATGGACAAATTTTAAAAATGACTAAAAGAAAGATTATGCAAGATAGGCACAAACCACACAAAAGAGAGACACAAAAATTTGTTGAGTGGAAAACCCTCCTGGGGTAGAAAAACCACTCCAAAATGCCTTGCAGGCTTAATTCCAAACTATTTACAATATTTTCAGAGCACCAACTCCAATAATAAATTGAAGCACCCACTTCAAATTAGAAGCAACAACTTCTACTGAAACAAAAATCTAATGATATTGCAACCTGTTGGGACCTTATAACTGTACAAATTATTTGCAGTCACAAAATCACAATAGGATACAAAACAAAATGATATTTTCAATAATTCCCACTACAAAATGTATTTTCTTATGACAATGCAAATACTCTCACTAAAAAACTCAAAATAACCTCTGTAATACAACTAGAGACATATACAATATAAGCCCTCTTTTCTCCTTTTTAAATACAAATGAAATCACTGTAATAAACCCTCTTTTCTTTCAACAATACTCTGTTCAGATTTATAACGTCTCTCTTTTCTCCTTTAAATATAAAATGATATCACAGTAATAAACCCTCAAAACATTCAACAATACTCTATTCAACCTTATATCTTCTCATATCTTCTCTTCTCTTCACGAGTCATGGCTTTGAGCCATATATTTATACAATGAACATAAAATAGTTATCTTTCTCAAAAACCTATATCCACAATAACCATGGTTTTGATAAACTGGTAAATAATGTAGTTAAATCATGATACCCATAATGGGTTTGAGTAATAACCAATGAAATTTTGAAGAATGCCACTATAATGATGAAACCCTTGAGTATAAACTTGGGTTAATGGAACTAAAACTAATCTTCAACAAATTTACTAATCTTCAACAAGTTTCTTAACCACAAAATCAGTTGCTTAAAATTGATGCAACATTTTCCAGATTGAAAACCAAATACCTATCATGGCGGCCAAAACATTACCAACTAACTGCGTAAAATCTTCATAACGGTCTCACTAAAGCTCATCCATCTTTCAGCTCAAAAAATGACTACAAACTGTAGCTTCATATTCTCTATGGCGACATTGTTATACCTCTTCAAATAAAAAACAAACATAATGACTTTTCCCTAACTCCTTTCGACTCTGACAACATGATTAACAAAACATAATGATGGTTGTCAATAGAACTTGACAATAAATGTTACTGTCGTGACAATGCAAAGTCAACTTCCTTGTAAGTGTAATGTGATGTGGCTAATACAAATAATAACATGGTAAGCCCGATGGTGTAATAAATGCTCGGTGGAAACAATGATAAGCCCGATAAATGAAGCATACTCGGTGTAATATGGCCGACACATATGAGTGATATGAAATATAATATGTTGTGGTCAACAAGCAAGGATGTGATCATCGATAGAATGATAGCCAATAGCAATGTAATGGCTTTCACTTGAAACATTAACATTATAACCATTTCAATATAGTGTGTCCGGCCCAAACTATATCAAATGATGTTACAAACAATCAATGCCTTTCCATTGTATGTCTCAAAACATGAAAACATATAAGCCTGATACCAAATTCATTATCATATACCTTATGAAAAAGTCATAACGACTTAAGTTGTCTCACAAAGAAACCCGATTACCACATGTGCTTTAGCACATTGCAAATGCTAACCATGCAACCAAAACAGTATGCATATAAAAAGCCCGAAACCATGTTGTTTTACAAGGACATTGCCATGTAAAGTGTTTAGACAAATGATGATGCAATATCATATGCAAAATGTGGAGGATCTCGACCAAATAAACATATAGCCCGATTTGCAAGAAATCAACTTAGGCTTATAATATAAGTCACACTAAATGACCATACAAGATGTTTATGAACATTTCAACATTGATCATCAAAGTCACCTTATAATTCCCATGTAGAAACCATTAACATAATGATATTTCCAAGTTAAAAAAGCCATGAGATATGTTATAGAAATATGCATAATGAACCTGAACCTGCAAATGTATAACTTGCCAAAGTATATGCCAGAGTATGTATGCAAATGTGATCAATGCTCCAAGTGCTGCACACAAGTCTAAATGATCAATATAATTATATAAACTGAATCAATTGCACTGTCCAAAACAACTGAATGCCATAAAACTTAATATGTAGCAACTATGTGCAAACTGAAGAATGATTCCAACTGGAATGCCAATAACAACCAAACCATTTTGACAATGTTTTGACATCAAGGAAAAATTCCACAAAGAGAAATTCAACACTAAAGACATACAGATATCTTCAAGGATCTTGGATCTTGATTTCTTGATTTGCTTGAATGATTGAAGACCTACAACAGTATTAAACTTCACAAGGTAATATGAACACACATAAACTTTGACATGATGTTTGGATCTTGAATTATTGTAATAAATGATTGATGATGCTACTATTGAATGCTCTTGACAATAATGCTTGATCATAATTTCTCCAAATTGTGTTCTAGTTTCAAATGATGAAAAAACTAGGTATTTATAGGCATTTATTTAATTTATTAAAAATTAGATCCTGATAGTCGACATTTGCAAGTTCAATTTTGAATGTTAAATTGCCTCCAAAAACATATTTAAAAATGGGTCCTAGCTAAGGAAGGGGACCCATTTGCCCCCATATTTCTAGGGAATCCAGTTATCATATAGATGTATGTGATGGTCTTACACAAAATATATATGATCCTAAAAAGGATACTAGATTGACTAGCAGATATGGATGTTAGGGGATGATCATGTAGGAAAGTAAAACCTGTCTTGGAGATGAGGGATGCCTTAACCTTAATGGATAAAGGATGTGTACAAGGATTATATGATAGTGTAAGTGATTATCTAACTTCTAGGATATGGATGTCTATGAATATGTTATGTGAATATGGATGCTATGATGGTAGTATAAACCTAGGAGATAAATTTTTATGGAGGCATCAACCTGATTACTAGATAGAAAAATAATGAATGTGTATAAGGATGTGGACATGTGTAAGCAATTATACTTATTCAATAAATTACTTCATAATATTCTCAAACCTAAATATTACAATCTGAAACACATGTAGCATCTAGCCTAACTTTACACAAGATCGTACCAATTACTTCATACTCTTCTCAAATCTAAATGATTAAATCTAGATGGATAATAGCTTTATAGAAGTAGGTGTATGAATAAGTGTGATAAATAAGAAAATTAGGTGAATACATGAAATGATAAATGGATTAATTCCAAGGGACTTCAACCTAACTTTACACACGATCGTGCCATTCTTCATGAACATATACCAATACATTTCTTATAATTGGGCCAATGAGCCAATTTTATAAATATACAATATAAGTTGAATGTGCAGTAAACTGTATTGATTATCCATAATAGTGTTGAACATGATCCTCCATTGCAATGCCATCAAAACCTATAAATTACATAGTTTAGTTATTAAATTGATTTAAAATTAAACATTAAAAATTGTTAGAAAATCATTTCATAATTTATTTACCATCTCTAGCTTGCATTGCATCCATTGTTGTTGGTGTTTCATTAAGATCAATAGAAAATGGTAACCTATGTTACCCAATGTTTTGTTAATCATATAAAGCTACAATGACGTTTATTTAATAAATCGACATAGATACAACATTAAGTCTGGTAGTACAATATATACTTAATCAAAATAATATTAAAATTCTAAATTACATGGAATGGTTTTTTGAAATGTTTGACCGGGTATAACATTAAGCATTGATGGTTGATTTTCACAAATTGTATCTACTATTTTTTTGATTAATTATAGAAAATTGGGTAGAAATAGGAATTGGGAAATATCTCATTTAATGAATGAATACATTTAATAGTTAGAAAATTACCATCAATAATTTGTATTTCATTGGTTATTGTGTGGTTTAGATCAATAGAGAAGGGAAATCAACATTTTCTATTATTGTCTTGATTATCCAAACATACAATGACATATTTTAATTGTGTGATGTAAGAGCAATAACTATTGCTATGCAAAATACTAAAATAATTTTGAATAAATGTACTCACTATGTTATTTTCTAATGATAACCCTTTCTTTTTGTAATGCTATGCTTGAACAATTAGAGACATTTTTTTTTCTTTTTATTTCTACCACCTATGGAGGGGAGCTAAAATTCTTCATGCTCCTCAACTCTTTCATTCAAGTCTTGATGGATGACATTGCCTCTTTGATGAATAAACTAGTGTTTATGTATTTTTCTTGGACTAAACCATGGTGATATTTTGTGGATCCTCCTCTAACATCTAAAAACCCAATGAAGAAACAATGGTATCTACATAATCTTATATGGATCCTCCTCAAAAATCTAATTTTACAACTTCTAGCAATAAATATGATACCAATTATACATCGACATATGATTTGAATGATTATAAAAAACTGACTTCCTCGAAAGAAACGAAATCCATTTATGAAAGAGGATATAAAATTATTTTGCAATTTATATATAATGATAAGGGATGTGGTATAAAGGAACAAGGTATTATGGTCCCTATAGAGTTAAACACATAAGAAATAAAAAATGGCATTGGTTATTGTCCCTAAAAATCCACTAAAGCTTCATGAGGACCTTCACTTAATGTAAACACAATAACCCAAGAACCTCTTAAGGTACTGCTCAAATTGGTTCACCCTAAATTGATAAGTCAAACAAGTAAAAACATGTCATTGGATATATTTCAAAATGATGAGTCTTTGGAATTTTTTTAGGAATTTATGACAAATTTCCTACTTATCATCAAGATCATGGAGTTCCCTATTGTCTCAACACTGAAGTATACTTTGGGAAAGAAGCTAGTTTATTAAATGATATAGTAGATTCTCAAGACATACCCCAAAATTTCCTTAATATTTTAGACCATAACTTACATTAGTTGTATAGGTGATACTTTCAATGTCTCAATGGACCCATCCAATGCAAAAAAAATAATTTTAATTGGAAAATGCTTTGATTGTGATGAAAAATAAGAACATATTGAGTTACTACATGATTTTCCTAAACTATTTGTGTGGTCTTATTTAGATATGCTTGGCATAGATCCTAAGGTATTTACACATAATATTATATTAGAAGATGATGCTAAACTTATGACACAAAATATTCATAAAATGAACCCCAAGATGACATTGTTGGTTAAAGCTAAGATTGGAACGATCTTACAAGTTGGTTTCATCTTCCCTATTGACCATTCATCGTGGATATCAAACATAATGGTTGTTATAAAATTAGATAATCGTATTTGAATGTGTACAAATTTTCATGACCTTAATAAAGCATATTTGAAAGATTATTTCCCTCTTTCAAACATAGACATGATTGTTGATTCAACCACAGGTCATGCTTTACTATCATTCATGGATGGATTTTCTAGATATAATCAAATTTTTATAGAGAAAAATATCAGAGAGTTATGCCATTAATATTTCATGATTTTATACATAAAATTTTAGAGGATTATGTCAATTATATTTTGGGTAAATCTATATCACATCAGGATCATGTCAAAATCCTTCATCAAATCTTTAAGTAGATTCATAAGTACAAAATGCATTTGAATCCTTGAAAGTTTGTATTTGATGTGGATAGTGGAAAACTATTAGGCTTTATAATCTCACATCAAGGTATTGAGGTGAAAATGAAGAAAATTGATATATAATAAACATGCGACCTAAAAATATTTTTTAACTCTTTAGCTTACAAGGAAAGATTCAAGCTATATGTTGCTTTATTGCATCATTGATGGATCAAACTCTTTCCTTTACTCAATTTATTAAGAAAGTAACCCATTTTATATAGAACAAAGATTGTCAAAAATATTTTGCAAATAGTATTTGTCTAATCCTTCTATTTTACAACCAGGCACATTAGGAAATCCCTTTATTCTTTACACTTTTGCTTCATCTAATGCTCTTGTTGCTTTATTGGTTCAACAAGATGTGAATGGTAAAGAACATCATATTTATTAAATTAGTCAAGCATTGATTGATTATGAAACACAATACATGAATATAGAAAAATAATGTTTGGATCTTGTGTTTTCTATGAATAAGTTGAGATATTATTTGTTAAGTGATGAAGTGCATGTTTTTATAAAGTTTGATCCATTAAAACATCTTTTCACCAAACCTAATTTATTAGGATGCTTAGCTAAATGGGTGATGTTGTTAATAGAGTATTATCTTAAGTTTATCTCTCAAAAGGGGGACTAAGGGTCAAGTGTTGACTAATCATTTAGCTAAATCTCCTTCACCATTAGCTTTACCAAACCAAGACTCATTTCCATTTGAACATGTTTTGACATTAGATAAAAATGAAACATAGGATTTATACTTTGATGGTTCTAATTGTCAAACTAGATCCAACATTGGGGTTATATTATTACCTTCTTTAGGTAATACAATTCGCTTATCTTACAGTCTCAATTTCCTATGCACACATAACATTGTGAAATATGAAGCTCTTATTGCAAGTTTACATGTAGTTTTGTCTCTTAATATTCAACACCTTCATATATTTGGGGATTCTCAACTAATTATAAATTAAATTAATGGATCATATCAATAAAAACAAGATCAAATATCCCAATATCTAGTGACCTGACATTAACTAAAATGTTTTTCCTCATATACTATTGATAATATTCTATGGAATGATAAGCGACATGTGGATGCAATGGCAAGAATTGCTTCCCCTATAATCATTCATCTACAAATTTTAAATTTACTATTTACAATGTCACATAACCATCAATAGCTGAGAAACTTAATGATGAAATAGTATGTCATGTAATTAAAGAAGATGAGTTGCACTCCCACATAGTTCAATATTTGCATGGTGGTATTTTCCTTAACCAACTAGGAAAAGTAATTGAGCTCCTATTCAAAATCTTGTAGCATGATATATAATTTTGGCTAATCTGTTATATCAAAGGTCATATAATGGTCTCCTTCTTTGTTGCCTCATTCAATCAAAGATCCCTATTAGCCTCGTATAAGCCCATTTGGGTGCTTGTGGAGGAAAATGTGGCAGTCAATCTTTGGTTCAAAAGTTAATTCATATTGGGTATTATTGGAAAAATATGGAGCAATAATCTTTTTCCTTCATTAATAAATGCACTTATTTCTAACAACACAATAATTTGATTCATGCTTCTAGCCACAATTCCTAAGTTGTTATTTGGCCATTTTTTGTGTGGGATTTAGATCTCATTAGCAAGTTCTCCTCCTTTATCTTAAGAACATACTTTTATTATTATGAATACATACTAATTCATGAAATGGGTTGAAGCAGTTCCACTTTGTTGAATGATAGTTGAATTTATTTGTCATTTTATATTGGATAACACTATCAAGATTTGGTCTTCTACTTTAATTTCAAATTATGGTAGACCATTTAAGAAAAAATATGTGAAGAAGTTCTTATAAATTTTTCATGTACAAAATCATTTTTCTACACCTGAAACCTAGAAAAATGAAGTGGGGTGTTCTGATATTTTTTTGGAAGATAGAACTAGGGTTTAGGACCTTTCCACTTATTTTCCTTATGTTTCACTCAAGGAAACCTTAGAGATCTCAATCTAGGGATGAAATGAGAGAAAGAGATTTGCAATAAGGTTTCCTAGGGTATGACTAAAGGTATAAAGGGGGTTCACCACCAAGCTAGGGCTTGGAAAGACAAAAAAATGTAAATGATATGTAAAACATAACTATGCAACCTAAAATATGAAACTAAAAATCAGAAGAATGGACTGAGAAAGGATAGAGGTGCACCTAGAAAATGAAGAAGCTTGGATTGAAGTTTGAAATGTTGGAAATAGTACTTTTTGAAGCACATTGGGACTCATACACCAGTAGGGGTGATTTAGTCCCAGTTTATGGTTTTGGGCCAAAACTGAAATCTAGAATTGCTAAATCAGGATCTATAGAAAAATTCTAAAAATAGGTATGTTTGGACTCATACACCACAAGTGGTAATTTAGTCCCAATATTAGGCTAGCTTTGAAATTATGATATCCTTTAGTGCTTTTTTGTAACTTCCCTCCTATCAAATATTTGTTCCGAAACACTAAATTTAGCCCTATAGATGACTTTCTGTGATCTTATAAACAAGATAACAACTTTGACAACTTTTCTCCAATCTTTCTCTTCAATGGATCTTCAACCTATACCACTTAGATCTAAAATCATAGATCAAAGAGAGGGAAAAAAGTTGTTTTTTCAGTGGATAGGCGTTTTCCTTGGTCAAACCATGTTTTAGTAATCAAAGCTCGAAATGAAATCAAATGGAAAGAAGGAATGATGAATGAACAATATGCTATGTTGCAACTCACCAAACCCTTGAAAAAAAGGCTGAAAAATTATATGTAATGGCTAGCATGAATGTGGATCTTGACTCTTACTTGAATGTTATGGATCTTGACTTGAATGCTTGCTTGAATCATAAAATACCTACATCACAAATGTTAGCTCAAAAACAAACATGATGCATCATGACTTTGACATGATGCTTGATTCTTGAATGATGCTCCAAAATGCTTGATAATCACTCTTGAATGCTCTTGTAATCATAAACTTGCTAGAATGGTTGATCTCAAAAAGTGCTAGATGACTTGTAAACTTGCTAGGATACTTGCTCATAAAAGTTGCTAGGAGAAAATATGTGAATAACCTTGTATTTATACTTGTTTATGCCAAATTTTTCAAAATTACAACACTACAAGATGAATTCGATCTAAGAGAATAAAATTCCACCAAGAATTGAATTCAAAATTAGGTCTAAGATAAGTGGGACTCGTATGCCAGTTGTGGCATGAGTCCTAGTAGGCTAAGCTTGGGACACATTTTTCAAGAAAGGTTTAATTTTATGTTAAATTCAGATCTAGGCCCCAAAACCTAGGTGGGAACCATATGCCCAAGGTGGTGTATGAGTCCCAAATCACTAAATCTAGGGCATACAATCCAAAATCACTAATTTATGATTGGTTGATTGATATATGTTGGGATTATCCTTAGAAAGATGCATTAATTAAGGCTTGTGGATGCAAAATATGACCAAATAAGACATAAAAACCCCAATTTTAGTAGGGAGAACCCAAACAAGTGTGAAAATGTAGAGGGATACATTTTCCTACACTACAACACCATATTATAATGAATCAAATGGACAAGAAGCAACTAAAAAAATGATTGAACAAGTTTTGCAAAAAACTTTTAACATGGTAAATATTGGCATACTCAACTTTCTTATGCATTTTGGGCTTATTGCACAATTTTCTATATGTCTACGCATAATACTCCATACAACCTTTTGTATGATACTGATGTTGTTATATCTTTTTACTAGAAATTCCTTCACTACTAATTTCTCTCAATGGAATTATAGATGATCATTTTTATAGATAACAATGGATTCAATAACTTGAGATGCTTGATGAATAATGCATACACGTAGCCTATTACAAAGATATTCAATGCAAATACAATGAAGGTATTATCCATCATTCATTCAAGAAGGGCGACTTAGTGCTATATGAGAACCAAAATAATATAAATGTTGCACTAGGAGAAAAGGGAAAATTTAGTTTGAATTATGGATCAGGAACATACAAAATTTCTATGATGGATGGTATGCCTCTTAAAGAACTATTAATGCTATGAATTTTTGTAGATTTTATGCATAACACCATCTTTGAATATCATGTTGTAATTTAAAGCATGTTGATTAGATTAAATAGATTTATATTTTAGTCTCGCATTACTTCATTCATGACAAACATTTGTGTGTCTTGGATTTTTAGAGTAATTTTATTAAAATTTATTATTACTTGTCGGCATACTATTTAGTATTTTTTGTGAAATGTTAAATAGATCATTATAGAATTTAAGTTTTTCAAATTAGATCATAGTTGCATCTAGTTTAACACATGTATGTACTTAGTTAAAAATGTAGTATTTAATTGAATAATTAAAAATTTAACTGTTTATTTAGATCACACCATTAATTTAGACATATCAATTAGATCATTATCGTATTTATTAAAATAATCTTAATTCAATTTTTAATAGAACATAATTGTATTCAATTTTCTATATATGGAAATGCAATACATACTTTAAAAGATGACATGTACAATTAAGTAAACAAACCAAATAAAAGATGTTCATATATATATATCATGGTGTTTATATACATAATCATATGACCACTCTAAAAAAAATGTGGTGTATCATACAAAGGCATATAATCATCTTGTAGGCCTATGGTTACCAGACTCCTCAAGGCCTGGTGGTGGTGGTTAATGTGAGACAATAGATTCTAAGTAGATCCTAGAGCCCCTACATGCTAGCACAACCTTGAGCTCACCTAGATAAGCTTGATATTAGCCTCAATCACTATTGTGTGTTGTTGATACTAATTTCTCTCTTCGCTTGTGCCCTACTAAGTTCCTCCCTAGATAGGCCTACATCTCACTCTTAACAAGAGCTCAAACTCTCTCTGCTCTTAGCTCCTCGTAGGTGACTCTCAAATCCTCATGCACATTTCTCAATCATGCTATAGGATCAAAAACCCTTTGCATGACACTCTACACTATACAATGGCCATTTATCAGCTTGTACTGGATGATGTGGCTACATATCAAGAGCCATATTTGATATTAATCAACCCATAAGGTCAAGCTAATCTCAAATGCCAAATATAAAAAGAGGAAAAATAGAATAATATTAGATAACAACATGATGCAAATCATAAATAAAATTTAAATATAGAATTAGTAGACCATAAAGCAAAGTAAAAATCATAACATATCATATAGCCTGGATCACTAGCTTGCAAGTAGGGATCTCGACATGTGAATATGGTGGTTATGTCTGAACTCCCTGAGGGGGATAGGGGCATAGTATTTTCCACTTTTCCAGTCTCTTTGTGTTCATGGATAGGTGGTCTCTCAAGTGTAGAAGAATATGCTTTTGATACATGAGGATGAGATCTAGGTCTCTCCTTGGGGGCATCTCTACTCTCCTCATACTCCTCTAGACCTCTCATTGTTTCTATAGTTGTCTACTCCTCCTCATCATCATATCCTCCTACATCTCCATCTTCATCCTCATCTTCATCCTCGTGCTCCTCTTAATGTCATGGCAATGTCAAAAGATCACTAGTATTATTGTCCACATGAAAGACATGATTTGGATGTGTGGTGTCCCACCATCTGATGTATGTAGTAGTTGATCCAATATCATCTCCATTAGTCATGAGATCATTTGAGTCACTCAATGGGATGCCAACAATGGTAGGATGAGCTATGTCCTATGTCCTAGCATTGTTATGAGTCGACCTGAGATAAGCTAGTCAAGGGATGTGAACCCCTTGAGTGTGACCAAACTGTCTCATCACTCAATCATAATAGAAAGGCATCATAATATATTCATAGCGTTCAACAAAGAAGCAGTCATGCTACATCCTTGCAAGTTTTTGAAATAAGCTTGTCTAGGGCTGTAAAGTCCTATAAGGTCTCCAAACAATGTCTACAATGTCTAACTAACCAAATGTGATGCATTAGTATAGTAGATATCCATACTGCCAAGGTCTCATAAGAGGATAACAAAATGCTAAAGGATATGTCCATGGTGCCAACATGAGATATCCCATGGGTCATGTGCAAGTAATGTTCTTGAATGCCCATACCTGAAGAAGTGGATAGATCATGAGACTGTGCTTCATAATGAGTGTATCACCCAAGATCATAGTACATGTGTGCTAACATGCTTCACCCCCAAGCGAACATGATCTTTCACTCCATTGCTTGTATCATATGAACAAGGCTCCCATGTAGGTGTGTTCCTTTTCCATCTAGTGGAACTACTGACGCTATAATAATGATCATGATCCAATGAAGAACAAAAACATTAACACGTGCATGTAATAGCCATGATAGATGGATCTATCCTTTATCATCCTATGGAAAATCATGGTCGGTACAATAATCTTGATCAACTAAAATATCCTCCAAAGTCCTCCCCTCATTATGCCTCACAATCCTACCCCAGATGGGTAGTCAAAAAATATAGTATACATCCTCCAAAGTGATTGGAATCTGTCCCATCGACAGATAGAATGTAAAGGTATTAGTATCCTTGTGCTCCATGAGTGCCATAAGCATAGTTTTGTGGTACCTCATGATAGGCATGATGTACACCCATAATAAAATAATCACACATACATGGTGCTACTCTAGAATTGAGAGTAGTGTGGCCTAATTGAAAAGAAGTGTGAAGAATTGGTCTCCTATGTGTTTCCACATACATGGAGGGATTCGTTAGAAAAAGTAGGATTATCTATTAGCAATAAATTCAAAGATAAATCAACATCAAATATAAAATTACATGTTCTAGAACACGATGTCTAGTCAGGGGCGCCCATGCTAGTCAAGCGTGCCCATGCTAGTCTAGGATGCCCATGCTAGTCAAGGGCATCCTCAGGATGCCAATGTTAGTCAAGAGTGCACAATTTTCTAAAAAACCATTAAATGTGCTTAAAATAGATCTCCTACATATAGGGAAAGTGAAAATGTAACTCATCTCTTATGTTGGTGTACCTTGTGTGATGCGCTCCCTCAGAGCCTCGAGCCTTGGTGTGTGATGCGATCATTGTTACAAAAAAATTTCTCCTAGGATGATGGGCTTATCTCTCTCAATGCTCTCAAATTGTAAAAGTGAAAATAAATAGAAAAAATGTAAAAAAGTTAAGAATTATAGCTAAATGTAGTAAACTATTACTCATACCATGTTATCTTAAAATCAATATAACTTAGGTTTTTGAACATCGATTTCTATGTCATCTATTGTGTTAGAATTGTGGTTCCATCCTCATTCATTTTGTTCACTTGTTGGTACTTGGTGTTATGTTTGTATATCCCTACCATGAATTTTTTTCATCAAAACACGAACCAATTTAATGTGGCAAGATTGCTACCCTATTTCTAGCTCCATAAAGCAAGTAGAATCAGGGGTAATATCTACCCTTTGAATTATTTCTCCTTAGATGTATTGAACTAACACATTTTTTTTTATGTGTAGGATAGTTTTTAAATTTATAACAAATTTATTTTGCAAGATGTGGTTCTTAATTTGCTATGGTTTTACAAATTACTATGTTGGGGGATTCATTCTCTCATTTGGCGAATGTTTTACATTCTCTATAGTATCCTTTTGGGTATCCTTCTATGATATGATTTACTTTTAGTACTATAGCTTGCATATGCATGCAGTACCATTTGGGTACTAAAGTTGGGGAAAAAATTAGCATCTAGAATTGTACTCCCTTTAAGGTGAAAGTACAAATTCATGCTCTATTTTGAACTTGCTTTAGTAGCCTATCCATCAATGCATTTTAGACATTCCTTAACCCTAGTTTTTCCTATCAACCTAGGAGAATGTTTTTTTGATAATATAAGCAACATTTAAAGGGTGTTGTACACTTTACGCGAAAAGCCTGCAGGGCCAAAAAGGAACCAAGTTCAACAAAATAGGTGAATGTGTTAGTACTACCCTAGAAAGTGTTTTATCGATCAAATATCATCAAATTGACCCTAACAAATGCTCATATGTTGGAGAAGTCCTAATTTAATTAGACCTTAAACACACAATTTAAATTTCATTGAGTGCAAAAGAGTTGGACAAGGTCACCCAACACCCTAGTATAGGTATTTTTCCTAAAAATTTTAATTTCTCATTTTTGTGGGTCTCTGATTTTAGATATGTAAATTAAAATTTGGGGCTCAATAGTAAATTAATCTCAAAAATTAAAATTAAAAGAGTTGGCCTACACTTTAGTTTATTCCTATTTTCTACTAGATATAAACATGAATTATTTATTTTAAAATGAGAGAAGCAATTACAAGTACAACAGGAATTTTCCCAAATATATTCATTTTTACAAATTTACAAGGATAATTTCATAATTATTCAAGTTATCAAATTGATTGAAGTTTGATTCCAAGGGAAGGACATGATGGAATCTAGGTGTTGGAGATAGCTTTGGCTTCTTTCAAGCACCTAATGACTTATTTTTAGAGTGTTCTCATCTTCAAAATTTGGTCTATTTGCTACCCTAAGCAAGGTATTTATGTATTTATATTTCCTAAGGGTGTTTAAATTTCCTAAGGGTATTTAAATTTTCTCTTGGATTGTCTTGTTCATGTCATTTAGGAATCCTTCTTTAACACATTTAAGTAGGATTTTTAGCATTTTAGCTCATTATAACCTTAGATACACTTAAGGTTAAGAGAACACACATTTTATGAGTCAATCAATCAACTATTCATGGAGGTAGAAATACCAAAATGTGGGATTTACCTAGGAAAACTCCTATATAGCCATCCCCTTTCCCCTCTTTGTTGTAGTTTTTTAGGTTTATATCTAGAGGTTGAAAATTACAGAGAAGAATTATAGATTGTAGACTTGTGAGCTTCAAATTTGAAAGTTGCAGAGTCTAAATCCACTCTCATTCTAGGGTTCCCAACACCTTTGTCCTCTTATTTTAGCCTCAAATTTGTAGTACAGGTGTGCAAAATTCTACTCCCATGAGATCTATCTTTTGGTTGTGGAATTTTAGTTTCATTTGTGCAAAACAAAATAAATTTCAGATTAGGTTGTATAGTTAAAATAAATCACTTAGTTAACAATAACTATTTTCAAATAAAAAGAAGAATCAAGCCCATGATAGATTGGCTCTCCATCTAGGTTGTTAGCCAATCCCATACCCTTGTTGGTCTGGATTTTAATTTAGTGTGAAGAAATATTGATCTTGGTGATATATACACTAGATCTAGGATCTTTGTTTCCACACAACACTTATTACTCCAAAAACAACATCTCCTAAAATATAATATTAAAAGCGCATTAAAATATTCAATTCACAATTGAAAATATAGATTCTTATATTGCACTCTTCTCTTTTCTTTAAAAAATAATATTAAATTATCACTATACCACATACCTCAAACAAAGTGTATTTTTCATAGGAAGAACAAATAACTAATCACGCCTCTATCAAAATTTCTTTCTTTCTTTCTTTATAGAAAATCATAGGCAAACTGACAACCAAAAAATATTTCTCTTGATGTCATCATTGTCTCAAGAGTTATATATGGATTCCAATTAACTATAACTCGTAGGACATGTCGATGTAGAAGAGAACAATAAGAAATGCAAAAATATTAGGGAATGTGGATATACACCATATTATTCACTACTTGCAATATGAGCTCCCCAATTTTGTTCAACACTATCAGTAAAACCTTGGTCTTCCTCAAATGCCTAAGAAATTTTGCCTCTAATGATAATGATTGCAAAAATACATATGAATCTATGGTTCTTGAAACAGTAGATCCAACCATGCTCTAATGATTCTAAAATATCTTCCCTTTAACCAAACATTCCTAAAACACCATATAAAAGCCATGCAACATTTTGATTCTATTGAGAATGGAAGACGACAATACAAAATATTGTAATAATTTCCTTAAAATTTGCCTCCCACAACTAATAGTTCTTCTACATTGCTTTATTGATTCACCTCTTTTATTACACAACCGACACACACAAATGAATGTCTATTTTTGTAGATGTTGGTCATTGACTTCAAATGTGACATAGAAATATGTCAGGCTTTTCCTTCTTTGACAACTTACTACTCTCCATTATCTCCAAATTTATCACACAAGAATAAGAATAAAATCGCACTAATACCCTAGTGAACATTATGGTAGATAAAGCATGAAGAAAACCAAATCAAACCATTTTGACACACCAAAATATCACATAACAATATATGTTAATTTCTCCAAGATTATTTTCATTACATTGCTCAGTCTTTGGTCCAAGTATGGCTCGGTTTTTACATTTACCATGAATAACTTTCCAACTAGCCATTATTTTATTTACTAATTATCAACTAACCTTTATTTCTAAATTAATATTCACATGTTAATTTATTTATTATTATTTAATCTATACTAACCTATATGCCTATCTAATGATGTAATAATTCCAATAATACACACAAGGGATTACTTTGATTCCCAAGATTACCTTTTGGTGTAAGGGAAGAGGATATAACCAATTGGACACACAAGTTTAACAAGAAATTTAATTCACTTTAAATAAAGAATGAAAATAATCAACATATGTCTAAAGTTGTTTCTTGGTTAGGAAAACCTATAAAACACCCATTAGTAGTGTTATATTATGAGCGGTCTTCAAATAAAAAAATTTACAATAGGAGGTTAAAAAATAACAAAAAAAATCCAAAGAGATCCCTACAATGATTATTCTTATCAAGACAAATCTTAAAGCATGATAAAATGGTTAGTTGGGAGAAAATGCATTGCTATAGAGTGCATATAATAGAAAAGAGTGGGCATATACTATTACATAGAGCACTTGCACTCAATGATTCAAATAAAAAATTAAAATAGAAAAAAATACTAAAATAAAGTGAAAAAGGTTAAAATATAGTGCAAAAGTGGTGTTGAAAAGATAAGAAAACCTCTAGAAGGTGCATAAACCACTAATTAGTCTACCTACACCATTATATATTTATGTGAACTATAGGGAAGGATGCCTACCTAAAACTATTTTGGAAAACCCTGAGAGTGCATAGACCACAATAGGTGTGCATGCACCATGGGGTAGTGTGATGTGTCACTACATAAGGAACTTGCATCATGGGTGTGGGTTTAGGTTTTAAGGTTTGACTGAATATATATATTGGGGTAGAGTGCAAATGTTCCAAAGTGTAGAGAAAATATGCCACTACACAAAGCACCTACATCAAACTAAAAAAATGATAAATCTTCATGAAAATATGAAAAAAATCATTCATACAACACTTTAAAAATTACCAAATTAGATTGGGGTGTGGTCCCATATGATATGCAAAATATTTATATAGTATGCTAATATATAAAACTAAATAATAGGTGGGTGGATGGGTGGGTGCTACACCATAATTACATGTGTGGAGTGGTTGACGTGGTCGCAGGTGATGTTGTCTATGGGGAGTGTGAGGTGGCGGGAATATGGCTCAATTGTTGACGTTTGTACTCATGATTTGAAGTGTTTTCTCTAGGGGGTCTTGTCATGCATTTGAATGCATGCCTTATGCCTTGTGGCATACAAATCTCTTTGGCATGATTTTCCAAAGCACTCATAACAGGGTGGTGAGGATGGATTGTTAAGGTCTCCATGAGCTAGAGTTTCAAAAGTTCTTGATTTCCTCACCACCAAGCTAGCATTAAATTTGGAAATCTCTCCTAACTTTGGTATGGCTAGGTTCATTTTGCAAGTTTTGGCAAAGGAATTGGGAACTAGCGACATGGATACTCCAATCTAGCTCCTTAGCTCCAAGCATCAAATGGCCTTTCTCATCCCGATGACATCACTTTAACTAAGTCAGATCATTTGTCACCCTGATTACCTCACATTTGCAACGATAAAATGCATCATTGGAAGGGTTTCATGGTGGGTGTTGAAGGCTATAGGTTGGACACCAATATATCTTCACGGGTTTTGGTGGGGCTACTAGATCTGATAGTTTTTAAGGCAGAGGAAAAGGTGATAATGCAACAAGTGTTCAGAAAGGACTTGTTGGTTGGGTTGGAGAAGACTCTAGCTACGACTTCCTTGGGTGTTGGCATTCCCTATCTACACAATTTGGAGGTTCTAGTGGACCTGAATGCATTGGTTAAATTTTATCCCTTCCTAATGAATATTAGTGGCTTAGAGTTGGTTGAGCATCATTGACTGGCAAGGGTGAGGGTGGATTTCCTAAAGAAGAAATACTGCTTGGTGGCAGTCCAAAATTCAGGATGGAAGTATGAATTTTGTGTCTTTGCTCAAAACAATGTTTGGTAAATGGTTTGGGTATTTTTTTTGTTGTTTGGTCAGGTGGGTGGACTGGTTAACAGCTACTAGGCTAGTTGTATGTTCAGAATGGCTTTGTCCTTAGTAAGGTTTTATTATGGTCATAGTTTATTCTGGTATGAGTATAGTTGGTTTTGGATAATCGAACTTGCATGGTCATTTTGGGGGGAATGCTTGTCTAGTTATCAATGGTGGTTTATCTTTACCCCACAATTTTGATATCAATATAATACACTATCTTACCTATAAAAAAACTAAACAATAGGAAACAATGCATTAAATGGTGTATTCATATTCCATATATAACTATAGCTTCCATTGAGTAAAGGAATAAAAGAATGTGACAAGAGGGTAAGAAAATTCTCACCAAATAAACCTCATTGATCAAGTGATATGATCAAGATGGTTGATTGTAGTTGAGATGGAAGATGGTTTCCCAATCTAGCAATATAACCTTACCTTGCATCTAATTTGTATCCTTAAAAATGGAATGTGGAATGATTAATTATAGAATTTAGATTAGGTTGATGAATGGATGGAATTTGATTGTGTAATGGAGAGATAGGGTTGATCCATTTGTAAAATAGAATAAAAATTTACAAGTGGCAACTTGTGATTAGTGCACATGATTAGGGAAAAGATTAGAAAGGTATTGAGGGTGGATATTTTCTCTAATTTTATTGATGGTGAAGATTACACAAGGAATTTTTGGACCATGTGCACTTGGATCCTTGTGCAAGGTTGAATTTTTTATTTTAAACAAAGTGGTGGAGGGATAAATAAATTATTGATTAGTTAACTAAACTTGATTTATTTATTCAACTGATGATAGGGATATTTTAGAAAGATTAAATAAATATTGTGTAGTTATTTGATTTATAGGGGAATGTTGGGGAAACAATTGATTTGATTAAGTAATATGATTTATTCAATTAAGATGAGAAATTTAGAAGAAAGATTGAATTTTTAAATAGTTAAATAATGATAATTTGTTTAATGTTAGAAGAATGATTAGATTTTTAATTAAAAAAATTTAATTTATTTTAGAAGGATGATTGAATTGCTTAATCAAGTAAATAGTATTAATTTAATTAATGTTAGAAGTGGATTTTCAAGATAGTCTTGGTGTGATAATGACATATATGTTGAAAAATCATTTTAGGTGTCTATATTAGTGAACTGTTGATTTTTGGCTCCTATGGACAACTCTTGCTCTTCTAGGGTTTTTCACCTAAAAGGAGAGAGATAGGAGCAAAAATGTTAATGGTTCATTCAAATTATGCAATGTGTGATGTTATCTAACCTAAATGAAGTTAACTAAATGCAATTGAATGATCTAAATGAATGAAAACAAATGAAAAACTAAGATTTACACTATGTTTGAAAACACGTTATGATATGCAAAAAGCATGAAAGAATAAACAAAAATGCAAATTAACGTAAACAAAAAGTTGTTTCTTAGAATGTGTGCACCTGGAAAATTGTAGATGACTGGAAAAAAATATGAAAAACTGATGAAACTTGAATTTAGGCTGACCGGGACTCATTCACCACCTTGGGTGAATTAATCCCAGATTAGGAATTTTCTGCATAGGATCTATTTTCTAATAGTCGGGAACTTGGATCTGAATCTGACTCATTTTTTCACCTCAGGAGGGATTCATTTTCCAAGCATTCCAAATCCATCCACCTTGGAATTTCTGCAATTTCAAAATTTTTGTTATGCACCTTAACACCTGCACAACAATTTCTGACGGATACCCGATCTCGGATCTCAAAAAATTTCTGTAAAACAACTTCAAAATGTTTGTCTAATGGGGGGTTTTCCTTGGTCAAACTGCTAGTTGGGTAATTAAACCTTGAATAGAGAAAAATATGAGTAAACCCTAGTCTTAGATGAGTTAAAGACTAGGAAGAGCTGAAATATAACAATGATCCTATTTTATTGCTCTAGAATAAGACATGCAAGAATGATCTATATGATGCAAGATATCAACCCTAGAAACCTTACAACACATGCAAAATAGGGATGAAATGACATGAAAATGATAAACAAACAAGATGCAAACCTTAATATGAAGATAGAGTGAAAATGGAAGATGGAATCAATATATAGGAAATCAAGTCCTTAGGCATGATTTGGTGGCTAGTTGCACCTCTTCACCCTAGATTTCTTCATGATTCACCATAGGCATCCATCATCAACCCTTTTCAATGTTGGATCTTGAAAATAGAAGTGAGCATCAAGACCTACAAAAACCCTAGTTTGCTACCCTAAAACTTCAACTTTTGCTAATGAAACTTGTTGTGGAAGACTTAACTCTAAAAATTGCTCTTGAGAGATGATAAAAAGATGATAAAAGATGTGTGAAATGATATAAAATGAGTATTTATAAGCAACAACACCTTATTTTCCCGTTAATTAGACCTAAGAGGCCAACATTTACCAGAAATAATAGGTAAATTGATTAAATTCTCGCTTAATTTTGAATTTTCCCTCAAAGGGGACTCATTCGCTACCCTTGGTGAATGGGTCCCACCAAAGGGGACTCATTCGCCCAAGGTGGCGAATGGGTCCCACTACTGCTGTTTGAAGGTGGGTTGTCGGGGTATGATGTAATTAAATGTTGTTTGTTGGGTTTTATGTTATTTCCTAGGTGAAATGGGCCTCTAGATCAAAATTAATGGGTCTAAGGGGCCAACAAATGTTGTTTTGAATGGAAATGATGTGAAGGGACTCAAAAGTGGCTCTAATTATGCATAAAATTGTCTCTTTTCTCAAGAGCCTGGTCCAATTTTCTATGACACATTTAGCCCCCACTTTAGTGCCCATATGATTCTATGTGCATATGTAAGCTAAAGGACTCTAAATGATGCACCTTACTACATAAAAGGATACATATTCAAAAAGACGGGAGAATGAAGCCCCCAGTGTAGTTATCTACACAACCATAGCATTAGGAACCGCATCCTGCAACAAACATTTGTTAATTTCCCAAAATCCTTTTATCTAACTCTTAGGAATCCAATTCGAGGGTAGATGTATGCCTCCCCTTGATTCTGCTTGCTTTACGGAGGTGGAATCAAGGTAGAAATCTAGCCACATTGAACAAGAATCGTCATATCGTAGGGCATTTCTAAATACCATGCCAGATAACGATAGAAAAATGATGATGTCAGGTGTGGAATCATGATTCTAATTCCTTAAACGACATCGAAAATGGATTACCCTAGCGCCTGTTATGATGATTTTAAGGAGATATACTTTATGAATGCTTTAAGAGATAATAACCCTATGGTAATGCGTAAAAGTAAAAAGAGGTGAAAAGTGATTAAAGAAGGAGGAGAAAGTAATTTGTCACTTACTATTCATTTTACCTTTGTGAAGCTTGAGAGTGATGAGTGAGAGAAGAATATGTCGAGCAGATGGGATTACACACCTTCGCGGTTGGATGATCTTCATGAGCAGGTGGCACGCGACGAGCTGTATCATGAGGTGAGTCAATTTTGTAACTTTCATCATGTGATTTTATGATGATTTAATGATTTTTATGCATGGATAGGTTAATTTAGGGTTCTTGGAAAAAAGTTCACAAAGTGTCCCCTTTTTTCGCAAAGTGTCCCATTTGTTTGCAAAGTGTCCCTTTTGTTCGCAAAGTGTCCTATTTGTTCGCAAAGTGTCCTATTTGTTCGCAAAGTGTCCCTTTTGTTCGCAAAGTGTCCCATTTCTTCTCAAAGTGTCCTGTTTCTTTGTGAAGTGTCCCTGTTTCTTTGCAAAATGTCCTAAAAGGGTTTTAAAGTGTCTAAGGCCATTAAAGAAGCACACTAGATCAATTTTAGCACACTTGCATGATGAAAATTATGAAAATTGAAGATATTGGATCAAATCTAGAGTATTTTGTGATGATTTTGATAGGTCCCCACCCGGTCATGACAATGGCTAGGGGGAAGGTAGTTGACCTTTTTGAGAGATCATGCACTAGCGCTATCAGCGACAGAGGTCAAGAATTTGCAGTCAGTGGGTATTTATTGGGCATATCTTATGCCAACCACGAGATACCATGATGCCATGTTGATGGCTCAGTGTGAGCATTGGGATGTGGATACCTATACCTTTCATCTTCCCATTGGGGAAATGACTATCAAACTCGAGAATGTACACCGCATTCTCTAAGTTCCCATTCGGGGAGCATGAGTGTATTTTCGGGGGGATTGGTCATTCTGGGAGAAGAAGAGAGATATGCAGTATTGTTTAGATGGACCTGTACATGATGAGAGGGTTAGAGCACAGATCGAGCTTCCTATGTTGTTATATTCATGAGCTTCTGTGGTTAGACGGATTATGATGCACACAGTGGCACTGGTTCTCAATCCATATGGACAAGCGACACACTTGAATGGGGGATTGGTACACCTTATACAGGGGATGTATGAGCAGAGGACAGTTTATGCTTGGGGTCGCTGCATTCTAGCACATTTGTATTATGATCTTGGTTAGTTTTTATTTTTAGAGATCAATAGTGTGGTCCATTGTACGCTTCTATAGGTGTGGTGCCTTGAGCATATCACATGTACCAGGCCTATCGGATACCCTTGTACTATAGCAACAGGATACCCACGAGCATTCGGCTATCCTTTATGATGATTATGGAAACATGGGGATTTACACTTTTGGAGGGTGAGATTCGACTAGCTGGAGGAGGACAAGATCCTATGAAGGCCCTATCTACTCACTCAATAGTGGCTAGACCCCACCAGACAGTTACAGAGGATGCAGATGGATAGGTATCTAGCGGGGAGGCATGACTATGTCATACGGCCATTCTATTATGGGCGAGTCATGTGACAATTTGGACAGGTGCAGACACCACCAAGGGCGTGCCTCTTCATTAGACGATCAATGTGAAGTTCCTGGAGGCCAGTGACACTATTCGACTAATGATAGATCATATGTGGGAGAGTGA
The DNA here is from genome assembly GCA_007258455.2 of Sequoia sempervirens. Classification (NCBI taxonomy): domain Eukaryota; kingdom Viridiplantae; phylum Streptophyta; class Pinopsida; order Cupressales; family Cupressaceae; genus Sequoia; species Sequoia sempervirens. The sequence goes on from VDFB02075321.1 coordinate 309,491,549, forward strand.
TTCGAATGATTTAGATCACGATCAGCTGCCAATCTCCGACGCTAATGATGATGGTAGCATAGATGAGCATGAGGAGTGGTGGTCATATGCACAACCAGATCCTATGTTCCCCATGGATTTCCCTCTAGGTGATGTAGAGCTAGCATTAGATGAGGGTGATGAGCTAGAGGAGAGAGCAGAGGAGGTATGGTATAAGCCAACATATATTTTTATAGATGTTATCCATGAGGAGTAGCAATCCAAGGCCAATCCTAATTATGAAGACCAAGATGGAGGAGAGGATGATGAGGAGGAGCCACCCCTAAGTGAGGGTGATGAGGTACCTATTGAGGATTGGTACGAGCATGGAGAGTTGTCACATACTTATAGGACCAGATCATAGGTAGTAGCTACAACAGATATCAACACTCATAGTCAGAGAGAGGCTAGCACATCCTTCATGCCCCCCAGAGATGAGGAGGTTGAAATTTCTCATGCATCTATAGACATAGGTGATGATATTTAATTTTACGCATGTCTTTTAGTGATTTATGCTTTATTTGTATATATATATCATGATGATGTGTTACTGATTGTGTACATTTCCTATCTTGCAGGAGCGATAAGAGACTGGCGAGAGTTCTATCAGCAGGCTGCTATGGAGATAGTTCCCACATCCATCAAGGAGGAGGAGATGGATCCTGACTACGTGCCCCCACTGATCGTGGAGGAGGAGCTAGAGACACTAAGACCTTTCACAAGATTATGGGCAATGTATGAGAGCATGAGGAGATGACTCCATCAGGTTGAGAGTGCACTACAGTTAGCACAAACCTCAGCAAAAGTAGAGAGACTATAGGCAGAGCTGGCACAGACATGAGAAGAGAGGGATCAGATGGAAGATGAGCGGCTTATAGCCGTTGGTCGAGTACAAGGTCTGGAGTATGCACTGAGACTCGAAAGTTCGCAGTAATGGTCACACACGGCCGTCTCGCGACGACCAGGGATCAGATCACGAGCGCTAGATCCTGAGGGGTCTAACTCTCACAAACCACTATGGCATTGTATATGATTCTAAGATGTACATAAAACTTTGATATATATATATAGACATGCGCACTTTGATTTTATCATGATGTATCTCTTCTATGTGAATGTTAAATGCTATGTGATTATTTAAATGACTTATGGTACAAGTATTTAATTAATGGCTTCATGATTTAACAAAAGTTATGTGATCTAGTGTAAAACATATTTTAGTTTTAGCACAGATACAACATTGATAATGGAAAATAATATGCTAAATTAAATACACTAATAAGGATTTAACTTAACACAATAGGAAGGTGAATAGTATGAAGCCTAAAGCAATTGTAAAATGAACTTAAATAATTAACTTAGTGTTCAAGACAAACACCAATTTAGTTGTCAAGAACAGAGCAATGTGAAAGTTATGACATCAAATAACTTTAAACAACACTGCTATACCACTCATACTATTCAAAGGGGATTAGAAATAATACCGACACAAATGCATGACATTCATGGGTTCCCTAAGGGGCATTCCATCAAGCTGCGTTAAGAGATAAGCACAAAACCCATAATTGGTATCAACTACATAAGGTCCCAACCAATTAGGGTTGAACTTATCTTTGTCTTCATTGTCAGCACTAGCATTTTGTTGATTTTCAATAAGAACAAAATCACCCTTAGAAAATGATCGAGGGATAACATGAATGTTGTGTTTGCATTGTAATTGTTTAATGTGAGCTTGGAGATGTTCGAGAGTGTTAATGCACTGTTCATCGAGCATCTCAAGTTGATGTAATCATTGTTCTTTATAGGTGTCAGCGTCAAAAAGATCTCAAAGAGCAACTCGCAAAGTAGGAATTTCTAACTCCAAGGGCATAATCGCATCAGTACCATAAACAAGGCTATAAAGGGTATTTCTTGTGGATGATCAAAAATTAGTTCTATAAGCCCAAAGCCCTTAAGATAGTTGTGTATTCCAATCTTTATGATTGTTGTTGATAGTTTTCTTAAAAGGATATGTTCGACAAGCTTATTAGTATTCTCAGCTTGTCCATTGGATTGGGGATAATACGATGTAGAGAAACAATGTTGAATATTAAATGTTTCAAGAAAATTTTGAAATTCGCTATTGTTAAATGGTGTTCCATTGTAAGAAATAATTGTAGTTCAAGGAAGCCCAAAGCGAGCAATTATGTGTTCCAAGATGAAACAACAAATTGCTTCAGCAGTTATAGAATGAAGGGGAATAACTTCCACCCATTTTGTGAAATATTCTGTTGCGGTTATAATAAATGTATGTCCAGCATAAGAAGGCGATGAAATTTTTCCAATAAGATCCAACCCCCATACTGAAAATGGCCAAATCGGCACATTGGCATGGAGCTCAGCAGTAGGAGTGTGAATCAAATTGCTATGCTCTTGACATTTGTGACATTGTTTAACATAGGTGAAGCAATCCTTCTCCATATGTCTCCAATAATAACCCATACGAATAAGTTTTTGCACTAACGAATGTCCTCCAAAATGACCTCCACAAGCACCAACATGAGCCTATTCGAGCACTAAAGGGATTTCAGAATCTTTAAGACAACGTAATAGGAGACCATTGAAAGATCTTCTATACAACGCGTTGGCAAGGATTACATATTTAGTTGTGAGTTTATGTAAGCGTTTTCGAGTATTCATTGTGGTAAGTTCAGGAATGGTACCATCTTTCAAGTAGTTGTATATTGTATCATACCATTCACATGAATTATCATGAGTTATCACCAAAATGTCTTCTAACAGAGTATCAATCGAAGGTTTGGTGATGGGATGGATAAAAAAGGTGAAATCAGTGGAAGGATCGAGTGGGGATATGAGAGAAGTTGCACTCGCCATTACATCTGCATGTCGGTTATCTTTGCGTGGGATGTTATCAATGGTGAACGATTCAAATTTTTCTAATAGTCTCATTATAAGATCCTTATATTTTAATAATTTTTCATGTTTAGTTTGATATGTTCCATTAATTTTTTTTATGACCAATTGTGAATTGCCAAAGATCTTAATATGTTTAGTGTGTAGAGATAAAGCAGCTTGTAGACCGACGGTCAATGCCTCATACTCAACTGTATTATTTATGTATAGGAAATTTAATCAATAAGATAAGGGAATAGGTTTTCCATTAGGTGGAATTAGTATTACACTAGAACCAGAACCTATACTACACTTAGATCCACTGAAAAATAACTCCCATGGTTTAACGTCAACGGGTAAGACATGATCATCAGGAGTAGGTAAAGTAGAAGGTGAAGGAGCATCAACTAAGTGATTGGTTAAGGCTTGGCCTTTGATTTCTTTTTGGGAAATAAATTTAAGGTCAAACTCAGTTAACAACATTACCCACTTAGCTAAGTGTCCTAAAAGATTGGTTTTGTTGAAAATATATCTAAGAGGATCAAATTTTGTGACAACCTATACTTTAGCATTTAGTAAATAACGTCGCAACTTACTAGTAGCGAATACAAGAGCCAAACATTGTTTTTCAATTGGTGAATATCGTGTCTCATAATCAATTAAGGTGTGGCTAATGTAATAAATAGGGTGTTCTTTACCATTATGATTATGTTGAGCCAAAAATGTTGCAAGAGCATGGGCAGATGCGGTGATGTACAAGATAAACGGTCTATGCAACCCAATAGGTTGTAAAATAGGTGGAGTGGTGAAATATTCCTTTAGACTCTCAAAAACCTATTTACAATCCTCATCCCAATAAAAAGGGACACCCTTTTTAAGGAGATGCGTGAAAGGTAATGTGCGATCAACTAAAGATGCAACGACAGATAGCTTGAATTCGACCTTGTAACATGCACAACTGAGAAATATTCCTAGGAGGTAGCATGCTAATGATTGCATCAATTTTCTTTGTGTCCACCTCAATGCCTCTGTGAGATATGACAAACCCCAAAATTTTACCACTATCTACGCCAAAGACACACTTTTTTGGATTTAATCACATGTTGCAGTGTTTTTTGAGTTCAAAGATTTTACAAAGGATGTTCACATTGTCTTGTCGTGTTAACAATTTAGCGTGGATATCATTGACATAATCTTCTAAAATTTTGTGAATGTAATCATAAAATATTAATTTCATTGCACGTTGATAAGTTGTGCCAGCATTCTTTAAACCGAAGGGCATCACAACCCAACAAAATGTTCTCCAAACAATTGTAAAGGCGGTTTTGTATTGATCTTGAGGATTAATAAGGATTTGATTATAACCAAAAAATCCATCCATGAATGACAACAAAGCATGTCCAATAGTTGAATCCACGATCATGTCTATATTAGGAAGTGAAAAATCATCTTTTAAAGAGGCTTTATTCAAGTCTCAAAAGTTTGTGCATATCCTAATACAATTATCAGGTTTTGCAACTGTGACAATGTTTGAGATCCAAGGAGAATAATCAATAGGTCTAATAAATCCCACATCAAGAAGTTTCTCAAGTTCCTCTTTAACACGCAAGGCTACATTAGGGTGCATTATGCAGATCTTTTGATAGACGAGTTTAGCATTTGCAGCAAGGACAATGTTATGCATCACAATTTTCAGGTCAATTCCTAGCATATCAGAATATCAAGCAAACATTTTAGGAAAATCATGTAGTAAAGTGGTTGTATCTTCTTGTTCCTCATCATCAAGGAACTTCCCAATCTTAATAACTTTTTCTTTATCATTAATTTCCATTAGCACATCAATTGTATCTCCTAAAGGGAGTGCATTGGATTGAGGACTTTTAGATTCAGAAAAATCTTCAATGATATCACTTGCTTCTTTCTCGGTAACGTTCAAAGCATGGGTAATGTGTTTCATATAAGTAAGTGAGGATGGGGTATCATAAATTCAAAAAATTTGTTTCAAAGCCTCATCACTATCAACATACGTCCATGAAGGTGGTAATGTTATATCAAGCAAATCAAGATGTTGGATTATGAGTTTGTGTTGTGGGTGACATGTTATAACGTTAATGTTTAAAGATGGTCGTTGAGTAGCTTTGGTCGTTTTAGAAAAATAATATCCCAATCTGGTTTTTGTTTCTTGTGTATTAGGTTCAATAGAGACACAAATACCTTGTTCATGTTTTCCACACCCTTTTCTAGTATAGCCTAATTGTTTTACAAATTTATAGCCTTTTCCATAAAGTCTTTCCATTTTGTGTGGGGTAGGTAGGGATTGGTAATCTATGTCATCAAAATTGGTTGTGTATGTTGCATTTTCATTCATATTGTAGGAGATAGATGCTTGAGACAATTATTCAAAATTTTGAGTGGACATAATTGTTGGTAGTTCTTGTTTCTCATCTTTCTTTTGTGTGAGGATATATTCTCCCATAAATGAGGGTGTGAATTCTAAGGATCCCCAATCGTCACCAAATAATTTAGATACCGTCCTCGTATTGTTATGTTCAATTTCAAGAGGGTCTATGTTAGAGGTTGGAATTAATGTTTCCAAAGGAATTGTAACCCCTTTTTCAAGGTGCAAGCAACTTTCAGGCTCAAGATCTATTTCAATTTGATAAATGCGATTGTTATAGACATATTTCATGAGACGATGAAGGGTTGAAGGCACTGCATTCATCTTGTGAATCCATGGTCGGCCTAAAATAAGATTATATAAAAGATCGTAAGGCATGACATGGATAGGAGTTTTCAAAGTAGCCATCCCAACCATAATAGGTAAAATAATTATCCCAAGTGGTTGCTTTGTTGTATTATCAAATCCTTGAATAAAGACAAAATTAGGTATTATTTGTGACCTATCAAATTTTAATCGATCAAGGAGACTCACACTACACACATTGAGGGAAGAACCATTATCTAAGAGAGTGCATCTAATACCTATGCGATTGAATCGAGCAATTATCATAAAGGCGTCATGTTGTTTACGCAACTCCAAAGGAGGGAGCTCATGTTGGTGAAAAGTAATGTCAAGATTGTTTTTTGGATGAGAGCTGCCACATCATTCAGAGTGGTACTAGGAGGAATTGTGATTTGTTGTAGAGAGGTTTGAAGAATGTTGTTATAGTTTGGTGAGGTTTGAAGCAAATCCTAAAGGGAAATTTTGGCAGGAGTATTCTTTAATTGTTCAACAAGATCATACTCCTTTGTGTGTGGGCTATAGCGAGGAGCACTAGGCGGATTCAGTAAAGGTAAGGAGGGTGGAGGTGGTTGTGGCGGTTGCGGGTTGTTTTGGGTGTTATATGTATGAGAAATAGTATCGTTACTAGATTGCTGCAATACATTGGTGTTAGGTGGGTAAATGGTGTACCGGGGTTGGTTATAGGGTGAAGCATATGTGAGGGTGGGTAAAGGATAATTTTAGGTTGAATTACATTAACGTCTTTGATGTTAAAGGTCTCACAACAAACCAAAGTGGATGAGTTGGATGAGATGAAGTCTTGAAGAGACTCATCTAGCAAATGAAAATCATCACTACTAAAAGGTTTGAGGGGTAAACGATCATCAAGTGGTTTAGGATGTTCAAGAAAAGCTCTAGAGGTGTTAAGGTTTGTTATTGTGAGTTGGTCACCACAAACCTTAGTGGATGGGTTATGCGAGATGAAGTCAGATTGGAGGGCTTCATCTAACAAACCAAAGTCATCACAATCAAAAGGTGTGAGGGGGAGTTTATCATTAAGGGGTTTAGGTTTCTCATTTGAAGCATTAGAGGATGAAGTGAGTGAGAGGAAGTCCTGAAGGACCTCATCTAACTTATCAACATCATCACTACTAAGAGGCTTTGATGACATGTTGTTCCTAACTTGAATCATGTGTTTGAAGGGATTGTTTGTTGTTTCATTTTTTGTGTCATTATGTATCGATGAATCTGATCTAAAAGAACTAGGAATGAAAATGGAAAAGGAAATTTTTAAAGATCTAAAACTAGCCATGAATGCCATGAAAAGAAATGAACTTTATGCTAAGAAAATAGAAATAATTGAACTGTAACAGAATGATAATGACATAAAATAGAAAGATGCAATGTAGGAAATTGAAATTTGGAAATGATAATGCAAAACTGTAGAGGGACTGATTCGCCCTAGGTGGCGAATGAGCCCCAGGAGATGAATTTTTTAAGATTTTTCTGATTTTTTGTGTTTTATGTAAAATTTCAAGTCTGTATAATGCAAATATAGAATGCAGATGCAAAGATTTGGAATAATTGAATGAAATGCAATGATGGAAGCTAAAGAATGCTTTCACTAATGCAATATTTAAGAAACCTAAAGATGTAAAACAAGGCAAGATTATGAAATAATGAGGACCTAAGATGCAATTAGAAATTTAAATCAGAATGGTGTCATGTTCAAGAGTCGAGTTCACCAAAATGAACCGTAGATGTTTGGCTCCTATGGACAACTCTTGCTCTTCTAGGGTTTTTCACCTAAAAGGAGAGAGATAGGAGCAAAAATGCTAATGGTTCATTCAAATTATGCAATGTGTGATGTTATCTAACGTAAATGAAGTTAACTAAATGCAATTGACTGATCTAAATGAATGCAAAACTAAGATTTACCCTATGTTTGAAAACACGTTGTGATATGTAAAACGTATTAAAGAATGAACAAAAATGCAAATTAACCTAAATAGAAAGTTGTTTCTCATAATGTGTGCACTTGGAAAACTGTAGATGACTGGATTTTTTTTTGGAAAATTGATGAAACTTGAATATAGGCTGACTGGGACTCATTCACCACCTTGGGTGAATCAATCCCAGATCAAGACTTTTCTGCACAGAATCTATTTTCTGACAGTAGGGAACTTGGATATGAATCTGACTTAGTTTTGCACCTCAGGAGGGACTCATTTGCCAAGCATGGTGAATCAGTCCACCTTGGAATTTTTGCAACTTCAAAATTTTGTTCTGCACCTTGACACCTGCACAACAATTTCTGACGGATAATTGATCTTGAATCTCAAAAAATTCCTACAAAATAGCTTAAAAATGTTTTTCTAATGGGGGGTTTGCCTTGTTCAAACCCCTAGTTGGGTAATTAAACCTTGAATAGAGAAAAATATGAGTAAACCCTAGCCTTAGATGTGTTAAAGACTAGGAAGAGCTGAATTATAACAATGATCTTATTCTATTGCTCTAGAATAAGACATGCAAGAATGATCTATATGATGCAAGATCTCAACCATAGAAACCTTACAACACATGCAAAATAGGGATGAAATGGCATGCAAATGATAAACAAACAAGATGCAAACCTTAATCTCAAGATAGAGTGAAAGTGGAAGATGGAATCAATAGGAAATCAAGTCCTTAGGCATGATTTGGTGGCTAGTTGCACCTCTTCACCCTAGATTTCTTCATGATTCACCATAGACATCCATCATCAACCCTTTGCAATGTTGGATCTTAATAATAGAAGTGAGCTTCAAGACCTGCAAAAACCCTAGTTTGTTGCCCTAAAACTTCAACTTTTGCTAATGAAACTTGTTGTGGAAGACTTAACTCTAAAAATTGCTCTTGAGAGATGATAAAAAGATGATAAAAGATGTGCGAAATGACTTAAAATGAGTATTTATAAGAAACAACACCTTATTTTCCCATTAATTAGACCTAAGAGGCCAACACTTACTAGAAATAAAAGTTAAATTAATGAAATTCCTGCTTAATTTTGAATTTTCCCTCAAAGGGGACTCATTTTCCACCCTTAGCAAATGGGTCCCACTAGAGGGGACTCATTCACCCAAGGTGGCGAATGGGTCCCACTACTGCTGTTTGAAGGTGGGTTGTCGGGGTATGATGTAATTAAATGTTGTTTGTTGGGTTTTATGTTATTTCTCAAGTGAAACAGGCCTCTAGATCAAAATTAATGGGTCTAAGGGGCCTATAAATGTTGTTTTGAAGGGAAATGATGTGAAGGGACTCAAAAGTGGGTCTAATTATGTGTGAAATTGTCTCTTTTCTCAAGAGGGTCCAATTTTCTACTACACAATTAGTATCTACAAATAAATGATTTAAAATTAAATTAAAAATATTCAAATTATCTGCAACAAAATCATCATCTTTTATTTTCAAAGAATAAAATTATCTTTTGAGATAAATTTGGTTGGTTAGAATTTTAGTTTAATAAATATCACCTATCCTCTTCCATAGTTTACATGTAGATGTCTCCTTAAAGGCATTCAAGAGGATAGAATCTACAAGGAACAATCAAATGGTTCTTTATTTTTTATGTCCAACTTTAAGCAATCTTCATTGGACATTATAGATGGCTTTGTATCATTTGTAACATATCTCCACTATTCTCTTTCTTCAAAAAGATCTTCTATCTTAATCTTCCAAAAATTGTATTTGATACCATTGAATTTCTCGATATCCAAATAAAAGGTAAAGGCCATGGTTTTCAATCCTTCAAAAATATGCAAGACCACTATGAAAGAAAATCCTTCAACACTTAACAAAGAGGTATCTTGTTATGTACATAACTTGTCTTTGATACCTGAGAAACAAGGTGAAAATATTGAAATAAAATCTTCTCAAAGTATATGTAAATCTAAAATTATTATTTTAATAATTTGATTACTATAAAAGATTATGTGTGTGAGCATAAATCAGCTATAAGAATAAAATCAACAAACCATATTGTAATATAGGATTTATGTGGAGAAACCATTTTGGAAAAAATCTCCACCAAAGAAATATGACAAATATATATTAATCTTCAAAGAATGGTGATACAATATCAACACGCTCCCTCTTCCCACTCTAACAACGTTATGATCCAACTATTATCTTGTATCTCCAATATATAGGCAAAGAGAGAGGCCAAAACCATAAATAGCTTAACTAAAACAATGGATACCAAAACCATGGTATCATGCAAAAATTCCCACTCCCACCTTGGATAATATTTTTTGAGTATAATAAATACAACTAGTGACTTTGCATGGATAACACATGGTCTTAATCAATAAGTCTTCAAATATAAAATGTAAGTGCAAAAGACATTTTTATCAATAACTCTCCAAAAATTCACATTCTCTAGTGTAGTGATCCATTATGGAGAAGTCAAATCATCTGGGTCCCACTTGCTATGACAAGATTAGACTCCACTCCTCAATCATAGCACCTAGAATTGAGAAATAATATAGGAAAATGTACTAATCTTATTTATACATTTAAACTAATTTTATGTATAAACAAGATTAAATAATATACTTTATAAATAAGATTAGTTTAAATGTATTAATAAGATTAGTTTGTTTAAGATTTTTGTACTTCTTAGTGTAATATAGTAATTTATAATTATTTAATCTAAAAATTTATGTTGTAAATAATGTAAAGATGTAAGTCTTTTAGATTTAATTTGAACTTATATAATAACAAATAAATCTATTTACTTTAAATATTTTAAAAACTCTAAAATTTAATTTGAATTTAAATTAAATTGTTAAATTTCCTATAAATTAATTTAAATAATAGTATATGTTAAAAATATATATATATATATAGTAAAATAAATATAAATATTATATATCATATTTTATAATATATAATATTAATAAAAATATATATAAATATCAATATTAAAAAATAAAGAATTAAATTTTTTGAAAAAAATAAATTAAAAAATTATTTATAATATATAAATAATATAAAATGTTATATAATAAATATATATTATAACCAACTAGGTATAATTGTACACGAATATTTTTTTATAACTTGCGTTCAAGGAATGCTGTGGCGCAAAGAAAAAAGTGAAAAAAAAGGGAAAGTAAAAAAGTGAAAAACGGTAAAAAAATATTTGTAATGTGCTCTAAAATAAAAGAATAAAAAATTGTCATGCGCGCTGTCAGTTACGTCCGTATTTACTGTTCTGTGCGGATTACTGTGTTTACAGGTACGGCACTGTGAGAGGGGGTATCCGTATCATGGATGGAGTCATGGCATAGCATCCATGCCCAGGTGCATTCCTGGGGCTGGATAGCCAGTGCCGATCCCGAAGCCTAGCCGTGTATCAAAAAATTAATGGAACAAAGCATTATAATTTACTGACATAGATATAATCTTACATATTCGGCCATCTTGAACTAATTTGCTTTGTAATTTGTTTCCATTTCAACACTTTAAATTAACTCGTGTCACAGAATGATGGTGCATTAATTTGACACGGATCAAATCTTTCCACCAGATTTTTGAAAATCTAACTCCGATAGTGCTGAAAGCAGATCACCATTAATAGATTTCACTATCAAACAGTCCGCCTGTGAATTTGATGTCTGGCACTGTGATGAAATCTACTCAATTGACAGGATTGCCATCAATGTAATTGGCTTTAAATGTTATTTAAGCCCTAACATCATTAGTACTTGATGGATTCTCTGAGATCTGATTAAACCAGAAGCTGATATGTGCCATTATCATGCTTACTTAACAGAAATGAAACCAGCATTTCATTCACTTTATATCACCAATATAAAGATAAAGCCAATAAGCAGAGGTAACTGAAAAAAGAATATTTATTAACTGAAATTCTATTTAACATGATTGGTCATATCTTAATGAGTTGGATTCGAGTTAAGTGAAAGGATCTAGGATCTAGGATCTAGTAGCTGTCTCTATATCAGTAACCATTCATTAATACATCATAATTAAAAGTTCATTAAAAAATTTCATATGTATCAATAGTCGTCTACTTGTATATCAGTAGTTATAATTTGATCGTTTAATTAGAGGAGATGAGCAATTTTATTGGTACATAAGCATTTGTGCATAGGTATTGGTAAAAATATTTATTAGAGGAATATGTATTGGATCAGTTGTATAAATCTTTTGGTGGTTGTAATGCATAGTTATTGGGGAATCTATAAGGAGGTATTGGACATCACTTCTAAATTACCACTTTTTTACCTTTGTGCACATAACGAGTTCCACATTCATCATAACTATCCAAAATTTGAAACAATAGCTTTAAGCTCTTAAGTCACATACAAATAAACCCCAAAAAAATATGGAAATCTGATGTACCGTTTGGCAACTTAGGGTGCACAAAGTTAGGGTGGGTAGTGACTAGATCATTTCTCTTATAATAAGGGGAGAGGAGCAAGTGCTAGGTGAGAGGTGAATCATTAATAACTATGATCAAATATGCATCTTAATAGACAATACATACAAAATAGAGGTAAAATCTACTATGTAATTCTCAATTTTGATATATATAAAATATATTTTATAAGTGGACATATTAGATATATAGTATATTTTAAATATATATGTTTGTATCAGTTGTTTGAGGATTTTTTTGTAACATCTTTAAGGCTTTGTAAATCCATGTTAAAAAAGAGCTCTAATGTTGGAGTAAAATGTTTATTGCATTTAATCATTTATTAATTTTGAAATTTATCATGACCAAGAATATTGAATGAGATGAACTGAAGGTAGAATATTGATAGGGACTAATGAGTTGCATTCAATTTGTATATTCTTTTGATGATGTGTTTATATTATCATTTATAAAATAGTGTTACACATATTCACAAAAACAAGTAGGTGGAAATAGTCACACCCCAAAAGTCTAAACAAAGCTACAATCTAGATTATAAAATAACATAGCAATATGCTACTAAGTGATGAGAGTAAGAGAAATTGGAGGAGACGAGTCTTAGTCATCCAATTTATGTCATACATTAGGAGGGTGTGAAGTGTCCAAAGGAGGGTCCTATGCACCATTAGCATCTTTAACATTATCATCTTATTTATCTTTAGTAGTAGCATGACTAGGAAAAATAACAAGAGTCATTCAAAGAACTTTCAACATCTAGCCACCTTATATTCCCACCAACAATAAGTGGTGGAGAAATAAAGTGACAGTTAGTTGGTCATAATCAACCTTACTAAGCACAATCTCTTTTTACAAGAGACAAAGAGACCCAAGAATGAGTATGTTGGTTGTCATGATTTGATTGGATGTGTTCTCAATAATGCCCACAAGGTGAAGAGCAACTTAGATGCTAGAGGTGGGAGTCAAAGGAAGCCTGACAACAACATAAGGCACACTACCCCAATGATTCAAAAAAACATGCATGTGAGAAATATCAAGTGCAGCTTCATTCTATTGCACTTGAATCCACATAAACACATTAAAACATATTATAGATTTAGCATAAATCAAGAAATTGTGATCAATAATATAGCTAGAGAAAATAATAGAATTTCTATCTTTCCAAATGTCAAAAAATTTCCACCTTAAGAATATACCAAATGTGAGCTTATCTAGAAGAGATTCTAAGCCAGCCCCCTAATAACACCATATGCCAAGAGAAAGGACTAGGCCTAAAAGGCTTGAAGAAAGCATGAATCCAAGTCCAAGCAACTTGAGCTTTGAGATGGAACTAGAAGAGATGTTTGAGAGACTTCTGATGAGCACAAAAAGGACATGAAGGATCTGAAATCCCAAAGTTGGCTAGCCTAGAACCAATGAGAAGGCCTTGGAAAAGAATAGACTAGGAAAAATGTGAAAGCTCTAGCTCAAGAATAGCTAACCAAATGGTGTGAAATCGATGCTACCAAACTAATAAAAAAGATTGCAAGAGTTGTCTCTTATTCAAAGCAAGGACCATTGGAAAATGAGACAAAATCCAAGAGTAGCCTTTATAAGGTTTGTAATCCTAAAATGTTGTATTAGGATACCATTGAAAATCCCTCCACTAAGGTTAGCAAGACTAAAATCCAATTTTGTCAACCTTATTAGTAAGGATGGCTTCAATAATAGTTTTTAAAGTTTCATTATCCTAATTGGAAAGGTTATACTTAAATTCCTTGACTTCATTCTAGGATAAAAAATTCTTGGTAACCTTAATTTTTTTTTGGAGGGTTTTGAACCCATTTTGAAAAACCTCAAAACACAAACCCAAGGAGTCTTAGCAAGAGAAATATTTTGATACTAAAAAATAGGATAGCATCAAATCATTTATTGCTTAAGAGAGAGACCATTATGAAAACTAGTCATTCCAAAGAAGCCATGGCCTCATAGATTCTCAAGCTCACCAAATTATTTTCATCAAAAAAGTGGCTTGGACTTGAATAGGCTATTTCATTATACAGAGGGTGTGAAGACCAATCCCCTTCTAGATTGGTCTCTTAGTAGGGTGAATGAAAAAAATGTAGTAATGAACCAATAAAATTCAAGCATCATTACCATGTATTGAATGAATGATTCATTTGGCACATAGATCCAAACCTTGACACAATTGAGTGGAAATTAGCCCAAACAACTTGAATTATGAGGGAAACAATAGTAATCCAAAGCCACTCAATGAATTTACCTCTATGATTCTTAGAGGAGGCCTAAATAAAATGTCTAAGAAGCATTTTTACTTCAAATGAGAGGATTTAGAAGGCACCCAACAAGAAAAATAATAAATAAGAGTGGGTAGAAGAATATTAGAATAGATCTAAAACTTCCTTTCCAAATTCAAAGGTTTAGTAACACAATATGTTAGCTTCTTGTCAATTCTAGAAAGTAAAAATACTTGGGGTTTACTAACTATGATAATTCTCACCTCATGAAATATATCAGGCACAAATTTTTGGGTTCACTTGTTTAGAGGATCCATTGTCCAAAGCTATCAAACCTTCAACAATACTAAAAACTATTAGGTTGATTTAGTTTGTGGCTATATAAAGGGAAACCTAAAAAAACCTACAATTAATGTAGCAAAATAATATTTTTCATATGCCAAAAGCATAAAATGACATCAAGGTAGCAATAGACCTCAAAGAAAGACACAAACCCTAGCATAATTTACTTCTGCTTCCCACATTATGTTTTTCCTTTTTTAATACATTCTCCTTTTTTAATTTTATTGACTATATTGTGAATTTTTATAGTTATTAGACTATATGTTAAAATGAACCTATTTGAAAACATTTACGAAGGATCTTATATAAAAAAAAATGATCATTAAGAATATATTTTGTTTAGTGCGTCAATAAAGAATAATCATTGATAGGTTTTGGTAGGTTCACCATAATTTTCAATAAATTATAAGAAAAATATTATAGATGAAAATTTATTTATTCTTCAAAGATATAAATAAAATTAATAAATAACATTCACTTGATAATTTATATTTTCAAATAATTTTATATAATTATCTAATTTTCTCTTTGATAATTTTTACAATTTATTTTCAATTTATATAAATTTATTATATTATAAATATATTCTAAAATTTCCTAAACAATATCATTTTATAAAACAATTTAAACACATATTTCCATATAAAAAAAACATATAATAAATTCATAGAGAAAAATAATCAACCCAAAACCTACCTATGAGGCTTGGCACTTGGCAGCTTAGGCATGAGACTTATGCAAATGAAAATTACAAAGTGTGTGATCCTTAAATTGGTGTTTTTATTATAACTCCTAAGTGTTGCTATTAGCTTTCAATTTTTGAATTACCTTGGGCTTGTGTAAAAAAATGCACATTTAATTGTCACTTATTGTGTTTAGTGGGTTAATTGGCCAATGTTACTGTAATGGGCTTGTGATGAGACTTGAGAATTAAATTCAATAGTCTAGTAGTTAATATGAAATGAATACCTAGTTTATGTATGCTTAAGCATAGCCAAAGTGGCCATTATATCCCCCTTAACATTATATCCATGAGTCAGGAAATAGGATTCCGTCCTAGTTAATTATGAATAAAAAATTGGAATTGAACAAAGTTGAAGTTCATACAAAGATAATTGCACTTACAAAAGGTAACTCAAATATCATAAATTGGTAACTTTAGAATTTATTGTTGTAGTGTCGAAAAATGTCGTCGGTGACATTTTCACACTTGTTTAGGCCCTCCTTATAAAATTGAGCTTAATGTTTCCTTGACTTAGTGTTGTAATGTGTTTAAGACACTCACAATAGGTCTTGGCCCTTGTGAACTAAATAAACCTAATCCTACCTTATGGGTATTTGCAAGATCATCATGGAAAAAATAGGCCCTTAAGTGGAAAAAAATTCAGAAAAATCAGAGTTAGGCAACTTGACATAAAAATTTGAATAAGTTATCTATATTATTTCAAAAATATGTAAGAATAGAATCTATAGCAAATTGAATGTAGTTTCTAAACTACTAGGTTTATTTATAAAAAAAAATCTATTTGGTGAAAATTTAAAATTTCAATACAATATTACTTAAATTTCAGGGAAAAAATAAGAAGTAGTTGTTTGTCTGACCACCCTAACCACAATAAACTGATAATATTTTTTTATAAGATTTTAGATATGAGTATAGGACTCATGTCTCGATGTGATGCATATTTTTTTGTAATTTTTTTCCAAGTAAATAATTAATTATTAATTTTTTATTACAACTTTAAAAAAATATAAAAACTCGTATGTCTCACCACCTTAACTTGGTCAAAACTTCATGAAATTCATTTTTTTAATCCTATAGTATGCAAGCATAGAATGTGATGCATCTTCGGATTCAAAAATGTGATATCGTTGAAAAGCTATAGATATTTTTCAATCAGCTTATCAATTAGGACTTTAGTTGTAATTCAAATAGAAAATGAATAATAAATATTTATTAAATTCAAAGTAAAGCATAATTTATATTGGTGGAAAGCTGAGAATCTCCTTTAGAAACCCTTTTTTGTTTCATCAATTTTGGGTAAAAAAAAGTCGTTAGCCACATACCCTACACATACCCATCATATCGCCACTTTTTGGCCCATTTTGATCCTGCACATACCCTTATTTAGGGTGTTGTAAAGTGTTGTAATAAACTTTCACACTTTTCTAGGGTTGTCATTAATAATTGGGCTTCTTTATGCTTTAATTGGCCTTATTTTGCATCCACAAGCCTCATTTAATGCATCTTTTCGAGGATGATCCCAACACAAATAAACATCCAATCATAATTCAAGTGTTTTTAGGTTGTGTGGCCTAGATTTGGTGGTATGAGACTCATACACCACCTTGGGTGTATGAGTCCCACCTAGGGTTTTGGGACCTAATCTTGATTTTACACCTTTCTAAGAATTTTTGAATTTGGTCCCATAAATTATGCCTAATGGGACTCATACACCACTTTTGGCATATGAGTCTTGTGTGGCTCAAAATCAAAATTAATTCAAATTCTTGGCAGGATTTTATCCTCCTAGTTCTAGTGTCAACTTGTAGTGTTACAATTTTGAGAATTTTTGCATAATTAAGCATAAATACAAGTTTCTTTCACTAATTTTACACTTGACAAGTTGAATGAGCATTCTTATAGCAAGTTTTAGTTCACAAAAGCATTCAAGTATTCAAAAGAGAATTCAAGATTCTTCAAGGGTAGATTATCAAGCATTTTAGAGCATTATTCAAGCATCAAGCATCATGTCAAAGTCTTCATGCATCATGTTTGTTTTTGAGCTAACAATTTTGATGTAGGGTTTTATGATTCAAGCTAGCATTTCATTCAAGATCTATCCTATTCAAGCAAGAGTCAAGATCTCCAGATCCATCTCATACATGTTTGCAACCTCTTATTGTTAGGGTTTGGTGAGTTGCAACATCATATTTTGTTCATTCATCATTCTCCATTCCTATTTCATTCCATTTCAAGGTTTGATTACCAAAACGGAGTTTGACAAGGGAAAACCCCTATCCACTAACAAAACAACAATTTTCTCTCTCTCTAGTGTATGATTTGCACGTCTAGGTTGAAGACATATTGAAGAGCAAGTTTGGAGAAAGTTGTTAAAGTGTTCAAAGTTGTCAAAGTTGTCAGCTTGCATTAGAGATCCTTGGAAGACTTCTACAGGTTGCAAATCAAGGTTTCAGATCTAGAAATCAATCAGGGAGTGCAACACACAGACCTTGAGGACTAGATTCAGACTTTGAAGCTTTAGAAAACCCTAATTGGATTGATACACCAGTTCTTGTGTATGAGTCCCAGTTTAGGTCATTTTCTAAGTTTTGCAAATTTAGACACCCATTTGCTAGATTCTAATTTTTACATAGAAACCTAGATCTAGGACTAAATTTCCCAAACTGTAGTGCCCCTCCATTCTCACCATGGATGTGCAGGTAGTCGCCCTTGGAACTTAGAGATGGAGATGAAATAATAGGGATATTTAAAGGTGTATGCGAATAATGTTAAGCAGTTGATCTATTTTATGATGCAATATATGATGTTAGATGCATTGTTATGATCAACATGTGATTATTTTATCATGACCATGATGTGATTATCATTCTGTTTGTTATGAGTTGATGTGGTTACTTGTGTGATGTGTTTGGGTGAAAGGGATAGTGTCGCATTACTCACTTGTGAGTACCCTGCTACGCTATGATTTCTTTTCACGGTGTGTCTGATTGTATGTTTATATATAAGCTCGACCATTTTGTGTGTTCTAGGTTGTAGGTACCAGGCATCAACCCCACCTGAATTGATAGGTTTGAGTGTGCCTTAAACCCAATGGAAGTTGTTGAACGGAGATAGCATTTTATCCCCTACCCTTGCCATCATCCTTGAAGAGGATGAGTACCTAGTCGGTTACCCTGTCAACGTTGTCTGTTGTTTGCGGTCAGTTGGTCTTGTTTTCGACCTTGTTTATGCTTAGGTAATTGTTATTGATATTTGGTTGTTTAATTTAGATTTTCTTAATAAATGTTGCTTTGACTAATTGATGTATTAAATAAATTATTTAGTAAAAACATGTTGATAAATAGATATAAAAGTCGTTCTTGGTTAATTAATTCTTTAAATCAAATTATTAAGTTAAGAAGTATTTTGATAACTAAATATAAATATATTTATTAATAATGATGGTTTATAATAAATTAAAAGTATGGTAAAATATTGTAATATAAAATAAAATATTAAAATAGAATGTGATAATGGATAAACAACAAAAAATAATTTAAAAAAATAGAAAAAGATTTCTTGGAGCACATGCGTGACTTAGAATTGATTGTCGAAAGGAAACTTGCTATTGTTGTGAGATTTTTATCTGATTTTTGTTTTCGGAAATAAAATAGCTTTTCTATTTGTGAATAATTATAATTTCAAGGAGATTCATTATTATGAATTGTTTGGGGGGGTTTTCCTGGAAAATTGACTGGGGTTTGGTGAGATTGGATTTGCAAGCTGTAAATTTTTTCTGCTTAGCACCGAATCTTTAGTCCAACCAAGCGTTGGATTGAGGTAGGCTTGATCTTTTGTTTTTTCCCTGTAAGTCTGATCAATGCGATTGTTCTTTTTTGTTTGCTTTTGAAAATGAATAATTGATTGTTCTATTTTGCCAGTAACCCAAGAGATTTATTTATTTATTTATCTATCTTCTTATTTCTGAATGTAAAACATTGAAGTTGTATTCGAATATATCACTTGTGTGCCTCTTCTATCATCTTTAATTTGTTGCCTGCAGCCCATCTCTTGTGTGTTGGGATGCGTTTTCCATGCCTAGTATTCGATTCTCTACATTTTCAAAAAGTATTCGATTTAAATTTTTAAAAAAATTGATACGAATTTTCCATTGCTTGCAATTAGGATTTCATTTTTTTGAGGTTGTGCCTCTTCCTTGCATCTGATACAGTTCACCTTAGTATAGTGCGAGTCTTTTTTTCAAACTGTTCCATTTAGCACCACCAATATTCTCCACAAGAATATCGTACCTGTTTAAATGATGAAAATGGTTCACATCTCTCAGAATAATTTCTCTTGCAACAATCTTGGAGATGAATTTAGATGCAGATTTATTTTGTTTCTAGCATAGTGCCTTCCACTCTTGCACATCGTCTCCCTCTCTCCCTTTGGTTGCTTCCTTTTACAGCCTTGATGATAGTTGGAAACAAATTCATTTACATTTCTCTTTGGTTATATTCTATTCTGGTTGGAAAATCGATTATGTTGCTACCCATTATTTAGTGTTGAGGATTATGTTGAATGTGAAGTTTGATCCATATGCACTACATAATCAACTTTGGTTATGGCATTCAGTTGTATCTATATGGCATTCAATTTTTATTTATTTGTAGTTTATGAATGGTGTTGATTGCATTTGTATGGCAATTTAATTTTCCTAAGTACTTTTATGGCCATCGATTGATTTTCCATGTTGGTCGTTGTTTGCATAGGCTGCATTATATTTGTGCTTGAAGTTAGATTCTTATGTATTCCAATTTCAATTTTTTTTTTATTATTCTTAAATAGCATTTGATTTTATATCCTTAGCATTCAATTTCATAGCTGGAATTTGATTCTTCTTTAGATGCCATTTGATTATATATATATATATATATATATATATATATACTGATATTTGGGTATATATTTATATGTATATGTATAATTGAGTATATATTTAGGTGTTAGAAAATAATATAATTTCAGCCTTTAGGAATTATTTGATTATGGAAGTTAATTGAATTGGAAAATTAAATAGAAAGAAACAAAATTGATTTAATTATCTTTGGATAATTGAAGGATTTAATTAAGTGAATAAGTTAGTTGATCTAATTAAATGTTGATTTCTTTTGTAATCATTAATGGTTGAATTCATGGCTGTAATGTTTATTTGTTTGCTTGTATAGAAAGAGGTGTTGAATTAGTGGAAATATTTTGGAATGGAAAGTAAGAGTTTTAGAATTATTGTAGGTATCTAAAAGTGCAAAGAAATAGAAATAGAAGTGTGGAGTTAGAAAAGAGATTATAATAAGTAGAAATATTTTACATGTTTTATTATTATTATTATTATTTATGTTACTTAGTCATGACAAAATTATTTTAAAATTTAATTCTTATATGGGAAAATAATATTTTTGCCTTCATAAATAATTGATTATGTTAGATAAATAAATTGAGAAATTAAATAAGGAAAAATTGATTTATTTGTATTTATATAATTGGAAGATTGCTAAATGATATAGTTTGATTCTTATCTTTGTTAATTGTGAACACTGATTTCTTTTATATATGCTTAATAGTCAAATTGAAGTCCACCATGTATTTTATGACTGCATTATGGGACTTGTTTTCTTGTTTTGAATAATGGGTTATTTAGTGAAATTAAGGTGATTTTGTGTTATTGTTAAAGTGGGAGTCACTGGGAAAGTTGTCAAGGTTTACTTCCAGAGGTCTAGGGGAGTATCTTATATGTTGGGTTTTATGATTGTTTCATTTTGGAAGTGGTTGGTAATGCAGTTGAGTTGCATGCAAGAGGGTCTATTCCTTGCATTGTTTATACTTTCTTATGATTGAGATATGTGAGTGAGATGGGGTGAAGCCACAATAGTAGTTTACAATTCAAGTGAGGAAGGAAAACTCACAAAAAATGACCCCAAAGAAAAAAAAGTGATTTTGGGGGTTCGTACGAATCTACCAGTTCGACCGAATGCATTACGGGTTCGCTCACACCTATGTTCGAGTGAACCCCTTTAAATTTTGGCCCCCAAAAAATAAAACAAATGCATATTAAAGGGGGTTCGAGCGAACCCCCTTGAAGAGGTTCGCTCGAACCTTGGTTCAAGTGAACCTCTAGGGGTTCGCTCGAACCCCTATGGGTTCATTCAAACCCCCCTTGCCCCTCATCCCCCTCTTGAGACACAAAAAAAGTCTATTTTTTTACGCTTGGAGCTTGGGTTGAGGATGAAAATGGAGAAGTCTTCTAGAAACCCTTCTGGAATCAGATAGTCCTCAAAATGAGCTATCCAACGAATATAATTTTTATATGTTTTGATTTTATTATGTATTTGTTTTTTAGTTTTATTAAACATAGGTTCTTCAACTGAAAATGAAGGTCTTTGTTCTACACTTGTGGAAAAATAGTAGATTATCAAAAAATTAATTGAAAAATATGAGTGCACCAGATATTAGAGTCCCTTGATCCAACAAATAAATTAAAATCGAATTTCAATATATACAAAAAAAGTTACGCGTTATACGGTCGCGCTATGTCTGAATTGTAATTGGTTTGACTTCGAAACTTGATTAAAGAAACAATATTCAATAAAAAACTATCTAACCAAGTGAAAGCACTAGATATCGGAGTTACAAATCTAAATTTGAAAGAATTAGAATTTTATCCTTCATGGAAAAAAAGTTGTGTTATACGGTGTGCGTCACTTTTTAAAATGTTGTTTTTTGAAAAAAAACTAGTTTTCATGGAGATGGAAAAGGAAGTGCAATCTAATTCCAAAAATTTTGAAAAAAATATTTTTAAAATCTATAGACAAAATGTGACGAGACTTTAGTTTGCATGGTCTTCAAATTCCTCATGGTTCAGCCGCTATAGGTGCCCGAATGTGAAGATTTAGTTAAAAATAATAATTTCAGTGTCTAGTTTGGCCAAAAATTGTAAACCACTATTGTGGGATCACCCGATGGTCAATGCCTTGCTCTAAGTGTGAGCGTCATGTGATGGTTTATGCCTTTCTTGTTGTATAGGGTCTACTAGTTACATGTAGGGTGAGTGGCTCTCAATGAGGGGTCAGAACCCGAAGTGGTGTCCAGGCTAACCCATTTGGGAGTTTCTTAATACAAAGATAACCTTAATAATGAAATAGGGGGATGGGTAGAACTCACATTAATTAAGATAATGTATGCCTCACTCATGGCTCAAGTGCTCGTTTAGGCTTGAGATGAGATGGGAAGACTTGGAATGGAAAGATCAACTACCTTGTCCTCATGAAAGGTACGTTGATTTTGCATGAGTTTATGTGGGGGCCAGGGATTGAAAGAGGTCAACAGGGTAACCCAAGATGGGGGTCGGGGCCTAGGAAGATCCACATGGGTAACCCATATGAAGTTATGTGATGAAACTCTTCCCTATTGTAGTCTAACATTTCCTAGTTATGTTTTCCCTTCTATTGTGTGTGTGCCTCTGGAAGCGATGTATATGTGGTATGTGATGTTTGTATTTGTTGTAATGTTGTGTTGGAGTCATGTTTAGCCTTATTATGTTAGCATTATGTCTTCTTGATTGTTTGATGTAGTGGGACCTTATGTTATCTCCTAACACGGGGGATGGACCTTAGGGTTCCACATGGTTGGGAGATTTGTGCTTTTTCCTTCATTGGGTTTCCCTTGTTGTTGTTCATGTGCATGAAGGAGGAACCTCGTGTAACAGATTCTTGATCATGTTCCAATTCAGGGAGACAATTTCTTTGTCTTTGTATTGGACTTGTATATAAGATGTATCATGTACTGTATTATTGATGTATACTTCTCAATTGTATTCAAGGAAGCATTATTGTAAACAATGTAATGATGCAACGAGTTGTGATATACTCTCATGTATTAGAATTTGTACATGTACAATTTGTTAGTTCTATATAGATATTCTTTAATGATTAGTTATCTAATGATATATGTTATGGAAATGTATGTTGTTAAATCATTTAATGTGATGGATTAAAAAGAACTCTTGATTGTTAGTTAATTCATGATTAATGCTTAGTTCTTGTTAATAGTAATGTTAGTAATGCATTCATGGAACCTTGGAGGACTTAGTTTAGTTTATATGTTATGTTAAGTCATACATATCTCTGTTATTTAATTTTATTTTTTTTAAATGTTGTTCCATTATAATAGTTTAGATGTGTTCTCTAGGGTTTCGTGGTGAGGCATTACATCAACTGGTGTATGAGTCCTAGAAGGCCTTAAAATTAGGATTTTCAACATTTCGAGCCTTCATTCAGTCCTCTTCAGATTCCAGGTGCACACATTTCATCTTATAGCTTTTGTTTTGTTTCACATGCATTTTTAGGTCATTTAGTGAAGGATTGCATCATAGTAGGGTTAACATTACATCTTACATTGTATTTGTCTTTCCAAGCCCTAGCTTGGTGCTGAACCCCTCATTAGTTAATAATTAGCCTCTAGGATAGCTCTAATTCAAGATCTCTTTCTCCTTTGCATACTTGAGGTTGAGATCTCTAGGGTTTTTCCTTGAATGAGAGTGTTGGAGTTTTGTTATTCTATCTCCCTAACATAGAATCCATACAAAATTCCACCTTTTACTTTGGTGAACCCAACTTTAGAACATCATAATTATGATTTAGAGTGCATCATCATCCTAGATCTTTCTTACATTAACATTGGATTAGAGTTTGCACTAGTTAATTGGCATCGTAGAGTTTCTAATTTTGCATTAGTGAAAGTGCATATAGGTTGCATTTTTGCATCTCAAATAGTTGCAAATCATATTAAAACTGCATTTGCATTTATGTTACAAATCATACAAACTAAAAAGCATAAAAATCACTTGAAATTTTTTGAAAATTTTGAAAAAAACCCTCACTAGGAATCATATGCCCCTCTGGGCGATTTAGTCCCAATGCAAATTTTGAACTGCATTTTACAGAATTAAATTCTCTATTTATGTGCTCTTGTTTGCTATTGAATTTTTTTTTTTTAGTTTATAGAGTTTTTGTTATATTAATTTCATTGTTCTTAGATTAAATTGCATTTGCATTCATTTTGAATTTAGTAGCCCTTGCATGAGTATTTGGTGTCCTATTGCTAATACTATAGTGAGACAAAGTTTGAGACTCATGTCATCTTGCGATAGCACAATCGTCATGGATCTTGGGTTGTCTATCTCTTACACTCCTAGTATTGACACTAGTACTCAAGGTATGGACCATACCCTTAACAATTCTTTGCCTTCAAGTAGTGTGATGCAAGTTGAAACAAGGATTGATAGTATTCCACAATAAAACATAATTCAAATTCATGAAGATTTAGCAAATCTACAACATCAAGTGCAAAATGAAAACATTTCAAGTACTGCCATCCCCTACTATAGATAACATTCATCACATGCTTGAAAGTGAAGATGGACTTGACCTTGTGCATAACATAGTTCAAATCTTTGGAAAACACTCTCCCTCAACCACTAGTTGTCCTTTACCTACAAGCAATGTCACAAACCAAGGAGGAATTCAAATTCCTCCTAGAACAATTTCCTCTATTCCTACCTATACCAACCCTCAAGTCACAACAAGAATGCAACCAACTAGTAATGTGATTCCTTCCTTAGGTATTTCTGCTAGCATCCCTAGTACCTTTGTGGCATCACATGTCATATCTCCTACCACTTTACCACCTGTAAGCATCCCATTCACTTGTCCCTCAAACACATACACCCCTTCGCCTTTTTCACTTCCATCTCATAACACAAGCAATGACCCTCTCATAAATCAACTTTTTCAAATTGTTTCATCCCTTCAAAAGCAAGTTTCCACCATCAATCAAAATCAAAATGGCCCACCTACATATTATGTCAAAAGCAATCCCTTTTCCTTGGAGATATTACAAACACTGATGCCACAAGGTGTAGAGGTGCCTAGATTCAAGAAATATGGGGGGAAGGGTAATCCTTCTAACCATGTTGCCACTTATACTACTTTATGTAGTGAATTTGTCCTTGATGATAAACTCTTGGCTAAGCTATTTCCTAGGTCCTTAAAGGATACTGCCTTGGAATGGTTCTCTTCATTACCGAACAACTCAATTTGTTCATTCAATGAACTTTTTGAGGAATTTATAAACCATTTCCAAGTGCATATGACTCCTAAAATGACCTTTTCCAATTTGATGAGACACAAGAAAAAAGAAGAAGAAAAGGTTACCGACTTTATTTCGTGCTACCAATCACTTTATTCCTAAATCGATGTCCAAGTTCCTCACCCTCACCTACAAAATATGTTCATAGAGAATTTGCAAAGTAAGATACATGACAAGCTTACCATGATGAAATTCCCCTTCATGCACTTATGTATTGTTCTTCATGATTATCATAACTCAATTAGCATTCGTGATACAAAGTCCACTTCTAACCAAACTAAGAAGTCCAAGTCCACAAATCAAAACAATTACCAACCTTTCAAAAAATAGAATAAAGGCTTCCTTCAACTCAATCCACCTCAACAAACAAGTCAACATACCCAAGTTGTTGTTAAAGCGGTGATACCCTTTAGCTACGGGGACCCAAAAAGGCAATTCACTCCCTTACCCGACACCCTTCATAACACAATGACCCAACTTTTAGAACAATGAATGATTACCTTGCTTCTCATCAAGACACCCTATCCTAATAAGCCTCTACCTTTGAATTTTAGATCAAATGCTTATTGCCATTATCACCAACAAAATGGACATGATACAAAACATTGTAAGTGTCTTAAACATCTTGTGCAAGACCTCATTTATTTTGGTTGACTTTCCATTTGAAGTGTTAATGATCAAGGAAATAAGTTTGTTTCCCCTCCTAACCAGAATTTGCAAATCTTTACCAACCCCTTGCCAAAGTTCATAATATTTCATTTGTCGAAGCTAGTGAAACTACAAAGACTGATGTGATGAATGTTGACATGGATGATGATAACATAGATACAATTCAGCAGAGTCCTATGGATATTGATCAACAAGAAAAAAATCCTATTGATGGTTTGGTTGCATTGGCCAAAACTCAACATTGTAAGGGCCAAACTAAAAATCCCCTTGACATTGCTTTCTCATCTAAAGATATACTTAAACATGCACCTGATAGTCCTCTTTACATAGCCAGTCATATCTATGATAATCCCACTAATGGGATATTAATAGATCTCGTTTGTAGAGAGAATGTGATCACCGAGGAATTCTTACTTCTGCATGAACTCTATCAAGATATATATGATAAACCGAAAGCATGGATCAAGATGCATAATGGTTTTGCTTGCCCTACGATGGGATCGATCACCTTACCTTTGCAAATAGGACCGAAAATGCTAGATGTCTCATTATCCATCATCCCATAGTCAGACCAATTTCATGTGAAGCTAGGCTATCCATGGATTTTCTCCATGAATGCAATCCCTTCAACTATACATAAATGCTTAAAGTTTCCCTTTGACAGTGAAATTTTCACCGTCCATCATATTGGCTTCAACCCTTTATCTTCTTGTGGAAAATTTTCATTAGATTTATTTTGGTCCGAGCCTATAGAACCTATCAAACCATGAGAATACTTCTTTTACAAATCCTACCAAAAGTTAAAGGAAAAGAAAATAGCAGAATTATCCCTCTAAAACATGTTGCCACCCACCACCGAGCCTACCATCCTTGACAAAATCAACATTGAACCTAAAGAAATTCCAAATAATCAAGACCAACCTAAGACAAAACCTTCACCTCCTTCCTACAAAAGACCAAGAGATAACAAAAATAATCCCACCATGCCTCCTAGAATAAAACAAGTTTATCAAGTCAAAGGGAAAGTTGTTGAACAACCTTTTATGGTTCCTTCCGTTCCTCCCCTTAGGGAAGAAAAGAAACTTATGGTTGATCAACCTGCTCCTACAGAAACGCAACTTAAAAATAGAACTAAACAAAATAGAGGTGCTAGAGAGCATAGGCGTATACGTCATGCCCTTGCTCACAGGTTAAATGAAGAAATAAAAAAAGAAAATAAAGATCTAAACTCGACCGAAGCAATGCATGATGAGTCTACCCCCTCCCTAAAACAAAAAGATCCTATAATGCAACCACAACAATATTTAAACCCTTCTTTGGACATTATCATTCAACCTCTTGTTGTGATTAATTTAGATGACAATGAGGAGATTGCTAAAATTGATGAGGAGGTGCATAATGAATTGAATACATTTTTTTCCTCTTCCATGAGCTTAAACGAAAATTATCCTAGGAAGAGTGTTAAACTTGGTAATGAACCTAGTTCAACACTTGTTATTGTCCCTTTAGCTAGTTGTTCGCCTTCGGCATAAAATGAACATGATTGGGATGCAGACGACCTGCTTTAGGTTGACTTGCATGTGCCTTACTAGTATTTTGCATTATTTCTTTTTCATTTTATTTTGTGTGATTGCATGTGCATGATGTGATCCCCCATGGTGTTCTATTTCATGTTCTCTCTCTCTTTGTGACATTCCTCTATTTGTACCTTCATTCTTCTCTATGTCATAAATATTTTATCTTATTATCTTTTTGCGTTTTATCTTTTTTTTGTCTTGTTTTTTTCCTTTTGGGATGATGCAAGGTGTCTAGACATTCATGCCTCTTCCATGTTGACCCAAAATATTTTCCTTTTGGGGATGAAATAAGGCGTTGAGACACTCTTTTCTCTTTCATGTTGACCCAAAAACTTTTTCTTTACTTTCGCTCTCTGTGTCATTTTTCCAGTTCTATGTGTATTTGGGGAATGATGATAGTTTTGAGATCTCTTAAAAACATTGTAGCAAGAACATACAGACCCCAAATCCATAGATCCATGATGTGTTTGATGTTTTCATTTTGGGGGGCAACCCCTTTTTCTCTTTTCCTTTTTTCATGACGTATATTTATTTGGAAACATATGAATTGGAATATAACTTTCCAAGTTGGATCTCATGTCCTCTTTATTGTTAGCATTTATCATTTTCTACTTTAAATTAATTTCTCATTGTATGGTGTTTAGCAATTTCTTTAAAGTGGGGGCATACATTGGCATTATTCTTTTTTCATTTTTCATGTTTCATGGTGTAGTCACTCACGTGTGAGTATGAGTGCACACCGACCATGTGTGTATGTGTCTCACATCTTTTGGATCCTCACCTAGTAGACGACCTAAAGTTCTATTGCCTCAAAGTAAGCATGTGTTTTTTGGACAAACAACCTAGATCTTATCCACATCGCGATGGACAAACAATCAAAGCTTAATCCACCCCTTTTTTTTTCTTTGACAGTGTATGCTTGTGCCTTTATGATGCTCTTTTTATCATTTCCATGTGTGTTCCTTTGTGCCTATGATGGTTTTCCATGGGATATTGATCTTGGGGGCTTGATCACCCCTCTTGATCACTGTCATCCTATCCTACCGACATTAGTGCATTTGGACCCCTCTTGAAGTAATTTTGTCTACTTTAGTGTGAGTTTGAAGCAAGTTCATCCTCTCACTAAAGTGGGGGCTAAATGTAGTGTCAAAAAATGTTGTCGTTGACATTTTCACACTTGTTTGGGCCCTCATTATAAAATTGAGCTTAATGTTGCCTTGACTTAGTGTTGTAATGTGTTTAACACACTCACATTAGGTCTTAGACAACTCTTGTGAACTAAATAAACCTAATCCTATTGGTGTAATTAATATTTAATTACACTTTGCATAAGTTTACTTAGGATTTATTTAATTCCTAAGTTTTAGGCTTTCATCTTTATCTTATTGAGCTATCTTGTTGCTCAAGATAAGATTAGGTTTGCATCTTTTCTTTTATAAAGAAAATCATTATCATGTAATTATTGAATTCTCGAGTAATAATGTTGCACATCTTTTTGCAACCTCTGTGTTTTTTCTGATTTTCTCTTCTGTGGAAGGTCTATTTTGGCTTGCAAATCTGATCTTGGTTTCTAACATGGTATCAGAGCCTTGATTTGCAGCCCCTTCTTAGATTTTTGAGAGATTCATTGCAGAGTTGGTTCAGGATTCCTTGAGGTTTTTTCATACCTCAAGTTTGTCTCTCTATTTGGGTGCTCTTGCATGGTTAATTTTAGCGCACGTTGGAGGAAATCTGAGCTCATATTCGAGTTCAGGGTTGTCAAAAAAGTCAAGATTGACTTTTGTTTCGCCTAAATCCGATATTTTATGCCAGAGTTATGAGGGTTTGAAGATTTGTCAGATCTGGGAGTTGCGACACTTTTGGTACATTTTCAGGCAGATCGGACCTCGCCATCAGATCCAGAGCATCTGAGAAGCAAAAATCAACATATAACACACCTATGTTCAGCATTAGCTGTTAGTGAGGCAAAAAAAATTTACCTAGCTGGCCGTACGATTTATGTAGAATAAAAAAATCTCAAAAAATTTTGCATGCATATATTTTGTTCATTGGCTTTCAAATTTAAATCGGGCTTTATTAAAAAAATTGGGCATATTTTAGATAGGGTGGTATTATTTATTTATGGGGGTTAAATTTTTATGGGCTGAGTTTTCTGTGAACTGCAATTATTTTCTGGTACCATCGTACCGCGCACACAGTCCTTGTCGGCCCATTGGCTGTCTTTTTCAACCCTCCTGCCCACCGGCTTCATTCTCCGACCTTCCCACCACCGCTGGCATTTCTTCCTCCCGGCCCCCGCCACTATGTTTCACCACTGGCACATCTCAACCGGCCGCCAATCTCCCGCCGGCTGCCGGCATCATCCTCACCGGCATCCGCGTCCGCTGGTTTGCATTGGCCCCCGGTCATATGGCTTGCCCCGGGGGGGGCTCTCTTGCCGGTGGTGCAAGGAGCGGCGCCACCTCTGCTCAGGCCGCCCGCCACCCGCCTGGTGGCGGGTTCTTTTTTTTCTTTTGTGGAGATTGCGGTCACATGGAGGACCAGCCGCCAGCGCCCAGGGGCTGGATTTTTGCGCCCATTTAGCCTTCTTGTACCCTGATTTGCCCACAGATAGCCCTTTTTTTCATTTTATCATAACTTTTGATCCCGAAGGCGTTTTTTTTGAAACGAGATATTGCCGGAAAGCTGGCAAGCCCAATTTTCTGATGGTGTAGTCTGTTTCTAGAAATTTTTCTGTTTGATGGGATTTTTTTCTACTTGAAGTCAAATGTTCAGATTTCGCTTCAGAGGGCATATATTTTGACTCGGTGATCCATTTTTCGTCATTCTCATGGCGTTGGAAAGCTAATTCTGTCCTCTACATAGATCTGACATCAATTTATATTTTTTGTTTATGCATGTCAATATGCTCTCCTTTTACAATCGTCGGGTTATTGTAATAAACGAACTGAGATAAAGTTCCATTCAAGGGGGGTTTCTTGCATAATAAATCTTATTAGAGTGTAGTTTTCACTTTGATCACCATATTTCATTTTGTTTTGATGGCAACTCACATGGGTTATATGGTCTCCTAGTTTCTTTTGGCCACATTTTTTGCTATAACTTGACACATGTCAGATTCATTGGTTCACACTTCAGTTGGGAGACTACATTTCTTGATCCTCATTGGTTCAGATTCTTCTCAGTTTGAGGGCCATGTTTTTATGGTTATTGTTCCAGAGTCTATTTTTGGTACTCCTTCCCATGGAAGAGTTTCAGTCATAGTTTGGCATCGACATCAAGATACATGGTTTCCAAATTCTGTCATCATCGCATCTACTGTTGCTTCACAGATTCCAGGGTTGTTCCAGTTTGTGAGTTTTCGAGTCTTCTGTGGCATCGAGTCTGCTATCACATTATCATGATTCCGGCTTTGGTTTTAGTTGTAGACAGAAGTATCTTTCCTTGCTTGTCAGATTGTGGTTCCAGTGTTACTCCACAACGATCTTCTAATGCTTCTTTGCAGCAGTCATCTCATTGTAGGGGGGTTTTGTCCCACTGGGTTTTCCTTCTCTACCTCATATTGCATTTGTACTTGGGTACTTGATCAGGCCTTGTTGCCGGGACCCATTCATGCCTTCTTGCATTCATCTTAGTTTTAGGTGCATGATTTATTTACTTCTCCCTAAGTTGCACTTATGGGGGGGTGTTGGTGTAATTAATATTTAATTACACTTTGCATAAGTTTACTTAGGATTTATTTAATTCCTAAGTTTTAGGCTTTCATCTTTATCTTATCGAGCTATCTTGTTGCTCAAGATAAGATTAGGTTTGCATCTTTGCTTTTATAAAGAAAATCATTATCATGTAATTATTGAATTCTCGAATAATAATGTTGCACATCTTTTGCAACCTCTATGTTTTTTCTGATTTTCTCTTCTATGGAAGGTCTATTCTGGCTTGCAAATCTGATCTTGGTTTCTAACAAATCCTACCTTATTTAGGGTGTTGTAAAGTGTTGTAACACACTTTCACACTTTTATATGGTTTTCATTAATAATTGGGCTTTTTTATTCTTTAATTGGCCTTATTTTGGATCTACAAGCCTCATTTAATGCATCTTTTCGAGGATGATCATGACACAAATCAACATCCAATCATAATTTAGCTTTTTTAGGTTGTGTGGACCAGATTTGGTGGTCTAGGACTTATACGCCACCTTGGGCATATGAGTCCCACCTAGGGTTTTGGGTCTCGATCTTGATTTTACACCTTTTTAAATATTTTTGAATTTGGTCCCATAAATAATGCCTAATGGGACGCATATGCCACTTCTAACACATGAGTCCTGTGTGGCTCAAAATCAAAATTAATTCAAATTCTTGGTAGTATTTTATCCTCCTAGATTTGATGTCGGCTTGTAGTGTTGCAATTTTAGGAATTTTTGCATAATTAAGTATAAATACAAGTTTCTTTCACTCATTTTACACCCGACAATTTGAATGAGCGTTATTATTGCAAGTTTGAGTTCACAAGAGCATTCAAGAGTCTTCAAGGGAAAATTATCAATCATGTTAGAGAATTATTCAAACATCAAGCATCAAGCATCATGTCAAAGTCTTCATGCATCATGTTTGTTTTTGAGCTAACAATTGTGATGTAGGGTTTTGTGATTCAAGCTAGCATTTCATTCAATATATATCCTATTCAAGAAAAATTCAAGATCTACAGAGCCATCTCATACATGTTTGCAACCTCTTATTTCTAGGATTTGGTGAGTTGCAACATCATATTTTTTTCATTCATAATTCTCCATTCCTATTTCATTTTGTTTCAAGGTTTGATTACCAAAACGAGGTTTGACCAAGGAAAACCCCTATCCACTAACAAAACAACATTTTTCCCTCTCTCTAGTGTGTGACTTGTAGGTATGGGTTGAAGACGCATTGAAGAGAAAGTTGGGAGAAAGTTGTCTAAGTTCTCAAAGTTTTCAAAATTGTCACCTTGCATTGGAGATCCTTGGAATACTTCTACAAGTTGCAAATCAGGGTTTCAGATCCAAAAATCTATTAGGAAGTGCAGTGCAAACCTTGAGAACTAGATTCAAACTTTGAAGCTTTAGAAAACCCTAACTGGATTGATACGCTGGTTCTAGTGTATGAGTCCCAGTTTAGGTCATTTTTTGGTTTTTGTAGATTTTGACACCCATTTTCTAGATTCCATTTTTACACAAAAACCTAGATTTGGGACTAAATCTCCCAGATTGGCATATGAGCCCCAACAGGCCTTAAAATCAATATTTTTAGTATTTCAAGCCTTCATTGAGTCCTCTTCAGATTTCCAGGTGTACATATTTCATCTTATAGCTTTCTATTATGTTTTACATGCATTTTTAGGTCATTTAGTGAAGGATTGCATCATACTAGGGTTAAGCATTACATCTTACATTGCATTTGTCTTTCCAAGCCCTAGCTTGGTGGTGAACCCATCATTAGTTTACAATCAACCCCTAGGACATCTCTATTGCAAGATCTCTTTCTCCTTTGCATTCTTGAGGTTGAGATCTCTAGGGTTTGTCCTTGAATGAGAGTGTTGGAGTTTTGTTATTTTATCTCCCTAGCATAGAAGCCATAAAAAATTCCACCTTTCAATTGCAAAG
The DNA here is from genome assembly GCA_007258455.2 of Sequoia sempervirens. Classification (NCBI taxonomy): domain Eukaryota; kingdom Viridiplantae; phylum Streptophyta; class Pinopsida; order Cupressales; family Cupressaceae; genus Sequoia; species Sequoia sempervirens. Next base: position 309,525,010 of record VDFB02075321.1, read on the forward strand.
ACATGACTAACCATTTCTTTAATGGTTAACAAAGTTTCCAGTCAATACACAACGTGAGGCTATTTGGTAGATTAAAATGTCTATATAGAAAATCAAGTATTGGTTGCTAACAATTAACTTCAATTATTTGATCCATTGTTTATTTTAAAATTAATTTGTATTAAAAATTGCATAAATACTGTAGCATCATAAATTATACTCCCTTTTAGGAGATGGTACAATTTCACGGTTATTTTGGACCTACTTTAGTGCCTCTTGCATTAATGCATTTTTAACACCCCTTAATCAGGCCGTAATCTCCTAAATTATGCATTATATGGCCTACTTTTGACAATTTCCAAAGAACTGCAACCAAAAAACAAATTTATTCATTTGATACATTGTCCTCAACTCCTAAAACCAAGAAAATAGGGTTGGGACACTCACGCCCTAGGCGTGAGTGTCCCCCTATTTTGGCTCAAATTTGAAATATGTTGAAGGAAACAATTTGTTATTTGAGTTTCAATTGCCCAAAGTCAACTATCGAGATCTACTTTATAGGATTTATTAGATTAGAGGCCTATGAATACTTAGTCATTTCACCATTTAAAACTAGTATGAAAAGAAAAGGCAATTTTGGAGAAAGGAAGAAGCAAGAGATCATCATGTACATCCTAATTTGCAAATTTTCAAGCATAATTGTAGATTTGATCAAGTCTTATATCATGATTGAAGGTTGATGCCAATAAAAGAGCATGATGGATTCTAGGTTAGGGAGGTGCATTCAATGGCCATTTCCTTCAACCTAATGACTTGTTTCCTAATGTTCTCATCTTCAAGCATCATCTTATTTGTAGTCTCAAGAAAGGTATCATTATGTTTCATATTTGTTAAGAGTGTTTTGACTTCTCTCGTAGCTAGATCTTGTCATTATCATAAAGGAATATCTCTCTAACACACTTGAGTAGGGTTTCTTTGCATTTTAGCTCATTACAACCTTATACACACTTAAGGTTAGGGCTCACACATTGTCTTTTATCAGATCTTTAGCTATTTGTGGTGGTTTAATTACCAATACAAGGGTTGGACTGAGGTAAGTTCCTAGATAACCACACCCAACATCTCTTTTGCAAATTTCTTGTAGGTACAGATCTAAAGATGAAAGTTATAGAGTGGGAAATTAGAGAGAAGACAAAGCACTACAAGATCAACTTTTGAGGTTCAAAAAATCCAACCAAGACACTCATGCCCTGGGCATGATTTTCCCTCATTTTCAGCCCCAAATTTGTAGGACAGGTGCATAGATCTATGCTTTTTCCAAATTTTTAGTCAGGATTTCTATCATAGTCTTCCAGTTATTAGAATCGTGTATTTTAGTCAAGAGCATATATTTTAATAGGGTTATTTTGGGAAAATAAATTCCAATCCATTTACAAGACTTAAAAGGATCAGATCTAGGTCTAATTGACTCACCCTTTTGGTTGAAAGTTAATCTAATTTCCTTGTGGATTTGCATCCTAATGAAATCCTAGAAAATGATGGAATTAACCTTAGGTTTTGGACATTAAACTTGAGGTTTTCCATTTTATACATTTCAAACACATAGATGATAAAAGTATAAATTTGTTAGTTTTTCTTTCATTTTGTATTTATATGACTATTATTAAAAATGCATTATCTTAATATTCAATTATTCATGTTTTATGTGTAACTTGGTCCAAAACGCAATGCATGCCCCTTTATTGCCACAATTATTTATATGTAGAATTGAATTGGTATGATCCTTTAGGAATTTCTCCACCTAGAGACAACAATAGGTGCAATTGTGCCCCTTTTGACCAAATTTTTTATGGTCATGTCCCATTTTCAAACTTTAGATTTTATCATTCTTGAATCTTACATTCCTAGAATTTGATTGTTGTTTTTAGGTTACATGTGATTTTTTTTAATTGAATGTCTAGGGTTGAGTATTTAAAGATAATGCCAATGCCATTAATAAAACATGAATAAGAGTAATGATACATGGAATGCATGAATGAGAAAGGAACATTAATTATTATTGATCACTACTAGCTTATATTACCATTGAATGGACAAATAATATAATTCTTCATTATAGGCATTATCTATTTTTGTATTGCATATTATCTTTATCTTGTGAAATCTATAATAACCATTGTCTAGGGATCAAGAAAGTTTAATACTTAAATCTTGGTTAGTGGACCCCAAATGTTCTCTTTAACACTATATATTATGAAATGAAATACCATCCACAAGTGCATAGGTTCAAGGAGATTTCATTTTTCAAATATAGAATCATACTATTTTAAACAAAATTGCCCAACCTCAAATAGAACCAAACATGATCACATCATAATTTAAATTAGAGAGTAGCTAATGTAGGTTCATTACATAATTCATAGCAAGGATCCCATTCCTTAAGCTAAAACTAGATCAATAACATCTTACATAGTCACATATATTTCACATGGACTTCTAATTGTCACCAATTATAGAGCTAAGTAAATTACACTAATTTTTATATATTATTTTGTCATCTTAAATATGTTCAAGGATACCAACACATTTGTATTATGTGTTGGTGTTTTTTAAAATAGAAAACTGGTCTCACAAATAACCTATGGAATTGCCATCTTCCAATGGTTAGCTATTTGGAGGGATTGGTCGACGAATGAGTGAAAGTTGAAATAAATTTTCTCCTACACTTTGGGATCTACAAAACTTGGGAGGGTGATCCCACACAATGTAACTAAGATTATTTGTGTCAATTTACCTCATTCATTGTGGATTAACAAATATATTCTATTATGTTGTTCTTCTAAAAGATTTGGCTAATCTTTCACAACATTTAACATTTTCAAAGCAATAGAATACAAAAGGACATGAAACTTCTAGAAATAAAACCTCAACTGAAATGGAAATTTCGTTCTTTGATTGTGAATGATCCTATAACTTATAGCTTCAGATACAAATTCAAAGCTAGTGCCTTATCTTAGGGTATGGAGTCGAACTTACTACAAACCATGATGCATGACAATATTTAATCCTAACATTAATGAGCTATTGCAATATTGCATTATGATATTAACACTCAACATTCTAAATCCAAAACTACTTATCAAATCCAAGCATCAATTGCACAAATCTAGATGCTTCTATTAAAGTGATCTAACCAATTCTCTAAATTAGAGCCTTAATAAAGAACATACACCACTAGAAATACAATGGAGACCAAATGAAAGATCTTTGATCATTTTCATTGAAAACTTGTGCAAATAATATAATGTAGAGAATTGGCTTCAGGACTTTTCCATTCTATTGAAATTACGCTAGTACTATCATACAACATTAAAGCTTTCAAAAATTACATAAGTTTTGCAACCTAAAACAAGAATCCAACTTAATTCTTTGTGTTTGCATTGCAAATTCTATTAGAGATCAACCAACAACATTGCAATTGGCCTTGAATTCCCTTTTATAAAAACAAGGGAGCAAAACAAGCTTCAGGCCAATTGACATTTGTCACATATTCATTTGACAATTTTCAATTACACTTTAAAATAATAGAATATTCGTAGAAAAAAATTGTTATATTTACATTTGCAAACTTTGTCCCTTAAAGTTACTTTGTTGCCTCTTTTCTTCGTACCTTGAAGTGTGCCTGGGAAAACTGAGTTCACATATATGGACAAAACTCCAAGTGTACAAAAGGAATATTTTTTTATCTTTGGCATTGTCGAAGACTTTTAAAAGTGCTAAATATGCAAAAGAATAAAAGATGTATCACATCATCACTGGAAGCTTCACAAATGAAGAATATCATTGTATTTCTTGTCCCATGTAGTATAATCCTCTTCTGTAGGCCAATTGAAGGTCATGAATTCATCCGATTTTTTTCTATAAGGACTGTACTTTGTCATTATTTGATTTGCATCTTTATCAAATTCTTCCAAAAATGTGCTAGTGACTGACAACTTGTTCATGCTATCCTTCAACATATCTATGTTGACATCCCCATTCTCACAAATTAAGGTAGATTATACATCAATAGTAGCATCCATATGAACTCTCCATTGTTCATAGGTCTTAACAACTTCATTATGATCAAGAATGTCTGGCAGGAGGCCAAGATCATTCTCATCAAATTATCGAAGCAATGCCTTAATTCTCTTCTCTAATGGATCTACTAACCCTTTGGAATCAATAATCTCTTTTCACTCTTGGTCTCTCTCTTGACTCTCTTGCACTCTCAAGATCACACATAGCTAGTTACAACTCTTCCAAAGCTCTCTTGCAACTTTCTTTGAGCTCTCTTTCTCTCTATGGATTCCTCAAGCCTTGCAAGTAATATTGTTCTCATTTTATATTGCAAGTATTCCACTTTCTTGTGCCCCTAAGCACCTTGAGATTTGCACATCCCTCTATCTTTCATTTTAGTTTCATCATTGCACACAACAAATTTGATAATTCCTAAAACACTTGGGATAAAAGAATTCACAATGTTTTTTCCATCAATCTTGGTTGCTATGGAGGTAGAAATACAAAAATAGGGATTTGACTAAGGAAAATCCTCAAAAATTCCCAAACATTTTCCTCTTCTTTATGTTGCAAGTTTTTGCTTGTAAATTTATTTCTATTATTCATTTAAAATCATAATTTATTTCTTTATATTTTATTGTATAGTATTTGTTGGTGTATTTTGATTTTGGATTTCATAAGTAAGTTGAATCACAAACTTCAATTTTCACAATTTTGGGGATTTTTTATGCACATTGTTCATACGAGCAATAGTGAAATGCACATATGTTTATGTGATGCATTAACATCCTTAGCAGTGACTTCCATATTTTGATCCCAAGTTCTTTACTATCTATAATTATATTTTTATTATTAGAAAGTTATTTTTATTTATCTATTTTTAGATATTTTCACCAATTTATTCTCTTTAAGCATCTTAGTTAGTTACCATTATCTTTTCATTTAAAAACTCTCTTTTTGGAAAAGGATAATCAATGTAATTTTAAGTATGTTTAAAATTGTTGATTTATCTAATATAATCAGTGAAATTACTCTCAAAGGAACCTTGTTTTCCTTTTTCCAAAGTTAATTTTCATCTTTTACACCAAGTTCATTACAACTGTTTCGAAGACAATGGAGAAAAAAAATGAAAAAGAAAGAGCACAAAATAACAACAAAGTCACTTGGAGAAGCCAAGAGAGACAAATCTACTATAGAATGCTATAATGACCTTTAAGAGTGTTGAAAAAAAATATAATCAGTGAAAAACAACTGTTTCTAAAACAATGGAGAAAAAAAATGAAAAAGAAAGAGCACAAAATAACAAAAAAGTCACTTGGAGAAGCCAAGAGAGACAAAGCTACTATAGAATGCTACAATGACCTTGAAGAGTGTTGATTTATCTAATATAATCAGTGAAATTAGTCTCAAAGGAACCTTGTTTTCCTTTTTCCAAAGTTAATTTTCATCTTTTACACCAAGTTCATTACAATTGTTTCTAAAACAATGGAGAAAAAAATGAAAAAGAAAGAGCACAAAATAACAACAAAGTCACTTGGAGAAGCCAAGAGAGACAAAGCTACTATAGAATGCTGCAATGACCTTTAAGAGTGTTGAAAAGTGTTGGTGAGTTCACATTAAGATTATAATGCCCAAGAATGTTTTATACTATTAGAAAATTACTTGAGTGTGAGATATTGTGTGGTATTCAATGAGATAGATTAAGAAATCAAGAATAGAAGGGAAGAGTAGAAAGGTTTCAAGTATAAAGAGTCATATAGATTTGATAAAAAGCAGTTACCATTGACCTAAGCATGCAATAGGTGGTGAAGTACTAAAAAATAATTGTTAAATGACAAACTATTGTGGGATGCTAGAATGTTATGTAGACATTGACACATTGTGTTAGTGTTCGAACAATTATAACATCTAGAAAGGCTACACGCTAACAAATAACAATGTTCACACATATGAAGCATGATTTTACACAAAAGAGACCGTGAGAGGCATGTTCTTAGCACCATATGCAAATAAATATGAGGCGAGGGTTAGATAAGCCTAAAACCATGCTTGGGGAGACAAACACCAAAGTGGGTCCAAACATAATGTTAAATTGTAGGAGTTCCAAATTTTCAACATTATAACCACATTTTAGTATAATACATAAATTGTTATTAACAATTTAAATTTTAAACTATAGAATATTTAAATGAGTTATTTTTTTTTACGATATCCATGTTTCAAACAATAAAAAACATTAAAAAATGGGAGGCTTAACTTCGACACTTAATAATCCTTCACCCTTTGAAGTATCAAGAAATATAGGTTTAGGAAGGTAGGGTGGGGGGAGGGGGTGAAGAAATTGATTTTTGATGGAAGATTCCATATCATCGACAAGATCATTTTTGCAACCCAATATGAGAGCACGAGCCTTAGGCTAAAGCCTCTTCAACTAAGAACCAAGAATTGAGGGGTATCCATTATCTCAAGTCATCTGGGCACAATCTTACTCTCATCCTTTATATTGTTATGGTCTTGCACTCAACAAGACTTGATCCCTAGTGGGATCATTCAAAACCATTCTAGTTTACTAGAAAATCAAGATCTATTGACAACAAGAGTTGCACTGCAACTGGAGTCCCTGCCTAAAAGAATTGTTCATGGTTTTTGTCTATGCATTGATTCTTGTTATTACATCAAAAGTATATTATTAGGCTAGTTAGGGTCACAGTCTATTATGAATTTGAAAAATGGAAAGTAAGTTACTGATGAAAACTTACTGATGGAAATTTTTCATGAGGAGCATATTCCATCTTAAAAATGGATTATTGCAGCTCCTTTCGGCAAAGTGTTGCAATTTTCATGCAAAACGATTACCAATCAATAACCAATAATGTATGCATGTGGAATAATGTAGATTCTTGTAAATACATCCACATTTTTAAATTTAATTGAACTCTAGTAATTGAATATGGTTATTGCATCAAAGGTGGAACTTAATATCAAATCCATGTTGGGAAGATTTCTTTTGCATGTTGTCTGGTTTTAAACCAAAACGTGCAATAGAAAGTTTGGGAATGGAGGCACCAATTTCAAATAGGAAATTGCATATATAAATATAGGTGCCAATAAACAGTTTGGGAATGGAGGTACCAATTTCAGATAGGACACTGCATATATAAATATAGGTGCCAATAAACATAAAGCTTAACTAGGATATGTGGATACTAGAATAGTCTAATGTCTATGAGTGAGTTCATGGTAAATTAAATAGTGTAGTTATGGAAGACCAAATCTGAAATTTTTTCCAATGTATGTAAATGAACCCAATTATAGCAAGAGGAAATGCATGTAATGCACACAAAATATATGAATCACAACACAAAGGAACAATAGCATAAACCAGCACATGGAGGAGCTTGTATAGAGTAGTGGACACATAAAATGTTATAATGCAAACTAGATTTGGAATTTCTAATGCAATTCTTCCTTAGGAGGGAAACAAAAAGTTTGTTAGTCTAATAAAAATACTATTAAAGTTGTGGATAAGGTGGACAAAATATTCAAGCAGAGTGTAAGTTGGATAGCTAAAAACTGTGATAGCTACGGAAATAAAAGTCTCTTAGGAAAAAAAATTCAATGCATTCCTTTTGAATGTTATCTTGAAAATAAAATATTGTTGAAGCTTTGGATAAGGTGCACAAAATCTTCAAGTAGAGTGTAAGTTGGTTAGCTAAAAGTGATAGCTACAGAAACAAAAATCTCTTAGGAAAACAAATTCAATGCATTCCTTTTGAATGCTATCTTGAAAATAAATTGTAACTTACTGTATCAAGTGAAAGATTTTATCATTAAGAAAAAGCTGCTCTATTGCAAAATTTAAATGTCCAGATAAAAATCTACTCAACAACTTTGCTTTATTTGTTGTTTATGATTCACATAAAATAGTAAAATAGATTCCAAACAACAACCAAATCCTTTGTGTGACTATGGACATGGATATTAAGGAGAAGTACTAAGTTGTTTCCTTTTGCACATTCCCCTCATCCTCCTCTTAATGTTTATCTTGTTGGACCGAGAGATCATGGGACACCTTTTGTTCCAAATGAAGGTTGCTTGGAGTCTGTGGTTGCTCGCAATGTTGCAGAGGATGCCAACACTATGGGTCATGGGCTTGTAGCTCGCCCGCGTTTAGCTCGTGGGGTTCAGACGGAGAGGGAACCAATTGAAAGATATGAATTTTTTTCTCGTGGCTTGCATGTTCAGGAGGAGACTAAGGCTCAAGATGAGAATTCGGTTTAGGAGGAGCATATAAAGGAGTAGTATACTTGTATTTTTTTACCTATTTTGTATGCAGTTCGGTTTTGTGGCAACGATGAAGCGGTGAAGATGTTTAATAGGGTGATCCCACAATAATGGTTTATGCTTTTTGGCCAAACTTGACATTAAAATCAACATTTTTCACCAGATCTTCACTTTCTTACTATGATATAAGAGGGATTCATTGCACGCGGGTCTCTCCTCTCTTGAGAGATCACCAGGGAACGAACTACTCTTATACACCACAGAATAAAAACAATAAAGAACTAAAACTTAGTTATGCTTCGGGGAAAATTATCAGAGATCCTAAGAGATCCGGACCAAAGGATTCTTGTCTCAGAAGAGGAAGCTCTTGGCTAGAAGATGTCAACGCAGTTCTAGGATGCCAGCGTGGTACGTTGACATCCTGAGCAATAGAGAACTTAGGAAATCAACGGATGGAAACATATCCTACTTATAGACTCAGGAGTAGTCCATACGGGACCGTTTGAATAATCAGAAAACCAAATACTAAAGTAAATACAAAGATGTTTGGGGAAAGCTTACCTTTTTCTAACGTTCAAATCTTCACTCCAAGCCCATTTTCATGACCTACACACAAAAGACCAAGGAGAAAGTTGTTGGGTGGTTGTATAGGGGCCTACCTCAACTAGACCCTGCTTTGGTGTTCTGACCTCCACAGACAGCCAAGTTGGAAAGGAATGCTAAAGAATTAAACAAAGCATGTGGTGAAAGAAATACCCGCTCAGGAGTAGAACCCGCACCACAATAAGCGTGTGGTGAAAGCAATACCCACTCAGGAGTAGAACCCGCACCATGAAATAGTAAACGAATGTGTGTAAAAGGAAAGTGATTGAGAGAGAGCATTACCAACGGGCCAAGGCCCTCTCTGGAGCACATGAATGCACCGCTGAGTGCGTGCTTGAGAGTTGTTGTTGTTGTTTGGGGGGACCTCAATCAGGCTTGGCTTCGCTTGTGAGTGCACTGCTATCAAAGAAGAAGGGATCTCAAAGTTGAAGCAAAATGGAGAGAGAGCTAGTGTGATGTCTTTTTGTCTTCCAACCATCAAATGAGAGGCAAAAATAGGTTTTTTATGCTTGCAAGGGTGACAAAGAGCCGTTAATTTTGGTGTAACCGCTAGGACACGTGTCTCAAGGCTTAACCTTACAGATTCTCCATTTTGAACTCGAGAAATAGACATAATGCTAGCGTGCTGCGTATTCGTCCAAAGCCGATATTCTCGAAAAACACGTCACCAAGCTTCTATTTCTCAACCACTTATCTACAAGGAGTCAGAATCATGAAATTTTGACCCATGGGATTTTGTCATCAATATCTCAAGGTGCCATAAATGCTAGGCATAAATGCAAAATATGGAATTTCCCATAGGTGCAATTCTGCAATATTACATTTTTCCCCCACTTTAGTGGGCTTGATTTTTGAAAAATCAGCCTCACTAAAGTAGAAAAAGAAAAAAATTATCCAAAGTTTTGAATTTTATGGATTTGCGTGCTAATAGAGAGAGACCATAGTGGCTACTGTAGCTGAGCTAACTGGAACTGAAGGTTCCCCCAACATCCAAGCTCAACAAACAGTATCAGAATAGTTGCAAAAAATTGTTGAAGGTTCTAACTTGCAAAACTCAAATTTTAGGTCAGCCTCGAAAAATCAGAAGAAGGCTACCAAGGAGAGAGGAATGATCAAGAAAAAAGTCATTGATTCAAAAGAAAATATGATCAAGATATGACCTTATGCCCCCTTCTGAGTTTTCCCCGAGCTTAGTGGGGTAAATTCAGGAGAAACCGAGAAAGCCACAAGTCCTAGGAAAAATGAGCCCTTAGGGGCCTATATATACCTAGGTGGGCCCCTAGAAGGGTCATTTTCACTATTCACAATGAGAAAATTGTTGAATTTTGTGAGAGAAAAGTTACAAAAATGCCTAGCAGGAGAGAGTACGAGGAGTCAAGGCTGGAGCAGCTACGCCGAGACATCGCCGAGGGTCACGAGGTGGACCAGGTAGGCTGCAAAATCTCATTAGTTGTGATTTTTCATGCATTTTTAGAATTTTTCGACTGGCGAGGTGTGTAGGCATCTTTTTTCCACGCCCTCGTCCAAAACTTGCGATGTTGTCCTCAATAAGCACTGTAGTCTTATATGCGCATTTTTATCTCAGAGACACGTCATCTTCGAGGCGATTATGGCAGTCAGGAGACGTATGCGCGACACGTAGATGTCTGCACGTCACGCATAAGTATTAATTATTTTTTCTAATTTTGATGCAAAATGTTAATGTTCTAATTCAAATTTTTTGTTACTTTTTTGGCAGGAGTACCTAAAAATTTGAGAGCATCTTGGAGGGCGAGCATTCTAGCTTGTTCATGAGCAAAGGGACCACCTATTAGACAATGAGGTCACACTCTTAGAGTGGGTTGGTCTCTAGCATGTGTTCACCATGCCAGAGATGAGATATCATGAGCGGATGCTGACGACCCTTATGGAGTGGTGGGACGCCACTACGTCATCGTTCCAACTACCATGCAGAGAGATGATCATTACTCTCAAGGACATCTATCGGATCGTTGGGCTACCCATCCGCAGATGGCAGGTGGCTCTCAACGATACACGATATGCATGGGAGTGATTAGCGGGCATCCTCTACTGCACAGGGAGGACTGATGGTGGCAACAACACGGGTCACATCTACATGCACTGGTATGATCATGCGAGGACCACAACACCATTGATCTGCTGAGTCATGGTTGTTACTATCACCTTCTGGATCACGATAGATGGGCGAGGCTCACACCTCCATGGGGGCCTTGTCCATACGATTAAGGAAATGGTAGAGCACAATATTGTTTTTGTTTGGGGGCATAGCATGCTCACGCACCTCTACCAGGAGCCAGGCCACTATGTACATTATGATTCTAAAGCCTCACAGCGTGCACACTTTTACAGGTGTGGGATTTTGCCCACATCATGTGCACTCAGCTAGTTAGTTTTCCCCAGCGACAGCCATATCGGATCCCCATGGCCCATTGGTATGACATGATGGGCCAGTGGAGGTTTGGAGACCTACAGTTTTGACTATTATAGTTTGACACTCTCACAGTGGATGGGGTCCGATGGACACCCTACTAATTTTTTAGGTGGGTGGATGACAGCAGATTCCTGAGGAACCTGCAACGGGATCATTTTTTGGTTGACTGGAGGGATTTTGTTATAGTGCCCTATTACTGGAGATGGGTCATGTGGCAGCATGGTCGACCACGAACCATACCGGTAGACATGCCCATATACACTAGGGCCCATAAGAGTGCGGCGAGTGTTGGGGATCGCCCTCACCCCACTATTATGGATATCGTCCCCTTAGATGATGATGAGCCTAATCATGATATGCCACCTATATCGATGGTAGACAATTTCAGGATGGCAATTAACTTCACGTAGTGGTAGGAGAGGCATTTTATTGCTCTTGTGTTCGGCGAGGATGCTCTGAGAGGAGATCTTGGTCCACATGAGGACTTGCCCTCCTAGCTACTACAGGACAAGAGGAGAGGTTGACAGCAGGCCGAAAAAGAGGCACCACAGGAGGAGGAGGTGGCAGTACTGAGGCTGAGGTGATAGAGGAGGTCGGATCCCCCACCAACTACACCTGTCTCTTCGACACCACCTTCTTCTTTTGTAGTTGTGGCGCTAGCGACACCAGGAGCGACCACTGAGGTTGGTGGTGTAGGTCCAAGCATTGATCCTCACCTTGACCCGAGATGGAAGCCAGGGGACCCAGGTATTCATGATTTGTTATATATGTTTTGTACTTTCAGTTTTATGAAATATGTATCTATACATGCCATGCAATACTGATGCCTTTTTCTTTCTCTATGGTTTTAGAGGACGGACAGGGAAGGACTAGGCTCATAGCTCAGTGTATTTCAGAGGTTGCTCGTACTATGTAGATTCAGGGATTAGTTCTTGAGGCATATCGGTTAGCATCTGCGGGCCGTCATGCCCCCAGCTTTGAGTCGGTGGCATGCCTACGGACTGCTTACAAGGAGTGGGGCTTAGAGATCATCCAACTCACTATAGAGTTGACGGCTACTCGAGGGCAACATGACCAGCTGTCGGGGGAGTTGCGGACAACACTTGTTGAGCAAGCTATGGCAGTGAGGAGGGCTGATGCCACCGAGCAGGCGCGTGATGCCTTCTAGAGCCATCTCGATGACCTTGGCAGGCAACCAGCGGCTGTGATCCCGACAGATGTTCAGCGACTGCGTGATTAGTTGAGGTAGGTGGAGCTGATGATATCTTCTCTTCAGGGGGAGATTAGGGGGATGCGGGCAGCCATGTTCACATCATGCTTTCACTTCTCACACTCCATGATCACCGTCCAACCTCTCCCATGGCTTCCAAAGTGTCTTCCAGAGCCATAGGGCTCTGGGAGCCATGCACCATAGTGATCAAGGATTCATTATCAGTTTTGTGCATATCATTTTTTGTAGCGAGATACATATACATTCAAATATACTTGTAGATCTTTTGTATAGACATATATTTAGCAACCACTCATTTTTTATAGTAGTGGCCCGATACATGTACATGACATTGGATACATACATTGCATATATATATATATATGGATACATTGATTCTGATCTCATGGCATTATTTATCTGGATGTGTATGTTCTTCATTTTTTCACATATTTTTATGTAAGGATGTTATATTCTTATGTGGATGTATGCCTATATTAGATGCTAATATGATTTATAAACACACATGAATTTATGTTAATTAAATACAATGATGATCTAATGGACACACACACACACATGCACATGGTCATTCATAACACAATTTTTTTCATAATGTGTCAATGAACAATGTCAGCATATGTAGTGCTACTACTCTTCTTGTAGAGAGAGCACCACATAGATGACACATGGGACACTACGCATAGTATCAACAAAGATGCATTGCATTAACGGGTTCTTTTAAAGGAATTTCATCCATAGATGATAACGCATAGGTTCCTGAACCATATACAAAAATCACAATGTAAGGGCCTCACCAGTTAGGGCTGAATTTTCCTCTCTGGTTGGGCGACACATTTACATTTCTCTAGTTTTCATAGAGAACCAAATATCCTATTTTAAAGGTTCTAGGAAGCACATTGTGATTGTACTGTCTAGATAACCACCGTAGATAAGCTTTAAGATGTTTGAGGGCTTGTAAACTGCGTTCATCGAGCATCTCTAGTTGATGCAAATGGTTAACTCGATAGGTCTCATTATCAATTAGCCCATTACAGGAAACCCATAGAGACAAAATCTCCAACTCCAAAGGCATGAGAGCTTTGGCACCATACACGAGGTTATAGGGCATTGTTACCATAGCCTTACAAACACACGTGTGATAGGCCCATAGAGCGTCAGTTGAATGTGCCAATCTTTACCATGTTTGTTAACTATTTTATGGAGAATAAGTTCAAGAGTTTTATTAGGCACTTCCGCTTGACCATTAGATTGCAGATAGTACAGTGTGGAAAACCTATGCTGGATGTGAAATTTCTCAAGGAACTGCTTCACTTCCTTATTTTTAAATGTTGTACCATTGTCAGAAACAAGCATAGAGGGCAATCCAAATCGAGAAATGATGTTATTCACAAGGAAACTGTAGATAGATTTTTTGTTCATGGATCAGAGCAGGATAGCCTCGACCCACTTTGCGAAGTAATTTGTAGTGGTAATGATAAAAGGTATGTCCCTTGGAAGAGGGAGGTGATATCTTTCCAATAATATCAAACCCCCACTTAGCAAACGGCCAAGGGGAAGCTTGATTTTGTAACTCTTGGGTAGGTGCATTAATGAGACGATTGTGTTTCTTATATTGAGGGAACTTTTTAACAAATTCAAAGGAATCTTGGTCCATCATTTGCCAATAGTATCCCATGTGTATCAGTCTTCTTGCCAAGGATTTACCACCAAAATGTCCATCCCCAGAGCCTGTGTGAGCTTCCTTAAGGGCAAGGGGTATCTTCGCTTTAGTAAGACACCTGAGAAGCAAGCCATTATAGACCTTCCTATAAAGGATGTCTAACAAGATAACATAGCGAACTGAAAGCTTCCTCACATGAATGAAACCGTTCTTTGTCGCATCATCGGGGAAGTTTCCAATCTTTACATAGTTATAGATATCAGAAAACCATTCCCGAGAGTCCACATGGGAGCACATGGGGGACTCGACTTTAGGTTCTTTAGGAACCACAAGGGTTCACAAGACCTGGACCACGAAATGGTATTCTTTCGTATCTTCTTTAGAGGGTACCAAGGAAGTTGCGCTCACCATAGCATCAGCGTGTCCATTTTCTCTCCTAGGGACATTATCTATTGTGAAGGAAGAGAACTGTTTAAGCAAAGACAAGGCAAGGTCTTGGTACCGGGATAACTTACTTTGCTTGGCTTGATAGGTTCCCGTTATATGGTTCACAATAAGTTCATAGTCGCCTAGGATATGGAGATGTTTGATTTTTAGTGCAATCATGGCATGTAAGCCAGCTATAAGGGCTTTGTACTCAGTGATATTATTGGTACAAGGAAAATCTAGTCGAAAGGATAAGAAAACTGGTTTACCTTTGGGGGATATTAGAACCACACCCGCCCTGGAACCAGTTTGACACCTTGATCCGTCAAAATACATTTTCCATTTAGAGTCATGATTGATTACAAAAATGTTTTCATCGGGAAACAAATCCAAGCCAGGAAAGGAGCGAGATGAGGGAGCGTTCGCCAGCTAATCTGCAGCTGCTTGACCCTTTATTGATTTATGAGTAACGAACTTTATGTCAAACTCAAAAAGCAACATAACCCATTTCGCTAACCTCACTGCTAGATCAATGCTGGAAAACAGATGTCTTAAAAGATCCATTTTTACTATGATGTGCGTTTCAGCATGGAGGATATAGTGTCTCAACTTTTGCGTAGCGAAGATGAGAGCAAGGCATTGTTTCTCCATGGAGGAATAACATATTTCATAGTCAACCAAGATGCAACTAATGTAGTAGACCGCTCTTTCCTTTCCAGTGTCATCATATTGAGCTAAAAGAGCTACCAAATTATATGGTGACGTAGCTAGGTAAAGCAGAAAGGGTCTATCTTGCATAGCCGGGATCAATACGAGAGGATTGGACAAATAGGCTTTGATTGAATTAAAGGCTCTTTGACATTCCTCATCCCACATTAAGCAAACATCCTCTTTTAATAAGCGAGTGAAAGGAAGGGTACGATCAACCAACTGAGATATAAATCTGTGAATTGCCTGAATCTTCCCTTGTAGACTTTGCAACTCAGTAATATTCTTTGGTGGAGGCATGTTAATGATGGCATCAATCCCATGATGAGAGACTATAAACCCCAGAATTTTCTGGCATCGATGCCGAAGACGCACTTAAGGGGATTTAGTCTCATTTTATAGAGTCGAAGTATTTTGAGAATAAGACAAAGGTTCTTGGGATGATCCTGACGGGTTACCGATTTCACCAATATGTCATCGACATAATCCTCTAGAATCTTGTGGATAAAATCATGAAATATCAAGGTCATCGCCCATTGGTATGTAGCTCCCGCATTCTTCAACCCAAAGGGCATGACCACATAACAGAAAGTACCCCATGGGGTAGTAAAATTTGTCTTGTATTGATTGTTCGGGTTAATACAGATCTAATTATAACCCAAGAAGCCATCCATGAAAGAAAGAAATGCATGGTCTGTAGTCGAGTCAACAATCATATCTATATTAGGTAGCAAAAAATTGTCTTTAAGAGAAGCCTTGTTAAGATCTCGAAAGTACATTTGTGAATATGAGCATCAGGCTTACTAACAACAACTATATATTTGAGATCCAAGGGGAATAATCGATAGGATGGATAAATCATGCTTTCAACAGTTTCTCTATCTCAGTCTTAACCATCAATGCCACCTTGGGATTGATCTTTCAGATTTTTTGCTTAACCGGCTTGGCATCATGACATAGGACGATATTGTGAACCACTATAGATTTGTCAATACCAGGCATGTCCTCATATGTCCAAGCGAAGATGTCAAGATGAGAATGAAAGAGATTGAAATGTTCGTTTGCTTCTTCTGAAGAGAGACACTTCTTGATTTTGATCACTTTTTCAGAGGATGTAGGACTCATGGAGATTTCAATAGTGTCCCCCTTAAGGGGGGAGTTACGGTCCTCATGATGATGTATCGCAATGTCATCATTGGTGTTGGATAGAGGATACTCCTTGTCAATATTCAAGATAGACTCTCTGAAATACACCTGGCTATGCAAACGATATGGGAATCGTCTTTTGTGGTGATACGGAGGCAATGGGGAATAAGAACCTAGAAACTCCTCTAGCACTTCGTCTGAAGAGAAGACATCAAGAGGAATTTTCTCGGCTTGCTCCCTTTCCTCTATTAACTCAGGGTGAACAAGGTTTAATAGGTCGACTAAAATCATATTAACAGTCCACCAAGGCTTTTTCTTAGACTGTTCAATGGAACATCCTAGTCCCAAATAGCGTCGTCGTGGTTTAAAATGGATGGGGACTTGAATTCCTTGCTTGATACGCCCTAGACCTTTTTTCCCATAGCCATACCGAGAAGCGAGCTCATATCCGAACCCATAGCAAGTTTGTAAAACCTCAAGAGGTGGTGGGTCTGCATGGAGTGTTTTGTTCCACCAACGGATGTTGAATGTTTCTATGGGGGTACTTTCGCCTTCCTTGTCAGGCTCACAAATGTTAATTTCTTTTGTAAGAGGAGGATTGTTTTCCTCAATGCAGGAAGAAGTGGTCTCCTGAACAGGGTTACACTTATTATCCTTTGCGGGAGTATTATTTGCCTTTGTGTTAAGGGAACCTAGAAGGTCCACGCAAGAGGGATTCACCTTATATTTTGCAATAAATAATTTGGAAAATTTCAAGGAACCTCAATCATCCCCAAGGAAAGCATTTGTTTGAGAAGTCGATGAGGGAGATTCAAGATCTTCTGATTTAGGTAGTTCCTCATTTTTGATGCTCACCGTGGGGAAAACTTCCACAGAGGGTATCGATGAAGAACATGCCATAGCATCAACAGTCAAAGATGGAATACAATTATTGAGGGTAGATATAGTCGAAGAGTGACCGGCAGCGGCCAATTCACAGAGGCGAACACCTTCCGGATCTGCTTTAATTGTAACTACTTAATTATTTGCGATGAATTTCAAGAAACAGTGTAAAGTAGAAGTTACCGCACCCATAGCATGGATCCAAGGTCTCCCTAAGAGAAGGTTATATGGTAAGGGGTTGGGTGTCACATAGACCAATGTGGGTAAGGTAATGGGGCCTAGTTGCAAAGGTAGTATTATCATGCCTAGAGCTTGGCGGCTAGCATTATCGAATCCATGAATGTACAAGGAGGAAGGTGCTAAAGAAGGTGAATTAATTTTTATTTTAGGTAGTAGGTCTATACTGCAAACATTGAGAGTCGAACCGGTGTTAACGAGGGTGTGTCTAATACTAATGTTGTTAACATTGACTATAATCATCAAAGGCTCTACTTGCTTCTGCATGTCCGGAGGCGGGAGTTCTTGTGGGTGGAACGTGATATTCAGTGAATCCACACGAATATGAGCCAACGCATTAACATCTGTGTGCCTAGCGGAGGCAGGCAAGAGAACCTTTTGTAAAGCTTCCTGAAGCATTTCTTGATAAACTAGAGCGGTCTAAAGCAAGTGGACCAAAGTGAGATATTAGCCAGAGTAACACGAAGCTACTCGACAAGATCATAATCGCTTGGTGCTTTGATCGTAAGCTTAGGTGTTGAAGGAAGGATTGGTTGAGAAGGTGGTAAAGAAGCAGGGACATAAGGTTGTGAAGTAGGAATAGAAGGTTGTTGATTCAGGTTTTGTCTATTACTCCTTGCAGGATATGTGTGTCCAACGATGTTATAAGATGTAGAGTCTGTAGCTTTCACGAACCTTGAGTACAATTTTGGTGAGTCGTTATGACATGAAATTCCATAGACGGAAGAATCGGCTGGGGTCACGTAGATGACGGGTTTCTTAGGGCTCGGAGGAGCCATGAAGACCACCACCACATTTATTGATCCCTCAACCTGTTGAGAGGAGACTTATCTGGGAGATTTGTGGATAGGGGAGAGTGCTTCTAAGAAATCATCTAGAGCATCCTCCAGCATATCGAAATATTCCTCAGAAAAGCCATTATCATGAATGCGCACCATCACAAAGAAAGTTCTGACATTCATGTCAGGTTCACCAAAATGTGATATAAGAGGGATTTGTTGCACATGGGTCTCTCCTCTCTCGAGAGATCACTAGGGAACGAATTTCCCTTATACACCTTAGAATCAAAAGAATAAAGAATTAGAAATTAGTTATGCTTCGGGAAAAATTATCAGAGATCCTGAGAAAGCCGGACTGGAGGATTCCTATCTCAGAAGAGGGAACTCTTGGCCAGAAGACATCAACACATTTCTAGGATGCCAACGCAATGCGTTGTGGTCTAAAAGACGCGCTGGCGTCCTAAGCAAAAGAGAACTCAGGAACTCAACAGACGGAAACATATCCTACTTGTAGACTCAAGAGTAGTTTGTACGAGACCATTTGACTAATCAAAAAACCAAATACTAAAGTAAATACAAAGATGTTTGGGGAAAGCTTACCTTTTTCTAGATGTTCAAATCTTCACTCCAAGCCCCTTTTCATGACCTACACACAAAAGACCAAGGAGAAAGTTGTTGGGTGGCTATATAGAGGCCTACCTCAGTTAGACCCTACTTTGGTGTTTCCATCTCCACGGATAGCCAAGTTGGAAAGGAATGTTAAAGAAGTAAACAAAGTGTGTGGTGAAAGCAATACCCACTCAGGAGTAGAACCTACACCATGATAAGCATGTGGTGAAAGCAATACTCGCTTAGGAGTAGAACCTGCACCACGAAATAGTAAATGAACATGCGTAAAAGGAAAGTGTGTGTGAGAGAGAGCGTTACTCACGGGCCAAGGCCCTCTCTAGAGCACACAAACGCACCACTGAGTGCTTGCTTGAGAGTTGTTGCTGCTATTTGGGGGGACCTCAGTCTGGCATGGCTTCGCCTACGAGTGCACTGCTACTATGAGTGCACTACTATCAAAGAAGAAGGGGTCTCAAAGTTGAAGCAAAATGGAGAGAGAGCTAGTGTGACGTCTTCCAACCTTCAAATGAGAGGTAGAAAGAGGTTTTTATGCTTGCAAGGGCGGCAAAGAGCCGTTACTTTCAAAGTGTAAAGAGCCGTTACTTTCAGAGTGTAACCGTCTGGACATGTGTCTCAAGGGTTAACCTTATAGATTCCACATTTTGAACTCGAGAAACAAATAGGACGCTAGCATGCCATGCAAACGTCTACACGTCGTGCATTTGTCCAAAGCCTATATTCTTGGAAAACACGTTGCCAAGCTTCTGTTGCTTAGCCAATTGTTCCGCATGAAGTCAAAATCGTGAAATTTTGACCCATGGGATTTTGTCATTAATATCTCAAGGTGCCATAAATGTTAGACATAAATGTCAAAATATGGAATTGTCCATAGGTGCAATTCTGCGATATTACACTTACAATGATAGCAACTAAACCATTAAGAATTTGAAGATAAATCAAACTAGTGTTTTGTGAAATTTTATGTGTAAATTCTAATTACATTTTAAAATAAATAATAGAAAAAAAATGTGAATCCTTTTATGTAATTTTTAATATCTTGTTTTTTCTACTAAACATCATTTTTTAAAAAGTGATGTTTACTTCAGACTGCATAAATTTTTGTATAGAAATGATACAATTCTAAGTTCTAAAATACAGATTTGTTACACCAATATCTAGTGCATGGATTTTTTTTCATAATTTTTTGTTACATATAATTTTTTTAATTAATTTTCCAAGTCAAAGTAGTTATAATTTGGATAGAGGTGTACTTCATACCCCATAACTTTTTTTGTATGCATTTGAATTAACTTATTCTTTTTTTTGTTGGAATAAGGACATCAATACTTAGTGCACATGTATTTTTTAGATTTTTTTTCTCTATTTTCCTATTTTTTCGTATGTGTGAAACAAAAAACTTAATATTCATTGAAAAACCTACATTCACAAGAAATAAAAAATAAAAATAATAATAAAATTAAAGATATTTAAAATTATAATATTTGGGAAGGGGCTACATACTTACAAAACATAAATTTTAAATGAATTCATTTGATCGCCCAAAAGGTAAATCAAAAATGGCTTTTTATCAGCATTTTGATAGGCGTAGAGGAGACTCTATTATAGGTATGGTTTAAAACTAACAGGGTTCTATCCAAGAGGGTTTGATCTAAGAGGGTTTGATCAAACATTTTTTAAATAAAATTATTTAAATGGAGCCTTTAAATGCTTAAATCATTATATTTTCCAAAAATATGTGATTTCAGGCAAAAATCAGGATGTCCCAAAAAGTGTAACCCATTATTGTGGCAACACCCTATTTCTCCCTGATATATTTTCTGAATTCAATAACTCAAGTCTAGTTGGCCTATTTTTGTCAAAGGCAAGCATTGACATTGTTTATTTGTACTTTTTCCAAGTATGTTATTCCACAAAATACATAAAACTGAGAGAAAAATCAAAAAACTTTTACACAAAATTGATGATCCATTTGTTTTATTCTTTCATCCTATATCTATTCTAAAAATATGATGCTATAAATGCTACCTTAGACCTGTAAGACCTTAGCAACTAGTCATGATGAAACAAACTAGATTTTCTTCTAATGTAAGAGCATGCTCCATTCACATGGTAGCTATTTTGGGATTACAATTGCAATGCAAATACTTATGCACATAACATGTTTATATGCCATTTGTAATATGTAAAAAGAACATCTAAAACTATATTATAAAGTATTTTTTATAGATATCGACAAACTCATCAACCTGTCCCATTCAACAAGATCACTCACCTTTCTCTTTCAAGGGAAAGATCACTATAATTTTCAATAGAGCATAAAATTGAAAATTGAACGTTGATACATCTGGAGGTTAAATTGGACTCTATAATTTAGAGCATAAGATTTGAAGGAAATGTTTGTATATCTTGTCATCTAAATGTAATCTCATATATTAGACAACTTCAAGGATGTGGGAAGCACAAATATCCAACAAGCCACCATTCTTTGTGGCTATACTTAGCTTTTAGACCACAAATTTGGTGATGCTAACTCTGGATAAAAAGAAAAATACATTAAAAAAGATAAACCTATTCAAATAAGTTTGGAGTAGGTATATGTTATGAATTTCTACTTGTTTTGTTGCAAGCCTATCATTTAAGTACACATAAAATTTTGATTAGTCCCCTTAACATGATTCATCAATGTCTTAACTTTATACAATAGAGGGTAGAGGGAATCATGTCTGGCATGTGGAGTAATGTGGATCGTTGAAAATGCATCCACATGGCATGCATTGAACATGAGCATTAAAGCGTATATCACAATTTAAAATTTCAAGTATAAGTAAATAAAAAAATAACTCAAAATAGCATTGATAGAATGATAATCATAGAAAATGTAAAGAATGATTTATATTGAGAGATACCAAGAAATAGTAATGCGATATCATGCATGATAAAAAATGTACAATGAGAAAAAACCTCAAGAATCAAAGTTATCATTTCATTGACTTCAAAAACTAAGGGTTCCAAAACTTGTATAGTTCCATCTGAGAATCTAAGGGCAACTTGGCTTGGCTTTGTAGGGTGAGCTGCAACAATAGGTGGCTATGCAATAGAGCTGCAAAACATATAAATACCAGACATGAGATGTACATATAATTTTAAATAAATAGATGATTACTTTCCATGGGAAGTGAAATTATCTATGGGCATTAGACAAGTTATCTTAAAAACCTTCATTTCCTACATAAGCAATATGCCTAGAAATTAGTTTGCAATGTACATGGACTGTAATGCTTGTCAAAAATTATAAATTTGGATGAGCTCAATATTAAAAAATGCACCCAATCCTAGCTACGGAGATTCCAGAACAAGTCACTTAATGTTTGAAGGAACATAAGCAGATGGAGCAATTTGACATTTAGGCCTCAATGTTTGAGCATGGATTATGCCAATAGCACCATCAGAGAAACTGGAAAAAATTACTTGACTATCACAAGAGTAGACGACATTACATGTTGCAGCAAGAAGTGAGATAGATGGTACCCACTACCCACTGCAAACCATCATCATAATGCAAATTGCTAGTTAGGAAAATACACAAATATGAACAAATAGTCGAAAACCAAACAGAGGAACTACATTCACAGGATTGCAAATTCCATATAATATTGTAAGATAATTTATGCAAACCTGGATAAGCGAAACAACAATAAAAAGAATAGGTTGAACTTCCTAGCCAACCAATATAAAACTCTTCGAGACACTATTGGCCACAATTTTTACCCCTCTATTTTTAAACAGAAACTTTCAAGTAAATGCAATTGGCAAGTGTAAAGCCAAAATCCACAACCTTTGACGGTATCCTCCCTACCTACCTAATGAACAAATAAACAATACCTTCCCTTAAAAAATGAGACATGTATCGAACTATCCTTTAAATTCGCCTCAAAATGATTTTTGCAAGTGCACAATCTTTGAGCAGCCATTAAGCCTACCAAGGCATTGTCATATGGGAAGCCATTATAATAGAAGAAAAATCCAATTTCTGACAAAATGATTGTAGCAAATTAACCTACAAGAAACATCAAATTAGAGATGTTGCACCCAAACCAGAGAGAAGTTGCCCAATATTTCTTGAGGACATGACTATACTATGCAATTTTTAAATTTACTTAAGAAATTTAATGGAAGAAGAGATAATTGAGGCCATTTCTTGTCACCCCTACTAGAGAAAGGTAACAACCATATCAAAATACAGTAAAATTTCTTTGCTACAAAAAAAGGAAAGATCCTTAACATCATTATTACAAGGCGTAGCTTGTTCAGCAAATAGTATTTTTTATTACCTGGGAGGTTTCTAGATGGGCACAAGAAACTTCAGCTTCCCCTCCACAAGCGGGAATGAATTTTCCTATGAAAGGATGGTGTCTAGAGCCAACAATGGAACCTTTGGTTGGCAGATGCTCTTGATCAGCTGGAACAAACCTTGCTCCTTCAGTATGGAAAACACAGACAGTGATCGCAGGTTCAAGCCCCAATTCAAATGCTATGCCCAGATGATGGGGCACTCGATGGAGTTATTGAATTAGTCCTAATGACTGTTGATTCTCCGTGTAAAAAAGAAAAAAAGAAGTTATGCATAATGATAAGAGTTATGTTAAGGAATAGCAAGACTGAAAATAGGAATGTCAAAGGAACAAGGGACTGTGAGCCCACCAAAGTTACAAAGTACCCTAGAAACCACACAAATTATATGGACGACAGTTTGACAAGTTCTCAGATAAAATTAGTAGACAACTTATAATATTTCAATCATGAGCTTTTTTCAAATTTTATCTCTGTAAAACACAAAATATAAACCATAGCTATGATAACAACTATCTACTCATATAACTGATGTGAATAGAAATGAAAGGAAAAAAATTGTATACCATTACACTGAAAACACGCAGCTACGAAGAAAAATTTCTTTTCTGATACTAAATTCTTACAAGAAAACTAAGAAAGAAACCGTGAATTTTTTTATTAAAATATTACCTTTCGTGTAGGCCGAAAATCTAGCATTATATACTCGTTCATGATCCAGTCTGTCTTCATTCTGCTTGGGGCTTTTCCCCTGTAAAATACCAAAGTCTTTCTAAGGCCAATACATTGAAAGTTATGATGTTGAACTGGTCTATCTGTTCTGGTAGCCTTCCAATAAACATACATCCTATAAGGGTAACTGTTCTGTTAGGCATGTATGTAAAATGTGATAGCAGAGACAAGGCACGTAAACTACCTTTAACAATGCCACCTACCCACTAGCAACCCTCATTGTCAAGATACGTTCATAGGGTAACTGTTCTGTTAGGCATGTATGCAAAATGTGATAGCAGAGACGAGGCACATAAACTACTTTCAACAATGCCACCTACCCATAGAAACCCCCATTGCCAAGACACGTTCATAGGATAACTATTCTGTTAGGCATGTATGCATGTGATAGCAGAGACCAGGCACGTAAACTGCTTTCAACAATGTCACCTACCCACCAGCAATCCTCATTGCCAAGACACGCTCACAGTTTAAGACATTAGAAACCTACCAAAAATTTTCCTCTCTCTATTTTTATTGGTCCCAAAGAATAATTTGTAAATAGAGAAACAAAAAACACATAGTAAAATAACTAAGAGCTGCCAATCAGAAAATGGGCTGAAATTTCATTTTAATAGTGAAATACAGACGATAGAATAAAACAGTTTTCTGTTCTCCAACCCATTTTCAAAAAAACAGTAATACATAAAAATAAAGACTGAAACATTAGTCTCCATCTTAAGGCAGGGACTAATAAATTGATTTGACACATGTGAAAATAAATTCTAATTTTCTGCTCTTTGACATTTTCAATGTATCTCTTAAAATTTGGCAACGTTGTTACAACTTTTAAACATCAAAGAGGGGTAAATTTTTTATTAAACCAAGAAAAAGTTACAAAGCAAGGGTATTAAATAGCCTTATCAAGTTTCACCAAGTGATCCAACTGATGAGACAAATCCGGGGGTTGTTGACCCCAATCCACCAAATTCCAATCATGAATATGATTAGAAGCCCATTTAGCCAAACAATCAGCAACACCATTCCATTCTCTAGAAATATGAGTGAAGGTAATATACTCCAGAGAAACACATAGAGTGAGAATTTGTTACAGCTTTTGATTAAAATAAAGAAATCCCAATATTCTAAAAGAAGATTATATAGATGAATCCAGACCAGGGCGATTTTAGTGTTGCAAGAAATAGGTCGATATTCGGCCTTCATTTTTGTCCATCATCCAAGAGCCCTCAATAATTTTGTCATTTTCTTCTTCAGACAGACAGAGGACCGTGAAGAAGCCTTGAGGCAATTTCTTTTCAAATTTTCTGAAAACAGCAGGGAATCTGACATTTGTTGTTTAAGAAAAAGTTTTTGGTCAAATTGATTTTTTCTCTTCCAGACTTATTTATTTTTCATACATGTCTATCAAGAATTTTGGTCTGCACATCGTCTTGTCGGCTTTCAAACACTCTGAATATAAAGTAACAACACAGTAATTG
This sequence comes from Sequoia sempervirens, assembly GCA_007258455.2. Taxonomy (NCBI): domain Eukaryota; kingdom Viridiplantae; phylum Streptophyta; class Pinopsida; order Cupressales; family Cupressaceae; genus Sequoia; species Sequoia sempervirens. Next base: position 309,550,649 of record VDFB02075321.1, read on the forward strand.
GGTGGTAAAACTTCTTCCGTTTATTACTCAATGTTTGAAAATAATAAAGACCAGCTTTAATTGTTTGAGCCTGATGCTATCTAATCTTTTCAGGCAAAAAATTGGAGAGAGTAATACGTTGAAATTTTCTGCTCATTTAGTGTATAATCAATCAAATGCAATGTCTGTGGCAGGAAGCGTAAAAGATTTCGAGTTTCTGCATTGTTTCAAAGGAGAGGGACATTCTGTGACAATGGAAATTATTTGCTTTGTTTCCTCTTTACATATTGACAAATCAATTTTAAATTTAATAGCTAAATTATTTTAAAAGCAAAGAACCAGAGTAAGGATTGACAGATTGTACTATAATATACCAGGAGCTATATTAATTATATTACGTCTAAAGCTGGATTTAACAATTTGCAGAACCCAGTTGGTCTTACAGTGGAAAAAAAGAGCATAATAGCGAAGAACCCTTCTACAAAATTTATAGTTTGTGCCATGCCCACGTATACGGAAGTCATATCAATACCAGTTGTAAGTGTAACAAAAAACAAGTGCATGTCCTACGCTGACATTATACCATTGTGCCTTGGAAATCAAAATTTTACATTACTGGGCATGAAAATCGTGGAAACCCTTGCAAGAGAAGGAAATGCTCGTCCTCTTTAAAGAGCTGCATGTTTTTGTGCTGGAGCAAGTCATCTACAGCTTCACTGTCAAATTCTAAAATGCACCCTATCTTCAAAATCTCACATAACCCTGCAATAAGTCCTGGATGTTCTGATAATATCCCCTTTGAAAGCACCTCTGCAAATTCAGTTGCCAGTGACAATCTCACCTTTGGATTGTGTCCATCGGATATCTGTATTAAAATCCTGTTGTTATGCTTTTCCCAGCGCACAAAGGAAGGTCCAGTTGCAACAATATTCTCTGGATTGCCTTCCTCTGTTTTAAGTGTCAGAGTATATGAAATTGTCATGGTCTCTGTGATTTCATAAGCAGATGACCCTAAAAGAGTTTTAACTATTCCATGCCGTTTATCTGCTGATATATTAAATGGTGGATATGCGAGATAAGCAAGAACAATTCTGTATAGTCCTTCTCTGAAAAATCCCTCCCCTCTTTGAAGCTTATGCAAGGACGCGTCCTCTGAAATAGAAATCTCATTTTTCTTAACTACTTCTGAAATATTTTTAACTCCAAGGGAGTTATACAGTGAGAACAAGGAGTGCAGAGATATTTCAGAATTAGAGGGGTTTGGATGCCATGCAAACATGGTCCCTGCAGAAGTTCTTTCGAATAATACTGTGACTGTGAGTTTAAGATCATCAGGGACAAAGACATCAGTAGCAGGACTCAGTTTAAGGGAATCTCCATTTATTTTCTGAGTAGGAAATTTCAGACCTTTTGCTCCCATAATTTTCTCTACTTTGGTAGGAGAAAGTAACCAATACTTCAGAATGCCTTTCCAAACTGAACAACACTCTGTTTCCGCCACATATTGCAACACTCCCTGATGATTTGCAGAGGACCAATCCAACCACACATTGCAATACTCCTCGGCTCTAGGACGCATTAGTACTCCAAGATTTGTAGAGAAAAATGGCAGTAGTGAAGCTTCATAAATATTCTCAAGAACGTGTAGCTTGTCATCTAAAAGGCCATCACCATGAATTATACACATTTCTGCATCTTTCCACTTTCCTGCCTCTCCATGGTCACCATGTGGAATCCAGATTTTGACAGAATCCTTGTCATTAGGTGTCCACTGGCAACGGCTAAGATACTTGTAGAGCCTGGTTATGGCCTCAAAATCTGTATGCATTTGAAGATGCTTTGCAACTACTTCACACCCCTCTCCAAACTTGACAACCACCCCTATATATTGAAGCGCAACCTTGAACACACTCATAGATCTCCCATAGGGTGAAGAATCGATGAAAGAAAGATCACTTGACTGCAGGCCGGCCTGTGACCACTCATAATCAAACAAAAAACACATGTTCGGAGATTGATATCCTCTAGAAGTTTTCAGCCATTTTGCTTCCATGATACTTGTCTTGAATTCTGTAGGAAGCGACCTACTAGACGTGTGTAGTAAATGCAGAATCCAATTTAGAAGGAGGATGGCTTCCTCTTGCCCAATAACGAAAGGAAATTCAGACACTTGACCATTTGGTGGTTTTAGATGTGGAATATCTTTTGCATTAAGTCCACTGGTAAGAAACAATGTAAGATCATTTAGATTTCCTCCTGCCAGTTCAAGAGCGCATGGGGGAGGGTTTAGGTAATCAGCTGACAGTATGACAGCCTCCTGCGTAGCCCATCGATTACTACCCATTAACTTCGCCCATTTCCCAATGGCTGCTGGGACAAGTTTTGTTAGGTCATTCCACACTATGGATCCCGATTCAGTAAGTATTGGCAATTTCGAGCATAATGTTTGCATCTTTGTTGAATCAATATAATTATTTGCAGCAGAAAAATGCAGAAATTGGGCGACACGCACTACAAATTCTTTACTTCTAGAGACGTAAACTTGTTCCACAATCTCCTTAATGAAAGCCGAGAGAGAAAGGTCAGTGATTTTAGCATACCGATTGAGCCACTGTAGTAGGGTAGCCCGCTGATAATCCTTTAGTTTTGTTATGGCCATTTGAGTTGCCTTTGGCATGAATTTGTAACATATCGGACCCCCCAGCTCTCTGTTCCATCTTATCAACCAGTCAGCGTCCTTCATACTCTGGGAAAAGTAAATTCTGGGCTGACGAGAATAAGCTATATGAGTTAAGTGTTGGAAATTATAATCTTGACCAGCCAACGGCAGGTGCATTAAATGCACTGTCAGTAGAAATCAATTTGGATTTCTTTCCCCCCTGCCGTGCTTGACTTTCTTGCTGTCTAGTAAGTACTTTCTGACAGCAATTTATTATGGGTAGGTAAGTTCAAATTTTGAGCGCCAGTTTTTTGTGTACTGGCTGAAAAGCCAAAAGTAAGAATTGAATGGTGATTCTGTGCAAGAGACAGACAATAGTTTTGTGAGACAGAACAGAAAGAAAAAGTTCGGCAGAACACAGAACAGAAGGAATGTTCAGGAGCCACTGAACAGTGAAGTTCAGGAGCATCTGCCACAGCAGAAAAGAGTCAGTGAGTCTTGCGCCCGTGCGCCGGAAGTGATCCCACACGGAGCAGCAGCGCAGAAGCGCCAGTGCGCTAGAAAACGCACAGTTTCTGTAGTATAGTTGTACAGAGCTTTTGCTCTGAATACTTTATATGTAAACAGTTTATGACTGCAATATTTTTTGAGCAAATAGAATATTGAAAATGTTGCAAATATTTCTGTCTCCCTTTTTGTATGTCTCCTTCTATTGAAACACTTCCGCTGTGCATGTTTTTCATTCTTTGCCTGGCATAGGAGTTTTGAGCTTTAGAGTTTTTTGACATGGTATTAGAGCCCATAGGTTTACTGGGCAGTCAGTTTTAAAGCCTTAGATTTGTCCTAGGCATGCAGAAACAGAATCTTGGTTTCTGGGTATTTGTGAAAGCCTTAGATCTTATCTGGGTAGTTTTTAGTTTCCCCCATTTTAGCAAAATGGCTGGAGGAGACAATAGGAGTTGGCAGCAGCCACCCATTTTTGATGGTAGAAATTATGATGTTTGGGCAAAGAAAATGAAAACAATTTTTATTGCAAATGATTTATGGGAACTTGTTGTAAATGGGTTCACAGATATTGTTGACCCGACTGCATTTACAGCTTTGAGCAATGTTCAAAAGAACAAGCTGAAGGAGACACGGAAGAATGATGCAAAAGCCCTCAGTCTGATTGAGGCAGCCTTGACAGAGGCTATTTTTCCTCGAATAGCAACAGCTAGCTATGCAAAAGAAGCGTGGGAAACACTTCAAACCACTTGTAAAGGATCTGAAAAAGTTAGATCAGTCAAACTCCAGCTGCAACGGAGAGAGTTTGAGACCATGCAGATGAAGGACAGCGAGTCCATTATAGATTTTCACACAAGGGCAGCCACTTTGATTAACCAGCTGAGGATAAGCGGTGAAACCTTGGAAGAATAGAAGATTGTGGAGAAGATATTGAGAAGCCTTCCTACAAAGTTTGATCCAATGGTGATTGCCATTGAAGAGGCAAAAGATCTCACAACTTTGTCAGTTGATGAGCTAATGGGTTCTCTGCAAACCCATGAGCAGCGCCTAAATAGGTCTGCAACCTCCTCCCAAGAGCAAGCTTTCAATGCTCAGTCGAATGCAAGAGGAAGGGGGAGAGGTAGAAAAGGTTCTAGACGTGATAGAGGAAACTCTAGACGTGGAAATGATGGTGATAAAAGCTCAGCCCGAGCAAGTAGTCATGAGGGGGCGACCAGCTCTCAAGGAGGAAAGAAGAACAGCAGTTCTTATCAGAAAAAAGATAAAAGAAATGTGCAGTGCTACAACTGTCAAAGGTATGGTCACTATGCAAGTGATTGCAGACAAAAACGTGACCAAGGGAGTCAGAATGCACATGTTGCTGACTCAAATGTGGCTGGAAATGAAAGACAGTCACAAGTCTTCATTGCTTGTAACCTTACAGAACAGAGCAGCGCTGAAGTTTGGTACTTGGATAGCGGCTGCAGCAACCACATGAGTGGTAACAAAGACTTGTTTGCCTCCATTGATAGCAGCGTGAAGTCTGAAATAAAAATGGGCAACAATGAGATGGTTCCAGTTATGGGCAAAGGCATGGTATGCCTACAAACCAAGCATGGTGATGAAAGACAAATTTATGATGTCTTCTATGCTCCAGGTTTGAAACATAACCTCTTGAGCATTGGACAGATGGTCCAAAATGGGTATAGAGTGCTGATGGAGAAAGGGGAATGCATCATCTATGATAAAGATGGAAGCAAAAGAGTTATGGCAGCGGTTCAAATGACACAGAACCGAATGTTTCCTCTCAAGATGCAAATCTCAGCACAGTCAAAAGGCCTACAGCAATCAGCCTTCAAAGCAGCCATTCAAGATATTTCCAAGCTATGGCACCTCAGGTATGGACACTTAGGTTACTCTGGTTTGAGTCTTTTGTCCAAGAAAAATATGATAGATGGTTTGCCAAAAATCGTAGAGCCTAATGTTAGATGTGAAGCTTGCATTTTGAGCAAGCAACATAGACAGTCTTTTAATTCAGGCAACTCTACAAGGGCTAGAGCACCATTGGAGTTGGTGCATACTGACTTGGTAGGCCCTATGCAAAATCTGTCTTTTGGCAAAAGCATATTTTTTATGACCTTTATAGATGATTACAACCGTAGGACATGGGTCTATTTTTTGCAGCATAAGTCTGAAGCATTTGATAAGTTTTTGTTATTTAAGGCCCAGGCTGAAAAGGAGAGTGAACACTTTATTAAGGTCCTAAGGTCAGATCGTGGAGGAGAGTATACCTCCAATCAATTTATAAATTTCTGCAGGAAAAATGGCATCAAGAAGGAGCTCACAGCCAGTTATACTCCGCAGCAAAATGGAGTGGCTGAAAGAAAAAACAGGACCATTGTGGAGATGGCAAGGAGCATGATGAAAGCAAAGGGACTCCCTATTAGATATTGGGGAGAGGCTGTAGCAACAGCTGTTTATCTGATAAATAGAAGTCCAACAAAGGCAGTCCGTGATAAAATCCCTCAAGAGGCATGGACAAAACAAAAATGGTCAGTTGAGCATTTGAAAGTGTTTGGGTGTTTAGCCTATGCACACGTGCCTAAAGAAAATAGGCAGAAATTGGATGACAAGGGTGAAAAGTGTATTTTCACGGGCTACTCTACAGAGTCCAAAGCCTATCGGCTATATAATCCGGTCACCAAGAAGATAATCATCAGTAGGGACGTGGAGTTCCTAGAAAGTGAGTCATGGGATGGAAAAGTTGACAGCAATACTGATATTTCTGTCTCCATACCCCTTAAGGATGAAGAAGCTGCAGAGCGCAGATGCGCTAGAAACCTACAGGAAGTTGACAGTTCAGAAAATAGCAGCAATAGCTCCGGAAATTCTTAGCAGAGAAGATGCTCCGGAAACTTCCAGCAGGGAAGATGCTCCGGAAACTTTCAACAGGAAAGATGCTTCGGAAACTTCTAGCAAGGAAGATGCGCCGGAAACTTTCAACAGGAAAGTTGTTCCGGAAACCTACAGCAGCAGACTTCTTCATCAGGCCAGCAGCCAAGCAGCTCCAGAAATTCAGACCCCACTCTCGCCTCCCTAGTGCCAAGAAAGACTAAGAGTCTAAGGGAGATCTACCAAGGTGAAAGGTATGATGAAGTTTTTAATGAGAGTGTAAATTTTGTATTATTTTCTCATAGTGATCCTATTTATTTTGAGGCTGTAAAAGAACAGAAATGGTGTGAAGCCATGGATGAGGAGATAGATGCAATAAAAAGAAATAAGACATGGGAGCTCACTGATTTACCTAAAGGGAAATCAGTTATTGGTGTCAAATGGGTCTACAAGACCAAATGTAATGCCAAAGGAAGAATAGAAAGACATAAGGCAAGATTAGTTGTCAAAGGGTACAAACAGCAATTTGGGAGAGATTATGATGAGACTTTTTCCCCTGTTGCAAGGATGGAAACTGTGCGGGCAGTCATTGCAATTGCAGCCCAGTACATGTGGAAGGTTTATCAAATGGATGTGAAGTCCGCCTTTCTCAATGGAGTCCTAAAAGAAGAGGTATATGTGGAGCAGCCCTTTGGATATGAAGTTCCAGGTAAAGAACATAAGGTATATAGGCTGAAAAAGACTCTTTATGGGCTGAAACAAGCTCCACGAGCATGGTACAACAGGATTGACTCATACTTGATGAGCAATGGCTTTAGCAAAAGCGATGGTGAGCCCACTCTTTACATCAAGGCAGCAAATGGTAAGGTTTTAATTGTTGTCTTGTATGTAGATGATTTAGTATTTACTGGGGATGATGATTTCCTCATTGCTGATTTTAAAAATGCCATGAAAAGAGAGTTTGAAATGACAGATTTAGGACTCTTAAGATATTTTCTAGGCATAGAGGTCCAACAATTGGATAATGGCATCTTTATTTCACAATCAAGTTATGCCAAACAAATCTTGGAAAGATTTAGGATGTTGGACAGCAAAGCAGCCCCAACCCCAACAGCTACAGGTCTGAAGTTGAGTAAAGAGGACAGCAGCAATAATGTTAACCCAACTCTCTATAAGAGCATGGTTGGAAGCCTCATGTACTTGACAGCTACAAGACCAGATTTAATGTATGCGGTAAGCCTGATTTCTAGGTTCATGGAGCAACCTAAGGACACACACTGGCAAGCAGGTAAAAGGATTCTCAGGTATGTCAATGGCACAAAAAACTATGGCATAATGTATACCGTTTCTAATGAGTTTCAGCTGGTTGGGTACACTGACAGTGATTGGGCAGGAAATGTGGATGATAGAAAGAGCACATCCGGGTATGTTTTTCACTTGGGTTCAGGAGCAGTTTCATGGGCTTCCAAGAAACAACCGATTGTTGCTTTATCCACAGCAGAAGCAGAATACATAGCAGCGAATGCAGCAGCATGCCAAGCTGTGTGGCTAAGAAGGATCTTAGCAGATTTGAGAGAAGAACAAGAGGATGGAACAGTAATTTTCTGTGACAATGTTTCATCAATTGCCTTGACCAAAAATCCTGTGTTTCATGGAAGAAGCAAACATATTGAAATCAGGTATCATTTTATTAGAGAATTGGTTGAGAATAATGAAATTAAAATGGAATTTTGCAGGTCAGAGCAGCAGCTCTCAGATATTTTTACAAAGGTTTTGTCAAAAGAACCTTTTGAGCGCCTAAGATATAGGCTAGGTGTGCAGGAATGCTCCAGAACTTCAGTTCTGGAAAATACAGAGAAGCGCAGGTGCGCCGGAACTTCAGCAGACAGTTCCAATGCAGATCAAAGGAAAACAGGTTTGCCCGGTGCTCCGAACTTTGTGGCGATGCGCCGGAAGTTTCGCATAGTGTTGAAGAAACGGTTTGCGCCGGAAAATTTGCGCCGGTGCTCGGGAACTTTTGTGGTGATGCGCCGGAAGTTTCGCAGAGTATTGAAGAGCAGAAACTTTTGCGCCGGAAACTTTGCTCCGGAAGTTGCTCCGGAAGCATTGCGCCGGAAGTTTCCAAATAATGATGAAGAGCAGAAAGACTCAAGATTAAGGGGGAGTGTTGGAAATTATAATCTTGAGCAGCCAACGGCAGGTGCATTAAATGCACTGTCAGTAGAAATCAATTTGGATTTCTTTCCCCCCTGCCGTGCTTGACTTTCTTGTTGTCCAGTAAGTACTTTCTGACAGCAATTTATTATGGGTAGGTAAGTTCAAATTTTGAGGGCCAGTTTTTTGTGTACTGGCTGAAAAGCCAAAAGTAAGAATTGAATGGTGATTCTGTGCAAGAGACAGACAGTAGTTTTGTGAGACAGAACAGAAAGAAAAAGTTCAGCAGAACACAGAACAGAAGGAATGTTCAGGAGCCACTGAACAGTGAAGTTCAGGAGCATCTGCCGCAGCAGAAAAGAGTCAGTGAGTCTTGCGCCCGTGCGCCAGAAGTGATCCCACACGGAGCAGCAGCGCAGAAGCGCCAGTGCGCTGGAAAACACACAGTTTCTGTAGTATAGTTGTACAGAGCTTTTGCTCTGAATACTTTATATGTAAACAGTTTATGACTGCAATATTTTTTGAGCAAATAGAATATTGAAAATGTTGCAAATATTTCTATCTCCCTTTTTGTCTGTCTCCTTCTATTGAAACACTTCCGCTGTGCATGTTTTTCATTCTTTGCCTGGCATAGGAGTTTTGAGCTTTAGAGTTTTTTGACATTAAGCTCATCCAATCCACAGCATTAGAGCAACTGTCATTATGATACTTGAGCAGAGGAAATGGATGGAGCTTGACACGAATTGCACTTTCCATCCAATGTTGTGCTACAAAACAGAGGAGTTGAACATACACATCTTCAGCTAATCCGCACACCCATGTAACGTCAGAGGTGATAAATAGGGAGTACCACTCAAAACTTACGTATTGCACTCCCAAAAATAGCAGAGACTGCAAACTGTCCATACACGGGTGAATTACGAACACTTGATTAGAGGAGAAAGCATTTGGCCTCTCCAGGCCTTGATCTTTTGTTGATTTTTGTAGTATCTTCCTGAATGCGGGAAGTATTCTACGAGCTTGTGAGGGAGTGCAATACGTCTTCTGGCCTTCACAGAGAATGATTTCTTCTGTTTTCAGGCGGATTTGGATAGCCTGCCGAATGCTTTCTAACTGAGGATACGAAACAGGATGAATCGGCAAGTATTTGTCGAAGCAACAGCTTTTGGAGGATGGCAGTGCCGATTCTACGGTTTTCACAATAAAAACAAAAGCTGAACAAAATGCGGCAGGAATGCAATCGAGAATCCCTTGATTCCACTTATTGTCCCACCTTATGCTCTCTCTAGACGACACCAGCATGAAGTCCGCTTGTATGATGAATGGCAATCCAGTCACCATTTCCGTTGGAAGAAAGGCATAAATGCCAGTACTGACTTTGTTTCTTGCGGTAGTCACCCGTTCATCCCGCGGGAAGGCCAGAGTTATCACCCAGTTGTCCACCTCTTCTCTTCCTTCCACCCGATTCTCAGTCTTCACAGGAAACCGCTGCCTCCACATGTAGTAACTGCACTCTTCATTAGATTCCTCGTTTTCTTGGGCGGAGAGATGCAGTATGAACGATTCACTTTCTTCGTTCTTAATACTTCGAAATGCTGTTTCTTTGGACACAGAAATCGAATTTACCCGCTTCTGGTTTTCCTCACGAACTGAGAATCTCTTTATTTTTGACAAAAATAAAATAACCTCCGGATGGACACTTGCAAGCTGCTCTTTGACAGCTTCAACCTTTTCATGTCGTAGGGGCAGAATTATCACAGTATTCGGCAACTCTGCCACATTCTTACTACCGTACACGTTGAGAATATCTTCAATATCTGGTTTTTCATCAACCCACTCTGGAACAATGTACCCGATTTTGGTGTCCGGAGGAGGAATCTCGTTGAATCGAATTTGATACCCATTACTGAAAATATAAGGGTGTCTGCACACTAAGAACACGCTCTTAAAGCCAATTCCTGCGATTAACAATGTACAGTGCATTTTAGTAAACTCACATTTAGAACTCATATTTAGATACTATTCATTAAATTTGTTCAATGGTAATATTTACATTGAGTTCCAGTTCATATATATCAATTAAGATTTGAATTTAAGATCTTCAGTTTATTGTTTAAGTGTTCTATCAATTAAAGTACAGTCTCTCTTTCTTTGATTAATATATGGTCAATCCGAATGTAACTTATTTTCAGCCCGAATGAAACTTATTTCCAATAATTTAGATATATTGTCAATCCGAATGTAACTTATTTAATCTAATTGCATTTATTCAGTAGTAAATACAGTAGAATACCTTTCTCTCCTATATAGTCACCACCTTGTCTTTTGCCCTTTTTGGTCGACCGTCCAACACTGCATAGTGACTCAATGTTCTTTGAGGTGAAACCTTTCTCGTTGTTAAAGACTAGGAGAGTAGCAGGAGCACCCACCCCCGTGATGTCTCTGTTTGTAATTACGAACTCTGCTGATGGTTCCACTTCAGCTGCATAATCATTGTCTTCAGCATTCTGCCAAATAACACAAATGTTAATCAAATGTTCAAGAAGGAATTTAATTTCCTACAAAATGATAAGAGTTCCAATCGTACATGATTACCAGGAAAAACATTAGAAGTAAACAAAAGTTTACGACAGTAAAGAAAATGACATTAGAAATAAACAAACGTTTATAACAGTAAAGCGGTTGACCTGAATAAGCTCCATAAGAAAATGGACATCCTTTGTATAGAGCTCTGCAGACAGGTGTTTAACAGCGTGATGAAGGTCTTCAACCAGTGGATTTTCTTCTTTGCCAATTGAGAACTTCTCCCTCCGTATCTCTTCAATATGCTCTCTTGGAGTAGCCATTCGATTCACACAGCTGGACAATCAACTAAATCAAATACACGGAGAATTCGCAAACAACAACATAGAAAACTAGTACAGATCAAAATGCAAGAGTTCAATAAATCATACCAAATATCCAGGCCAAATGATTACGCTTAATAAACGACGTTCCGCTCAGAATATTCATAAACGAGATGTGTAAGCACAAATAACTTATCGCTGATTTATAGCTTCAAAGTTCAGCCCATCACAGCTTGATGATGTTTAATAACTTTGATGTGATGGAGTACGGTATAAATGATGGTTTGAAGTCTGCATAATGAGAGATATTTTAACTTTGCTGCGCAGGTCAATCTGACAGAGAAAATGGCTGGCATATTTATTTATGGCCGTCATTTGAGCTCTTTCCAGCCAAATTAATTAAGATAAGCTTTTGAAGATCGCCATATCATCAACCTGCAAGGAAATCAACAACAATCAGTGAATTACAGCGAGTTCATCGAACTTAATTAAATTTACTCCCGTGATGTCTTGAACTGATTGATATTAATTAGCCAAATCCAAATCTCTCGATAGCCTCAACAATTTATTTTTCCCTCGCCGCACCTGCCTTAATTTCTTTCCTTCACCAATATCGAAGAAGACTAACGGAGAAGGCAACGTCTACCCATATACTTCATGCTAATTTATTATATACTCGATTAGCAGACATACATATAATGGAGCATGAAAAGCATAAAATGATTGAATATACTTCATGCTAATTTAGCTTGCCTTAATTTATTTTAGGCAACGTCTCCTAATTTATTATATACTTCACTTTTGAATGCTTGATTAACTTCTCCTTGCTCTTGAATGTGAATACTTGATCTCATGTGAATTTCTCTCTTGCTAGTGAAAAATGATTGTGAAACTTAGTTTTATAGGTTTCCTTTCTAATTTTTTTAATTATCAGATATCGAAAGCCAACACTTGAAATCTGAACTTGAGACTTTGAAATGCCACCAAAAACATATTTAAAGTTGATTTTGAGGCACTTAATGAGGACCCATGGGCAAATGGGTCCCTAAAACTTGAGGACTCCATAAATGTCGGAGCATTAATCAATAGCATTTATTCAATGGAGGTTATGGTGTCGGGAAATAAATAAAATAGGTCGTGGAATACAAAATAAAGGTTATTAGGGGTCTATTAATGAGGTTTTAAAATGCATAAATGAAAAGGTCACTAAAATAAGTCCAAATAAGTGTGAAATTGTACGTTCTCCTAGAAAAGGGTACAATTTTCTACACTACAAACCCTTCACATTGACATTAGTGATATATATCCCTTTTTAAATTTCTTTTAGGGTTATATATCACTTCAAAGACCATTATAATATAAATATTCATAATCCTTTTTGAAACTGCTTACATGATATGTATATATATGGATGTCTATATATCATTTTTTATATATATCAATAGTATATATATATATATATCATTGTAGATGTACTAGCTAATGGTTACATATATGGTTTTGTATATGTATACAAGGTTAACATTTATGTTTAATTGCAAACAACATTATAATAGATATACTTAAGCATTCACTATTGCTAACATAAACTCACATATATTAACTTACTACAAAAAATAGGTTATGTTCAGATGGCTATGTATTGTAGGGAAACAAAAAAGATGGTCATATTAGTATTGTAAAAATATATCAATTACTAACATAACATAATAGTATTTGACAAGAGAAGTTGGTTCTTTCTATGTAAGGGGAACACCTTCAAAACATTGACAAAAATAAAATTGGCATGCATTCTATCATGTTGTGTTAACGTCATAATTACATATGGCTCCAAAAATCAATTCGACCCTTGCAATCTAACATTCCTATTATGAAAACAAAATTTGAAAAGAGAATCCAAATGATGGGAAGAAATATGTTGATGCGTTGTTGGTTTGTGAACCTTGCCTAGCCAACTGCTTATCCATGTTTGTTATCTCTGAATCTATAGGATTGCAACTTGATTGGGTTTGGTTAATATTTGTGTGAGGCAATGGTGGACAATATTGGGGCAATGAATAAAAAAAAAATTCTTGAAAATTCATGTTGTTCTGACAAGAGATTTAAAGGATTGCTTAGATGCCTTTCCCTTGCTACCTATTTTCTAGCCCTTTCCAATTCTCTCTTTTAGTAACTTCCCATTCAATCCTTTGTTGCTCCTTTTTTTGTTCCTTTTCTTTCCTTTGTTGATCTCTTTGTATAGGTAGCTCCTTGTCATTGAAGGTCTTTCTCAATTTTTATTTGCTCTTTTAGGTCCCTTGTCACAATTTTTTCAAGCTTCCATTGTTTGATCTGTTCTCTCTTCCCTATCTTTCAACTATTGGATTTATTTCTTCCTCTCCTCTTGCTCCATTAGTATCTTCATGTAGTCATATATGGTGATCTGAGCTATGATTTTCTACTCAGTCGAATTCCAAAGTCAATCAGGTGCTTGGACGCATCCTTGACTAGATGAACATGTAATTTCAATAATTGGAAAATGTTTAAATTGGTTTGGCTTCTTGATAGCTCGTTGCAATATTGTTCAGTTTCAACTTGCATCTCACTAATAATTTCATTAACATCCTCGCCCCCTCCCAATTGAAGAGGTTCCAATTCTCCACAATTAACATAAAAATGCACTAAGACCATAAAAGGGCTCATGTTATTTGGTGGAGATGGCATTGATAGACTTTGGTATTCATCCACATTTAGATCAATACCAAGATTTGCATCCCCCTCCAACAACCATGATGGATTTTTTAGTGCACTATGTAGAGAAAGTTACATGTCTACATCATTATGTTGGTTTTCCAAATTAGGTGTTCCTATTGAAATTTGTTGGTCTTCCAAATTAGGTGTTCCTATTGAAGTATGTTGGTTTGACAAAATACGTGTTTCTAAAATTTCTTCTATTAATGGGTCAACTATATTGTTCATAAGGCTACCATGTGTCCCTTTAACATCTGATTGTGGCACAATAATACTGGATAAACTCTGAATATTTTTGGCAGTTGAAGCTTTCTCAAGGGTAGTAAATTGGAATGTCTCACTCGGTTGCATATCCTCCATTAATGCATTTGGATTTAAGGGCCAAATATCTATCTTTTTAAAACCTAATTTTATGTTATCAGTAGTCAAATTCTTTTTGAAATGCAACACTGTCAAGTGTTGCCAACTCTTCCATTTTAATCTCTAGATTTAGATACTCATCCATGTTGCTCTTTCCTTCTTAAAACATGATTTGAATTATGCGAATACACTAACATCTAGTGGTTGCAACCTATGAGATGTGTGGGTTGGTAGCATTAGCGGGTCAATGCCTAGTGACCTTTCTTTGTGAATAGTTGAGAAGGCAACATGGATGCCATGGCCATCAAATATCAACAGGTGTCTATTAGTGGGTGACACACCCCCATGTACAAAAAAAACAAAATGGTGCAACCAAAATTGAGAAAGAGGTCAGTTGTCATCCATGCATGGGGTTGAGCAACCATACATGCAACTAGTTCACAATCAACTATAATAATTGTTTAGTTGTTTCTTTCTCTTAAACTAATAGACACCAAGTATTTTCTATCTAGCAACATTCACACAACATAAAAAAATTATCCTCTCATATCTTTGGTATAATTTATGTGAAACATATAAAAAGGGGAATGGAGATGAATGAGTTCTAAATGCAAAGAACCTAGGATCAATTCCACTTTTCCAAGGGTTTCATTAGGATGCAAATCCACAAGGTATAAAGATTGAATTTGAACCTCAAAGGTGAGCCGATTAGACCTAGATCTTATCCTTTTGAGTCTTTAAAAAGAATTGAAAATGATTTAGAATAATTAACCTAATTGGACTATACGAACTAATATGGAAAATGCAATATTTTGTAATGCACAAACTAAAATTGTAGATTGCAAATGGATCTAGGAAGTGTCAGATGATATGCACCTATCGCCAAAATAAATATCTGACATGTGTAGAGGGAATCAGTCACCCCTGGGAAAATGGGTTTTTAATGAGGGGTCTTGAAACTAATTTTGTAGTCCTTTGATGGTGGATCTAAGATTTTGATTCTTGGATGTAGAATTTTCAAAATGTCATCAATGAATTATGTAATTGAGTTTTTGTAGCTTGACATCTTTTAGGGCAATTTATTCAATAATGGAGAATTTTCCTTGAAACTTTCCTTGATCCTCTCCAAACCTATAACTTGCACATTCAAAGAGGGAGAAAATTTTGGGTCATTTAGGGGCTTGCCTCATTCAAACCCTTTGTAAGTGTTTCCACTTCCACAATGGCAATGTCAATGATAGGAATGATAATCGAAAGGAAGAACTGATGAATGAAAAAAATGTTGCAACTCACCACCCCTCAATGGCTTCCTTGAAGGATTGAAAGCATACACATCACCTCAAGGATTTGGATCTTTCTTTTCTTGAATTCTTGAATGTTTTGGAGATCTAAAATAAAGGTTACCCTTCCAAAAAAAAAGAACATGAACACACATAAACTCACATAGAATTTGACACGATGTTAGGATTTTGAATTGCTACAATGAAGCTCTAGAATGTTGCTCTTGACAATAATATTTTCTCATGAATGCTTGCTCTAGTTGTTAGATTTTAAATGATAAAATAACTAGGGATTTATATGCAATTGTACTAATTTCCTGAAAATTAGATTCCAAACTCCAACACTTGATATTTGAATTTTGGATGTTAAAATGTCACCAACAACATATTTAAATTTGGGTCTTGTCTAAGAAAGAGGACCCATTTGACCATGGGTGAAAGGGTTCTGGCCCTAATTTCTAGGACACACTTAGTTTGGAGCAAAAAAAAATTGGATGCATTTATTCAATGCTTGCAATCCTTTAAAAAATAGTAAAAATTAGGCCTTAGAATGAATAATCTAGAAAAATAGGAGCTTAATTAAGTCCAATAAATTAGGGGGATGAAACATAATGTGAAATTGTTAATAGTGAACATTTTTGACACTATATTTATCCCCCACTTTAGTGAGAGTATGAAGTTACACTCATCTACTGACACTAAATTAGAGAAATATGTGTCAACTATTGGCATATGGCTTCTAGTGTTGTCATTGATGGCAACTGAAGTCATTGATCCGGTCCGCACTGTAGTATTTGACTATACCAGAAGACATAGTGAAGAATAGGGTATTCGGCTAAAGTTGAATCTGTCAATAGATTTGCATTATCATTTTAACAATTTTTGTTGTGGATCTCAAGGAAGGTCATTGGGTATATGAAATGTGTTATTCTCAAGTTTTGTGTTGTCGCATCAAGTGGTGTACGAGTTAGGGGATCCGGTCATTCGATTTTCTATTCATCAATGTATGAAGGCTGACTAAGTGAATGTTGGGTGTTGTGGATGTCTAAAACGGAATTGTTTGAAGTATTCTTGTGTTGGAGATTTTTTTTGGGGTCATAACTATTCTATGGCTGACTTTGGTGGATGCGCATTAAATGTTATTCATGATTTGAGCCAACTGTTGGAAGACATTTTCTATTCTATTGAAGCTGACATGTAGCGACTGAATTCTTGGTAGAAGATATATATATATATATATATGAGATCAATTAATTAATTTTGATATGTATGTGTGGTGTTTGAAATGTGTTGATGTGTGTACGAATATTAGAAGAGAAGTTGAGCAATTTTCATTTGTGCAGAAGAGTATTTTGTGAAATGAATTAAGGCATAGTAGAGCGAAGTGTAGAATCATACAAAAGGTCTAGAATCTGATCTATGATCCTAACTGGAACTGTAATCAGGCATTTGTAGATGTTATTTTCTCAGTTCAACCTTTTGATGTAATCCAAATCTTTTGTAAGGAAGTGAGCCTTCCTGATTTTGAGTAGTGAGCTCTAGGTAGTGTGCCTAAATACAAGTGTATTCCCATTTTGTAAAAACCTTATATTTTGAGTACTTAAATTGTGGATTGATGTCCATTGTGGTTTTTCCCCTAACAAGGTTTCCACTTAAAAATTATTGTGTTATGGTGTTGTGGCTTATTGTTCTATGTTCATATCTTTCTTTTGATTGAATATTATATACACCTGAGAGATTAGTTTAATAAAGTTAAAAATTGCACAACATTGATTCACCCCCCTCTCAGTGTTTCTTGAGTCCAACATCAATAGGGGTTAAATTGTCCAAATGTTGAAAAGATAGGATGACTAAGGATCAAGGGAGATGGCCAAGCCCCTAGGATCCAAGATCCCATGGAAAACCAACATAAGCACAAAGGAATGTACACATGTATGATATGTAGCAAAACATCATATACAAACATGCATGTTAGAAAACACAAAGCATACATGATGAAAACACACATGATACCATAGAACACAAAGATGCCGATGAAATAAAAAAAAAACACAATGTAAACATGATGTAAATGCGATGTAAACATGAAGAAGACATGTAAAAAGATACACAACAAAACACAGGGTTAGCACTAATAAGATTCAAGTCATTAAGGCAAAGAGACCTCAGTCTTAAATTATCTCAAATACCAAATGTCATCTGTCAAATAAAGAAAAAATCTCCATGAGGACTAAAGTCATATATATCACTCATGGAACACATAGCTCAACTAGAAAAAAAGTTTTCTTATTCTATGTGGCCATGTTAAAAGGGCCTTCATGACTCACATAATAGCAAAGTCCACTATTTGCTAGGTGAATCACAAACCAAGAGACACATGAGCTAGTGAAGTCCAATATTCACTAGGTGAGCCCCGAAGACAAGGTAAAATGAGAGAAACATACTAGGTCTACATCGTATGCCAGTAATAAGGTGGAAAAAAGGGGAAAGCACACACTAGGTCTACAACGTGTGCCCATAACAACCATACCGAGAGTTATAGTCCTTGATAACCTTGATAAAGTGCCACAAGGTGCTATGTCAATGCTACATTAAGTTCAACTCTCATCAACAAAGTAGAGAAAAATTCCAAGGTTTAATGTCATAAGGACAACATATGTCAAGGTTTAACATCATGGGGGATGAATATGATAAGGTTTTAAAGCCTCAAGCGATGTTGTAATAAAATCACCACAAAAGGTAACAATCAAAGGGGTTTTTCTTAATAGATGAAGGTCACACCTTAGGGAATATCACACTTGATATCACCACCAAGAGAGGACTAGTCAAGGGATAGAAAATCACACCTTAGGTAATAACAACCATAGTATAACCACCAAGAGGAGCATCATAAGCCAAGAGAGGTCACACTCTTATGGGACATCAAATCCAATACCACCAAAAAGGAGACACATCACATGGATTAAGAAGGCCACACACTGGTTGAAAAGGTCACACTTCCTAGATGTATGCTATCATCACTAAGAAGGGACTGTTTCCTATGCAGACAATGAGTAGGGGAATATATGCCTATTAGGAATTGCACGCAGGAAATATCAATTAAATGCAAATAAAGATTAAAGTGAGGAATGAAGAACACATAAATAATAACGAGAGACAATATTTAACGTGGTTCACGCAAACTCAGGCTACATCCACCAATAGAGATTCCAATATTATTATCCAGTAAATCAAACCAATTACAACCAATAATCCTTGCAACTCAATACCACTACAAAATACTAGAATACAATACCAACGGAAACCCTAACCCTTAGCCTTTTATCAAGACTTATGTCAGTTACAAAATAGGGTTTTTTATGTCGGCCAATAGAAAAATTAACTCCCGGCTGCCCCTTGACCTTGTCTTAGGGGCGCTGCCCCAAACCCCTGTTAAATAATTTGGCGGGAAATTGCACCAATAAAAGTGGGGAAAATTTAATCTTTGAGTCTGATTAGGGTCCATATACCACCAATACCCCCCTTAAATGGTTAGTGTACTTGCTACACTAACATTTTAAAGAGATAATGGGATCCCTTTCTAGAAGGAATACTCCTAGGAGATGGATAACTAACCCCTTACCCCCCAAGCATAAAGAAAAAGGTGAGCCTAATATAGTGGTCCTTGCAAGATAAAAGATGATTTCATAAAGCCTAGTTTATACCATCATGAATGGTAGTGAATATTATTTGATACTACAACTACCACATGGAAAGGAGCACAAGGAATGAATGCTAATCTATGAACATTCAAATTGATTCCCATAGGGATTAAATTATTTCAATATCTTCTTTAAAGTGTGACATTAATCAATAATATGTCCAAGTTTTCTATGATATGCACAATAAGACATGTTTGTACTCTTTCCTTTCTTATCTTCTCATTCATCCATGGATAGGTGGTAATGTGATCGGTCCTAGGTTCAGAAGTGTTTGGAAGGCTGGTTCAGTCTTGGTTATAGTATGCAGAAAAGGCAACTTCTTAAGTTTATAAGGTTTTTATTCTTACTTGGTTGACCAACTGTTTGATGTGAGGGTGCAGGATTTTGGTAACCTATCCCTTTAGTATCTTCAACTGGTGTTTGTTCCAAAAGAGAGTGGAATTTGCGTTCATTCTTAATGTCACATCCTTGCTTATTCAATAGTATAAAGCCTTTTCCATAAGTTTGTTCCAAGTCAATGGGTCTATTTGTAACCTTATGCTCATATGATGAAGGGTTGGTTGATGTACTTTCCTTGTGATTATTTTTGATAGGTGCTTCCATGTGCATTGGTTAAGGTATGCTTTATGACTTACTTTCAAGGTGTAAAAGAGTGAACATTTCAAGTGGTGGTATGGTAGGATGTTGTTGGTATGGAGTAGTAGTGTATTGCATTGAAGAATAAAATGATACATTATTCTCAAGGTTGTGTAAGGAATTTTGTATGAATTCATGCATGCTCTCTTCATCTTGACCTATGACATCAAAATGACTCGAAAATAGGAGATGGATTATCTTGATTGCCATTATTAGAATTAGGGTCATCACCAAACACACAACTTGAAACATCAACCAAATATTTTGAAAGGACATCCAAATTTTACCAAAACACATTTCACAAAGATGTTCATATTGTTAAAAAATAGGTGAAGAATAGCAACTCCAGATAGGGGCTCTAAGAGTATTCTATCATAGAAAGTTGGCTGATACCCAAATAATATTACAAAGTCACCCAAGGGAATTTGGGTCTTGGTTAGGTGTTCTAAAAGTTTAAATTTTGACTCTGTACTACACTATTTAAGAATGTTGATTCTACATGCAAATAGTTGAAATAGTAAACAATTTTCCAGAATTTGCTTAATGTATCCCAATTTGACTCAAAATGCAAGTATACAATAATGTTGAAGATATTTAAACAAGTTTGAATGCCAATTTCAAATCTGAAATTCAATAATTGATTGATTCTAATATGCAAAAGACCTATAAATGATGATTTTTGAATGTAAATCTTGAACAAAAACAATGCACTTTCCTTCACCCAATAAACTAAATGCAAACTTCCTTAAGATATGCACTTTGGAATTCAAAACTAAGATCTTCAAGTACAAACAAACTAATAAGATAGAAATAGAAAAGTGTGAAAAAGACTGTTGATGCACCTATACAAGGACAGTGTCACCCAAGGGTGAATAGGTCCTTGTTCAAGGTTATGAAATTTGAAAAATTGAATGTCTAAGTTGTTGTTTAAGGTTTGTATTCCTATCTGAAAAAGGTTTGAAAGTGATTGTTTTTCTAGAATTTTCCAATGTAATGCAAATGCAAATGTATGACAATTTTGGGAGAAAATTGTTGGATGTTGTGGTTGAGTTGTTGATATGTGGTTGTCATTGATGTCAACACTATTAGCATTAATGTCTTAGAAGCTGTATATGTCAAGGATATTGAGAAAATTGTAGGTTGTCAGTGATGTAGTGAAGTTCAGTCTACTGGAGAGCTCAGTATGTTGATGATAAAAGGTTGTGGATTAAAGGGTTTGTTGTCAAGTATATCTAGTTTATTCATGTTAAGTTTTAGAGATCTGTGTGAAGATTTGATCAAGTTATGAGTAGTTGTGTTTTGACAGTTTTTCTATTGCTTCAGTTGGTATTCCTGAATGAAGATGATGTGATTCTAGTAAGTTTAGTTGTTGCAGATGCTTCTCTGGTGATTCATGATGCTTGTGGATGTTTCTAGATTGTGCTCTATTTGTGTTGTACATCTGCATTGATTGTTGTGCTCGCGATTGGTGATTTTCTCTTGTGTGTTCATGTTTTTCATGTTCATGGCCAACAAGGTGATTGTAGCATGTTGTGGATCTTCGAGGAATAATTTTTGAAGGTGGTTCATGTTAGAGGATATTGTTTTGGGTCTTCACTATGTTGTGGCTGACCTTGGTTGATTCGCATTAATAATCTTTAATGTTTTGGGCTGACAGTTTGTATTCATTTTATTATTTTGTTGAAGCCGACATGTAGCTATGTAATCTCTTGTTGCGGATATATATAAGTGATTGTTTATTACATTTGAAGGCATGCATGTGTATGAGATGTGTGAATAATTTCCTAATCATTTGAAGGAAAAAGAAGAGTGTGAAGAAGTGTTCATGTGATTAACCAGAACTATAATAAGGCATTAGTAGATGCTATTTTCTTAGTTCAAAATCCTGCGGATGTAATCTGAATGTTTCTGTAAGATAGTGTGTCTTCCTTCGAGTAGTGAGCTCTAGGCAGTGTACCTAAATGCATGTGTATTCCCCATTTATTCTTTATACTTTTAATAGGGTATAATCTTGTGGACTGACCTCTACTGTGGTTTTTCTCTTAATAGGGTTTCCATGTAAAAAATCTTGGTGTTATGCGTGTTTTTGATGTGTTGAATGATTTATGCTTTCATGGTTATTAATTAGATCTGAGAATAAGGTTAATAAGTTTAATAAGTTTGAATTTCTATGACAATTGATTCACCCCCCCATCTTAGTTGTTTGGCCTTGTGTTGCCAACAATTGGTATGAGAGCAGGTTCCTTGGAAGAAGTTTAACAGCTTGAGGTGATCCAGGATGGTGACATACAAGAAGGATAGTCCAATATTTGATGGAATATATTATTCTCCGTGGAAGACTTGAATGGAGTGTCATTTGAGATGCATTGGTGAACCCTACTGGAACATTACAAAGAATAGGTATGTTATCCCACAAAATGGTCCTTCTACTGCTGTTGAGATTAAGGATGTTGAATACAATATCAGGGCTAACAAAGCTTTGTTGAGTGCTTTGACTGATTCTGAGATGACAAATGTGATGGATCTAAAAACTACTTATGAGATCTAGAAAAAGTTGGAAACTTTGTATGAAGGTGATACTCATGTGAAGATTGCTAAGTTGCAAAGCTTGAAAGGGAAATATGAAATGTTAAGAATGGGTGATGATGAGAACATTAATTCTTTTATGCAAAGAGTGAATGAACTTGTGTGTAGTATCAGATGTGTTGGTGGACAATTGCAAGAATAAGATATTTTTGCTAAAGTGCTCATATCTTTGCCTATTGCATACAAAGCCAAAGCTACAACCATTGAGGAGATCTAGATTGTGACAAATGTAACTAGAGATATGTTGATTGGTAAGATTATTGCTTTTGAGTTGAGTGAATTTGATGATGCTCTTCCTAAGATAGAATTTGCATTCAAGGCTACTACCTCTAGAAAAGATAAGCAAAGATATGATTCAGGTGAAAGTTCTTCTAGAAAGGTGTTCAAGTATGAGTAGGAAATGAGAAAGGTTGGAAAAGTATGATGGTGGTGTTGTAAGATTTGATGATGACAAAGCAGGTGTAATCCATGGCAGAGGATGTATTTCTTTTGCTGGTAAGAATATTACTGATGATGTTCTATATGTGGAAGGTTTTAAGCATAATATCTTAAGTGTTGGATAGATGGTTGACAAGGGTTACAATCTTCAATTCAAGAATGGAAAGTGTAGAATATTGGGGAGTTCCAGAAATGCGATTGCTTCTGGTACAAAAATAAAAGGTAATATCTTTCACCTAAATGTTGCTAATAAAAGTTGTTTGATTTCTCAAGTTGATGAAAGTTGGTTGTGGCATAGGAGAATGTGTCATGTTAAATTTGACAATATTATCAAGATAAGCTCTACTTAGGCTGTGAGAGATCTTCCTAAGTTGATGAAACCTACTAATGCTATATGTAAGGAATGCCAGTTAGGGAAACAAACTAGAATTTCATTTCAGAGCAAACAACATTGTTCAAATGAATTGTTGGAGCTTGTGTATACTAACTTGTGTGGTCCTTCTAGAGCCAGAAGTTTACAAGGATATAGGTGTTTCATGTTACTTATTGATGATTATTCTAGAATGATGTGGGTTACTTTCTTAAGGGAGAAATTTGAAGTTCTAGAGAAGTTCAAGATTTTTAAGGCTATGGTTGAGATAGAGACAGGTCTGAAGATTAAATGTATAAGATCAAATAGAGGTGGTGAATTCACTTTTGGTGAGTTTAATTCTTTTTGTGAAGAATATGGAATAAAGATACAATTATATGCATCGTGGACCCCTTAACAAAATGGAGTTGTGGAAAGGAAGAACATGCCAATTGAAGAAGTTTCTAGAACTATGATGTTGGAAGGAAATGTTCCTCATATCTACTGGAGAGAAGTTGTGAGTATTGTTGTTTACACTCTCAACCGGGTACAGATCAAAGGTGATACTAGTAAGACTCCTTATGAACTATGGTATGGTCATTAGCCTACTATTAGATACTTCAAAATATTTGGGAGTAAATTCTATATCAAAAGAGATGAAAATATAGGAAATTTTGATGATAGAAGTGATGAAGGTATCTTTCTTGGTTATTCTACTAAAAGTAAGGCCTATCGATGCTACAATAAGAGATTGAGGAAAATGGTTGAAAGTGCAAATGTCAAGGTTGATGAAGACATAGGTAGACCATACAAAACCTGTGGATATGATTCAGATGATCAGAATGACAGTTCAAATAAAGGAAAGAAAGTTTAGACTTCAAATCAAGTTTAGATCATTCCAGTGAATCAAGAAAACCAAGAGGAAGGAGAAACTAGTGAAAGTGCAAAAGAAAGATCACAAGAGCCTGAAGTTCAAGAACATCCTAAAAATCCAAGGTATGTAAGATTAAATCATTCAAAAGATCAGATTATAGGTGATAAGAACAAAGGTGTCCAGACTAGGAGAAAAATTGCGAAGAATATTGTTTGATTTCAAAGACTGAGCCTAATAGTGTGAATGAAGCATGCAAAGATGAACAGTGGATGGAAGAAATGAAAGAATAACTAATGCAGATTAAGAAGAATGATACATGGATTCTTGTTCCTAGACCTAAGGACAAAAATGTAATTGGAACTAAATGGGTCTTTAGAAACAAACTAAATGAGCAAGGAAAAGTTGTTAGAAACAAAGAAAGACTGGTGTGTAAAGGATATTTTTAGATGGAAGGAATTGAATTTGAAGAAACTTTTGCTCCTATTGCTAGGATTGAAGCTGAGAGACCATTTCTTGCTTTTGATGCTTACAAAAACTTCAAGGTTTATCAAATGGATGTCAAGTCAACATTTCTAAATGGTAAATTGGAAGAAGTTTATGTTGAGCAACCTGATGGATTTCAATTGACTGATTAGGGAGATATGGTTTTCCAATTGAAGAAAGCATTGTATGGACTTAAGTAATCCCCAAGAGCATGGTATGCCAGATTGGACAAGTATTTGTTGAAGCTTGGATTTAACAAAGGTACTACTGATATTAATTTGTATTTCAAGATTGATCATGATAACGATTTAATTGTGGAAGTCTTTGTTGATGATATCATTTTTGGAGGAGATGATAGTTTGTGCATGAATTTTGTTGATGAGATGCAAAGTGAATTTGAGATGTCTATGATTGGAGAGATGAAATTCTTTCTGATTACTCATCTAGATAAAGGGTTCTTTATGTCTCAATCCAAGTATGTGAAAGAATTGTTAAAGAAGTTTGGTATGGAAGATTCAAAGCTAGTTGGTACACCTATGGTGATCAGATGTAAATTGACTCAAGACGATGATTCTCCGAAAACAAATCAGACTAGGTACAAATCGATGATTGGTGTATTTCTCTATTTGACTCAAACTAGACCTGATATCATGAATGTTGTATGCATTGTTGCAAGATTTCAAGCTGCTCCTAAGGAGTCTCATGTGACAACTGTGAAGAGGATTTTCAGATACTTGAAGGGGATAGTTGATTTTGGTTTTGTGGTATTCTAAAGATGATGCTCTTACTCTGAGTACATTTATTGATGTTGATTGGGCAAGAGATGTGAATGAAATAAAGAGTACTAGTGGTGGTTCATTTTTCTTGGGAAAGAAGTTGATTTTATGGTTAAGTAAGAATCAGAATGTCATTTCTTTATCTACTGTAGAGGCAGAATACATTGCTACTGCTAACAATTGTACTCAAGTATTATGGATGAAGTAGATGTTGAAAGATATCAGATTTGTGTATGATGAGCCTATTTCCATATTCTATGATAATTCAAGTGCAATTAAAATTTCTATGAATCTAGTGTTGCATTCAAAGACCAAGCACATATCTATCAAATTTCACTTTTTGAGAGAGAAGGTGAGTGAAAAGGTTCAAGTCAGATTGGAGTATGTTCCTACTAAGGAACAGATTGCAGATATCTTTACCAAGCCTTAAGGATACTTTTGAGTATCTCAAAGGGAAGTTAGGGGTGATTACCCCTCCTAATCAGAACTAAGATGCATTGATTTGCATCAGTTCATGTATTTCATAGTCATATCTTGATCTAGATTGATGTTGTGGTGGCTACTACTCAGGGGGAGTAGTCAGATGTTCTAATATGTGGTTCAGAGCTCGTGTGTGTCTTTGTCATTGATGTCAAAGGGGGAGAAGAGCAACGTGAAAAACTTTGTGGGGAGAAGAGTTATGTGAAAGAGTTTAGGAGAAAAGAGTCAGAACCTTAGGGAGAGAAAGTGCTAAGAGAAAGTTGTGTTGATGGCGTTTTTCACATCATGTGTTGCCATCAATGCCAAAGGGAAAAATTGTTGGATGTTTTAGTTGAGTTGTTGATATTTGGTTGTCATTGATGTCAACACTATTAGCATTAATGTCTTAGATGTTGTATATGTTGAGGATATTGAGAAAATTGTAGGTTGTCAGTGATGTAGTGAAGTTCAGTCTATTGGGGAGCTTAGTACATTGATGATAAAAGGTTTTGGATTAAAGGGTTTTCTGTCGAGTATATCTAGTTTATCCATGTTATGTTTCAAAGATTTGCTTGAAGATTTGATCGATTTATGAGCAGTTGTGTTCTGACAGTTTTAATGTTGCTTCAGTTGGTGTTCTTGAATGAAGACGATGTGATTCTAGTAGGTTTAGTTGTTGCAAATGCTCATCTAGTGATTCATGATGCTCGTGGATGTTTCTAGATCCTGCTCTATTTGTGTTGCACATCCGCATTGATCGTTGTGCTCGTGATTGTTGATTTTCTCTTGCATGTTCATTTTTCTCATGTTCATGGCCGACAAGGTGATTGTAGCATGTTGTGGATCTTCGAGGAATAAGTTTTGAAGGCATTGGTTCATGTTGGAGGATTTTGTTTTGGGTATTCATTGTGTTGTGGTTGACCTTGGTTGATTCACATTGATAATATTTAATGTTTTGGGCCGACAATTTGTATTCATTTTATTATTTTGTTGAAGCTGACATGCAATGATGTAATCTCTTGTTGTGGATATATATAAGTGATTGTTTGTTACATTTGAAGACATGCGCGTGTATAATATGTGCGAATAATGTCCTAATCATTCGAAGGAAGAAGCAGAGTGTGAAGAAGAGTGAGTAAAGTGTGAAGAAGTGCTCATGTGCTTAACCAAAACTGTAATCAAGCATTAGCAAATGCTATTTTCTTAGTTCAAAATCCTATAGATGTAATCTGAATGTTTTTGTAAGATAGTGTGTCTTCCTTTGGGCAATGGGCCTTGTTATATTTGAGCAGTGAGCTCTAGGCAGTGTGCCTGAATGCATATGCATTACCCATTTATTATTTATACTTTAACAGGTTATAATCTTGTGGACTGACCTCCATCATGGTTTTTCCCTTAACATGGTTTCCACGTAAAACATCTTGGTGTTATGTGTGTTTCTGATGTGTTGAATGATTTATGCTTTCATGGTTATTAATCAGATCTGCGAATAAGGTTAATAAGTTTAATAAGTTTGAATTTTTGTGACAACTGATTCACCCCCATCTTAGTTGTCTGCCCTTGTGTTGCCAACAATTGGTATCAGAGTAGGTTTCTCAGAGTTCTAAATGCAAAGAACCTATGATCAATTCCACTTTTCCAAGTGTTCCATTTAGATGTACAAATCCAAAAGGTATAAATATTGACCTTCAACCTAAAAGGTGAGCCAATCAGGATTGGATATGATCCTTT
Organism: Sequoia sempervirens; assembly: GCA_007258455.2. NCBI lineage: Eukaryota > Viridiplantae > Streptophyta > Pinopsida > Cupressales > Cupressaceae > Sequoia > Sequoia sempervirens. Next base: position 309,578,065 of record VDFB02075321.1, read on the forward strand.
TGAGTCTTAGAAATTAATTGAAAATTATTTTCAATAATTAAACTAATTGGACTATATGACCTACTATTCTAGAAATGCACAAACTGAAACTATAGGTTGTAGGTGGATTTGGAAAGTGTCAAATGATATGCACCTATCACCAAAAGAATGATCTAACATGTGTAGAGGGACTCAGTTTCCCCTAGGTGAATGGGTCTTTGATGAGCGGTCCTAAAACTAATTTTACAATCCTTTGATGCTAGATCTAATCTTTTGATTTTTGGTTGCAAAATTGTCAAAATGTTGTCAATGAATTCTATAATTGAGTTTCCATATCTTGACAACTTTTAGGGATTTTAATGCAACAATGGAGAATTTTTCGTTCAAACTTTCCTTGATCCTCTTCAAACCTATAACCTACACATTCAAAGAGGGATAAAATGTTGGGCCATTTAGGGGATTTTCTCAGTCAAACCTTGTGTAAGTGTTTTCACTTCCACAATGGAAATGTCATTGATAGGAATGATAATCGAAAGGAAGTAGTGATGAATGAAGAAAATGTTGCAGCTCACCACCCTTCAATGGCTTCATTGAAGGACTAAAATCATACACATCACCTCAAGGATTTGGATCTTTCTTTTCTTGAATGCTTGAATGTTTTGGAAACCTACAACAAAAGTTAGCCTTCACAAAACAATGAACATGAACACACATAAACTCTACATAGAATTTGACATGATGTTAGGATCTTGAATTGCTGCAATAAAGCTTTGAAATATTTCTCTTGATTTTCTCTTGACAATAATAAATTTGGTCATGAATGCTTGCTCTAGCTGTTAGATTTCAAAATGATAAAATGACTAGGTATTATATGCAATTGTACTAATTTCCCAAAAAATAGACTCCAAAAGCCAACACTTGATATTTGAATTTTGGATGTTAAAATGCCACTAACAACATATTTAAATTTTGGTCTCGTCTTAGAAGGGGGACCCACTTTCCCATGGGCGAATGGGTCCTAGCCAAAATTTCCAAGACACACTTAGGAGAAAAATAATAATTAGATGCATTTATTCAATGCTTACAATCCTTCATAAAATGATAAAAATTAGGCCTTGGAATGAATAATTTAAAAAATTAGGATATTGATTAAGTCCAATAAATTAGGGGGATGAATGTTCATAATGTGAACGTGTTAAGGGTGACAATTTTTGACACTATAGTATGAAAAAAATTTGTTGCCCTTTTTTGCAAGCACTCACATTGCACCATTTCTATTGGATTGAATGCTAGTATCATCACAATTCCAAATACCACTGCATGCCTCAAATTTAGTGCTCACTCTCTATCTTGTCATTGTCATATCCTCAAAGTGAGATTAGGATGTCTTTTTTGAAGCCTTTCTACCAAGACTTACCAAGAACTCCATTCTTGAATGTATTTGGCCTCATTTGGCATATTTGTGCTACTTTAGACTTTAAATTCACAATTATCAATCCATGGCCAACTAAAACCACCTCCTTGTACCATTCAACAACCTTTTCCTTTTCCTCTTCATCTTCATTCAAAATAGTTGACGAACCTTTCCTCTTTGTGGAAGTAACACCAGTCAACCAATTCATCAATGTGGTTGTTGGAAGTCCCCACTTCATTGCTACCCCCGTTGTTGACATTCCATTATCTTCAATGTCTCTCACATGGTAGATTCCATAACATATGTAGACCATTCCTATTGCACTAAAACTTTCTTGTAACATTTGTATTGACTTGGATTATAGGGTTGATTAGCTATAGAATGGTAATAACTTCATCATCTTCACATACTAGAAGCCTCACACCTCTCTTGTGTGGAAGCAATTCTTTTCGTGCTCTCTTTACAACTTGCCTAGTTCTAGCTTGTGCTTTATTCTTCATCTGCATTGAGAAAACTATAAGAAGCATATACAAAGACTTTTACACACATACAAATATATTGTAGAGAGATATACAATATGTATAGATATTGCACATACATATAGTGAAAGTAAGTGAGAGGGTCGAATGGTGGTGAGGGTAATGTTGTTAGATGGGTCCACATTAGTAGAGGACACATTGGCCAAAACCTTGAATTCCATGATGTAAAGGGTTTTGTTGGCAACTTAGAAAATTTGGCAGACATACATATAATGGAGCATGGAAACCATAAAAAGATTGAATTAAAAAAAAGGTTTTATAGAACCATACAAAACATTTGAAGGTCAAGGCCAGAACATCCCTCCCATCCAGGGAGCTGCACAGCCTAGCCTCCAAAACTATAGAAAGAACAACACGATCCTCATCAGAACCACCCACGGGCCACTCCTGTGGGTCCTTCCAACAAGCCACCACTGCCTGCCCAATACGCTTGACAGTTTTAAAATGCTCCACCTTAATCCACCCGGCCTCAGAAAAAATATGGCAAAGAGGCTGAAGCTGAGGGAAACTAGAAAGAATGGGAGGGTGGCCATCCCAAGAGTCCTGCCAAAACAAAACATCAGAGCCTCTATTACAGATCCAAAAGAGGCCCTCCTTAATCAGCTGAGCACCCTTCTTAAGGGTATCCCAAATACAAGAACCTTTACCCATCAAAGGAAGGCGTGGCACATCGAGGCAATCAGCACCAGGCAGATACTTGTGGGTTAGAATCTTAGCCCAATCCTGATCTTGATTGTTACACCACCTCCAGTATAGCTTGGCAGCCAAGGCAGTGACAGCAAGAGCCATAGACCTAAGACCAAGGCCCCCAGCATGCTTCGGCCTGCAAACAGACTCCCACTTGACCAAGCTCCATTTTGAGGAAAGAAGGTTGCCAGACCAGAGAAATTGCCGAGACAAAGCATCAAATTCCCGCACAAAGGTGGACGGGGGAACTTGCACACAACACCTATAAATGGGGAGAGACTGCACTACAGTCTTAAGAAGAATCACTCTCCCAGCAGAAGATAGCCATCTGTAAGTCCAATGGCTCACCTTACTTCGAAATTTATCCAAAATTCCCTGCCAATAATCTCTTCGCTGTCCTCCCAAAGCCAAAGGGATCCCTAGGTACATCAAGGGAAGAGAACCGATCTGAAATCTAAGGATCCTAGCAATCCTGCTCTGAATAAGCCGAGGAGTATTAAAAAAGTAAATGGAAGATTTATCATCATTAATACACTGACCAGACGCCTTCAGATAGATATCTAAGGCACGCCTGAAGTTCACCGCCTCACTAATTCTAGCCAAGCCCATTAGCCCAGTATCATCCACAAACTGGAGATGAGAGCAGGGAGGGAGAAGGTTGTTCCAGCTCCAACCATGGATAAGACCCTGTCTCACCTGAGATTTAATAAATCTTCCAAGACCCTCTGCCATGATAATGAATAAGTAGGGGGATAAAGGATCCCCTTGCCGGAGTCCCCGAGAAGCACTGAACAAATCTGAAGGTTCGCCATTAATGAGAACAGAGAATGAGGCAGAGGTCACACAACTCAGAACCCAGTTCACCCATTCCTCAGCAAAGCCAAAAGCCAGGAGAGTTTTCTGTAAGAACTCCCAGCTCACCCGATCATAAGCTTTAGACATATCAAGCTTAATAAACATAGCCTTCTCCTTAGAGTTAGCCATAGAATGGATAGCTTCCATGGCTATCACAACACCATCCAGAATTTGTCTCCCTTCAACAAAACCACCTTGCTCAGCCGAGATCAAAGAACTAAGGAGTGGTTTGAGTCTCTCAGCAATCAGTTTGGTGATGATCTTGTAAACAACGTTACATAACGCAATAGGCCTGAATTGAGCTAACCGGTCAGCTCCTTCCAACTTAGGTATGAGGGCCAAGAAGGTAGAGTTCATAGACTTGAGCATTTGGTTGTTCCTAAGTGATTCCTGAACCACCTCCAGGAGATCAAGCTTTATAATTTCCCAGAACTCTTGAAAAAACTCAATCGGAAACCCATCCAGACCAGGGGCCTTACCTTTTTTCATGTTAAAAACCACTTTCTCCAACTCAGGTAACAAGATAGGACATAAGAGATTCCCATTCATCTCAGCAGAGACTAGGTGGGGAATACAATCCATGATGGCTTGCTCCTCAGCCCCAGCAACAAGATTCTCCTTAGCAAAGAGGTTTGAAAAATAATTGACTGCCTCCCTGGAAATATCGGCATAGGCCGAGATTTGAACCCCATCCTGAGAAATAAGAGAGGAGATAGAATTTCCATGTCTTCGAGCCTTTACTGAATTATGGAAGAATGCAGTGTTCCTATCCCCCTCCTGAAGCCAATCAATACGAGATTTCTGCTTCCAGAAGATCTCTTCCCGGAGTTCCCACTCTTCTAAACTCTTAAGGGCCAAGGACTCAGCCAAACTCAGGGCAGAGGTCAACCCTTGATCCCGAATCTGACGAGTGATAGAATCCAACTTGGACTGGGCATCCAACTTCTGAGCTTGAAGGTTCCCAAAATGCTGTTTATTCCATCTCTTGAGACTGAACTTCACATGTTGGAGCCTCTTACTAAAAGTAAACATGGCTGTCCCATGGGAAGGCATCCCCTCCTGCCACCAATCCCACATAAGATCATGCACCGACTGATCTCTTAACCACATCAACTAAAATTTGAAAGAGGGATTCTTGGTGACACCATAGACAGTGACTGAGAGCTTGATAGGCCAATGATCCGAGCCCCTCCAATCAAGAATTTCTGAACTGGTAATCAACCTACTATTCAACCAATAGCAGGAGACAAGAAATCTATCAAGCCTCTCTGAGATAGCCTCAGCACCACATCTCCTATTATTCCATGTAAAGACACCATTAGGTTGGCTTCACATCAATGAGGTTCAAGGACCCAATCATATCCCTAAGTAAATTTGCAGAAGGGTCCAGCCTGGCTAAACCACCCCGTTTTTCATCCAATCCAGTAACAGCATTAAAATCACTAGCCATAATCCATGGAAGAAATGGGTCCAAGGCACAGATGAATTGAATGTGGGCCCAGAGATTTGACTTACCTGATAGATCAGTTGGAGCATAAATATTGGATAAAAGACATCTCTCTCCAGTCGCGAAGCAGGAGGCAACCAGAGAAATGGAAGACCGGCTAGACATCCACCATAAGGGGGAGACTTTCCTAGGGTTCCAGAAGCAAGCCACCCCCCCTACATTATTCAGAGCACCCACCCCCTACCAATTGCCTTGGGGCCAGATACGCGAAGCACAATTCGCCAAACCATCAACAGTAAGCTTGGTTTCCTGAATGAAAACCACATCAGGTGACTGCAATTCAATTAATCTACGAACAGCCTTTTGTCTAGGGATGCTGTTCAACCCCCTTACATTCCAAGATAAAACAATCATTTATGAGGGTGGGAAAAATGGGAATCAATGGGTTTCACAGACCCAGACTCGACCAAAGTATCACCCATTAGCTTAACCTTCTCTTGATCAGTTTTCCTTCCACTCTTTGACGGTTTATCAAGAGGCCCCTTCTTAAAGGCTTTCTGATGTAAACCTAAAACCAAAGGAGCTTTGTTACCCTTTACAGAATCAGAGGCCCCCTTAGGAGTAGGGGGATCATGGGCCACTACTACCGGGCCCTTCGGAAACTGTGGCCCATGGAGAACCCCGAAATCCTGAGCTTGAGAAGGCAGATCCATTGCCATCTGATCTACTTGGTGGACCTCTGAAGATAAAATCTGATCCTCTTTCCTTGCATTCTCATCCGGAACTTCATGCAACTCCTTGGCCCCAGAAGAGAGTTCAGCAGGAATACCTTCCTCCTGGACTAGATCATCAAGAATATCAAACTTGTTAAAAGTACCTTCATTCTGTCTATCTAGCCAAGTTCGCTTCTTGCCTTTGCCTCTGTTACGGGACTTTACTAGAATAAAACCCTCATTATCCACAGATTCATTAGACATCGGATCCTTTCCCTTGTCCCCCCTAGGAGGCCCAGAGGCAGCCAAGGGGGGGGGTTTAAATCTAGGGCATTTGCGGTGTAAATGGCCATATTCATGACAAATTCTGCATCTAAAAGGTAGGGTCTCATAATCCAGCTGTTGGATCCAAGAAGAGGAACCCAAGCGGATTTCCATAGAGTCTGGTAACGGATTATTCAAATCAACTTCAACGCAAATGCGAGCAAAAGAAATTACCTTACGATCCTGATTTGTGACGCAGATCCCACAGGTATTCCGAGCAGAAGAGAGATCGAGTGGAGAATATCCTCCCTCCAGAATTCCAACGGAAGCCTCGGCAAACGGACCCACACAGGAACTCACGAGGGGATCTCTTCAGCGGAGTTGAAGCCCACATGCCAAGGCTTGATGAATAGCCCAACCTGGTTAAAGAAATAAGGGCCACCTTCAAAAGCCCTATTCCTATCCGACATGCTTGAAAAGATAACCAAAAAGTAGTTATTAGCTGCCAAAATGATCTCCATGTCACCTTCAGGGTTCCAAACCCGACGTGCCCAGGAATCCAACACGGGTAGAGATAGACGGAGGCCCAAAAATTTGCAAATTAGTGCATGATTACACCAATAATCAACATCTTCAGAAACTTGTTCAGGTTGAATGACCAAAATCGGACGATCCTCAGATCTCTCCAGACATCCATTTACTTTTTTAATTCGTAACCTCCCTTGTGAAGAAGAAACGCCATCCCCAGATTGGGATTTACCCAGCTGATCCGTAACACCAACATGCAACGAAGAAGAAGGCTCCACCCTCTCCAAACCCCCATGAGAAGCCTGAGACAAGGAAAAACCCCGATTCTCCATGGACCAAAAGCATGAACCTCACAAAAAAATAGAGAGAGAGAGGCGAGACAAGAGGCCCACAGCCTCAGATCTGAACACCCTACCCATAGGAAAAACACAGAACAGACAACAGGAAATAGAAATAAATAGCATGTATCTTTGTGAATTATTGAGGTCTTGTATATAATTTAAAATAGTCAGCATGGATGAAATAAGTAGTCCTTATTTTGTAAAATTGTTGATAGTGGTGAGTGTGAGTGTTATTTTCAATTATTGCAAGGTAAATATGTGAAAAGAGGGGTATAGGTGGACATGGTGGAACAACAAGTTGGTCAACTATGGATGAAAAGTGGAACACTTTTATTTGTAATATGGTGAAATGAATCTACAAGTTGGTCATCTATCATATCTATGATGGATAAAATGTAAATGGGTTTTGTACATGTCATATCACTATTTTGTATAAGCGGTTATAAATGGAAATAAAAATATTTATTCCCATTCACCTAAATTTGAGAAGTTGGAAAGTCATTACTATATATTTTATTGGATCTTTAGTTGATTTAACATGTACTTTTGTTTCCATATTATAAAATATTTTTTTAAAAAGGGGGAATTTTATGCTTATTATGAAGGTTTGATTTGAAATTTTGTGTGGCCCAGTTTGTAAACTCCTATCCCCAGAATAGGATCTTGATTCATTGTAGAGGTCTACTAAGGTTTAGGAAACTTGGTTTCTAACACACAATTCGGAGGGGGTCCTACTGAATAGTCCACTAAACCCTTGAAAGACCTTCATTTAATTTATCAACCAAGGCTAACATAAGCTTTTGATAATCTTGGAATTCTATGTGCTTCTAGAGACTCTTCACTACTGATATCATCTTAGCATAGGTGTTTACACATGCTGGAAATTATAAATTGCATAACAGTGAAAAGAGGTAATGTTGAAGCTATTGCTACAGGTACTTACAGATAAAGATTGCGACTAGTTCACTGTTAAGAAATGAATTTTTTCATTAACCAATACTTACTAACTCAACTAAATTGAGTAACTCCAAAGAACAATGCATGAGAACAATTAGAGAATGAATATAGGAAAAGATCTTATTCACATTCGCCATATGAAGAATCTGATTAAGACAAACATAATTATGAAACTAACTACTAGAGATGTCGAAATGTACGCATTGAAATAACAAAAAGCTAACTAATAGTAGGCCTCATCATCCACCATTAAGCCCTCTCCCTTACTATGAATTGCTTGTTTTTTAGACTACGGGAATCGATCGAGTATTTGTCCCCCTATAGACTACAATGTGCCTAGAAAAAAATTTCATGTGACCGGTGGCGCTAGCACGACAAGCCCTTTGGTACCATAGGTTTGGGGGGAGACTAGACCTCGTGACCTCTTTCCTACGATAGGATTCTTTAGCCAATCGAGTTAGGCCCACTGCCCCAACTACGAATTGCTATTATTTTCAAATTAAATTTACAATTAATTTTGTATTTTACCAAATAGTTATTTTTGTTATCTTCATTTCACGAATAAATAAATAATTATATTTTATTTTAAGATTAATAGTATAAATGTTAAATTTTTTTATATTTAATTTTGAGTATATTGTTGGTGATATTGGGCTAGTGAAATCTAGCGCCCATTTATCAAATGGTGCTAGTTCCAACTATGGTTGCAAAGGAATCTCATGTGTCTTAGTTGGCCTACCCATCCTTTGACATATGTCATAGTTCCTTGTATATTTGATTGAATCCTTATGAAGAGTTGGCCAATAATAGCCAGTGATGAGAATCTTAAGTGCAATCCTCTTTGCTACAAAATGTCCCCCACAAGGTTCATCATAGTAGGCTTTGAGGATGTTATAGACCTCATCATCTCTTATGAATCTATTCATAATATTTTTTGGACCTATATAGAATAAATAACCTGCCACCCAAGAGTATGGAAGACTTTTATGCACCAACTGCCTCTTTTCTCTAGGGAAGAAATGAGGTGGTATCTTCCTTGCTACTAGGTAATTTGCAATATAAACAAACCAAGGTTTCTACAATGTTAGAGAAAATAGATGTTCATCTGGAAAAGAATCATCAACAACACCATCTAATAATTGAGTGGGTAATCTAGATAGAAAATTTTCCACAACATTTTCCTTACTAGGTTTGTCTGCTTTAGTGATATCAAATTCCTGCAGCATAACAACCATCTAACAAGTCTTCCACCAACCACATATTTATTCATTAAATACCTTATTACACTTGTGATTAGTGTGAATAAAGATTGGACACCCTCTGATATAGTGCCTAAACTTGTTAATTGCATAGACAACTGCCATCATCTCTTTTTTGTGACTATGTAGTTGAGTTCTACCCCTTGTAAATTCTTTCTAATGTAGTATATGGCATACTCCTTATTACCTTCCTTTTTAAAAATTACTACTCCTATGGAAACATTAGAAGCATCTGTGTGTATGTGGAAAGGCAAAGTCCAATTTGGTCCTCTCAAGATAGGTGCTTTTGTTAGTGCTATCTTAAGTGCTTCAAAAGAGTGTTGGTATTTGATGGTCCATTTAAATTCTATATCCATTGTGAGTAGAACACATAAGCGTACTGAAATTTTTCTAAAGTCCTGAATGAATCTCCTATAGTAGCTTGCATGTCCTAGAAAACTCCTAACATCTCTTTGTTTTTGTGTCATAGGGAGTGTGGAGATTATTTCAATTTTATTGGTATTCACTTGAATCCCATCACTTGATACAAAATGTCCTAGTACAATCCACTTGGTCATTATCATGAAACATTTATCATGAGGATAGGTTGCATTCTTGACACCTCTTTAAAAATTTCTCTAGGTTTTTGAGTGCTTCATCATAGTTTTCTCCATAGGTTGTGAAATCATCTATGTATATTTTCATGAATTCATGTGCAAAATATAAGAAAATTCTTAGCGCTGCCCATTGGAAAGTGGTTGGAGCATTACATAGTCCAAAGGGAAGAAAAAAATAGGCATATGTGCCCTAAGGACATGCAAATGTGGTTTTATATTGTTCCTTTAGATCTATTCTAATTTGGTTATAGCCACTGCATCCATCTAGAAAGGAGAAGTACTTTTTACCTGCTAGAGAGTCAAGCACTTGATCAATGAAAGCTAGTGGAAAGTGGTATTTTATAGTGGTAGTGTTTAATTATCTATAATCCACACATACTCTCCATTTCCTTCCTTTCTTGGGAAAAATAGCTAGAGGCACAAACCCATTGACTATCAGAAATAGGGTAAATGAAGCCTGCATCAAATAATTTTTGTAACTCAGTTTTGACTATATCTCTTAGTGTATGGTTCATCCTCCTCTGGGATTGTCTAATTGGTTTAAAACCATCATTTATATAGATCTTGTACATGAATAAGTATGGATCAATTCTCCTCATGTCATGGTAGTCCCATGCAAAGGCTGCTACGTGTTCTTGCAGCACAGTGGTTAGGGAAGTCTGTTGCTTAATAGTTAATTCACTGTTAACATTCAACATTCTACTTGGCATAATTTGTAGGGTCTTGGATGTTGATTGTATAGATTAAATGGCAAATCAAAAAATTTCTTGGACAAATTGTTGTGGAAGTACATAATTAAAAAGTTTAGACATTGATTCTAATGAATTGACAATTATAATATTCTTCAAAGGATCATGTAGACATGACAAACAATCCTATTGTTACCAGTTCCTACTGTAGTTATTTTGTATAATGTGTGCAATTAAATCACCCTCATCTTGGTTGTTCAATAAAGGGCTACATTTAATGGTCATGATAGTTCGTAGAGAATACTGGTCTTTTTCATCTAGGGTAGGCCATACAGTCTACTCTAAACTTACATGATTTTGGGCTGGTGGATAAAGGACTAACTTCTTGGTCATAGTTCCATTTGAGATTATCATGTTTCTAGACCTACAACCTATAAATGCATCAGATTTTGCTAATCATGGTCATCCTAGAATAAGGGGATAACCTACAAGGTTAGCTTTTGGCAGTAGTACGATAAAACCTGTAGGGTACTCCCATGAATCCAAAGCTATGACCAAGTCCTCAATGATGCCTTTAGGTTTCACCATTAACTTATCTTCCAACTATAAAATAGTGGGTGTAGGTCTAAGGTTTACTAATTGTAATAGTTACATTGTTTCCTTAGTCATGACATCGATGGATATCCCCAAGTCAATCAAGGTGTTTCTGATGAGGGTACCATTTATCTTAATGTCCACAACTGGACTTCCAAGGTCTATATATTTAGGAATAGTGATATTCCCTAACATGATGTCAATAAGATTCCCTAAGACATAACAATCTAAGGGTCCTTCTTTTTTCTCCCTAATATTTTAAAGCAAAGGTATCTCATTATTTTTGTGTAAATGGGAATGTTTTAGATGGCTTGTATGAGAGGTATCTTTATACACACATCTTGAAGCTACCCTAATAGGCTAGTTTTAGCTTAGTTTTGATGTTTTTGAACAACTAAACATCTAGGGAATGGAGGCTATGAACTTGAAGTGGTCTGGTTCACCTAATTTGACTCGAGTTCCATAGGTGGATTCTCCAAGGCTTCTAATAAGGGTTCTTCATCTTCCAACTTAGTGATTTGAGGGGATGAAGACCTAGCTAATGTTTTCCCTAACTCGAGGTGGACATCACTCACCTCTACCCCATAATTTTCCTATATTGAATATCATTTTTAGTGTAGGCCTATTGAACAAGCTTGTTATTTGGGTTAGGTGTGGGTTGGGTTGGCAAATGAGGTGCCCTTGGTGGCTGAGATGATGGGTTTGTTGGATTGGGCTTGATTGATTGTTACTATGGCTATAAGGGCTACTGGTAATTTACATTATGGTTTTGTCATTGTGGTCCTTTTTCCATTGATTTTGTTGTGGCCATTAGTAGTTGTAGTTAGATACTTGAAAAAAATTTGTGGCCACATGGGTTGTTACTTTCGGTTCTAGTTTGGCTGGGGATTTTTCCATTTTTTTTGCATGTTTTCCCAAGGTTGAGGGTTCCAACTAGAAAAGTGTTGATTGGTAACTTCAAATGGTGTATTGAAATTCAAAGGATTTTAGGCATACCTTGTCTTTGTTCCCATGGCATCCTTTGTGCAATGCAGATCAACTTCCCATCTTCACCCTCTAGTTCTTGAAAGTTCATTTTCCTTGGTCTATCCTTTGTGGTACTTGCTACCCTTTTGCACTTACAATTAGCTTTCCTATGTTTTCAGTTAAGGAAGTATTTAGTAAGGATTGCCTTTTCCTCTTCTTGCTTTTTATTCACATGCAGAGTGTCCAATTGAGTAGCCAAATGGCTTATGATATATTCTTTCATGTTGGACAACAAGTTACTCAATTCTACTCTTGAGAATTCATTAGATGTCTTGTTGATGGAAGATGTTCTTTCCCCCTTGTCCTCTTGGTAAAGGTTCTTGAATAGTTTCTACAAACTTTGCAGATTTCATCAAAAGGTAATTGTGATACATCTCCTCACCCAATAAGATTAAGGGAATTCATGTAGTCATCATTGAATCCTCTTAGGAACACCAACTTTAGGGATTATTTTGAAAGTCTATTTTGTGCATTCCTTTTCAAGAAGAACTGGACCGTTTCTATATAATCCTCCAATGGTTCATCTTCTTTCTGAGACATTCTACAAATTTCATCCCTTCTTTTGTCAACCCCTCTACAATTGTCCTGGTATTTTTCCAAGAACTTAGTCTTCATAGTGTCCCAATTTGGAACATCATCTCTTCCCAGAACCATAGACCACGTTAAGGCAACATCCTTCAAGGTTGTTGGAAATATCTTGAGTCTATGTGCATCAATTGTGTAGTCATATATCCTACACATGATGCCAAAATCAAACAAGAAGGTATTTGGATCCTTAGTTACAAAACCATAAAAGATAGACAATGTTGAAGGAGATATATTCTTCAAAATAGCTGCTCTCTCCTAGTTGGTTATTGGGAACCCAAAAGTGACATGTTCTAGTGGTTCATCCACTATTGCATCAACCATGGTTCAAAATTTCTCCTCTATATTTGTAGTGGATGTTGGTTAGAGGGAAAGTTCTTCTTTAGGAATACCCTCACTCTAATCACTATAATCACCAATATCCTCTATAGCTTTGTGTGATGAGGAGAGAAATCTTCCCAAGGCATCTCTCTACCTCCACATACAATAGTTGTGACTTTGTGTTAAAAAAAAACAACTAAGAAGGGGGTGAATCAGTTGTAGAAAATTTTAACGTTTAAAACATTCATCAAAACTTAGATCGATCACAAATTGTTTACTTTGCTAAAATGATTAAACATTAAGTACAAGGGAAAAAACTAAAAAGAATCACACAAATATAGTAACACTAGATTTACATGGAAAACACAATAAGGGAAAAACCATGGTGAGGATTAGCTCACAATATAAAGAATATCAAAACTAATTACAAAGGCTCTCTACCAGAGAAGGCTCACTGCCAAAACAAGACTAACTATTTGGATAAGGACTCACTATCTAACAAGGGTTAACCACCCGAAAGGATCACTACCATAGAGATACAAATAAGATACAATACACCTTATAGACATGCATGAATGATAGAGTACACCTTCAACTCACTACATCTGGAAACCCAACAATTAGATTTCCCAGTGATCTATGACACTCGCATCACATATCGACACTATTTCACATCTATTTTGCATCTATCTGCTATATTTCTTTGCACTTATCTCTTTGGAAATCTTTCACCAACATCTCATCTTGTATTTATACCATCCAAATTTGACCATCCATCATTTAAATTCAAATTAGGTCAGTGCCAAAACAACTTAGGGTGGAATTAGAATAAGGGTGACACAAACACAAGCTTGATGATGACCCAAATAAGTCCCAACACACTTCAAGAACTTCAAAGGTAGTGTTTAACACAAGTTTGGACAAACTAGTGTAAAACACATAGAACACTTAAGCACACACAACCCTTAACATGATCCAATCTTTCCAGATAAAAAAATTATTTTCAAAATGATCATAATAGCTTAACTCTAGAATTGCAAGTCATAAGACTCAACCAAAAAGAAATTTGAAGCAATAATATTTCTCTCAAACCTTAGTCAGATACACTAAATACCATAGTTCACAACTAGTGAACATAATTCACACTATACAATGAATCAGAAGCCCAAAATCTAGATATAGCAGCTTCCAACAACTATGATCAACATATTTGAACCACATGGACGTAGGAGAAAAACCTGGAGCAACCACTAAACACTTGCAACCTTTGTTCATTACAATTTTCTCAATATCCTCGACATATACAACCAATAAACTACATTCATGACATCAATGACAACAACAACTAGTTGATAACTAGTTAATCAGTTGATATCAATGACAACACCTTCATTCTTGCAACACTTTGTATAGCAACGACTCAGACATAATGTTAGTGAAATTTTCTGATATTGATGGAGTAAAACTTAATTGTTCTAATGTTAGAAACAAAATACTAATCTATGAAAACCTAAAATAACAAAAATGAATGTTTGAAAGTAATGCCATCCTCGACAATGGGGCTAAAACTATAGAGGCTTACTAATGTTTAGGAAACTTGGTGTCAAACACACAATTTAGAGGGGGTCATACTGAACAATCGGCTAAACCCTCGAAAGACCATTTTATTTATCAATAGGACTATACTAATCTTTTGATGATGCTAGCACTATATGTGCTTTCAAAGACTCTTCACTACCTATATCATCCTAGCATAGGTGTTTACACATACTAGAAATCATAAATTGCATACTAGTTAAAAGAGGTAATGATGAAGCTATTGATATAGGTACTTACAACTAAACACTGTGACTAGTTCTCTATCAAGAAATAAATTCTATCCGTATCAATGGGTTATTTTCAGATAGGTTAGCAGATTAAATCAATAATATTAAAACCCAAAGGAGCTATGAAATACAAAGAAAGCTTAAAACAAGAAATATTATACCTATTACTCGTTGCTTCCATGATTCACCTCCATAGCACCTCCTAGCTTGCAGTGTATAAGGGTTGCCCTAAGATTTGTGTATGTGAGCAAATGGCTATGATTATGTCCTATGCATTTTTTGAAGGATTTGAATGACAAAATAAAGACTATGCCTATGACTATGATGAAATTAAAATAAGCTAAGTGCAAAGTAAAATCTAAGCATAAGGGTGTCAAAATAAAATGAAGTCGTGGTCAAAATGTGAGCAAATTGGCATTTTATAGAAAATGCCATTTTGGATGGACTGACGAGATTAAAAGTTGATGGAAGCCTAAAATCAAAGGTTGAGATTTAATGTGAAAATCCCTAATTAGGGTTAGGGTAAAATCATTAAATGAGTGGTCAAGATGTCATTTGAGAATAAATGTGATGATTATCTAAAAAGATAAATATTTTCAAAAATTCAAGAAGATAAAGATTGCTTGATTTGTAAGATTCGAAAAATCAAGAGGATAAAGGTTGAACTGAAAAAGCAGATTTGAAAAATCAAGAATTTGCTCAATTACTTGATTTTTGGAAGAATATTATCTTTTTGAATTAAATTAATTCAAAATGTGGATTTTTTGTGATAGTAAATAATCGATTTTCAGATTATTTACTAAAATGAACTGATAGTTAATAATGTGAGATCATTTTAAATAATTAATTAATTTAAAATAAGGGAAATGTTAAATTAGGCAATTAAATAATTAAACATAATTATTTGATTTGGAGGATTATGACAGATAATAAATAAATTAATAAATTCATTTAATTATGAAAATTAGTGACATACTAAATAAATAAATAAAATTCATTTATTTAATAATTGAGAAGACATAAATGAACAAAGGTAATTAAATAAATTAATAAATTAATTTAATTGTGGGAACATTTAGACAATTAAAGATGTATTGAATAAATAAATAAAATTTATTTATTTAATAATCATGAAGAATAAAAGAGATATGAATCAATTAAATAATTATGAATTATTTAATTAATAGTCAAATGTGGACCAAGGACATAATTATGCTAGGACGAAAGTGGTAAAATAGAGTTTGCAAGCCTAGGTCATTTTTATGTGTCTACATTTTTCCCCTCTTTTTCATAATGTAGCATGTCACATTGTGACAAAGAAAATAAGTCAAAAATATGCATCGGTGCAAAATATGATGAGGAAGAAATGATGAAGGGGGTAGCAGTATGCCCCCTCAAGAGAACAATTAAATTCCAAGAACATGAGTGTGCTCTCGAAATTGATGAGAAGACTAGAATATGAAGGGACAAAGAAATGCTAGTGCAAAAAAATAGGGATGATAAAAATGCAACTAGATGAAACATTAAAGGGGAAACAAAGAAGGGTGGGACGAGAAATAATCCTTCAATACTTCCCAAATAACTAATAGACGTTGCTCGAATCATCATTGGGCAGTAAAAATGACACAAATGGAGAACAAACACCATAGTATGACATAGACCAAGGTGTGCAAGGTCATCCACTTGCAAAACAGACAATCGTAGACAAGGAATGTCCTAACTCATACTAAGGGTCATGTTGCCCCAGTTGTTTTGTCAAGACAATCCACAGACAAT
This sequence comes from Sequoia sempervirens, assembly GCA_007258455.2. Taxonomy (NCBI): domain Eukaryota; kingdom Viridiplantae; phylum Streptophyta; class Pinopsida; order Cupressales; family Cupressaceae; genus Sequoia; species Sequoia sempervirens. The sequence continues at coordinate 309,594,461 of VDFB02075321.1, forward strand.
AGTCAAAGAAAAATAAAATAGGTCATGAGACATCATCACACCTCTAAATCCTTCATGGGACATCCTCGAGGTAGCTAGTAACATGACCAAAAGACAAGTCAATAAAAATATAAGACAAAATAGCCAAAAATTAACAGCCATTTAATTGTATTGCCAATGTTTGTTTGCCGAAGATTAATTGTTTGATAGTTTGACAGTTTTGATGGTTTGACAGTTTGACAGTTTGATGGTGCCTAAGGTCAGGAAGGACACATCCTGAAAAGGAAAATGACATTTTGACGAGGTCCAAATCCAAGGACACATCTTGAAGAGGACCAAAAAGTGACGAGGTTGACATTTTGACTAATAGTTTGGCAAGTTGACTGATTATGACTGTATCATTGATTGGCTTATGTTGTTTGATTTTGACCAATTTTGACATTGACATTTCAAATGACTGTCTTGTGTCAAGCGCGACTATGTTCGCTTTATTTGAATGACACGACCATGTTTGACTTATAATTTTTATTTTAACAAACCTAAAAGGACTGACCTAATGTCTTGGGGACTCATCGACTGATGGCCTTGCCTACGTAGCAAATGCATAGAGACAACGTAGCTCGACAATGACATGGATTGACTAATATGACTAACTTTGACTCTATTTTTGGGATTTTGACATTGATTTGGATGTTTTTGTGTTTTTCTTTAGAAAATTTTTCAATATTTTTAGTCTTTTTTCAGGGCTTTTTTCGATGTTTTTGGTCTTTTTTTAGGACATTTTACAATGTTTTTGGTCTTTTTGAATGGTTTAAAAGGATCACAACAAATGCATGTGGCTGATGCCTACACATGAGGATCCAAGGAAAAACATGATTGTGCCCTTAGTTGAACTAAATACTAATTGATAGGTGATGACAACATTGCTTGATGTGGGAAGGACACATCCTGAAACAACGTGAGGATGACGATAATGTGATGAAAGTATCGAGGTTTGCAGCCAGGCTAGGACCAAGGTCAAGTAATGTTTTGGATAATGTGCTTGTATGGATTAGACTAGTTGCATTTGGAATGACTTGGTTAGGACTAAAAGGGATGATGGAGTATCCTTAGACTGTTTGACAAGGGAAAGCAAAAATAGGTGACATACATGAAAGGATGAGAGGTGGCCTTGGTAAAGGATGGGATACATGAGACTAAGGGAGTTGTCATATGATTTTCAAGTACTATGTCACATAAGGATAATGAGATTATGAAAGTAATGACATGACATTTTGTGAATAGTGTATGACTAAAGGATAGACATGTCAAGAGTTTTTCGAAAGCATAATATATGTGTGCCTGTTTTATGTCAAGACCAAGATAGGCTGGAATGATATCAAATGGTCAGATGACAATGTTAAAAGGAAGGCATGGGAAATGATACAACTTTCCCTCAAGTGCAAAAGTGCACATAGACGATTTATTTTACACATGTCTGTTTGTGAGGTTTTTATCATGGTACTTATCTAGGGCGCTTGTTTGCCAGGTTTTCACCATTGGACAAAATTTTTCTCTTTACTATTTTCTTGACTTTTTTGAATTTTTTTTGGTGTCACCAAGACGCCTGTTTGCCAGGTTTTCATCAAGGTGACAATTTTTTTTATCATTTTTCAATTTTTTTGATATTTCTAGATAGCCTTGATGCTTTAGATGACAATTGACTGTTCTAAATCCATTGATGGTGCTAATGTAGAGACTGGGGTCATGATATGCCAATAATGACCTTTCTAAAGCAATTTTTGTGTTAGGATCATAACACTTGCATACAACTGATTGATGTCATTGTGATCCTTGTCAACACTAGAGTTGGCCTTATCAGAATACACATATCACGATAGAGTGCCATGAGGGTCCTTGTGATAAAGAGTTGCTGCCATGATGTGATGTATTTGTGACATGGTATCTTTGGACTTTAGACGAGATGTAGGATTATGACATATGATGGTAGACGTGGAAAGGTTGTTTGGACGTATGGATGAATCACTTTTTTATTTTCCAAACTTGGTATGGTGGATGACAGATTTTGGAGGGATGGTGTTTGGAACCAACACCTTTAGATGCCTTGCTTGATGACCATTTTGAAGGAGGTGGACATGTGTTATATGTGGGAGTCCTCTTGTCTTGTGGCTCCACATTGTGATTGAATTTTTATTTTGACATATTTTCTTTGCTTGATCCAGTTGTCTTTGGGATCCATTTTAATTTCATTTGTCCACTTGTCTTTTTGTTTGATTCAATGGCTTTTGAAATTTGATTTTAATCTTTTGATTTGTATGACTTCTATTTTTTTTGGTTCCAAAGGGAAGGTTTAAGATGTTGAGAATGACAGTTTATCATGTGGGTGGATGGGGTGTTGGCAACAATCTTATGACAAGGATTTCTCATGGACTCTATTTTGACATTTGTATCTGACAAGGTTGCCCCTAGTATCGAGGAGGTTCCACTAACATCATTTGATTTTCTAACTGAAGAATAGCCAAGACTTTGATGTCTTTAATTTTCCTCGAGCTGTATTGGTTCTTGAATTTCTTGCTCGTGTATGCCTAGTCCTTTTCCTTGATATTGCATGCTTTGACAGATTCTATTTGCGATGGGGTATTTATTGTTTTGAAAGCAAGATGCTAACCCATCATGATGTATGTGGACAGTGTTACCTGGAATGTTTTCATCTGCAAGGAAGCTTGCTCTGACAAAGATAGATGACCCTAGTTGATAAAGTGTCTTAGCTTCATTGTCATGTTGGACATATTTTTTACTGATATCTTTGGTCTGATCTTGTGACATGTTAGGTTCAGGTGATTCTATTGGTGCTTCCAAGTCAATGTCGAAGCCATCATTATGGTTAGTGTCATAGAGTTCAGTAAATTTACCTATAGCTTGGTCATTTGCAAATATGTCCATAATGGAAGACTCTTGTTCTTGAGGAATATTGTCTATGTGTGTCATGGAGGCAGGTGTCTCATTTTCAAAAGCATTGATAGTCAGAGTCTGAATTGGGTCGTCGAGTGTTTGATCATGAATGGCATAAAAGTCAAGGAGTGGATCCTCTTAGACTTCTTGATCAATGGTAGTGTCTTGGTCAAATATGGGGTTGTTGTGGATGATATAACTGGGATTGAAATCTTTGTCAAGGGTAGGTGTATTTTGGATGTCATGATTGTCTTGAAGGACTTCTTAAATGGACTGAAAGAGATGGCTATAGGATGGACTACCTTGTTCTTGACATGAGGGTGACATTATAAGGTCATGCTTTGGGCTTTCGTTTTGACATGTATCCTCAAGTTTAGACAATGGGATGTGCCTTTGAGTAATGAAAAAATTTTCATGACTAGATGTGGCTTGTGAGGGGGTGACTTGAAAAGGATTAATGAATGAAGGACTAGGATAGGACATGGGGACTTGGACTAGACTAGTATGTAAAGGACTAAGATAGGACATGGGGATTTGGATTGGACTAGTATGTGAGGGACATAGATATGACATGGGAACTTGGACTAGACTAGTTGGTGAGGACATAGGATATGACATGGAGACTTGGACTGGATTGGTGTAAGGTTGACTAAAATGGGATGTGGAGACTTGGACTAGATCGATATGGTATGATGTGGGAACTTGACATGAGTTGGTAGATGGTTTATAGGGCATGTAGACATGGATGGGATTGATGGCTGATGGACTAGCATATGACATGGAGACTTGTAATGGACTAGTGGATAGTTGGTTTCCTTGGTCAAGGTTAGGATAAGGGTAATAACTAGACATGTGTTGGACATTAATGGTATGATTTTCGTTAAGTGCATCTTGATAGTGAGGGTTGATGGATGGAGGACTTGGACTGACGGATTGTTGGTACGAAGGACATTGATTTTTGGTTTGGAGGAATTGTCTCTTAAAGTCTAAGGCTTGTTGGTATTGACCTCTATGGTGTGACTGGTATTCAACTTTACTAGCAAGCATATCGATAGTTTGTTGAAGTGAAGACAAGGTCGTGGATGCCATCATGTTGTTTAAAAAGGATGTTAAATGCAAAGTGATAATGAGGACCAAAATGAATGACGAACGACTAAAGTGCAAAATGCTAGGTCTAAGGGAACTCTAAAGTGTAATCAATTTTGGAAAATTATGGAAAGGTATACTCAACCATTCAAAGTTTGGTCAATGTCTCAATTTTGGATTGTCAAGGGACTTGTTTGGAGGACTAAATGACAAGATTCCAAGATGAAAAAGTGAGGTTTCCACGCTAGAATTTTGAGTTGGAAGTGGCTCACAAAGGACCAAGACTAAAAGAGGTGATTTTGTTTAAGTCCAACGACAATTTAATTTTGAAGGCAAAGATTACAATCCGAAAATCTGCAAAATGAGGACCTAAAATGATGGTAAATCCCAAGGATGCAATTAAGTGCAATGATAGACCTCTAGATAACTAAAAATGCAACCTAAAATGCAAGGATGGAGGAATTTGAGCAATTCTTATTCTGGTTGTTGACAAAGACTGTTGAAAAAGATGTCTGGAATATGTTTGCAATTTTTTAGCCTCAGGTTTTTGACAGTGAATGTTTTCTGAGGTCACAAGCAATTGTGTCATTTCAGGTGTTAGTTGTGCTGAAAATTGTTAGATGTGTCATTTAGGATAGCAAATGCGGTGCAACAGGTCAGATGTGGCGTTTGGGATAGCAAATGCAGTGCAACAGGTCAAATGTGGCATTTGGGATATAAAATCTGGCGCAACAGGTCAGATGCGGCGTTTGAGATAGCAAATGTAGTGCAATAGGTCATATGCGATGTTTGAGATAGCAAATGTGGCTTTTGAGATAGCAAACGTAGTGCAACAGGTCAGATGCGGCATTTGAGATAGAAAATGCGATGCAACAGGTTAGATGCGGTGTTTGAGATAGCAAATGCAGTGCAATAGGTCATATGTGGTGTTTGAGATAGCAAATGTGGTACAAAATGCAAAAATTCTAATTTTTTGATGTTTTGGTCAAAAACCTGAATTGTTTGAAGTTTGACTGTTTGTTTCCTAATGTTTGAATGTTGTTTGTTTCATTTTAGTATCTAGAAAAAACTTGGCAAGCATGCTATTTTCAATGTAACCAAACACAGGAGAGAACAAGTACAATCCTATGGTTAAGCCAGGACAATATTCACTGGATTCCACATGGGTTTCCCCAACCACATATCAATAGCATGTGAATTCAAAAGCTTGGCTACATAGGCTCCCCCTTACAGTGCACTCTCTTCCCAGGCCAACCAAGCTTCCAACCCCCATGAAACTCCCATGGCAGATTGATCACCTCTACTACAGACTGCGAAGATGTGGATGCCTTCACACCAACCGGTGTTGCGCTAGCAAAGAGAAGGTTTTTGGCTACTAAACAATGGTGTTTAATTCGGGACCACCATTCGAGTGGCCATACATGGGGCACAAGATTAATATTCGATTAGGAGGCACTCTAGCCTGAAGAGATTAAGCTCAATAGGGTTTTGGGGAGTACTACTTGGTCTGTATGACACATCCAAACTTGTAATCTTAGGTTTTCTCTTAAGATTCACATTTATTTACTGGTCGGGGGTAGTTTGGCCTTAGCTCCATTACTGGATTGAGTTTCCTAGAGGTGATGAAATCCCCTAGTAGGCCTAATTTCTAGAGGCAATAATCATTTCTCTTATACCCAGGATCACATGACTGCGCAAGAGGAGAGGATACTTCGGTTATTGCATCAAGGTTACACAGGGACAAAGTGGGTCTGGCTTTCTAATCACCTAGTTTGTACAGGGTGAGAGCATATTCTCCTATCACTTTCAAACATAGTCAAACAGTATTAAAAACATGTTCATTTTAAATGCACCAAAATAAATCTTCTCTACTCTAAAAAAAATAACAAACACGATGTTTTGAGATAAATCTTGGACACTCGAATCTGCAAAAAACACTTGTTAGGAGATTTTTATCAAATGGTCTTGGGCCCTCAAAATCTAACCGCCACATGCTGTGAACAATGATTAGTAACAGAAAAACACCTACACTAGGAAAACTGCAGATAGAAAACCCGAATGTAAAAAAGAAAAGAAGAATGCAAAGAAGGAAAAAAAAATAGAAAATCCGAATGCAAAAAAGAAGAAAAAGTTACTAGGAAAATGTGTTATAGCAAAGCGAATGCATTGCTCTGTGCAGCAAATGTGGCACGATCTTGCGTTTTGGTTGCTGATAGGTAAATGTGTTGATTGAATGTGCAAATGCAGCTTGATCTGACATATGCGACTTTCTTGATGGCGATTGTGGTGTTTCAGCTGTCAAATGCTTCGCGACGCAGCATATTTGGCTCAATAAAACTCAAATGTGTCGCTTCATACCTGTACCTACAAAAATGATAGAAAAAAAAAAAAGTCATACAGAAACAAAAATAAAGAGTGTCGGGTTCACCAATGTATCAATGGGTTATTTTCAGATAGGTTAGCAGATTAAATCAATAATATTAAAACCCAAAGAAGCTATGAAATACAAAGAAAGCTTAAAACAAGAAAGATTATACTTGTTACTCGTTGCTTCCATGATTCATGGCCATAGCACCTCCTAGCTTGCAATGTATAAGCATTGCCCTCAAATTTGTGTATGTGAGAAAATTCCTATGATTATATCCTATGCAAGTTTTGAAGGATTTGAATGAAAAAATAAAGACTATGCCTATAACTATGATCAAATTAAAATAAGCTAAGTGCAAAGTAAAATCTAAGCATAAGCATGTCAAAATAAAATGAAGTCGTGGTCAAAATGTGAGCAAATTGGCATTTTATAGAAAATGCAATTTTGGATGGACGGATGAGATTAAAAGTTGGCGGAAGCCTAAAATCAGAGGTCGAGATTTAATTTGACAATCCCTAATTAGGGTTAGGGTAAAATCATTAAATGAGTGGTCAAAATGTCATTTGAGAAAATCAAATTGGCAGTCAAGAATAAATGTGATAATTATCTAAAAAGATAAAGATTCTCAAAAGTCAAGAAGATAAAGACTGCTTGATTTGTAAGATTCAAAAAATCAAGAGGATAAAGGTTGAACTAAAAAAGTAAATTTGAAAAATCAAGAATTTGCTCAATTACTTGATTTTTGGAAGAATATTATCTCTTTGAATTAAATTAATTCAAAATGTGGATTTTCTATGAGAGTAAATAATCGATTTTTAGATTATTTACTAAAATGAACTAACAGTTAATAATGTGAGATCATTTTAAATAATTAATTTATTTAAGATGAGGGAAATGTTAAATTAGGCAATTAAATAATTAAACATAATTATTTAATTTAGAGGATTATGACAGATAATAAAATAAATTAATAAATTCATTTAATTATGAAAATTAGTGACATACTAAATAAATAAATAAAATTCATTTCTTTAATAATCGAGAAGACACAAATGAACAAAGGTAATTAAATAAATTAATAAATTTATTTAATTGCAGGAAGATTTAGACAATTAAAGACGTATTGAATAAATAAATAAAATTTATTTATTTAATAATCATGAAGAATAAAATAGAAATGAATTAATTAAATAATTATGAATTATTTAATTAATAGTCGAATGTGGACCAAATACATAATTAAATGTCATAATTATGCTAGGACGAAAGTGGTAAAATAGAGCTTGCAGGCCTAGGTCATTTTTATGTGTCTACACTATCATTAACCAATACTTACTAACTCAACTAAATTGACTGAGTCCAAAGAATAATGCACAGAAATAGTTAAAGCATGAAAACAAGACAAGATATTATTCACATTCACCATAAAAAGAATCTAATTAAGACAAACATAACTATGAAACTAACTACTGCAACAAAAATAAATGTACTAAAAATAAAGTGGGGAACAATTACCTTGAGTGGCCCTTGCTCAAGTGGTTGTTTCCACAAATTAAACTCAAATCTAGCTCCTCAAATTAAATTAACATAACAATACCTATGTAACATACTAACCCTTCATTGAAGTAAAAATTTCTAATTTTTCACCTTACGAGTAAATAAACCATGTAACAAGCCATTTGCAATAAATAAAATTCTTTTCATTATTGAGAATATATGAACAAAGATGCATAACGTATTACAATAAGGATTTCATTTCATTACAATAATTTACAAGTTATATTAATACAAGAATGCATATGTATTTACATACATAGCTCAATGAGCTTTGGAACAAATATCTATAAGACGGGTCTAGTATCCTTCCTTTCAAATCTTGGTTCTTATGTCACCTGTTATGGAGGAGAAGCATCACTCAAGTTCTTTTATGCAGACCTCAAACTCTTAATGCAGTCCCTCGCAGATCTATCATTTGGTAGATGGCCCTTCCCTTCGATAAAGAGCTTGGTAGAGTAATTGGCATAGTGTTGTGTCCTACATAACTAGAACTTGTAATCCCACAATCTCAAACTAGCATGTAATACTGGATCACATTGAACTGATAGTGGATTGAAAGGCAGTCACACTACTTTGGCCAAAGTGTTCTCATTGAGTACTTCAAATGAAGGTCATCTATCACATACACTAATTAGGGCCGATTTAACTTAAGGTCATCTTAAACTACACATAGGTATTTCCTTAAATAGATAATATATCACCCCAGAGATAACCTATCACCATTTTAACAAACTTGGAATAAACCTACTTAACAAGTACACAAGCCCCCTCCCTTACTGGAAAAACCATTCTCGGAGTAAACACAAGCTATTCTAGTTAAATCAATAACTTTAGCTAAGTGTATCATATGTACCACTCATGTTCAATCATATCTAGTATATAATGCCTATGATAAACACCATTCTCCTATTATGAAGTATTCACAAGTACATCATTAAAACAACATGAAAGCTTCTATTTCCCTTTCAATGACAATCTAAATTATCTACATGCAAGTACTTAAAAAAGAAATTTCAAGCATATATGGAGAACAATTCAATCATAATTTAAAATAACAAAGAAGAATATTCTCATGCTTGATATCACTTGTCCAATCAAATGAAAACAATGCATCCTTTCCCAAACAACAACAAGCTTGATAATAACCTCCCAAGAAAATCATCACTATGAAACTATATCTCTCAAGTTGATATTTCACTTCTCTCAAACAACAAATCTTCACAAATAAATAGAATTCTCTCTTTCTCTCTCTCACAAATAAAAACATAGTATAAGCTAAAATATTGTAGAGTAGAAACTTGTAGGAAGAATGCTAATGATGTGTCCTCTCAAATGAGCAAGCACTGCTATTTATATAGCTTCAAGGTATCTTCTTAGCCTACACTTTAGGCATGAAAAAATACATCAAACTCCATGCAAAGAAACACATAAAACACAACAAAAAGATGGTGACCAAACAAGCTCATACTCAGCAAAAACCTCTATAGGTCGACTTGTTAAATTGACAACAAATGAGGACTCATTCAAATATGCACATGGATAATTTGAATTATCTCTAGAAAAGGAATTTACAGAAAACAGGTTTCCAGAGGTTGCGTGAAAGCTTCCATTCTCTTCTCAATGTTGTTGTGGTTTCCTTGCAAGTAAAAACAATCTGCCGATCTACAAAAATTCCATCTACAGAGATCACATGACCCAAATAATGTGTAATACCCCTCCTCTTACTGTTTGGATTTATTAATTTCTATGCTTTAACTTGATACGTTGATACTATGATGATACTATTATGGTTTGATTTGGTTGGGTTGAAGTTTGATGATGTTATTCCTTTAGTGGACATGATCATTTGATATGACATTATTAATAGGATTTGTGTTACTCTGTGTGTTGATTGGATTATTGTTTATTCAAATAGTTGTTCATTAATGTTTTATATGTCGATGTGATGATTCTATGGTGATTATGTTATTTGAACTCAGTATTATTTTACAATGCAATGGTTTAATAATTAGTTATGATGCAGTAGTTAAGTATCATGTTATCTTATGATCAATTTGGTTAGAAATGTTAGTTTTTCATGGATATTGTAATTGTTAGAATAGATTAGGTGAGAGGATAGTGTAGCACCACTCATTCATGAGTGCCCTGCTACACTGCAATTCCTTCTCACGATAGGATGTTTGATTATATATATATACATGTGCTACTTGACGTTTGTTTGGATGCAGGATTGCAGGAATAAGTCTCGTTTCCACCTGCTTCAGCAGGACAGGGTGAGCAATAAATTAACCCAATGGGTAAAATGTTGAAAAATGGAGTAGGTTTGGAAGTGTCCCGGTCCCAAGTCCGTCATCCTGTTGTAAGTTGTTGTGTCATGACTGAAGTGTTGTCCTAGTTGTTATGCATTTTGATTGTTGAGTATTTATTTATGGTTAGTGTTCGAGTAATTAATCTGATTTGATAAGATAATTAATTAAAGTTGTCTTGTTGTTTGATTTAATTGCGAGTTAGGAAAATATTAAATTTAAATATATTGTAAATTAAAAAGGTATTTAATTAATTAAAGTGCAAGAAATTAAATTAAATTAATATTGTTGAGAATAATTAGATATTATCTTTTTTTTAATATTAAATTAGAAAATCATGTGAGGATAATATCTGAATTAAATAAATTATTTTAATTAAAATTGTAGATAAGTTGTGCTTTTAAAAGCTGGGAAAAGGACCAATAAGAAAGGAGGCTTTTTGAGAAAAGAAAGCGGAAGAGATTTATTGAATCTTTTATTTTGATTTATTATTTTTATGAGGAGATTATTCACAGACAGAGGTTTGTTTTGGATTGGGGAAAAGAAAGATAGTTTTTGGGTTTGGTGTTTTTCTGGGTAAAATTATTGTGGTTTTGGAAAGAAAAGACATTTCAGAAGAACATTGAAGGCCGAAGATCGAGAAGAGAGCGGCAGGAGGAGATCGAGAGGAGGCTACAAAAGGGATTCTTCTTCAGACGAAGGAATCCAGGTACTCTCCTTTTAATTTTTTTATACTTGGTTGATCTGCAAACAAATCTAGTTGCTAGGTTTTCGAAAATTGATTGAATGAAGTTTTGTGGTTTGAAAATTTATTCGTATGAAACCCTTGTATCTTCTGTTGAAAACATTAGTAAATCTTTTTGGAAATTTCTTCAATATAATTTAGTTGTGAAACTTATTATTTTGAAATAAAAGTCATTTAGGTTGAGGTTGGATTTACTTGTCAGATCTACTTTAGGATTACTGAAAAATCTTCAGAAAATCTTCATAAAACTTTGTTGTGAAAATTATTGTTTTAAAAAGAAAAGAAATCTTGTTATTATTGGATGAATCTGTATCTCTAGAACCATTTTGGAACCTGTTTTGAAAACAATTTATTTACTTGATTTGTTGAATCTATATATATATATACTCCATTCATTTTTAAAACACACACACACACACACACACACACACATATATATATATAAATTTATTATAGTTCAAATTTCGAAATGTTATGTATCAAATAAATTTTGTATTTTCATTGTAAATATTCTGAATTTATTTCTTAGGGGAAATTTAGTTTTAAAAATAATATATAAATGAAATTTAAAAAAAAATAAAATAAAATATATTTGGGGTGGGGGTCGGCTAATGCCGTACCCCCCACGGCCCATGGTGACTGGCTGTACACAGCACCATCGGCCGAGGCTGCTGGGCGCAGTTCGATGGGGCTGCGTACCGCGGCCCTCACCCTGTGGTATCGGTACCACAGGCGGTGGGGGGAACGCAAGTTTCCATAAAGTTTGTTTTGTTTTAAATTTTATTTTTAATTAAATCAAATTCTGTTTTTAATAAATTTATGTGCGATTTGTTTTATTTTATATTTATATTTATATATATATTAATATATATATTATATGTTATTTAATATATATTTAATATATATTATTTAATATATATATATATATATATATAAATATATATATAAATTAGTTAAGTTATTTAATGAGTTTTGTTTTTTATGTTTGATTTTAATATTAATATAATGGTCATTTATATCATGGTTATGAAATAAATTTATTATTTCACAAGTTATTATTTGATAGTTTAATTGAAGAAATCGGGAATATGCTATGAGATTATTAATAAATTGATTGGTAAATTTTTTTAAAAGATATGATGTTATAGTGTTATTGTGTGAATTAGGAATATCTTGTGTGTTTTAGAATTTAATCAATCTTTCTCAAATTATTGATTGATGAAGTTGGTAAAATTTATGGTGCTTGTAGTTTGTTTGGCGTTGATCTATGATTTATGCACGTTTGAGATTGTTTGTTTAAGTTTAATTTGATTTTTTTCCTTGATTGGGGTTTAGGTCATGTGGAAAAACCTAGAGTTAACTTTTCCAGTTATAGGAACCTAAGTTGTGTTTAAGAATTCCAGAGGTTGGATTATTGAAGTTAAATGGGATCTCGTATTTTGATGCTTGGTCTTTGATTTGGTCTTGGTTGTGATTTAGTTTGTATTTTGGTTGTACCCGGTTTCCACGAACGGGGATTTGTGCCTCTTGGGAAATAGGAGTGGGTAATAAGATTTGTACCTCCTTTGGAAGGAGTGTGTTTTCATTTTTGGTTTCCTCCAGTGTTCGGAGTGAGTTTCCGTGTTTTGTTTCCTCCTTGGATTGGAGAGGTTATGTTGTCTAGTTACCTATTGTGGTATTGTACCTTGTGTGTTGTTGATAGGAGAGTGGCTCTTTGTGGGGTTCCGGCACACAAAGGGGCGCCAGGGTAACTAACTAAGTGATAATCTAAAAGAATTAATGGGGATCTTTCACACTAATAAAGATAAAGAATGTCTCTCTCGTGAAGCAAGTGAATGATAAGGCTCGAGATGAGATGGGACGCATAGTTTTGTGTGAGGGTCCGGCGGCCGATAGAGGCAAGCCAGGGTAACCCAGGATGGGGGTCTGGTAGCCTAGGAAGGTTGAGCCAGGGTAACTCATGGAAATTTATGCATGACACTCTTCCTATGTCAACAGTCAGTCAGTTATTGTGCGATGTACATGATCACTGTTCTCTGGAAGCATTGTAACCTCGTGTTAAGTGATATTGTGTCTGTAGTGGCTAAGTGATTTATTGATTTCTCTTTGGTTATTGATTGGAAGTAGTCTTTGATATTATGTCTTGAGTTTCATTGATATGGTGTTTGTGACTTGTTGTTATGTTTTGAAGTGGTTGTTGTTGTGCCCTTTGGATTTGTCGTTGTGAGTTTTATAAGTGGTCTTTGATGTTAAGTTGTCTGTCAGGAGTTAGTATTGTGTTATTGTTAGGCGTGCTTGGTCAGGGATCCTTCCTTGTCTACTCCCAGCACGGGGGTGGTTGGGTGGAACGTGCTTTGCACCCCGTTGGGTTTCCTTTCTGTTGCAGATGTATCTTTATTGCAAGGTTTTAGCGGATGATGTTGATCCAGTGTTCTTATGTACCAGATGTATGTTATACTTCAGATGTAATGTATTCATTGATGTATTGTCTCCCACGTGTGTTGGGATGACCTTGTTGTAAATTGTATATGTGGTTATCGAGATGTATGTTCAGATAGTTGTATTTTACTATCATTTGGATGTAATGTATATTCAGGCCATGTATTTATTCAGGAACGATCATTTGTAATAGTTGTGTTAAGTTGCGTTATATCTGTGGTAATATAAATGCTTCATATCTTTATAGTATCTTTCGTTGTCATATGTACATATGTTATGAATATGGTTATTGTTTAATAGATATTTTAAATGGTGAAGTGGGAATGAATAGATTTATGTAACTGTTTAACTATTGTTTATTATATTGTCTTGGTTATGGGTTAGAATAGTAATGTCACCTCGTGTACCCCAATGGAATTAGTCGTGTAACTTAATACTTTGTTTTATTGGAATACTTAAATACAATCTTATGTTCGTTTAAAAAAAAAATTGTTCTGTTGTTATTAGTTCCTTTGGGGTTCACACGGCGGGGCGTTACATAATGTACCATCTTTTAGAAGAATGTACACTTAGATTTTTTACCATACAACTTATGTTCTCTTAAACATTGTAGGACTATTTCTAAATGCTTGCAATGTTCTTCCTCATTTTTAGAATAAATCAAGATATCATCTAGAAAAACTAATACAATTTGTCAGGGAAATCTCTAAATACACTATTCATCAGGTTCACAAATGCTGCAGGTGCATTTGTTAAACCAAAGGGTAAAATGGTGAACTCATAGTGCCCATATCTAGTTTTGAATGCAATTTTAAAGATATCTTCATCCTTAATTCTCAATTAGTAATATCTAGATCTCAGATCTATCTTAGAGAATATGGCGACTCCCCTCATTTGATCAAAAAGGTCTTCAATGTGTGACAACAGATACTTGTTCTTGATTGTAGCTTTGTTAAGCATATGATAGTCGATGTACAAATGCAAGATACCATCCTTCTTTTTAACAAAGATGATTGGCACTCCCCAAGGTGAAACACTTGGTCTTATTAGTCTTTTAGATGACAATTCATCCAATTGTGTCTTAAGTTCCATAAGTTCAGTGGTTTCCATCCTATAGGGTACCTTGGAAATAGGTTTAGATCCTAGAACTATATTTATAGAGAAGTAAAATATTCTTTTCAGAGGTAACCTTCATAACTCATCTGGAAAATTTCTCAATATTGGATACTTCTCCATATCCAACTTTCCAGTTTCATCTATTTCACCATCTTCTAACTCTTGAAAACTTGGGAACTCCAAATGATCACTATCCTTTCCAAGTTCTTCAATCTTTATGGAAAATTTTTTACACCCTTTCTTCTTAGCTCTTATAAGTTGCATTGTCATGATTTGTAGAATCCTAACCTCTCTAGGTATCCCTTGGAATTTTACCTGATTTCTAAAATCATCTAGGAATTCTACAGTTTTCACACATAAATTTACCTTAGCCCTATGTCTCCACAACCAATTCACACCTAGGATAATGTCATATGATCCTATAGGTGTGACATAAAGGTTTACTTATGTAGAAAAATTGGGTAGTTCTATCCTAGCCTTGAATAGACATTGATTCACCTTTGCTCTTGTCTAGTTTGCATACTCTACATCCCAAGACATTGACATGTATCCTGCCTTCCTAGATAATTTTTTAGCTACTCTAGGAAAAATAAAATTCTTAGTTGCACCAATATCAATAAGAAAAGAAATAGGTAAGCCAAACAAAATGTCTGGTGTTTCAACTAGAGTTACTTGGTACTCTTCCTGATGATCAT
This sequence comes from Sequoia sempervirens, assembly GCA_007258455.2. NCBI lineage: Eukaryota > Viridiplantae > Streptophyta > Pinopsida > Cupressales > Cupressaceae > Sequoia > Sequoia sempervirens. The sequence goes on from VDFB02075321.1 coordinate 309,609,704, forward strand.
CCATAGTTGCATGTATCTTTTGTTGAAACATCACTTGTTAGGTGGGTAATGGATTACCATATGGTCATGATCCAGAAGTTTTATTGGGACACTCGCTAGCATAGTGGTCCCCTCTATATATAAAACATCCTATAGTCGGCCCTCTTTTCCCTATGGTTTCTCCAGACTTGTTGATATTTTCATTAGCCTTGTTGGTATTACCCATGCTAGAATCATTCCTTTTATGCTCTCTTCCAGAATCCTTTCCATCATTGTGGAACCTCTTTCCCTTTTTACGTGGAATATTTAGCATAGATTCCACCTTCTTCGGAACTATCTTGTCAAGAGCTTCCACATCCTTCTTTTGCTCTCTTCATTCTTGACGAGTGGAGTTAGCCTTAAGCTTTTGCTCTTACTTACTTTATTTCTCATATACAAGATCCATTTTTTTTGGACCATGCATATCCACTTCTCCTCTGATCTGACTATTAAGTCCCAATATAAATTTCCTAATGTGGAAGCGCTCATCCTTGTGATATATGGGAACATAGTGCAGAAGTCAGGTAAACTTCTCCTAATACTCATTGACCGTCATGTTACCCTGTCTCAAACAATGGAAATCTGAGAGTTTTTGGTCATCGTAGAGTTGTGGAAACCATATCTTACGAAAAATATCCATGAATTCCCCCCATGTTAATTTCCATGAGTTAATACTAAGTTCCAACTTCTTGTTCATCCACCAATTAGAGGCTTCTCCTACTAACTGACACACACCCCACACAACTTTAGTAACCTAATCATAGTTTTGTATTCCAAAATACATTTCCATTTGGATGAGCCACACCCCAGCCTCATCTCCTCCAGCACTACCATCAAACTTGGGTGGGATAATCTTCTTCATGTCCTTGGAAAGTTCGAAAGCCATGAGCTTCTTATTCCTTTCTTCAAATGGCATAGGTTACTTTTCCCTCTCATGATCATGGGTTTCATCATGTCCATGAGAAGATTTTTCCCCCTCATTCTCATTAATGGGAACATCATTCTCTACCCTATCCTTAAGTCTTTCTTGCTCAAGGTTAGGCAACTTTGCCAAAATTTGGTCAAGTCTATCCTCAACTCCAACAATTCCTTGTCCAACCTCTTGGCTTCTACCAGGATTAGTTCATGTCCTCACCATCATCATGAGATCGATTTTTACATGAATGTTTATCCATGTTAGACTAAATTATTTTATCAACTATCTTATGTAAAAAATTAAAAATGGAATTCATACGCACAATAATGAATTCCACATAAGATTAAGCATACGCTTTTTTTTATAAACACATAATATTATTCATTTCATGGGGATTTCAATATCCCTTCGGTTAAATGGAGTGATTATTCAGATAGTTGAGTGGAGAGTATCCTTCAGATTCACACTCTAACACATAACTTAAAGGAGTATAACCTTCAAACTGAGACTATTCTTGTTCCCTATCTTTCTATTCATCCCTCATTTGTTCGTACCTCTCCCAAAAAGGATAATAGCCTTCAAATTTATCATCTGATACATTGTTACAAGAATCAATGTCAATATGGTGTTCATCAACAATGTAGTCTACCCCTTTTGTAGAAATTTGTTCATGAGACCATTTCTCGTCTAGTGGTGTCCATGGTACATATCCCTTAGACTCGTTACTCAGAGAAATTACTATTACTTCTGCTAATGTAAGAACTCTAGGGTCCCTAAAAATGAACATTTGTTGGACTAACACTTCCTTTTGAGGGCATATCCTTGGAAAGTGGTAATGACTCAGACTTTTCTGGTGAGATGGTTGGTAGGTAATTGTACATAGCCTCCATATTCATCTTTCTCTTCACATCATTGATCTGAGAGAGTGCATGACTAAAGGTTTTGGTGTCACTCAACCAAACGACATCTTCGTAGTTAGTACACTCAATTGTTCTAATGACGGCTTCACTTTCCTTCTTGGCCTTGAGGTAGCAGCTCATTTCTGATTATTGACTTTCGAGCCATTAATCTGAGACACACCATCCTGGCACAAGAATTCACAACATTAGATAATGTTGGACAAAAAGAATGATGAGCTTATAGGTTCTAGGGCTAAACCTGGTAGCTCTAATACCACATGTAACATACTAACCCTTCAATGAAGTAAAAATTTCATTTTTTTCACCTTACGAGTAAATAAACCATATAACAAGCTATTTACAATAAAATAAATTCTTTTCATTATTGAAAATATATGAACAAATATGCATAACATATTACAATAAGGATTCCATTTTATTACAATAATTTTCAAGTTACATTAATACAAGAATGCATACATTTGCATACATAGCTCAATGAGCTTTGGAACAAATAGATGTAACATGGTCCAGAATCCTTCCTTTCAAATCTTGGTTCTAATGTCGCCTGCTGTGGAGGAGAAACATCACTCAAGTGCTTTTCTGCCAACCTTGGACTCTTAATGCAGTCCCCCACACATCTATCATTTGATAGATGACCCTTCCCTTCGATGAAGAGGTTGGTAGAGTAACTTATAATGAAAACCAATTGAGCATAGTGTTGTGTCCTACATAACTAGAATTTGTACTCCCACAATCTCGAAATAGCATGTAATATTGGATCACAGTGAACTCACAATCGAGCAAAAGGCAGTCACACTACTTTGGCCAAATTTTTCTCGTTCAGTACTTCGAATGAAGGTCATCTATCACATACACTACTTAGGGCCGATTTGACTTAAGGTCATATTAAACTACGCATAGGTATTTCCTTCAATGGATAATCTATCACCCTAGAGTTAAGTTGTCACTATTTTAATAGACTTGGAATAAACCTACCTAACAAGTAAGTACACAATCCCCATCCCTTACTAGATAAACCATCCTAGGAGTAGGCACAAGCTATTCTAGTTAAATCAATAACTTTAGCTAAGTGTATCACATGTGCCACTCATGTTCAATCATATCTAGTATATAATTCCTATGATAAACACCATTCTCCTATTATGGAGTGTTTACAAGCACATCATAAAAATAGCATGAAAGCTTCTATTTCCCTTTCAATGACAATATAGATTCTCTAAATGCAAGTACTTAGGAAAGACATTTCAAGCATACATGGAGAAAAAATCAATCATAATTTAAAATAATAAAGAAGAATATTCGCATGCCTATTATCGTTTTTCCAATCAAATGACAACATTGTAGCCTTTCCCAAACAACAACAAGCTTGATAATAATCTCCCAATAAAATTGTCACTATGAAACTATTTCTCTCAAGTTGATAATTCACCTCTCTTAAGGAACAACTCTTCACAAATAAATAGAATTATCTCTTTCTCTCTCTCACAAATAAAAATAGAGCATAAGGTAAAATATTACAAAGTAGAAACTTGCAAGAATAATGCCAATGATCTTTTCTCTCAAATGAGCAAGCACTACTATTTATATAGCTTCAAGGTAACTTCTCAACCTACAATTTAGGCATGAAAAAGGACATAAAACTCCATGTAAAGGAACACATAAAACACAAAAAAAAGGTGGAGATCAAACAAGCCTATACTCAGCAAAAACCTCTATAGATCGACTTGCTAAATTGACAGCAAATGAAGACTCATTCAAATCTGCACATTGATAATTCACATTATCTCTAGCAAAAGACATCTACAGAAAACAGGTTTCTAGAGGCGGCGCCAAAGCTTCTACTCTCTTTTCAATGTTTTTGCGGTTTCCTTGCAAGTAGAAATAGTCAATTACCAATTTTCAACACCAACCATTCATCAAATTCAATGTGGAAATGAGTCGATTCAAGTATTTACTCTCTTTGACAAAGTTTTCGACTATATAATAGGTGTTTAAGTATGAAAACATGGTAGTTTGATTTTACCAAGTCAAAGATAATCTTCACCATAGGCATCGACTAAGTCTAAGTCATAAATCGACATAAGAAAACAAGCTTTTAAATGAAATATGTGTTCAATAAAACGTGACAATATGTGTAAGACCCAACTTCAATAAACACAGTCATAAGCAACTTCAAATTGACCTCTAATAATCAACCACTATCATGATAAATGATAGTCAATCTTCAAAAAATAATAAATATGTTAAATATATATTAATATATATATATATATATATTAATATAGGATATGTATATATATATATATAAATATCATTGTATATTTATACATATATGTATATGTATATATATATATGTTAGTATATATTTACATGTGTATATATCATGTCACTGATGTAAGTATATATTCAATATGTATAAATGAATATAGGTAAGATATTATTTACATATAATACACACAATGTATCGAATGTATGCATATATATATGTATAAAAGTATATGTCTCGATGTACACATGTGTGTATGTATATCTATATTGATACATTTGTATGAGTGCATCAATTCATCAACGTACATGTGTATCAATACATATATACACATGGATATTTGTATATACCATACATATATATGTTCTCATTCGATTCACATATAACCATTCACAATTACCATCATATTGATAAGTATTTATGTGCATTACGTCTATACATGTGCATATACATGTCATTAGATCCCATTGACATGTATGTGCATATATATACACATACTCCACATATGTACCACTTATCAATATAATCGTAATAGTAAAAGAAGGATCTCAAAAGCTCAAATAGATAAATATCACCCAATAATGCATGTAGTAGTAAACAAGAATCTATCAATGCAAACACATCAACTAAGGATGACTTAGCAACTTCCCACAAACTCACTCAACTCAATAATTCTACTATGATGTGTGTATATGCTCAGACAGTTTACTTTTATCGGTTACCCTACCAAGATCTTCTCCTAAGTGATATTTCTCCTCTGCCTGGGGGAAAGGAACATATACCTGCATCCACTAACACATCCATATGGTAGTCAATTGTTTACAACATATGTAGTATACATAAAACATCTCCAAAGTTAGAATATTAATTCAATAACCATCCATTCACATATATGCAATACTTTTCCATGAGATAACATCAAATGAGATAGCATTCAAATTGATAACAAGGTACGTGAACAATTTATTCATCTCCAAAATTCACATTTCATTGATATTTACCCTACATAGTAATAGTAAATAGTAATTACACAATTGGGGTGTAACAAACTAAAAATATATCATTGCGTAAATCAAGATATCATAATTCAAAGAGATTCTTGTAGAATATCTTATTCATAAGATCATGATTGAGGAAACAAAACAATGTTTGTATAAAAACTAACTCATTGATTGAGGGAACAAATCTATCTGCTATATTCTCTATTCCAACTAACTAACTAAATCAACCATCAAACCATTCATATAGGTGTTAGAAGAATGGAAAGAATGAAGGTGTTGTCATTGATGTCAACTGGTCAATTGGTTATCAACTAGTTGTCATTAGTGTTATGGATATTGAGAAAATTGTAATGGAGATATGTTGTAGATGTTCAATGGTTGCTCTTGGTTTTGCTCCAGATTTGCTCCTATGTTTATGTGGTTCAAACATGTTGATCATGGTTGTTGGAAGCTGCTATATCTAGATTTTTAGATGTTGAATCATTGTACAATGTGAGTTATGTTCATCAGTTGTGAACTGTTGTTTTCTATGTTTTTGGTTGAGGTCCGAGAGAAATGTTGTTAGTCTGGATTTCTCTTTGTTTAAGTCTTGTGACTTGCAGTTATAGAGATGAGTTGTTTTGATTATATTGAAGATAATTTTTGTATTTGGAAGGTTCATCCTTAATTGTTCTATGTGTTTTACATTGGTTTGGATGACCTCGTGTTTGTTAGTGTAATTAATATTTAATTGCACTTGCATAACTTTACTTAGGTAATATTTAATTCCTAGGTTTATTATTCTCATCCTTATCTTGTTGCTCAAGATAAGATTAGGGTTATGCATCTTTTCTTTTATAAAGCAAATCATATCTTGTAATTAAGAATTCCTAAATAATAATATTTTGCACATCTTTTGCAAAACTCTTTCTTTTTCTGTTTTTCTCTTCTGTGGAAGGCTTTTCTAGTTTGCATTTTAGATCTTGGTTTCTAACATGGTATCAAAGCCTTAATTTGAAACCCCTTCTCATATTTTTTGAGAAAATCATTGCAGAGTTCATTCAGGATTCCTCGAGGGTATCATTCCTTGAGTTCATTTATGAGGCATTTTGGATCAGATCGGGCTTCACCATTGGATTTAGAGAACTGGAATAAGTCAGGATTGACTTTTATTTTGTAGATTTTGGTCATCATTTGCCAGATCTGTGAGGGTTTCAGACTGGGAGATTTTTTGCAAGTTTTGGAGGTAGCAGATTTTTCGGAGCAGTTTGAACACAAACGAAGGTCACCATCATGTCGTAGCGGCTAAAAACCCTAAGAATAACTATCATTTCATCGATTTTGGTGAAGTTGGTCTGGAAGGCAATTTTTTTTGCTTGGGGGGCCGTACGGCCTCCCCAACATGCATTCTGAGGCTCGAAAAAAGAAAATAAAAATTTAAAAGGGTTTTTTGATTTTCACGCCACCGCGCCCAAAACAAATCAACCCTACCACTGGGCAACCACCGGTGGCACTGCCCACCTCCTCTGCTGGCCAGCGCCAACCCCTGCGGGCTCCAATGCAGCCAGCGCTGGTCACATGGGGGACCGGGCACTATGCACCCAGCCCCCAGCCGACCCCTCTGCAAAACTAGTGGTCTTATTGAGGACCAGGGGCTCCACCCCAACCCCCAGCCACCAACCCCCTGGTCCTGCAGGTGACCAGGGCCCAAATTGTTTTAGCCCCTTAGGGGCCCTGCAGGCCTTATTGGCCTTTCTAGAGCACTTTTACAAAATCGGGCGTAACATTTGCATACGGTGTCCTTTTTTCGTAAATGAGATACCATTGGAAAGCTGATTCCAATGCTAATCTAGTGGTGAAGGTGGCTTCTTCTGATTTTTCTCTAGATTTATTTTGCAGGTTCTTGAACTCAGATTGGAGGGCATATCTTTTGACTCAGTGATCCTTTTTTCGTCATTCTTGTGGCGTTGGAAAGCTAGTTCAGTCCTCTACACAAATCTGAGGTCTATTTTAATTTTATGTTTATGCATGTTTTCATTCTATCATTTCAAAATTGTTGAGTTATTTTAATAAATGAACTAAGATAAAGTTCCATCAGGGGGGTTTCTTGCATAATAATCTGATTAAAGTGTAGTTTTCACTTTGATCTCCATCTTTTTTTGATGGAAACTCATATGGGTTATTTGGTTTCTTAGTTTCTTTTGGCCACATCTTACTTTATCTTGACACATATCGGATTCACATCGGTTCACACTTTAGATTGAGAGTTTATGTTTCTTGATCTGCATTGGTTTAGATATTTCTCAGTTTGAGGGCCATGTTTTTATGGTTAATGTTCCAGAGTCTTTATGTACTCCTTCCCATGGAAGAGTTTTAGTCTCAGTTTGGCATCAACATCGAGATACACGGTTTCCAGATTATGTCATCATCTCATCTACTATCTTCACAGATTCCAGGGTTGATCCAGTTTGTAAGTTTTCCAGTGTTCTATGGCATCGGGTCTGCTGTCACATTATTATGATTCCGTTTTTGGTTTCTTGTAGATAGAAGTATATTTCCTTGCTTGTCAAATTTCAGTTCCAGTGTTACTCCATAGTGATCTTCTAGTGCTTCTTTGTAGCAGTCATCTCATTGTATGGGGGTTTTGTCCCACTGTATTTTCCTTCTCTACCTCACTATTGCATTTGTACATGGGTACCTGATCAGGCCTTGTTGCCGAGACCCATTCATGCTTTCTTGCATTCATCTTAGTTTTAGGTGCATGCTTTTTTAGTCTTCCTAAGTTGCACTTATGGGGGGGTGTTAGTGTAATTAATATTTAATTGCACTTGCATAACTTTACTTAGGTAATATTTAATTCCTAGGTTTATTATTCTCATCCTTATCTTGTTGAGCTATCTTGTTGCTCAAGATAAGATTAGGGTTATGCTTCTTTGCTTTTATAAAGAAAATCATAAATTGTAATTAAGAATTCCTGAATAATAATATTTTGAACATCTTTTACAAAGCTCTTGCTTTTTTTGTTTTTCTCTTCTGTGGAAGGCTTTTCTGGTTTGCATTTCAGATCTTGGTTTCTAACAGTGTTAAACACTACTTTCAGAGTTGATGAAGCATGTTGGATCTATTTGGGTCCTTATAAGCGTGTGTTTGGGTCACCCTCATTCTAATTCCACCCTTGTATATTTTGGCACCAACCTGATTTTAATTTGAATTTGGATGGCCTACTTTGGCTATGTTTCAAAGTTGAAGATGGTATAAATACATAATGAGTTATGGAAGAAGAAGAGCAAGAACAAAGTAAATAGAGACAAGAGCACAAAGAGAATATAGATAAGTGTGAATCAATATGTGTGGATCATTCGTGCATGTCTACAAGTGGATTTAGCGAATTTTAGTGGAATCCTTTATTGCATTAATATTTTCTTCTCTCTGTGACAAGTCTTCTTTATATTTTTTGTATTTGTGTGGTAGTGAGCCTTCCAGGTTGTTAGCCCTATTGGATAATGAGTCCTTGTTTTGGTAGTGAGCCTCTTGTAATTAGTTTTGATATTCTCTATAGTGTAATTTAATCTTCACCGTGGTTTTTCCCTTATTGGGCTTTCCACATAAATCTGGTGTTATTGTGTTTGTGTGATGGTTTCAGTTTCTACACTAGTATTTAATGTTTAATTTGTTAAGCAATGTTAAGGATTAGTTCTGGTGAATGAATTAAGGTTTAAATCTATGACAAGTGATTCACCACCCCCCCTCTTAGTTGTCTTGTTCAACAATTGGTATTAGAGCTTGGTTCCTTGGTAAAGAGCTTAACTGCATGAGGAAGGCCTACGATGGATGGAAAAATGATTTATGATTATCCGAGGTTTGATGGAACTAATTATGCTATCTGGAAAATATTGATCGGAGAATATTGTGAGTATTGCAGATATGATGTGGAGAAATCTTACAAGAATCCTTACAGTCCTCCTGCAAATGGTCCAAGTACAGCCGATGAGATCAAAGCACATGAAGTGAACAATAAGGTAAAGTACAATTTGAAGAATAGTCTAGTACATTCTGAGTTGATTTTAAAAGGTTCAAAATATGAAGACTACTAAGGAAGTTTGGGATGCTTTGTAAAGGGTGCATGAAGGTGATGAAAGAGTTAAAGAGGAAAAATTAGAGTTCAAAGACACAGTTTGAGATTCTACACATGTCTGAAGATGAGAATGTTAAAGCTTATGTGCACATAGATTGGATGAGATAGTAGTTGGAATGGGAGGACTTGGTGCTACTATAGATGAAACCAGAATTGTAAAGAAGATTCTTAGAACTCTCACTGATGCTTATAAGTGAGAAGGTGTGTGCTATTGAATAGAGTATAGATTATAAGACCTATACTAAAGATTTTTTGTTGGGATTTTTGACATCTTATGAGATGAGGAAGCCGAGTTTGAGGAATGGATGCAAATCATAAACTAATTTTAAGGCTACAAAAGTTGAAGATCTGGATGAAGATAATTTTGATGAAATAGAGGCTAAATTTGTGAGAAGGGTGATGAAAGGCTCTGGTAAATATGAAGGTAAGTCACCCTTTAAATGATTTAGTTGTGGAGAAATAGATCATTATGCTGCAAAGTGTCTAGAAAGAGCTAAAAAGAATAAACAAAGATATGAGAAAGAAAAACAAGGAAAGAAGATTAACAAAGCATATTATGTGAATGAGAATGCTATTATATCTAATGAAGATTTTGAATATGAAGATCCTGATGACAATGAATGTTTGTTCTTGGCTATAAAGGATGAACCTACTTCTACCAATTCTAAAAAATAGGTAAAGGAAAGCCCTCCAGAGAAGGAGAAAAATGAAGGTAGTGTTATCTCTTCCCTACATGCTGAACAAGAAAAGAACCATTAGGTTGTTGACAATGGTTGTTCACACCACATAAATGGTGATAAAAGTAAGTTTGTTAAACTTGAAAAATATGATGGAGGCTTGGTTATGTTTGGAGATGTTATTGGCGCTAAAATTTGTGGGGTAGGTTTAGTAAGTTTTGATGGCAAGCATAATACTGATGATGTCTACTATGTTAAGGGTTTAAGGCATAATATTTTGAGTCTCGATCAAATGTACAGTAAAGGATATGATCTTGTGTTTAAGGATTAAATATGTGAGATTCGAAAAGGATCAGGAACATTAATTGTTGCAAGAAAGAAATCTGAAGAAAATATCTATCAACTTAAGGGTGATGATGGATGATGCTTAATGACTTAGATTAATGATAGTTGGTTATGACATACGAGAATGTGTCACGTGAATTTTGATAACTTGGAAAGGATTAGTGCAATTTAGGCAGTGAGAGATTTACCAAGGATCTTATAAGGCATGTTAATGCTATCTATAGGAATTGTCAGTTTGGAAAGAAAGGAAAAAGTAATTATAAATCAAAGGAACAGTCTACTATTGGACTATTAGATTTAATTTATACAGATCTTTGTGGTCCTACAAGAGTGAGAAGTCTAGAAAGTGAAAGGTACTTTATGCTTTTTATTGATGATTATTCTAGATATATGTTGGCACTCTCAAATTTTGCAAATTTGAAGTGCCCATTTCAAAAAAATTGCCTCTGCACTTTCAGAAGTGCACTTGATGAATCTGCCTCGATGACCTACTTTGGAGGGTCATAATTTGATGCCCGTTGATTTTGGTGCAAAATACCTTTGGAGACATACTCATGTGTCCTATGTGAGTAGGCATGCCAACTTTTAGCTTCCTAAGATGTGTTTTTCTAGGGTTTTAAAAAGCAAAGCTAGAGGGTTTTGTCACTTTACCGTTTGCAAATGCTCAGTTTTGCAAAGTAGCCTCCCATTTGAGCTTACATTTTGCAATCGGTTGACCGTCAAGTCAAAATTATTGCCGTTCTACATTCTCCATACCAAGATGAGCTCACATGTCAATTTTCAGAGCCTCGTGAGTTGATTTGCTATGTTTAGCAGATCAAAACCAAATGCAATTTCTCTTGTTTTGTATCTGCATTTCTGACAACCTTTCTGAGAGGTCAACTTTGACCTTGAATAACTTTTGATGAATGATGATTCAAGGAAATCCTTCTTGCACATGTGCTCATTGCACCTAAATGATCTACTATGTCCAGTGGAAGCTCATCAGGAGTTGATGTGGTATTTTTGCAATGAGGTGATCTCTTCAGTTTCAATTGGTTTAAAATAGTTGTTTGTTGCAGAAAGTTTGACTAAGCAACTTTGAGAGTTAATAACTTTTGCCTCGTGATTGATTTCTCTGAGCTATTTTTTGCATTGCATTCTTGGGACCAATGGCTACATGCTTGCAATTTTTTATTGCTCAAGGATATCATTTGACCAGTTTCCTAGGTCGATTCCAAAGCCAACTTGGTCAGTTTTGCACATTTTGTAAACATGTCAGAAATCAAGTTTTCATGAAAACCCAGTTCAGGTTTTCACTCTAGATGCACTCAGATACTATGACAGATCAATTTGAAAACAAAGTTGTTTGCAAATGAGGTTTTTTTTACTCGGGCCACATGGGGCCTGACATGCTTTGCACTATTATGGTGTATGTCAGTGCACAATTGAATATGAGAAGAGTAGAGGGTGATCTTTGTGGATAACTAGAGATGAAAACTATGCTTCTACCCCATGGCTCAAGGCACTCTTGATTGTAGACAACAATGTTGTTTTCAAATAAGAACAATTACTCTGCAAAGGTTCTTACCCGAAGTGATATGATAAGAGAGCAATACTCTGGTGAACGTGTGCAATAGAAACTACAACAGGGTAAATAGTAATGGATAGAGGAAAATTATTCAAAGTCAATGACCCAATGCACAATGTTTGAATGGGTTTGTCTTTAAACATTTCAATGTAAGGAAAATTTTGTGCACACGATGAACCTATTGCAAACAATGGAAGACAAACAAATATATGCTCTCTTTACAAAAGAAGGCATGCGGCCTATTGGCTGTAATGTATGATTTTTTCTTTAAAATGTGGTCTCATTGGAATACCATGCCACAGATGTAGGACATGTACAAAATGCATGAAATTTTCAAGCACACCAGTGAGAAGCCAACACAACACTTAAGAAGAATAACTATCATTTCATCGATTTTGGTGAAGTTGGTCTGGAAGGCAATTTTTTTTGCTTGGGGGGCCGTACGGCCTCCCCAACATGCATTCTGAGGCTCGAAAAAAGAAAATAAAAATTTAAAAGGGTTTTTTGATTTTCACGCCACCGCGCCCAAAACAAATCAACCCTACCACTGGGCAACCACCGGTGGCACTGCCCACCTCCTCTGCTGGCCAGCGCCAACCCCTGCGGGCTCCAATGCAGCCAGCGCTGGTCACATGGGGGACCGGGCACTATGCACCCAGCCCCCAGCCGACCCCTCTGCAAAACTAGTGGTCTTATTGAGGACCAGGGGCTCCACCCCAACCCCCAGCCACCAACCCCCTGGTCCTGCAGGTGACCAGGGCCCAAATTGTTTTAGCCCCTTAGGGGCCCTGCAGGCCTTATTGGCCTTTCTAGAGCACTTTTACAAAATCGGGCGTAACATTTGCATACGGTGTCCTTTTTTCGTAAATGAGATACCATTGGAAAGCTGATTCCAATGCTAATCTAGTGGTGAAGGTGGCTTCTTCTGATTTTTCTCTAGATTTATTTTGCAGGTTCTTGAACTCAGATTGGAGGGCATATCTTTTGACTCAGTGATCCTTTTTTCGTCATTCTTGTGGCGTTGGAAAGCTAGTTCAGTCCTCTACACAAATCTGAGGTCTATTTTAATTTTATGTTTATGCATGTTTTCATTCTATCATTTCAAAATTGTTGAGTTATTTTAATAAATGAACTAAGATAAAGTTCCATCAGGGGGGTTTCTTGCATAATAATCTGATTAAAGTGTAGTTTTCACTTTGATCTCCATCTTTTTTTGATGGAAACTCATATGGGTTATTTGGTTTCTTAGTTTCTTTTGGCCACATCTTACTTTATCTTGACACATATCGGATTCACATCGGTTCACACTTTAGATTGAGAGTTTATGTTTCTTGATCTGCATTGGTTTAGATATTTCTCAGTTTGAGGGCCATGTTTTTATGGTTAATGTTCCAGAGTCTTTATGTACTCCTTCCCATGGAAGAGTTTTAGTCTCAGTTTGGCATCAACATCGAGATACACGGTTTCCAGATTATGTCATCATCTCATCTACTATCTTCACAGATTCCAGGGTTGATCCAGTTTGTAAGTTTTCCAGTGTTCTATGGCATCGGGTCTGCTGTCACATTATTATGATTCCGTTTTTGGTTTCTTGTAGATAGAAGTATATTTCCTTGCTTGTCAAATTTCAGTTCCAGTGTTACTCCATAGTGATCTTCTAGTGCTTCTTTGTAGCAGTCATCTCATTGTATGGGGGTTTTGTCCCACTGTATTTTCCTTCTCTACCTCACTATTGCATTTGTACATGGGTACCTGATCAGGCCTTGTTGCCGAGACCCATTCATGCTTTCTTGCATTCATCTTAGTTTTAGGTGCATGCTTTTTTAGTCTTCCTAAGTTGCACTTATGGGGGGGTGTTAGTGTAATTAATATTTAATTGCACTTGCATAACTTTACTTAGGTAATATTTAATTCCTAGGTTTATTATTCTCATCCTTATCTTGTTGAGCTATCTTGTTGCTCAAGATAAGATTAGGGTTATGCTTCTTTGCTTTTATAAAGAAAATCATAAATTGTAATTAAGAATTCCTGAATAATAATATTTTGAACATCTTTTACAAAGCTCTTGCTTTTTTTGTTTTTCTCTTCTGTGGAAGGCTTTTCTGGTTTGCATTTCAGATCTTGGTTTCTAACAGTGTTAAACACTACTTTCAGAGTTGATGAAGCATGTTGGATCTATTTGGGTCCTTATAAGCGTGTGTTTGGGTCACCCTCATTCTAATTCCACCCTTGTATATTTTGGCACCAACCTGATTTTAATTTGAATTTGGATGGCCTACTTTGGCTATGTTTCAAAGTTGAAGATGGTATAAATACATAATGAGTTATGGAAGAAGAAGAGCAAGAACAAAGTAAATAGAGACAAGAGCACAAAGAGAATATAGATAAGTGTGAATCAATATGTGTGGATCATTCGTGCATGTCTACAAGTGGATTTAGCGAATTTTAGTGGAATCCTTTATTGCATTAATATTTTCTTCTCTCTGTGACAAGTCTTCTTTATATTTTTTGTATTTGTGTGGTAGTGAGCCTTCCAGGTTGTTAGCCCTATTGGATAATGAGTCCTTGTTTTGGTAGTGAGCCTCTTGTAATTAGTTTTGATATTCTCTATAGTGTAATTTAATCTTCACCGTGGTTTTTCCCTTATTGGGCTTTCCACATAAATCTGGTGTTATTGTGTTTGTGTGATGGTTTCAGTTTCTACACTAGTATTTAATGTTTAATTTGTTAAGCAATGTTAAGGATTAGTTCTGGTGAATGAATTAAGGTTTAAATCTATGACAAGTGATTCACCACCCCCCCTCTTAGTTGTCTTGTTCAACAATTGGTATTAGAGCTTGGTTCCTTGGTAAAGAGCTTAACTGCATGAGGAAGGCCTACGATGGATGGAAAAATGATTTATGATTATCCGAGGTTTGATGGAACTAATTATGCTATCTGGAAAATATTGATCGGAGAATATTGTGAGTATTGCAGATATGATGTGGAGAAATCTTACAAGAATCCTTACAGTCCTCCTGCAAATGGTCCAAGTACAGCCGATGAGATCAAAGCACATGAAGTGAACAATAAGGTAAAGTACAATTTGAAGAATAGTCTAGTACATTCTGAGTTGATTTTAAAAGGTTCAAAATATGAAGACTACTAAGGAAGTTTGGGATGCTTTGTAAAGGGTGCATGAAGGTGATGAAAGAGTTAAAGAGGAAAAATTAGAGTTCAAAGACACAGTTTGAGATTCTACACATGTCTGAAGATGAGAATGTTAAAGCTTATGTGCACATAGATTGGATGAGATAGTAGTTGGAATGGGAGGACTTGGTGCTACTATAGATGAAACCAGAATTGTAAAGAAGATTCTTAGAACTCTCACTGATGCTTATAAGTGAGAAGGTGTGTGCTATTGAATAGAGTATAGATTATAAGACCTATACTAAAGATTTTTTGTTGGGATTTTTGACATCTTATGAGATGAGGAAGCCGAGTTTGAGGAATGGATGCAAATCATAAACTAATTTTAAGGCTACAAAAGTTGAAGATCTGGATGAAGATAATTTTGATGAAATAGAGGCTAAATTTGTGAGAAGGGTGATGAAAGGCTCTGGTAAATATGAAGGTAAGTCACCCTTTAAATGATTTAGTTGTGGAGAAATAGATCATTATGCTGCAAAGTGTCTAGAAAGAGCTAAAAAGAATAAACAAAGATATGAGAAAGAAAAACAAGGAAAGAAGATTAACAAAGCATATTATGTGAATGAGAATGCTATTATATCTAATGAAGATTTTGAATATGAAGATCCTGATGACAATGAATGTTTGTTCTTGGCTATAAAGGATGAACCTACTTCTACCAATTCTAAAAAATAGGTAAAGGAAAGCCCTCCAGAGAAGGAGAAAAATGAAGGTAGTGTTATCTCTTCCCTACATGCTGAACAAGAAAAGAACCATTAGGTTGTTGACAATGGTTGTTCACACCACATAAATGGTGATAAAAGTAAGTTTGTTAAACTTGAAAAATATGATGGAGGCTTGGTTATGTTTGGAGATGTTATTGGCGCTAAAATTTGTGGGGTAGGTTTAGTAAGTTTTGATGGCAAGCATAATACTGATGATGTCTACTATGTTAAGGGTTTAAGGCATAATATTTTGAGTCTCGATCAAATGTACAGTAAAGGATATGATCTTGTGTTTAAGGATTAAATATGTGAGATTCGAAAAGGATCAGGAACATTAATTGTTGCAAGAAAGAAATCTGAAGAAAATATCTATCAACTTAAGGGTGATGATGGATGATGCTTAATGACTTAGATTAATGATAGTTGGTTATGACATACGAGAATGTGTCACGTGAATTTTGATAACTTGGAAAGGATTAGTGCAATTTAGGCAGTGAGAGATTTACCAAGGATCTTATAAGGCATGTTAATGCTATCTATAGGAATTGTCAGTTTGGAAAGAAAGGAAAAAGTAATTATAAATCAAAGGAACAGTCTACTATTGGACTATTAGATTTAATTTATACAGATCTTTGTGGTCCTACAAGAGTGAGAAGTCTAGAAAGTGAAAGGTACTTTATGCTTTTTATTGATGATTATTCTAGATATATGTTGGCACTCTCAAATTTTGCAAATTTGAAGTGCCCATTTCAAAAAAATTGCCTCTGCACTTTCAGAAGTGCACTTGATGAATCTGCCTCGATGACCTACTTTGGAGGGTCATAATTTGATGCCCGTTGATTTTGGTGCAAAATACCTTTGGAGACATACTCATGTGTCCTATGTGAGTAGGCATGCCAACTTTTAGCTTCCTAAGATGTGTTTTTCTAGGGTTTTAAAAAGCAAAGCTAGAGGGTTTTGTCACTTTACCGTTTGCAAATGCTCAGTTTTGCAAAGTAGCCTCCCATTTGAGCTTACATTTTGCAATCGGTTGACCGTCAAGTCAAAATTATTGCCGTTCTACATTCTCCATACCAAGATGAGCTCACATGTCAATTTTCAGAGCCTCGTGAGTTGATTTGCTATGTTTAGCAGATCAAAACCAAATGCAATTTCTCTTGTTTTGTATCTGCATTTCTGACAACCTTTCTGAGAGGTCAACTTTGACCTTGAATAACTTTTGATGAATGATGATTCAAGGAAATCCTTCTTGCACATGTGCTCATTGCACCTAAATGATCTACTATGTCCAGTGGAAGCTCATCAGGAGTTGATGTGGTATTTTTGCAATGAGGTGATCTCTTCAGTTTCAATTGGTTTAAAATAGTTGTTTGTTGCAGAAAGTTTGACTAAGCAACTTTGAGAGTTAATAACTTTTGCCTCGTGATTGATTTCTCTGAGCTATTTTTTGCATTGCATTCTTGGGACCAATGGCTACATGCTTGCAATTTTTTATTGCTCAAGGATATCATTTGACCAGTTTCCTAGGTCGATTCCAAAGCCAACTTGGTCAGTTTTGCACATTTTGTAAACATGTCAGAAATCAAGTTTTCATGAAAACCCAGTTCAGGTTTTCACTCTAGATGCACTCAGATACTATGACAGATCAATTTGAAAACAAAGTTGTTTGCAAATGAGGTTTTTTTTACTCGGGCCACATGGGGCCCGACATGCTTTGCACTATTATGGTGTATGTCAGTGCACAATTGAATATGAGAAGAGTAGAGGGTGATCTTTGTGGATAACTAGAGATGAAAACTATGCTTCTACCCCATGGCTCAAGGCACTCTTGATTGTAGACAACAATGTTGTTTTCAAATAAGAACAATTACTCTGCAAAGGTTCTTACCCGAAGTGATATGATAAGAGAGCAATACTCTGGTGAACGTGTGCAATAGAAACTACAACAGGGTAAATAGTAATGGATAGAGGAAAATTATTCAAAGTCAATGACCCAATGCACAATGTTTGAATGGGTTTGTCTTTAAACATTTCAATTTAAGGAAAATTTTGTGCACACGATGAACCTATTGCAAACAATGGAAGACAAACAAATATATGCTCTCTTTACAAAAGAAGGCATGCGGCCTATTGGCTGTAATGTATGATTTTTTCTTTAAAATGTGGTCTCATTGGAATACCATGCCACAGATGTAGGACATGTACAAAATGCATGAAATTTTCAAGCACACCAGTGAGAAGCCAACACAACACTTAAGATGAATGTGTTGAATAAAATTTAGTGACTTCAAGAATAGACAAAATGCATTTAACAACGCTGGTTTGGGAGAGATATGCACACCCATTAAAGCACAAGGAGAGAAATACATAAAATTTGTGAAGGAGAACGTTGCATGTAGAATATGCATCTAAAATGTATTTGTTGAAGCTCTGAGCCTTTAGAAACCCCCAGGCAGGGTGTATTCCCAACATGGCCATCATGCTAATCAAGGAATCGATGGATCTATTAGTGTTTGAGAAACCTTCAAGCAGGTGTAAGTTGTAAATGCGCTATTAATAAGGGAAGCCACCATTGAAATCTGTTGCAAGTGCAAGGTATGGACACCCATAAAAGGCATGCCATGGAAGCTCTAATGCTCGCACACTTGAGGAAATGGACATCCAACAAAGCACAAAGATTGGAACAGAGTGCCTATTGGCTGCATACACATCTAAAATGCATTTGTTGAAAATTATTTAGAAACTCTAAAGCACAATGTGAAGGCACGTGGTTTGTTTGGTAAAACCCCAAATGATGGGAATGTATAACACGCCACAAATGCCATGACTGCTTCCTGTGCTAAACTGAATGTTGAGAGGACATCAAAGAATTTCAACCAAATGCAATTCAATAGATGCCAAGTTGGACATTATTTCTTTGTTAGCATCTTCCCTACTAGTGAAAGGATGAAGGGAGAAAACCCTAAATGAATGCAACCATAGAAGGAGTTGCAGAGCGGATGAATGTCGAGATGAAAGATTAGGGCAATATAAAGGGCATAAAATGGAGGGAGAAAGATCAATGGTTAGGAGAAAGGAGATCATAGTGCAATTGAATCTCCAACGTCACCTTCCAGATCGCGGGATAAAGATGCAAGTGAGTTAAAACTCGTGTGATTAGTGAATGGGTGACACGTGGAAAGTGGGCCCCAGGTTACCTTGTTTTAAAGCATGCAGGTAATGAAGTGTTGAAGGGGGCTAACAATAATTTATTAAAAGCTTTATTTTCTTTTAATTATTTTATATTGTTTTGAATTAAAACAATGTGCCTGATGAAATTAAGTGGGTCACCATTTGAAGGAAAGGTTTTTTGAATAGAAGGTGAATATTTTACATGTAAGTGTAAAATAAAATGAGGTGAGATAAAATGTTGCTAGGAAGATATGTGTTGGAAGTAAACACGAGTGAAATTTTATTTGTCCCATAAGATTTTTGAAATGTTTTCACTTTGGTAAAGTGAAATAAGTAAAATGGAAAATATTTTAAAATGCACGTGAATGTAAATGGCAAGTGAGATATTCTCTGCTAGAGAATAAAATATAAAAGTGAAATATTTTATTACTGGGCAATAAAATAAAAAGTGAAATGTTTGTTGAGGAATAATGTGCTACAGTAAGTAAAGAGCAGAAAATGAAATTTTCATGGGGAGGCAAATATATTTTGTAGATATTGGTAAAATGGAATTTCATCACATGGGCAAGTTTTCAGTTGCAAAACAGCTCACAACAAAGGGCAGATTTGGAGGAAAAATTTGCTGTAGAGAGAGGAGAGATGCTTTGCATTTTGTTGATCAACGGTGAAGAGGTTTCTAGATGGCATCTCCGGATCAGCTTTAGGGCTTCTTCTGGGATTCTCTATTCTCCTTTATCTTCTCATTTGCAAGGGTTGAAAATTCTGATTCTGAGGTTTTGTATGAGGCTAGGGTAGATAGAGAAATGTTGAAATTATGAGTCATTTTGTGTTTATAAGCTGTAAATGCAAATTTCATGAGCAAATACAGCTAGTTTATGCAAATAAATCATGAAAGTGTTTGCACTTTCATGAATATCTTCAAATTGTCTCCATACTTGTATAGTTAAATCATATGAATTCAATAATCCAAACTATTTCAAAGAAATGGCTAAATACTTTGAGTAGATAACAATGATTTCAAGTGTGTAGGTTGGATTTGGTAAGGAGAATTTGATTGATAATATGAGTGAGATTTGTTAATGTAAGATATTAACAGTTCATGCAAAGCATTAACAATTTAAATCCACTGGTTGAAGTATGTTTGCTGATTATTTCATCTCATGTGTTTGACTCCATGGCCCAGAATTAGGCATTGATTTATCTTGCAACTTAGTGCATCTCAAAAACAATTCTTAAATTCAAAATCATTTTAAGTCTTGTTGTTGGTTGTGGTTTTGTGTTGAGTTCTGCTTCCCAATTGCTAATTTAGTGTTGATTTTACCAAGAGTTTAGCCATATTTGAGGTTGTCAATGCTCTCTTTATTGTCTTTTCATTGGGAATTATCTTCTATAAAAAGCAATGTTAGTGTGTATGAGTGAATCAGGTTTTGGACATTGTATAGGTTTATCCACCTTGGTCCTGCAGAGCCAAAAGTGCAGAAGATCTCAATCTTTGACTGAATCTTGTCAGTTGGCCAAATGCCCCGTTGAATCTGATCATTAGAAAGTGGCTAGTCTATAGGATTCATTGGTCTAGTTCAATTTGGAACACCAACATTATACATGGTTTACATTTCTTAAAGAAAATCAGATGCATTAGATAGATTTAAGACATTCAAAGCTAAGGTTGAAAATGAAGTAAACTTGAAGATAAAATGCTTAAGGTTTGATAGAGGTGGAGAATTCATCTCGCATGAGCGCAGTATATTTTTTGAAGTGCATGGAATAAGAAGACAATTATCTGATCCGAGAACTCCTCAGCAGAATGGAGTTGTTGAAAGGAAAAATAGAACAGTTCAAGAGGCTACTAGATCAATGATTACTGAGGTTGGTTTACCAAAATTTTATTGGAGAGAAGCTATTTGTATTGTTGCTTATGTATTCAATCAAGTTCAAGAAAGAGAAAACAATACAATGACCCCTTATGACCTATGGTTTGGAAGAATTCCTACCGTTAAGTATTTCAAGGTATTCCAAAATAAATGTTATATCAGAAGAGATGAAGAAAATTTAGGTAAGTTTGATGCAAGAAGTGATGAAGGTAGTTTTCTTGGATATTCTACTAAAAGCAAAGCATACAAATGTTTTAGTAAAAGACTGAGAAAGATTGTAGAAACTGAAAAATGTCAAGGTTGATGAGAAAGTGAAGAATTCAATTGATATTGATGGATATGTGTCTGATGACCATGAGTGTGTAAGAATTGAAGAGATTGTGGAAGAATATGAAAAGGATGAGCAAGAGAAGCATAATGAACATTATGAAAGAGAAGAAGATGCTCTGATAGTGTCACCTAAGACACCTAGATATGTGTAGAATAATCATTCAAAAAGTTAGGCTATTGGAGATAAAACTAAAGGAGTATTAACTAGAAGCAGAGTTGTTGCTAAAGTAAATTTGTGTTTATTTTCTGAGATTGAACCGAAAACTATAAGTGAAGAATGTTAAGATGAACATTGGATGGAAGCCATGAAGGAAGAACTTATGTAGATTGAGAAGAATAAAACTTGGGAATTGGTCCCAAGACTAGAAAATTAAAAAAATATTGGATTGAAGTGGGTATTCAAAAATAAGTTGAATGAGAATGGAGAAGTGGTTAGAAACAAAACAAGGCTTGTGTGTAAAGGTTACTCACAAGTGGAAGTCATAGATTTTTAGGAAACCTTGGCTCTGGTAGCAAGAATGGAAGCTATAAGGATGTTCTTACCATTTTCTACTCATAAAGATTTTAAGGTCTATCAAATGGATGTCAAGTTAGCATTTTTGAATGGCGAGCTAGAAGAAGAGGCCTACATGGAACAACCAAAAAGATTTCAGTTGTTAGAGAAATTAGATATGGTGTGCAAATTGAAGAAATATTTATATGGATTAAAGCAAGCTCCTTGAGCTTGGTATGTGAGGCTAGATATGTATTTGATTCAACAAGGTTTCAACAAAGGTATGATGAATAGTAATATGTAGGTTAAGATTGAAAATGTCAAAATCTTGATTGTAGTTGTATATGTTGATGACATTATCTTTGGAGGAAATGAAAATATGTGCAAGATGTTTGTAGAAGAAATGCAAAAAGAATTTGAAATGTCTATGTTTGAAGAGATGAATTGCTTTCTTGGGCTACAAATTAATCAAACAGAGAAAGGATTTTTTATTTCATAGTCTAAGTATGTGAAAGAGATGTTGAGGAAGTTTGGGATGGATGGTTCGAAACTAGTATGTAATCCTGCAGTGATTGGTTGCAAACTAGGTAAAGATGATGATTTACCTAAGGCTAATCAGAGCAAGTATAGATCTATGATTTGTGGACTATTGTATTTGATTGCTACTAGATCGAATATTATGCATGTTGTCTATATTGTGGCTAGATTTCGAGAAGATTCTATGGAAACACATGTTGTTAAAAAAATATTTAGATATTTGAATGACACTCCAGATTATGGACTATGGTATCCTAGAGATACTGACTTTACTCTAAGTGCTTATACAAATGCAAATTGAGTTGGATGTGTAGATGAAAAAAAGAGTACAAGTGGTGGTGCATTCTTTCTTGGTGGAAAATTGGTGGCATGGTTGAGTAAAAATCAAGATTCAGTCTCCTTGTCTACTATTGAACTTGAATTTATTGTTGTTGCATCTTGTTGTACACAAGTTCTATGGATGAAACATACATTGAAAGATATCACAGTAGTGTATGATGATCCTATTTCTATCTTCTGTGATAATACAAGTGAAATTAACATTTCAAAGAATCTTGTGATGCACTTGAGGATGAAGCATATATCTATCAAGTATCATTTCTTGAGAGAGAAGGTCATGGATAATTAATCAAATCCTGAGTATGTTTCAATGAAGGATCAAATTGTTGACATATTTACGAAGGCTCTTCCTAAAGATACTTTTGGGTATCTCTGGGAGACGTTAGGGGTCATTTCCACTCCTTTCTTGAACTAGATGTATGGAGATGCATCAGTCTGGTGGATCTATAGATCTATCTTTCTTCCAAATTGATGTTTTGATGGCTACCTCTCAGGGGGAGTAGGTAGTGTCAAGTGTTATCATTGTATTTTATTTTCTATGTCAAAGGGGAAATCAATTTAAAATATCTTTTGCCTTTTCCATTGATGTAAAAGGGGGAGATGCAGCATGTGAAAAAGGAAAGGAAGCAAGAGGAAGCATGGGAAGAAGAGAACAATCAAAAAATAGGAAAGGAACAATATAAAAGACTATCTACTAAAGGGGAGAAACAAAAAAGAATAGAAAGAAAAATCTTGAGAAGTGTATTTAGAGCTAGTATGGTGTCTTTGATGGTTTTTCACATCATGTGTTGCCATCAATGACAAAGGGGGAGATTGTTACAAGAATGGAAATAATGAAGGTGTTGTCATAGATATCAACTAGTCAATTGGTTATCAACTAACTATTGTTGTCATCAGTGTCATGGATATTGAGAAAATTGTAATAGAGATATGTTGCAGATATTTAGTGGTTGCTCTAGGTTATGCTCCATATTTTCTCCTATGTTTGTGTGGTTCATATATGTTGATCATGGTTGTTGGAAGCTACTATAGCTAGATTTTTAGCCGTTGATTCATTGTACAGTGTGAGATATGTTCACGGGTTGTGAACTATGGTTTATGTGTTTCTGGTTGAGGTCCAGGAGAAATGTTGTTGATATGGATTTCTCTTTGTTGAAGTCTTATGACTTGTGGTTCTAGAGTTGAGTTTTTTTTATTGTATTGAAGATAATTTTGGTATCTAGAAGGTTCATGCTTAATTGTTCTGTGTTTTAGACTAGTTTGTCTGACCTCATGTTAAACACTACTTTCAGAGTTGATGAATTTTGTTGGATCTATTTGGGTCCTTATGAAGCATGTGTTTTGGTTTCCCTAATTCTAATTCCACCCTAAGATGTTTTGGTGTTGAATTTAAATTTGGATGGCTGAC
Organism: Sequoia sempervirens; assembly: GCA_007258455.2. NCBI lineage: Eukaryota > Viridiplantae > Streptophyta > Pinopsida > Cupressales > Cupressaceae > Sequoia > Sequoia sempervirens. The sequence continues at coordinate 309,633,576 of VDFB02075321.1, forward strand.
TTTGGATATGTTTCAAAGTTAAAGATGGTATAAATGCAGAATGAATTAGGGAAGAAGAAGAGTGAGAAAAAAGAAAATAGAGACAAGAGTGCAAAGAGAGTAGAGATAAGTGTGAATCAATGTATGTGTGTGTATGATGCAAGTATGGTAGCTCAATGCAAAACCTAAATGTTGAGTTTTCGGAAGTAGTGAGCAGAAGGTGCACTCTATCATTCATGCATGTCTCCAAGTGGATTAAGCGAATTGTGGCAGAATACTTTGTTGCATTGAGATTGTATTCTCTTTGTGACAAGTCTTCTTTACCTTCTTTGTATCTCTATGGCAGTGAGCCCTTCGGGTTGTTAGCCTTGTTGGACAATGAGTCCTTGTTTTGGTAGTGAGCCTTGTTTCTCAGGTAGTGAGCCTCTGGTAATCAATTTTGATATTCTCTTTAGTGTGATTTAATACTCACCATGGTTTTTCCCTTATTGGGTTTTCCACGTAAATCTGGTGTTATTGTGTTTGTGTGATGGTTTCAATTTTTGCACTCGTATTTAATATTTAATCTATTAAGTAGTGTTAAGGATTAGTTTCGGTGAATTAATTAAGGTTTAAATCTATGACAATTGATTCACCCCCCCTCTTAGTTGTCTTGTTCAACAATAAGTGTGAGGGAGTCTTATTAGAATAAGGACTCAAAACAATAATCTAATCATAAATCGCCACTCCTTATAAAATAGAGCATGGTAAAGTCTATGTAATCAAAACACAACTGAAAAGGAAGTAGAATGTAAATAGGATTGTAACTCTACTATAATGGTTTTAAATTGAAATGTGGATTATAGAAATAGTCATGTTAGATTCCCAATTGTAGCATAATTCTTCTCCTTCAATAGCCTTATTAAATGATGTGATGATTCACAACAATTTTGACAAGTATGCGCCTTCAATTATACAACTACTACATTCTTCTAACTTCCCCTATATCATTGCTGAAAATCCCTTTGGCTGTAAGCTGCGCCTCCCAGTTGTTGTGGGTTGCAATCCTACTAGCTCTAACTCCTTGGATGCAAAGAGTTAGTTCACACAACATCTACACGATACTAATAACCATAAATTAAATAGATATATTCATTGCATTTCATACATATCCACATATTAACCATGCAATACTATCATATCATAATCATATTTCCATAGAATTTAAACTAGGTCCAAGTTTGCATAATGATCATAAAAGATAGTAAAGTTTCAAGGATATATAGGAAATAAGTATTTGGAGATGTCAAAAAGTATGTATTGAAATAACAAACAACTAACTAATAGTAGGCCTCATCATCCACCATTTAGCCCTTTCCCTTACTATGAATTTCTTTTATTTTCAAATCAAAATTATAATTAATTTTGTATTGTACCAAATAATTGTTTTACTTATCTTCATTTCAAGCATAAATGAAGAAAATTATATTTTATTTTAAGATTAATTAGTATTTGTTATTTTTTTTATATTTGATTTTGAGTATTCAAATTTTTGAAGAAAATTTAACTTAAAAAAAAAAGGCAAGTTGTTAAACCTTTATTAATATAAAAGAAGAGTTTACATGACAAAGGACTGCTTTCAAAGAAGAAGATTCCATTTTTAGTAAGGAACTGCAACCAGTGCAAGCATTCACTAATAATAGCAAAGAGATTAGGTCAAGAAAAACAAATTTGACCATCCAAAATATAGGACATATAGAGTAGAAGATTACATTTTTTAATGAAGTGCTACGCTTAGTTCATTTAATGGAATGTGTTTATATAAGTAGAATTGCATTTAGATTTAGTAAGTGGCCATTGAGATAATATATTATGATAGTAAAAAATATGGTGTATGTTGGTAGTTTAAATGTAACATCAATATATGGAATAAAATAATTCATTTTGAAAAGTGATAAATCACCCTTTGAAGCATGAGAAACTTGTTAAGGCATTTTTAAATTTATTTGATGGTCAACGATAATCATTTTGTTCAATGAATTATATGATAACTTGTAGAAAATATAATACAAGGACTCGTTTCTACAGGAAATATTATATTGACTAATTTCATCCTACATTCAAAGGCTAAAGACTTGGAATTGAGATATTTTACTCTTTTTTAACATATAAAAGAAGCCTAAATTGAGAAAAAACTAACTAAAGAATGAAATCTACTAAACTATCAAAATCTACAAAGTTTCAAAGAAAAATTGAACAATATATTTAGGGGTGGGTGGAGAGAGAGATGATATTTGATGGAATAAACCATATAAATCATTGGGGAAATAAATCTCAACTTGGAGCTTAAGATCTAGTGCAATCATTAGGGGATGAACTAACTATTAAAAAAAACATACATAATCATCATACATCGTATGTAATCTCAATATATAAAGTGTTATAAATTTTGATACTAAATACTATTAGAAATCTCTTAGTTTTAATTTATTTTACTTTGAATAAATTAAAAATATATATATATATATCTCAAAAAATCATGACCCAACTTGAAAAAACCATGAAGGTAAAAATAAAGATATCCTAGCACTAATACAATCTAGCCAATTACAAAATAACTTAAAAATTATAAATTTTTAACTCTTACAAGTCTTGGGATGGTTTTACAATATATAGAAGGCTTTGAAGGGCATCAATTTGATATTCAAAAAAATTAAGGAGAATTCACATTTCATTCCTACAAACATTCTATGCACTCAACCACCCAATTCAAACAATAACACTAGTTTCCAATATATTTCTATTGGGTATTTTAATTATTTGGTAGCTTGGGCTTCCTAGATGAAATTAGACCCAAATTATTCATAATGATGTAGGAGCATCCAATTTAGTTAGCACTATGTTTGTACGATATTTTTCATTAAATTTGGTGCAACAACCTTCTTAAAAAAGGGTTTTGATTCTTTGTCCACAACAAGAAATTTCCTTGGATCAAATTTACTTTAGAACAAGGGAAGACCATCCTTGTTAAATTCTACAATAAACATGGGAATTCCTTGACTACCTCTTATACAATTAGAAACATGACCCTTCAAAGTGTATATACTCCTAAAATTATTCATCAACCCACCACAAACACCTTGATGACCACCATAGAGTATTCTTTCAATTAGGAAATTAATATTTAGGCCATTTGTATTAGATTTATTTTCTATATTCCCACTTACTTTCTTAATCTTAAAACTTTTAATTGAATATTTGGATAGAATTGTATTTGAGTAGGCATCATACTAAGATCAATTTAATCTTATGACTCCAAGTTGAATCCTTTTAACCAATAGTAATCCTACACAAGAGTATCAAATTTATCAAAATATCTCCACAAGCATTTAATTTTAGTTCATCTTGATCCTCATAATGTTAATCAAATTCAATTTGTACATACCCTAATCTAATTTGATTTGGTTGAAAATATCAAAATTTATTTTTTAACCCTTTTCCTCTATTTTTAAGTTTTTTGTGATATGTCTATTTAAACTTCAAGTTTGGTATTATGATTTTACTATGTAAGCCTAAAATAGTATTTTGATGTTATAATTTAGGGTTTATTTCATATTTCATATTTTATATTCATAGAAACTTGGAATAAAATTACTATATTTGATTGTAGAGAATTTTTTCTTAGAGATGAGGAAGAGCTTGAGAATAGGGGCGGAAATCTATAGTGGAGCCACTTTTCCGCTAGCCCTATTAAGGTGATCAACCCCAAGAGGAAGTGGGAGAGGGAGGCACATGAGCCACAGTGCAAGGGGCACTACCCTAGTGGTCCAAAAGCTACTAAAGGTGAGAAACTTCAAGAACTTTGATTTTTTGCACTTGAATTTTCAAAAGAACATTAGAGAAAATAATGGCTTTAGAATATAAAGAAACAAATTTATCAATCTAGTTGTGAGAAAAAATGTAGGCATTTCTATCTTTCCAAATACTGAAGAGGTTTTCTACCCTAAAAGTGTGCCAAATATGGGTATACTTAGCGGGGAGTCTAAGAGAGTCTCCCAACAAAACCATATACCAAGAGAAAGGCCTGCTTCAACTGAAATGGCCAAAAGAATCAAGAATCCAATTCCATAGTTGTTGATCTATGGTACAAAACTAGAAGAGATGCTTAAAAAAATTAGTCTACCCACAAAAAGGGCAAAGAGGGTCCTAGACCCCCAAGTGAAAAAGTCGAGACCCAAATGGTAAGCCTTGGAAAATAATACACCAAGCAAAGTGGGTGAGCTTGGGCTCAATAATGACAGACCACATAGTAGAAAATATTTTGCACCAAATAGAAATTGAGGACTGGAGGTGACACCTCTAGTTTAGGTTGTCAATCATAAAAAATGAAGCGAAAGCCATTGATAGCCAAGCCAAGGCTTGTAACTTTTGAAAGGGGTGTTTGGATACCATTTGTAGTCTTTCCACTAAGGCTTACTGGAGCGGATGCCCACTTTATGAAGCATATCAGTCAGAATGGCACTCACCAGGCTATCAAAGGTTTCCTAATCATGGTTTTGAAGGCCAAACTGGGCACAAAAAACTTCCCAAGACAACATACTCATGGTGGGTCTACGAAATAAATCTTGAAGGGTTTGAATACCCTTCTTGTGGAATCTAAGGGCCTTAAGCCAAGGAAGCTTGGCCAATGGTCGAACTGCATTGGAAAAAAGACACCACCAAATATTCTACTGGTTGAATGAGAGCCCATCACAAAATCGAGTCCCAATCTAGTAGAGCCAGGGCTTGAGAACCTCCCAAGCTTGCCAAATGATTTTGGCAACAAAGGTGCCCTAATCTGAACTGGCTACCTCATAATGAGAAGGTTTTGAAAGCTAATTCCTTTCCAAGAAGGTCTGTGAGCTAGATAACCCACTTCAATACAATGCTTGAGGAGAAATTTCCAAGCCTCATTTCTAGTAACATCTCAAACAATCCACTTGACACAAAGAGTAGTCCCTTATCATTGAGTGGAAAGAAGGCCAAGCCCACTAGAATCTCTAGGGAGGCAACAAAACTCCTAAGCAATGCGGTGAAAGCCTCTGTGAGTCTCAAAAAAGGCCCAAAGAAAATCTATGAGCAATTTTTTAGCTTCACATAAAAGGCCTTGGAAGGGCCCCGACATGAGGAGTAATACACATGAGTCGCTACCAAGATTTTAGAGCACACCTAGAATTTAGCAACCAGAGAGAGTGGCTTGGTAACCCAAAATGCTAACTTTTGCTCAATCTGAGAGAGAATCACTTGCTAGAGATAATATAATAGGCCTGAAAGGTGAAAGAGATACCAAAAAATCAAAATATTTTTCCAAGAGCAATCCACTTCCACCCATATTGTTGAATCCATAGAGGATTGGGAAGAATAGATTGTTTGTAAAACAAGGTTTTGTGCCATTGAATGGTAGAACTAGAGGCCAAGCAAAAGGTCTCAAGACAACCAAGAGCACCTTTGACATTATTTTATTCTTCCAGTAAGGTAAGAAAGGAATCATTGACAAATTGGCCATTAACCAGTTGAGTTGGAAAAGTTGGCAAGGAGATTCCTCGAACAAGCCACTGGGAAGGGGAGTGAGCAAGAAGATAACCAAACTCCTCAATAGCTAGCACATAAAGCGAGGGGGCAAGTGAGAAGCCTTGACGAATGGAGTGAAAAAAACCAAAGGATTGAGACTGGGGAAAATTAATGGTGATGTAAGTTGAAGCTTCAAAGAACAACATTTTCATAGATTGGATGAAATTTGGGCTAAATCCCAATGCAGAAAGCATAACTAAAATGAAGGGCCATTCTATGTGGTCATAAGCTTTGGAAAATCAATTTTGAGAAAAAAATACCTTTTGATTAGAGAATCTCACCCACTCCATGCCTTCCCAAACAGTAATTATGTTGTCCAAGATGAACCTATATTTAATAAAACCTGCCTATTCTAGGTGCACAATCTAAGGAAAAAGATGGTAGATTTTTAAAAAGTAAGGGCTTTGAAAATTATTTTGTAGGAGACATTGAGGAGTGTGATGGCCTGCTAGTTACAAATATCCTCAGGATCACTAGCTTTAGGTATGAATTTAATATTTCCTTTGTTGATAAGATTACCAAGGGAATTAGAATGAAAAGATTCAAGGTAAACTTTATGTAGATCCTTCCACACATAGTCCCAAAATGATTTGTAAAACTTGCATGGGAACCCATCAATTTCCTTAGCTTTTTCATCAGCCATTGTGCAAATAGCTTATTTGAGGTATTCAATTGTGAGCAATTTCTCACAAAAAGCTTTCTATGTTGTGGAAAGTCTATTTGGCACAATAGCAAGGCAGTATTGGAGCACATTAATCCACTCTGGTGTGTAATCTTGGGCTATGAAAAATTTCCCATAGCTTGCTTAACAAACACATAGATAATATTAGATAGTTCAGAAAGAACTTTATTGCCATATTTGATTTACTTGATACCAGGTGACGAATGTTTGGCTCAAAGAGCCAAAAAAACTTCTTTCGAGGCACGGTCCCCAACCTTGAGCTAGTGTAATTTGGCCTTGATTTCCACCCCACTGGTTGCATAATTATCAGTCACTTGCTTTTGATGTCCTAACTCCATAAAACTAAATTTTAGAGAAGGGGAGAAGGGGTTAGCTAACAAAGCCTCAGTGGTGGTATGAAGGTCAGATGTTGTCACCTCCTAAGACCATTTGCGAAAAATAGCCAGCTGGCACCCATAAATGCAAAAAAACCTCCCGATATGGGTGATGGCATCATTGCACCACTTGATCCAACCAGTTGAGTGGGGTGGTTTGCATTCAAGATTCTACATAGTTCTGATGTGGGCTAGTGTGGGATGGTGGCTCAACAAAAAAGCATTAAGAAAAAAATGGGTCCTACTGGTTGGGGCTACCTTACTTTCCATTCAATGCAAAAACAGGTGGGAAAGTGGTCTAACAATGTCACATTCACTAATGACCTAACCAGAAGTGAGTAAGATATGAAAAAGGAAAAAAATATTGAGCCAAGATCATGACATGATCAAGGCATTTAAATATCCTGTTAGAACCAACTCAATAATTGCACCAAGTATGCTAGAGAGAGTGGGAGTGGTGGTGGCCAATATTGGGATCAAAAAGACCCAATTTATTAAACATGTAAAACTAGGCCTCTCTTTCGCCATCTACCCATCAAAATGGTAGAGTACCATCCTTGTAGAAACTGGCAATGAATTAATAAATAATCATTAGAGAATAGATCTTTCAACAACATCATTTAAGACATAAAATATTAATAACCCCAAAGGAATTATTTTCAATGTTCAAAAGAATCTAGACGAGCTGATGTGTGGGGTTAGATCCATGGTCAACCACACAAGAGTGCCACCATGGGGACAAAAGGGTGACTACATTGCCACGTATAGCCTCATGATCAGAGAAAAACATTTTACTAGTTGGCCAAATAGTTTGGCAAGCAAAGGAGAGCAGAAAACCAAAAACTTTAACTTCTTGAAGACACAACACATCAATACCAACATATTTATGAAGAGTATCCTAACAGAATACTTCCTAGAGAGGTTTGTTAGACCTTGAACATTCTTGGAAAGAAAATTCATGTTAGCTAGAAACTCAACCATTTTGTTAAATTCTGGCTCTTCCAAAGAGGAATAGTGATTCTACAAAAATTCTAGTGGGACTATCCCAATTTGAATGGGAGGAGACAAATGTCTTCACTTTTCTTGAACATATTCTCCTTCTTCAAGAGTTCAAGAGGGACTGTGAGATGTCCTATGGATTTTCGACATAGGAGGAGACACAATCAGATGAGCTATCATCACTGAGGTCGGATGGAGTGTGGTTAAGGCCTTGGCTGAGCCAAAATGTTATTAGAAACCACTTTGGTTTCCTTCCCCTTCACTAAAGGGTTTGAAACTTCTTTTGTCCACTCAAGGGTTTTGGAAACTGCTTTGAAGCTGTTGAACTTGTTTTTACTATTGGTAACCATTATCCATTTTTCCTCTGGTTTGGTGGCAACACCTTCTACTTGATAGGGCTTGTCAGCTTCCCATGGAAAAGATTGAGTATGGGGGATTGCAAGAGGGAAATACTTAATCTTATGGCCAGGGAATTGACATGGATAACAAGTGTTCAACAAATGAAAACAAGTAACCTTTTGGGGATGTCGAAAAGTACCAATTTGAATATTGATGCACTCTTTGAAATCCTATGAAAGGTCCACTTCAACATAGGCTTTCTTTTGAAGGCAAGCTTGAAAGAACCTATATGTTTTGAGACACAAGTGACTCTCCCTATGGAGGAAGCAATATGCTGTAAAAAATGCAAACAAGGCAAGGGAAGACTAGGAAATTCAATCCAAACTGGAACCAGTAACTTGGTGTCATCTGAGATAGTGAAGTCTCAGGTCCAGGGTTGGAAAACCAACAATGAGGACTAGACATACCAAGGACCATGATTCAAGATTTCCTGAACATGACTAAACTCCACAAATCAAAAATAAAAAAAGCCTTTGGTCAAATTTTGAACCATATCAAGGTGGACCCCATGAAGGACCCAAGCCTTTTGAACACATTCTTTAAGCACACTTTCAGGTGGAGCCCTCCCAACAAAATAACCAACAAGTGTATGTTGTTCTAACCATTGACATGCATAATCAAAATTTGAGATTGGTAACACCACATTAGCCAAAGAATCAAAAGACTTACCTCGTGGAACAATTTTGAAACAAATTTCTAGGGTCGCTTGTTCAGTGGAGGATTCATTGAGAAAACTCATTGAATCACCAACATCGAAAAGAATTGTTGGGTTAGAGTCAGTTGTAGGCATGATGAAAACCATACAAACCATAGTAAATATGGTTGTACAAAATAGATAATGAAAAATCCTATGCTTAAGGTGTGGTATGATGTAAGAGGGGCCAAGGATGACCATAGAAACAAAAACCCTAGAAGATCTCATTCACCTATTGTGAATGTTGATGTTATACCTGCACAAACACAGCAAACAATCACACAATTAGATCATTATGCAAGTTAAATCAACATTCCCCATAGAATTCATTTGAAATGCACAAAATAAGAAACATAAATGAAGAACACAAATGAAAACTATCAAATCCTATCTAATGCAAGAAAATTCTCAATCCCATGGGGGAATTGGTGCCATTTAGATGTGGAAAATGGCCCTTTCCCAATCCCTTGTAAGCTTGAGTGATGATTTGATGAAGATTTGATGCTCTTTGGTTGAATTCTTGCATAACCTAGCTATGAAAATGAAGAAATGGATGAACAATGGATGAGAAAATTCAAAATTTTAAGATAATATCTTTGCATGAAGTTGTGGATCCAAAATTCAAATGAGAGCCTCTTATTTATAGATGTGAGTGATGGAGAATGAGGCAAAAGAAATGAATGTGGTATCAAACACCAACCAATGACCAAGTGCCACTTGTCAACATGTGACTGGACAAAGGTGGAGCACATTTTGGTCATTGTGCAATTAAATGCAATTAGGTGGAATGTCCAAATGGATGAAATGACATGTTGGAGGGAGGAGAACATGAAGTCAATGCCACTTGGCTCAAGGAAAAAGGACATGTAAGAGGTTTAAATGCCTTGTTGGATGTACAAACCCTTTTGGAGGGATTTTTCAAATTTGGAGAATATTCCAACATTGATGCCTTTTGAAAGTAATTGAGGATTTAATAAATCAATTGAAATGATTTTCATGAGCAAGTTGCAAAATATAAAGGATTTAAGTGATTAATATTAAGATTAATCAAGATTTGATTAATTTAAAAGGAGATTAGTTGATTTGACCATTTTGACTTAGATTTTTGGATTAATTTAAATCAAAATGAGAAGAAAATGATTTAGACTTAATTAAATAAATATTTTGATTTATTTAATTTAATAGAATGACTCTAGAGATTTAATTAAATAAAATGAATTATTTAATTAAATAGAGATTATAAGATTAATTAAATAAAATGTTCTATTTAATCAACAAGAGATGATGACTTAATCAGATAAATAGTGATTTATTTAATTAGGAGATGAAATGTGATGAATTTAATCAAATATAGATTATTCGATTAAATGATTAGCAAAGGAGATTATTTAGGATGAATCGGTGTTAGCAAAATCAGGATCAGGATCAATCAATACATTTTACATGTCTACACTTGTTGGTACTCTTCAATTTTAAATTTTAATTGGACACAAGAAAATAAAATAAAATAAAGAAGGATATAATAACTTATGAAAGTACCCTCTTGGTGCTTACCTTGTGAGAGGGGGTTAGGCATGAAGGGGATGAAGAATGGAAAAGGGAAGATATTTCAAAAGGGATCCTCAAAGAGACGTGACCAATAGGAAAGGATATCAAATAATTACCATGGGAAATAATAAAAGGACTAATGTAATCCCAAATAAATCATACCCATAGAAAAAGGAGATATAAGAAAAACACAAAAGGGGTGAGAGACAAATTAAATTAGCGAGGAAAATAACATGACAAGCCCAAATGGAGAAAATAGAAGATAAAAATAGATCATTGAGAGAGAAGTAAGAAATTGTAGAATAACATGACAAGCCCAAATGGAGACCAATGAGGGTGCTACTGAGCGTGCCAAACTGAGTGTTACCAAAGGAAAGGAAAAAGAGAATAAAGAAGAAGAATGGAAGACCTTGAAGAAATCAGGACAACTTAGGACAACTTATAACTAGTTTAAATAGGAACATTGATGACTATAGAGAATCTAGAAGATTGCTATTGGGACCCTGCAATAATATAGATTCCACTATCACCACAACCCTCTAAAAGTCCTATAATCAAATCGGGTCTATCAAACCTAACCATTAACTTGGACTATATATTTTTTGAATTTATGAAATGTTTGAAAAAGGACCTATCTGTTCAAGTGGAATATTTCGAAGAATTAGTTAATCAATGCATAAGAAAACTAAGGAAGAAGAAATAAAGAAAAGTAAAGAGATCAGACTGAATTTGGGTAAAGAATTATGTTCACAAAAAAATAAAATTTTATTAACAAATAAGAAAATGAAATTATCTTAAAGAGTCACAACCACCTGACTAGGACCATCCCCTTAGCCATACAAGAGTAGAAGAATTTTGAAAGAAATGATATTGGAAAGTAAAGAAAAAGAAGGAAAAGAAGTAAAGTGAGAAGAGATACTTGGGAAGGAATACTTTGACATAAAGTTAGCAAGAGATAAGAATAGAGAACAAAAACCCTATATGGTTAGGAAAGTAAAGAAAAGGAAAAAAAAGCATAGTTCACAAATCCAAAAACTTAAAGTGGAAAGAAGTAAGAACAATATGGAATCACAATCAAAATCTAGTGTTTGGAAGAGATACAACATAAACTGCAGAACATATATTCTTATTAGAATCTTTGTGGGAAAGAAAGGACATTGAGGAAGGAAAGTCAAATTTATTAGACATTATATCATCACTAAGGAAAAAAGTACTTGATTGGTACAAAAAGACAACTGAAATATGGAAAAAATTGGAATGAAGTTTAAAACAAAATTTCCTAGAAAACTTTGATACTTCGGATATCCCTATAGAGATTGTTAGAAAAATGAGGAACCTAATACAAGGAGAGGAAGAATCAGTAAAAGTATATGACAAAATATTTAAGGAAGTCTATTGTAAATTGCAAGAACCCCTAACAGAGTGACCAAAAATTGAGTGGTTCATCTTTGGACTGCAAAAAGATATAAGAGTAGCCTTAGATGGAAGAATATTCAACACATATATAGACATGATCAAAATTGCATACCACATAGAGGCTCAAACATGGCACAAACCTCAAAAAGATGACATAGAGGAGAACCTTGAGAAATTGCAATTAGAAATAAAGAAACTAACTATAGACAATGGAGTTTTAGCAAGAGGAGAAGCAAATAAAAGTAAAAACAATTGGTGCACATATTTTTCAAGGGAAGGTCACCTCTAAAATTATTTCCCTAAATCTCAAGGAGAAAGAACTGCAACAACATTACATGTAGAATTGAAAATAGTAATGGTTAAAAAACACATTATATTGTGGGACTTACCAATAATATGATAGTCACCTTACTGGATTTTCTTGCAAACCAACTTAGAATTAGGAATACGAGTCATCCTAATCCATGATGCCCTATGAAATAAAACTGACACAAACATAGATAGAAAAATGGCATATGTTAAGGGACTTATGGAAGGCCCTTTATATGACACATGCTACACATAACCACCCTAGAGAGATAATAGAGATGCTAATGCATCATATAATAATCCACTGCAAGATTACATGAGAGATAATAGGAAATTAAATTACAGAGGAGGAAGAGGATGTACTAGAAACAACTACCAAAGAAGTGATGCTACATGCTATAACTGCAGAAAGATAGGCCATTATGATATAGAGTATTGGGCAAAAAATAAAAGGAAATGTCCCTTTTGCAAAGATGATTCTCTTGATATATTCAAATGTGATAAAGCACAATAATATTATTAGAATACATCACACTCTATAAGTGATGACTTACAAGACCATAAAGGAGCCTCAGTAATTAGAAGGATAACACCACAAGGAGTTAAAATTTGTCAAAGAATGGATCATAGGTCATCAAATACATCAAATGAAGACTATTCTAGTGAAGAACAACAAGTGGAAAGTAAAAAAAATAAGAAATTTGAAATAACTAAAAAATAACATTACAATGTTGACTAGACAAGGAACTAATACCAACAATAATAGACAAAGGGAGATTGAAGAAGTCAGTGAAAAATTAGATCCAAAAGGAAAGGAATATGATTACTTTCAACAAAGAAAATAACATGATAAGTTTGTAGAAAGAGAAAGACACCACATTATGCGAAAACAAAAAGATCAAATAACATGTTTTTCAAAAGAATAAGCAATCTTATTGAATAATATAGCCTCTTTGGCCTAATAGAAGGACCTCCTAGCAAAATTAAAATAATTATGAAAATATTGGAACATACAAACAAAAAAAAGAGTCCATAAACTCACAAAAGACCGAAACTGGATGAATGACCCTATATTAATCACTGCATCTCTTAATAACACTAAGGTCAAACATGTGATGATAGATCTAGGTGTGGACCTAAATATTATTCTAGAAACCACTAGGGAGAGGTTGGGTAGACCCAAGCTAATCAGAACACCAATGAAAATTAGTTTTGTGGATGGATCTTGCATGGAAACTTTGGGGACATGGAAAAAATTGGAAAATAAACATCAAAGGACTAAAAAAAATAGTTGATTTTGAGGTAGTTGAGATGAAGGAACCATTTAAAACTTTTAGAGCATTACTAGGATTGATATGGTATGTCAATTGTGAAGGGATACTAGTAGACTCAAGAAAGGAAATGATATCTTTGGTAGATGACAATAAGATAGTCCATATCTCACTAGGAGAAAGAGAAGAAATGAGAGTATGGCCAATCTATTCCATTTCCAAAACCTCCATTACTACTTTACCACAATATAGAATATATGGATTTTGAAGGTTATTTATGATATAGGGCCGTGTAACCACTACAACTGGAAAATATCAATCAACAACGATAGAAAATACAAAACATATCAATCACATCCAAAGGGACATCACATATCAAACTACCAATACTTTCCTAAGTAGGAGATGTAAAGGAATTTATAGTGGACATGGAGAAAAAATTCCAAAACGAATCAATACGGATTATTTCCCTTCACGACACCCTAGTATGTAATACCACTTGTTAGTGGCATACACACAAACATAGTATTCCTACATGGGATGATTTCTAGATCTTAATCAAGGAACAACACATTCAGGAAGATGGTGAACATAGCCTAATTCCTAAATATAAAGGAATCAATACCCTAGAGGATCATATTTAGAATTGCATCAACACATGGAAAGGAGATAAGAATATGACCACCACCTCTATATTCAACTATTTTATTGGACCCTTAAATCGATAGTAAAAACCTAGTATATTAATCAAGAAAGAAGAGGTGAAACTAAGGACTAGAAGAAACTCCAACATGACTTTATCCACACATTTTCCTTCTAGGATTCAAAAATAAATAAATACATACCACACAAAATAATTAAGGCAATTATCTTCAAACTAGTTCCAAAAAATATCACTCATAAACAACCACAAAACCCACCCTCTAGAATCCAAGGAATCTGGAATTTAGTTGAATGGATGGACACATAAACACAATTGATACCAAACCGATGTTATAAAATACAAAAGGATGAAGAAGAACCAAACCAAAAAGTTGAGATCACGATAGAAGAAGGAGAAAGTGAAATACAAATGAACAATGATTCTAAAGACTAGTATTATAACTAGCCCCTCCAATTAAGAGAAGAAAATATAGCCCATGGGGAATCCTAAAATGGCAAAAATTGGTGATTATTGGGAAGAACTTATGGTGGCATTAGTCATTGAATTACTATTAGAATATGAGGAATTGTTCCCACAAACATTCATATAAATGAAAGGCATAAAAGAAGAAGTAGGAGTAATGAAAATCCAGCTAAAGGAGGGAACTAAACCACACTGAAAAAGACCATACCACCTCAACCTTGACATGAAGAAATGAGTCAAAATAGAAATAGATAAAATGTTGACGATAGGGATTATTAAACCGGTTGAAGAATTTGAATGGATTAGCCCTATGGTAGTACAAAATAAAAAGACAAGGGAAATCTAGATATGTGTAGACTTCGAGAACTCAACAAAGCATGTATTCACAATCCCTTACCTACTCCTTTCAATGAGGAAATACTTGAATCCATCGTAGGGAAAGAAATCTATTCATTCACCGATGGGTTCTTCAGATACCACCAATTCCGGATTAAGGAAGAAGACAATCCTAAAATAACATTCACCACAAAATGAAGATCATTCATGTATACGGTAAATGCCCTTGAATTGAAAAGGCACCAATGGTCTATAGTAGAATTACGGTGAATACATTCAATGATTTTATCCATGATTTCTTAGAAGTATATTTGGATGATTGGATGGTATATGTCCTAATCAAGAACCACATTTAGTTACTTTGAACCATGCTAGAAATGTGCAGAAGTAAGCAGATATTCCCGAATATTAAGAAATGCATTTTTGTGGTACCCTTTGGGACATTACTAGAACACTATATTTAAAGAAGGACTAATGATAGATCGATCAAAATTGCCTTAATTTTGACATTACCCCCACCTAAAACAACACTAGAAGTTAAGACATTCCTAGGTAATATTGGAGATCATAGAAAATTCATCAAGGGATATGTCACTCTAGTAGCCCCTTTGGAAGAACTCAAAAAGAAAACTAATAAAGCAATCACATGAACGAAACATATCAACAATCATTCGACACACTAAAACAAAAAGTTAGCAGAAGCTCCTATCCTGATATTCCCAGACTGATCAGTACCTTTTCATATCCAAGTAGATGCTTTAGTTTTGTCCCAAACACGAGGAAATAAGGATCATCCAGCTACTTTTGCCAACCGCAAACTTTCCTAAGCCAAAAAAAATTACACTACCACGAAACGAGAGGCCTTTACCATCTATACACTACATAAATTCCACCGGTATCTCCTATCTACGCCATTTCCATTTGATTCACAGCTGGACCATCAACTAAATCAAACACAAGGAGAATTCAAACATAAAAACGTAGAAAGCAAGAACATATTAAAATGCAAACGAGTAAAACAAATTATACTGTATATCCGGGCTACAATTTTTATATGATTAATCTTACTAAACAACGTTCGTTCAGAAGGAAGGATTCATAAACGATGTCTGTATAGCTTCAAAGTTTAGCCCATCAGAACTTGATGATGTTTAATAACTTTGATGTGATGGAGTACGGTATAATGATGGCTTGAAGTCTGCAGAATGAGATCTAGCCTATATATGAATTCAAAATATCTTACTTCGATATCTTTAACTTTGCTGCGGTGGTCAATCTGACACAGAAAATGGCTGGCATAATTATTTATGGCCGTCAGTTGAGCTCTCTACAGCATAATTAATTTAGATCAGCTTTTTAAGATCACCATATCATCAACCTGCAAGGAAATCAACTACATTCACCGGAGTGCAGCGAGTTCATCGAACTTAATAAAATTTACTCCTTGTCTTGAACTGATTGATGTAAGTAGCCAAATCCAAATCCAAATCTCTCAAGAGCCTCAAACAATTTATGTTTCCCTCGCGGCACCTGCCTTAATTGCTTCCCTTTACCAATATCGAAAAAGACTACTTACTATGAATTGTTTTTGTTATCTTCATTTCGTGCATAAATGAATGATTATATTTTATTTTAAGATTAAATAGTATTTGTTAAAGTTTTTTAATATTTGACTTTGCGTATTTATATTTTAAAAGAAAATTTAACTCTTTTAATGTGGGATTTAGGTATATTAATTTAATGGAATGTATTTATATAAGTACAAATAAATTTAGATTTAATAAGTGACAGTTGAGATAATATATTATGATAGTAAAAGTCAAGGTGGAAGTTTAAATGAAACATCAATATGTAGAATAAAATAATTTCTTTTGAAAAGTGAGAATCATCCTCTAAATCATGAGAAACTTGTTAAGGCATACTTGAATTTATTTGGTGGTCAATGATAATTGTTTTGTTTAAAAGACTACATGATAACTTTTGAAAATATAATACAGAGATCCATTTCTACAAGCAATATTAGATATTGAGTAATTTCATCTAACATTCAAGGGATAAAGAATTGGAATTGAGATATTTCTCTCTCTTTTAACATAGAACACAAGCCTAAATCGACCACAAACTAACTAAAAAATGAAATTATACTAAATTGATAAGTATGAGGTATTTTCCACGAGTCAAATTATGCTATTGCTATCAAGATTCAACCATGTAGTTTTTAGAGTCAAACTCATGAAACATCGGTTAATGAGTTTGACTTGAAAAACTATAGGGTTAAATCCTAATAGCCATATCATAATTATACTAAACTATCAAAATCTACAAAATTTCAAAGAAAAACAACATATATAGTTTGGGGATGGGTGGAGAGGCAGAGAGAGATGAAATTTGATGCAATATAGCATATAAATGAATGGGGAAATAAATCTCAACTTGGAGCTTAAGATGGTGCAATCATCATGGGATGAACTAACTAGTAAAGAAAGCATACATAATCACAATTTTTCATATGTAGATTCAACATATAAAGTGTTATAGATTTTGACACTAAAGATATGTTGTAAATCTCTTAATTTTAATTTATTTTACTTTGAATAAATTAAAAGAAAATCATAACAAAATATCATGACCCAACTTGCAAAAACCATGAAAGTAAAAATAAAACTATCCTAACACTAATAGAGTCTAGCCAATTACAATAGAACTCTTAACACTTATAATTTTTCAACCATTACTTCTTGGGATGGTTTTACAATATACATAAGGCATTGAAGGGTATTAATTCGATCTTCAAAAAATATAAAGAGAAATCAACTTTCATTCCTACGAACATTCTATGCAGTCAACCACCCAATTCAAAAAATAACACTAGTGTCCAATATACTTCTATTAGGGATTTTAATTATTTGGTAGCTTGGGCTTCCTAGATGAAATTATATCAAAATTCTTCCTGTAGGATCATCCAAATTAGGCACCACTACCTTTGTAGGATATTTTTCATTAAATTTGGTGCAACAACCTTCGTAAAAAAGTATTGATTCTTTGTCCACAACAAGACATTTCCCTTATCAAATTTACTCTAGAAAAATGGAAGAACATCCTTGTTAAATTCTCCAATTAGCATGGGCATTCCTCAACTACCTCTTCTACAATTAGAAACGTGACCCTTAAAAGTGTATCTACTCCTACAAGTATTCATCAACCCACCATAAACACATCGATGAACATCATAGTTCATATTATTTTAATTGTGAATTAATATTTAGGCCAATTGTATTAAATTTAATTAATAACATTTTGTTTCCACAATCCATGAAGTTAGTATTCAATATTTCTGGAAAAACTGTGTGCAAATTTTTACATCAATGTTTCAGATCATACCGCATGATCCATCATTAGAATGATAAGCAGATAGAGATTTATCTCTCTCTCTCTCTCTCTCTCTATCTCTTATCATCTTTTTGATGGATCATGGAGTATGATCCAAAATGTTGATGTAAAAATTTGCACATAGTTTTTCCAAAAATCTTGAATACTAATTAAATTTAATTTCTCAATTCCCAAGTTTACTATCTTAATCTTCAAACATGTAATTGAATCTTTTGATACAATCGTATTTGATTAGGAATCATAAAGATCAATTTAATTGTATGCCTCAAAGTTAAAAATCTTTTTAGCCAATAGTAATCTGATGCAATGCTAAGGTTTCACCAACTCAACTTCTTTGCAACTTGATTCCACAAAGCTTAAAGACACCAAAACAACAAAACATGGTTCCAAACTTTACCAAAGCCTAATACACCTTTAAATATCATGATTTTGATCGAAACAAAGCAATAACACTTTCTTACAACACTGTTTTATCATACTTTCAATTGCTTGCACCCATCACACTGATTGTTTGTAGCATTCTACAATAGCAAAATTGGGTATATCTTTTGACCATTATTGAATCTCCAAAGACCAAATACATTTTTAGGAACCCATTACAACCTTATTGAACATACTACAGACTCAAGCACTATTGATTTAGAAATATTAAGCCTAAAATTGACTGTCCTACAAAAATGGGCTCTAAAGGCTTAATTTACAAAGCATATATCACCTAATTCACTCCAAAGCCTCAAATAACCATGGATAGAATTGAAAAAAGTTATAAAACTACCAAATCATCAACTTTAAGTGCTTGAAAGACACATTAATGCATCAAAATATCAAACCCTCACTTATGCCATTTTGGACTAAATAAAACAGGGGTTTAATGGTTCTCAACTTTCCAAACCTCAAGACCCCTTGCTAATGCTTCAAACATCTTGAAATATGTCTACACGTGCTATTCTAATCATCTCCCAAGGTTTAGCACTTGGTTTTCACAAAACCCTAGCCTTGTGGCTCTTGAATTTGCTCTAAAATCACTTTTTTCTAGCCTAGGACCTCCTTGAAACCTTATCAAACATTAACATACACCCCTAAAACTTTGGAATATCAAAAAACATGTTAAAACAAACCTCCAAACCAAAAATAATGAGTTTTTTACTAGTTAAAATGAGAGTTATGTATTTTTTTGTGCTTGTTGCCCCTAGTACAAAATTTTCAAGCTACCTCCAATCATATAGAAGTGGGTTTGATTTCCATACATGGTCATACAATGGCTTGCAAATAGAGACAATGTTGGAAATGCAAAAAAATCAGCTTTGTTTCTTATTCAATCATTCCTTAAAACCACACTTCTGCCTTTACAACGATGCAAATGGCCTTTTTAAAGGCTTTACAACTTCCCCAGTGTGAGAAACTGTACTTCAACTACCTTTTGAAACTCCCTATGACCCTTCATATTCCTCTTTTGTTTTCCCTTTTTACACATTTTGCAAATTTTACATTGACAATTTTTACTTTATGTTGACAACTTTTGCAATATTTGAAAAATGAACTTAAAATGACTCCCTAGGATCCATAGCATCGTAAATGTGGCCTCTTGGGCCTTATTACATCATTAGGACATCAACGTTAAACTAAAGAACTAAAGTTGCCTCATGGATGCATGAGCTTTATTAGGTGCTCCTACACCATACTCTCGGCCAAATGAATTTTCCAGCCCTATTGGATTGAAGGTAATGATTAGTCTTTATCTTTAAATGGTTTTCCTTGCATGCTCTACTCCTTGAAACGAATCCCAATTTTCTTCATCACTTTTGGCTTTAGTTGGTCTATGCAAACTTGTCTCCACTTTGTCTTGTCTCTTTGAATATGCTCCTTCATGCTCTAATGTGTCACAATCTCTTTCTCAACTCTTTTTCCTTCTTCTTTTGTCTGTTGCATCTTGACCATTGTTTTGTTCCTTATCAAAAGTGTTATCACAACAAGGAAGTGATATATTGTCTCTACAATACCATCATGCATCTTCAACTCATTTTGTGTCTTCATGAGGGATTCATCATTTCCCTCCAAAATCTAATTCTTTTCCTTTACTGCAATGTCATCTTCATGTTTGGGGATGGTTGCAACGTCTATCTTCCTTCCTTTCTCTTCATATTCTTCTTCTTGTTTGGCTTTCTCATCTTCATTTCTGATTCTAATGCCTTCATGTGTCTTCTTTTTTGTATCAACCTTTGAATAGGCCATACAAATCTTCTCTTCTTAATTGTCAAGTTCCAACTGAGTGCCCTTTTGAGAAATTGCTCCATCTCATCTTCATGCCTTCTTATATCATCTCTTTCATAACTTGCCTTATTTGTCTTATCTCTTTCTCAACCTCTATTTTCCTCATCTTTTCCTCTTTCCTCTTCCTCTCTTTTTTTTCTTGCTTCTTCTTTTGGTGAACCCTTAGCCTACAACAAATCCATCTTTTCTT
The DNA here is from genome assembly GCA_007258455.2 of Sequoia sempervirens. Lineage (NCBI taxonomy): Eukaryota > Viridiplantae > Streptophyta > Pinopsida > Cupressales > Cupressaceae > Sequoia > Sequoia sempervirens. Next base: position 309,654,149 of record VDFB02075321.1, read on the forward strand.
CACGCACTTGTCCCTTTAACCTTGCTTTCTCTTGTCTTTGCCTCACCTAGGTCTCTTCTCTTTTCCTCTACCTAGTATTTTGGAAAATAGGTTCTCTCTGTTGGATATTGTGGTTGTGTTTCTGATATGTGGTTGTCATTGATGTCAACACTATTAGCATTTAAGTTCATTTGAAGTTGTATATGTCGATGATATTGAGAAAATTGTAATAAATGAGTTGTAGGTTGTCAGTGGTGAAGTGATGTTCTATTTTTCAGTATGTTTTGTACATTGTTGATCAGAGGTTGTGGACTAAAGGGTTTGTTGTTGAGTGTATCTAGTTTATCCATGACAATTTTTAGAGATCCGTGTGAAGATTTGATTGAGTTTTGAAGATTTTCATTCTAATAGTTTTTTTGTTGCTTTAGTCAGTGTTCCTAATTGAAGATGATGCTATTTTAGTTAGTGCAGTTGTTGTGGATGCTTCTCTTGTGATTCATGATGCTTGTGGATGTTTCTAGATCATGCTTTATCTTTGTTGCACGTCCGCATTGATCGTTGTGCTTGTGATATGAGATTTTCTCTTGTGTGTTCATGTTTTTATGTTCTTGGCTGACAAGGTGTTTGTAGCATGTTGTGGATCTTTGAGGAATAATTTTTGAAGGTTCCTCATGTTCAAAGATGTTACTTTGGGTCCTCACTAAGCTGTGGCTGACCTTGGTTGATTCATATTGTTAATCTTTAATGTTTTTGGACCGACAATTTATATTCATTTTACTATTTCTTGGTAGCCAACTTGTAGCAATTGTAATTTCTCGTTGTGGATATATAAGAGTGATTGTTTATTTGAATTGAAGTGTGGAAAGGGAGTGCTTTTGTGTGTATGTGTGTGTGAATAATGTTCAAATCATTCAAAGGAAGAGTCGAGTGTGAAGAAGTGTGCAAAAGAGTAAAGAATTGTTCATGTGCTTAAGCGAAACTATAATCAAGCATAATTAGCATATGCTATTCTCCCAGTTCAAAATCTCGATGGTTGTAATCCGAATCTCTTTGTAAGATAGTGTGTCTTCCTTTGTAATTGAGTAGTGAGATCTAGGAAGTGTGCCTGAATGCATGTGCATTCCCCATATTTCATTTTTATTACACTTAAATAATAGGGTATAATCTTGTGGACTAACCTCCACCATGGTTTTACCCCTAACAGGGTTTCCATGTAAAAAATCTTGGTGCTATGTGTGTTTCTGATGTGTTGATGATTTATGTTTTCATGGTTAATAATCAGATTTGAGAATAAGGTCAATAAGTTGAATAAGTTTTGAATTTTTGTGACAATTGACTCACCCCCCCTCTCAGTTGTCTACCCTTGTATTTCCAACAATTAGTATCAGAGCAGGTTCCTTGGAAGAAGTTTAACAACTTAAGGTGATTCGGGATGTCAAGTTACAAAAGGGATAGCTCGAGATTTGATGCAAAAAATTATTCTTTGTGGAAGACTCAAATGGAGTGCCATCTGAGATGCATTGGTGAACCCTATTGGAGCATTACAAGTAATATGTATATTATTCCACCAAATGATCATACTACTTCTGCTGAGATTAGAGATGCTGAGTATAATATCTGAGCTAATGAAGCTTTGTTGAGTGCTTTGACTGATTATGAGATGACAAATGTTATGGATCGGAAGACTGCTTATGAGATCTAGAAAAAGTTGGAAACCTTGTATGAAGGTGATGATAATGTGAAGATTGCTAAGTTGCAGAGTTTGAAAGAAAAATATGAAAGGTTGAGAATGGGTGATGATGCGAACATTAATATTTTCCTTTAAAGAGTGAATGAACTTGTGTGTGGTATTAGATGTGCTGGTGGAAAGATAGATGAATATGAGATTGTTGCTTTAGTGTTTAGATCCCTGCCTGACTCTTACAAAGTCAAAGCTAGTGCTATTGAAGAGCTCTGGACTATAACAAACATAACCAGAGATACATTAGATGGTAAGATGACTGCTTTTGAGTTGAGCAAATTTGGTGATGCCCTTCCTAAGGTTGAATCTACATTTAAGGCTACTACTTCTAGAAGAGATAGACAAAGATATGATTTAGGTGAAAGTTCATCTAGAAAGACATTCAAGTATGAGGATGAAATCAGACAGATTGAAGAAGAAAGAGAGCTAGAAGAGCTAGAAGCACTTATTGTCAAAAGAGTACTAAGAGGAAAAGGTACTTTATGAAGGAAAATTTCCTCTTAAATGTTTTTCTCATAATAAGATAGGTCATTTTGCATCAAGGTATCTAAAAAGAGCTCCTAAACCAAGACATAACAAGCCTAGATTTCAGAAGAAGTGTTACTATGCTGCTAATGAAGGTGTGACAAATGATGAATCTGATAAAGGAAGTAGAAGTGATGATGGATGGGTATTTATTGCTATCAAGGAAAATAATCTTGAATCTATTGAATCTATTGGTTGTACAAATGTGGAGAAATCCCTAGTTGCTCGAGTTGAAGAAAAAGATGAATGGGTAATTGGTAGTGGATGTTCACATCATATGATAGGAGACAAAAATAATTTTGTAAGCTTGGAAAAGTATGATGGTGGTGTTCTGAGATTTGGTGATAATATAGCTAGTGTGATCTGTGGAAGAGGTTTCATTTCTCTTGATGGTAAGCCTAATACTGATGATGTTCTGTATGTGGAAGGCTTGAAGCATAATATTTTGAGTGTTGGTCAAATGGTTGATAAGAGATACAATCTTCATTTCAAGGATAGAAAGTGTAGAATATTGAGTTCTAGAAATGAAATTGCATCAGGTACAAAAACAAAAGGCAATATCTTTCACTTGAGTGCTGCTAGTAAAATTTGTTTGATTACTCAAGTTGATGAAAGTTGGTTATAGCATAGGAGATTGTGTCATGTTAGCATAGGAGTTGGTTATAGCAAATGGGGTAACAACTCAAGTGGGCTTAACCTTGGAGAAAACTCCCTGGTTAAGCGCGCTTGAGCTGGAGCAGTACTGGGATGGGTGACCTCCCGGGACGGACCAGTGCTTCACCTCTATGAGCATCACCTAGATGCAATGAGTGCTAAGTGGACCGTTCGATATCATGAGAGATGGGTTCTTGTTGAACCACTACTCATGAAACATTGGTCAATGAGTTTGACTCGAAACTACACGGTTGAATCCTGATAGCAATATCATAATTTGATAATATTGTCAAGATAAGCTCCACTAAGGCTGTGAGAGATCTACCTAAGTTGGTGAAACCTACTAATGCAATATGCAAGGAATGTCAATTGGGAAAGCAAACTAGGATTTCATTTCGGAGTAAAAAGAATTATTCAAATGAATTGTTAGAGCTTGTGCATATTGATATGTGTGGTCCCTCTAAGGTTGGAAGTTTACAAGGTTACATGTATTTCATGTTAATCATTGATGATTATTCTAGAATGGTATGGAATACTTTCTTAAGGGAGAAATATGAAGCAATTGAAAAGTTCAAGATCTTTAAAGCTATGGTTGAGACAGAGATAGGTTTGAAGATTAAATGTTCGAGATTAGATAGAGGTGGTTAATTCACTTCTAGTGAATTTAATTCTTTTTGTGAAGAACATGGAATAAAGAGACAATTATCTGCACCGCAGACCCCTCAACAAAATAGAGTTGTGGAAAGGAAGAATGATACAATTGAAGATGCTGCTAGAACTATGATGTTGGAAGGAAATGTCCCTCATATCTATTGGAGAGAAGTTGTGAGTACTGTTGTGTACACACTCAACTAGGTACAAATCAAAGGTGATACTGACAAGACCCCTTTTGAGCTATGGACTGGTCAAAAGCGTACTGTTAAATACTTCAAGATATTTGGAAGAAAATTTTATATTAAGAGAGATGAAGAAATAGGAAAGTTTGATGCTAGGAGTGATGGATGTGTCTTTCTGGGTTATTCTACTAAAAAAAGGCCTATTGGTGTTACAATAAAAGATTGAAGAAAATGGTTGAAAGTGAAAATGTTAAGGTTGATGAATACTTAGGTACACCATCCAAAACCTGTGGATATGACTCTGATGATCAGGATAATAGTACAAACAAAGGGAAGCAAGTTCAGACTACAAATCAAGTGCAAATCAATTTGGTAAATCAAGAAAATGAAGAAGGAGAAACTAGTGAAAGAGCAGAAGAGAGATCAAAAGAACCTGAAGTTGAAGAAAATATTAAGAAGACTCTGAGGTATGTAAGACTGAATCATTTAGAACATCAGATTATAGGTGATAAGAAAAAAGTTGTCCAAACTAGGAGAAATATTGTAGAAGAGTATTGCTTGATATCAAAGACTAAGCCTACTAGTATGAATGAAGCATGTAAAGATAAGCATTGGATTGAAGCAATGAAAGAAGAGTTAAAATAGATTGAGAAAAATGATACATGGATTCTTGTTCCCAGACCTAAGGATAAGAATGTAATTGGAACCAAATGGGTCTTTAGAAACAAATTGAATGAGCAAGGTGAAGAGGTTAGAAACAAAGCAAGACTGGTTTGTAAAGGATATTCATAGATGGAAGGAATTGATTTTGAAGAGACCTTTGCCCCTATTGCTAGAATTGAAGTTGTAAGATTATTTCTTGCCTATGTTGCTCACAATAACTACAAAGTTTATTAGATGGATCTCAAATCAGCTTTTCTAAATGGTGAATTAGAAGAAGAAGTGTATGTTGAGCAACCTGATGGATTCCAGTTGAATGATAAAGAAGGTATGGTGTGTCAGTTGAAGAAAGAATTGTATGGACTCAAGAAAGCCCCTAGAGCATGGTATGCAGATTGGATAAGTATTTGTTGAAGCTTGGATTTAACAACTTAGGTACTGCTGATAGTAATTTGTATTTCAAGATTGATCATAATAAAGATATGATTGTTGAATTCTTTGTTGATGATATAATTTTTGGAGGAGATGATGGATTGTGCATGAAGTTTGGTAATGAGATGAAAAATAAATTTAAGATGTCCATGATTGGTGAGATGAAATTCTTTTTGGGATTGCAAATTACTCAGTTAAATAATGGGATTTTTATATCTCATTACAAGTATGTGAAGGAATTGTTGAAGAAGTTTGGTATGGAAGATTCAAAGCCAGTTGGTACACCGATGGTGACCAGATGCAAGTTGACAACAGAAGATGATTCTTTGAAAGTAAATCAGACAAGATACAAATCAATGATTGGTGGATTGTTGTATTTAACTCAAACAAGGCTTGATATCATGAATGTTGTATGTATTGTTGCAATATTTCAAGCTAATATGAAGGAATCTCATGTGATTATTGTGAAGAGAATTTTTAGATACTTGAAGGGAACTGTTGATCTTGGCCTATGTTATCCTAAATATGATGACCTTACTTTGAGTGCCTTTACTGATGTTGATTGGGTAGGAGATGTGAATGACAAAAAAAGTACTAGTGGTGGTGCATTTTTCTTGGGTAAGAAGCTAATTTCATGGTTAATCAAGAAGCAAAATGTCATTTCTTTATCTACTAAAGAGGCCAAATACATTGTTGTTAAAAATTGTACTCAAGTCATGTGGATGAAATAGATGCTGAAGGATATCAGAATTGTATATGATGATCCTATTACTATATTTTGTGATAACTCAAGTGCTATTAACATTTCCAAGAATTTGGTATTGCATTAAAAAAGAAAGCATATATTTATCAATTTTTACTTTTTGAGAGAGAAGGTAAGTGAAAAGGAAGTCAAATTGGAGTATGTGCCTACTAAGGAGCAGATTGTAGATATTTTTACCAAGTCGTTGCCTAAGGATACTTTTGCTTGTATCTCAGAGGGAAGTTAGGGGTGATTACCCCTCCTAATCAGAACTAAGGATACATTGCTTTGCATCAGTTTGTGCATTTCACAATCATATCTTAATTCATATTGATTTTGTGGTGCCTACTACTCAAGGGGAGTAGTCAAATGGTTTAGAAATTCAGATATGTGGTTCAAAGCTTAGAGATCTCTATCATTGATGTCAAAGGGGGAGAAGAGTCATGTTAAAAACTGGTGATTATCTAGGGAGAAAGCCTTGTGGGGAGAAAGATTATGTGAAAGTATTGAGGAGAAGATGAGTCAAATCCTAAGGGGGAGTAAGTGTCAAGAGTTAGTTGTGTTGATGGTGTTTTTCACATCAAGTGTTTCCATCAATGCCAAAGGGGAAGATTGTTGGATATTGTGGTTGTGTTGCTGATATGTGGTTGTCATTGATGTCAACACTATTAGCATAAGTTCATTTGAAGTTGTATATGTAAAGGATATTAAGGGTGAAGCCATAATAGTGGTTTACAATTTGATGGAGGAAGGAAAATTGAGAAAAAATGACCCCATGGAAAAAAAATTGGTTTTAGGGGTTCGCATGAACCTACATGTTCGACCGAACCATAAAGGGGTTCGACCGAACTAGGGTTCGAGCGAACCCATTAACTATTGGGCCCACATTTCCCGCCCAAAAAACAAAGGAAAAATGCATATTAGTGGGGGTTCAATGGGGTTCGAAGAACCCTTGGGGGTTCGCTAGAACCCCCCTGGTTCTAGCGAACCCCCTTTTTCCCTAATTTTTTAATTTGTTCACACAAAAAACCTAAAATTTTACGCTTTCAAGCTCCGGTTGAGGATGAAAATGGGGGAATATTTAGAAACCAAACTTGGAATTGAGTAGCCTTCAGAACGAGCTATCCAATGAATATAATTTTAGTATGTTTTGGTTTTATTATCTATCTATTTTTTAAGTTTTATTAAATATAGGTTTTTCATCGAAAACAAAAATCTCTGTTCTGCACAAGTGGAAAAATAGAAGATTATAATTTTTTTTTAAAATATGAGTGCACCGATATTGAAGTCCTTGATCCAACAAAAAAGAAGAAGAATTTTGATATACAGTAAAAGTTATGCATTATACGTCGCTATGTCTGAATTGTCATTTGATTGACTTAAAAACTTGATTAAAGAAAAAATATTCAATAAAAAACTATCTAACTAAGTGGAAGCACTAGATATCGGAGTTAGAAATCTAAATTTGAAAGAATTGGAATTTTATCCTTCATGGAAAAAAAGTTATGTTATACGGTAAGACACTTTTAAAATGCTATTTTTGAAAAAACCAATTTTTGTGGGAGATGGAAAAAGAAGTGCAATCTGATTCCAAAAAAATTGAAAAAAATATTTTTAGAATCTAGAGACAAAATATGACAAGACTCTAATTTGCATCATCTTCAAATTCCTTATGGTTTAATCGCTATAGGTGCCCGAATGTGGAGATTGTGTTAAAAAAAAAATATCAGTGTCTAGTTTGGCTAAAAATTGTAAACCACTATTGTGGGATCACCCTTAAGAAAATTATAATAAATGAGTTGTAGGTTGTCAATGGTGAAGTGATGTTCTGCTTGTCAGTGAGTTTTGCACATTGTTGATTAGAGGTTGTCGACTAAAGGGTTTGTTGTTGAGTGTATCTAGTTTATCCACATCGAGTTTCAGAGATTCGTGTGAAGATTTGATCAAGTTATGAAGATTTTCATTCTAACAATTTTTTTGTTGCTTTAGTCATTGTTCCTGATTGAAGATGATGTTATTTCAATTAGTGCAGTTGTTGTGGATGCTTCTCTTGTGATTCATGATGCTTGTGGATGTTTCTAGATTGTGCTCTATCTTTGTTGCACATTCGCATTGATTGTTGTGCTCGTGATATGAAATTTTCTCTTGTGTGTTCATGTTTTTTATGTTCTTCGCCAACAAGGTGTTTGTAGTGTGTTGTGGATCTTTGAGGAATAATTTTTGAAGGTGGCTCATGTTTGAAGATGTTATTTTGGGTCCTCACTAAGCTGTAGCCGACCTTGGTTGATTTGCATTGTTAATCTTTAATGTTTTTGGGTCGACAGTTTATATTCATTTTATTATATCTTGGTGGCCAAGTTGTAGCGATTGTAATTTCATGTTGTGGATATATAAGAGCAATTGTTTATTCAAATTGAAGTGTGGAAAGGGAGTGCTTTTGTATGTATGTGTGAATAATGTTCAAATCATTTGAAGGCAGAGTGGAGTGTGAAGAAGTGTGCAAAAGAGTAAAGAATTGTTCATGTGCTTAACCAAAATTGTAATCAGACATTAAAGCATATGCTATTCTCTTAGTTCAAAATTTGGATGGTTGTAATCTGAATCTCTTTTATGATAATGTGTCTTCCTTTGTAATTGAGCAGTGAGCTCTAGGCAGTGTGCCTGAATGCATGTGCATTCCCCATATTTCATTTTCATTATACTTTTAACAAGGTATAATCTTGTGGACTAATCTCCACCATGGTTTTTCCCCTAACAAGGTTTCCATGTAAAAAAATCATGGTGTTATGTGCATTTCTGATGTGTTGATTTATGTTTTCATAGTTAATAATCATATCTGAGAATAAGGTGAATAAGTTGAATAAGTTTTGAATTTTTGTGACAACTGATTCACCCCCCTCTCAGTTGTCTACCCTTGTGTTGCCAACACTCTCTCCAAATTGTACAAAAAAAAACACACAAACAACAAACTTTCTTTCCTAAACCTTCTGATCTCTTATGCCAATTGATGCAGTGTTAAGGTTTCACCAACTCAACTTCTTTGCAACTTGATTCCACAAGGCTTAAAGACACCAAAACACCAAAACATGGTTCCAAAATTTACTAGACCCTAATACACATTTAAACATCTTGATTTTGACAAAAACAAAGCAATAACACTTTCTTACAACACTGTTTTATCAGATTTTCAATTGCTTTCATCCATGACACCGATTGCTTGTAGCATTCCACAATATCAAAATCAAGTATATCTTTTAACCCTAATTGAATCTCTAAAAACCAAATACATTTTTAGGAACCTATTATAGCCTTATTGAACATACTACAAACTCAGGTATTGTTTCTTTGGAAATATTAAGCCTAAAATTGATTATCCTACAGAAATGGGCTCCAAATAGGCCTAATTTACAAAGCATGTATCACCTAATTCACTCCAAAGCCTCAAATAACCATGGGAAGAATTGCAACAGGTTATAAAACTACCAAATTATCAATATTTAGTGCTTGAAAGACTTATTGATGCATCCAAATATCAAACCCTCACTCTATGCCATTTTGAACTAAATAAAACAAGGGTTTAATGGTTCTCAACTTTCCCAACCTCATGACAACTTACTAATGGTTAAAACATCATTAAATGTGTCTTAACATGCTATTCCAATCATCTCCCAAGGTTTAGCACTTGGTTTTCACAAAACCCTAGCCTTGTGGCTCTTGAATTTGCTCCAAAATCACTATTTTCCAGCCTAGGGCTCCTTGAATCCTTATCAAACATTAACATACACCCCTATAACTTTGGAATCTCAAAGATCATGTTAAAATAGACCTCCAAAACAAAATTCATGAGTTTTTACCAGTTAAAATGAGAGTTATGCATTTTTTGTGCTTGCTGCTCCTTGTACAAAATTTTCAAGCTTCCTCCAATCAAAGAGAAGTGGGTTTGTTGTCTGTACATGGCCGTACAATGGCCTACAAACAGAGACAATGTTGGAAATGCACAAAAATCACCTTTGTTTCTTATTCAATCCTTCCTTAATACCACACTTTGGCCTTTACAATGATGAAAATGGCGTTTTAAAGGCTTTACAACTTCCCCAACATGAGAAACTACTTCAACTACCTTTTAAAATCCCTATGACCCTTCATATTCCTCTTTTGTTTGCCCTTTTTGCACAACTTTTACATTGACAATTTTTTCATTATTTTGACAACTTTTGCAATATTTGAAAAATGAACTTAAAATGACTCCCTAGGACCCATAACATAATAAATGTGGCCTCTTGGGCCTTATTACATCATTAGGACATCAACCTTAAACTAAAGATCTAAAGTTGCCTCATGGAGGCATGAACTCTATCAGGTGCTCCTACACCATAATCCTACACAAGAGTATCAAATTTATCAAAATAACTCCATAAGTATTTAATTTTATTCATTTTGATCCTCAATATGTTAATTAGATTCAATTTATGCATATCCAAATCTAATTTTACAGTGATCCCACAATACTAGTTTACAATTTTTGGCCAAACTGGACATTGAAATATTTTTTTTCTAACTAAATCTTCACTTTTGGGCACCTATAGAGGCTAAACCATGAGGAATTTGAAGATAATTCAAACTAGTGATTTGTGTCATTTTGTTTGTAGATTCTAAATATATGTTTTTCAAAAAATTTGGAATCAGATTGCACTTCTTTTTCCATCTCCTTCGAAGACTACCTTTTTTCAATAAACAACATTTTAAGGAGTGATGCTCACCATATAACACATAAATTTTTTCCATGAAGGATAAAATTATAATTTTTTTGAATTTAGATTTGTAACTACGATATCTAGTGCTTCCAATTGGTTTTGTAGTATTTTATTGAATATTTTGTCCTTAATCATGTTTTGAAGTCAAACCAATTACAATTCAGACATAGGTGAACCGTATAACACAACTTTTTTTGTATGTATTGAAATTCAAGTTTTTTCTTTTTTGTTGGATCAAGGACTTCAATATTTGGAGCACTCATATTTTTCCACATGTGCAGAACAAAGACCTTGATTTTCAATGAAAAACCTATGTTTAGTAAAACTAAAAAATCAAATACATAATAAAACCAAAACATATTAAATTTATATTTGTTGGATAACTCATTTTGAGGACTGCCATAATCCAGTTGGGTCTATGAAATCTCCTCCATTTTCATCCTCAACCCGAGCTTTGAAGTGCAAAATTTTGGACATTTTTGGTGCCTGAGGGGGAGAAGGGGGAAAAGGGGGGTTCGAGCAAACTAGGGGGATTCGTTCGAACCCCCAAGGGTTCACTCAAACCTGGGTTTAAGCCAACCCCCTTTCCACAAGCCTTTAGTTTTGGATTTTTGTTAGGAATGGTGGGCCCCATCAATAAATGGGTTCACTCGAAGGGGGGCTCTATCGAACCCCATTTGGGTTCGCTCAAACCAAGAGTTTGTTTGAACCCCCAAAAACCAATTTTTTTTGCATGGGGTCATTTTTGGCAACTTTTCCTTCCTCACTGGAATTGTAAATCACTTTTGTGCGTTTACCCTTGATTTGGTTGAAAATATCAAAATTTATTTGTATAACCCTTTTCCTCTATTTTTAAGGTTTTTTGATATATCTATGTAAACTTCAAATTTGGTATTATGATTTTACTATGTAATTCTAGTGTAGTATTTTGATGTTATAGTTTAGGGTTTATTTCATAGTCATAGAAATTTGGAGATATTTTTACTATATATTATTGTAGATAATTTTTACTTAGAGTCCAACCATCAATTTTATTCACATTTAAAATTGTCATTTGGTAGGGATGAAATAGTGGAACACTTTAGATATTAGTGATTTTCAATAAAGATCAATCCAATTATTGATAGAGTATTATGGATACATCAAACTTCAATGGATTCTCCACAAGAGACCTATGTTGCATCTTGAGAAGATTGGTTGTAATTGATGTCAAATGTGTGCTAAAGATTATATATGATCCAAAGATAGTTGATATGCAAAGGTATTTGTTGGTGCAAGTCAACATTGTAGTATATGGAAGAGTTGTGATTAGTCTGATGTCTAAGTATGATGAAAAGTTGGGTACAAATGTTCTAATATGTTTCTAGTATGCCTACATTAATATCATATGAGTTTGTTGTACTACACTTAGAGGAAAGTCGCAGAAGTTTTGTTAAGGCATTCACAATGTATATCCTAAGGCAGTGACATAGTGTGTTGGTTTGCATCCTTCCACAGAGAAAGATTTAGTCTTGTGGATCTAAAGATAAGTTGATAGAGATGTGAAGGTGTTATATCCATTATTTCAAGTCATTACACCTTTTATAGTGAAAGTTGGAAGTGACAGAGTTCTGGTCAATGCTCTAGCAGAGTAAAGTGTTGATGAAGGCTTGTTGGAATGCTCCACATTTCTCTTGAAGTGAAGATTTGGATATGTGGTTCTAAGGACATATTCAGTGATGTCTAGAGAGTGTTGCATTGAAGTTTCAAGTGGTGTGGTGGTCTGCAAGTTCAGTTTTTCAAGTAACAAAGTGTTATAGTTGGATATGGATGCCTATTCTTCTATAGAACATATGTTTTAGTACAAGTTGTGCTAGTAGAAGATTCTATAGATCAGTTTTATGAGTTTGTGTGGACATTATACATATCTCACATTATCTCAGGTTTGAAGTGCATGTAGATCTATCTGTTTCCAGTACCACATAGTTGTTTTAAGTCAATTTGTGATGTTATAAAGTTGTTGAGACCGAGTAAGGTATATTATTGTTGTGCACCACAAGTTAATGATTGAGTAGAGTTCAAGGATTTTTTAAAGATATTTTATGATTCATTTTGACTCATTTGGGTGTATTATAAATAATGTTATATCATTTTTGTATATCGCCAATGAAGATGAAGTTTGGCATGTTACAAGTTTCATTATTTATTTTTTGTGGCCAGTTGAATTTGTAAATTTTGCAAAGTGTGTGGATGATATATTGAAGATCAAAGTTGTGGAGATGATGATGAAAGTGTGAAAAGATGTATTAGTGCATGAGTAGAGTGTAACAAGGTCTTCTATAGATCTAATGTGCAAAATTGATGACTATTAGTGGTTGAAGCCATAATATTAGTCATATTTTAGTTTTTCTTTCTTTCAATTAGGGAGTAGTAGATTCCTTGGGTGCAATACCCTAAATCAAAGTCAAGGATTATTTGCTTCCTTGGGTTGTAGTCTAGAATCAAAGTTGTAAACTATTTTTACTTGCGAGGCTGGATTAGGATGGTAGCTCCTAGTAATATTTCTCATCGTGGTTTTCTTCTATGGGGTTTCCCACATATATCTAGTGTCATTTGTGTTCTTGTGTGTGTGATTATCCTCTTTCTTATTTTCATTAAGTAGAACTAAATTATTATTTAACTTAAGTTCAGCAACAATTCATTGGGACTAAAGTTTAAAGTATAATGATTCACCCCCCTTTAGTATTTTGGTGTGTTCAATAATTGGTAGATCAAAGCAAGGTTCCTTGATATTTTTTTAACAATAGAGGTAGATCCTATCTTTGAACACATGGAGAATAAAGTAGTATCCAAGAAGTCCTCTCAGGAAAAAGAGGCCATACCCTAGAAGGAGGATCATGAATATGAATTTAAATTCAATAAGGAAGTTTGTCCAGTGGATTTTGTAGGTGAGCTTAATTATGCTCTAAATGATCTAGATGAAGAAAGAGAAAATAATGAAGAGCTCCAGTTACAACTTGGAAAATGTTAAGAAAATTGGCACGTTGAAAGTTCAACTTGAAGAAGGGAAAATAACTAAAGAATGTATGAATTTCAAGCTCATTGAAAAATTTGTTGAATGTTCCAAGCTTGAAGAAAAAATTGTTTCCCTGAGGAATGAAAAAATTGCTAAATGTTCAAATTTTGAAGAATAAATTGTTTCCTTGTGGAAAGAAAAAATATCAAGTGAATTTTTAAAGCTTGAAGAATAAATTGTTTCCCTAAGGAAAGAATTGGAAAAATAAAAAGAATAAATTGGCAAGGGTTTGAAGCTAAAAGGAGGTTCTAAAATTCTTGATGAGTTGATTAACTCTCAAAATCCTTCAAAAGAGAAGTTTTGTCTTGGTTTTGAAAAAGGGAAAAGTCCTACAACCAGTGCTTATACAAATCTATATGAGAACTTCAAAGCAGAAGGAAAGTTTGAAATTGAGCAGGATAAATCTTTCACTAAAGAACCTAAGAGGACCGCCTCCTAAAATGAAAAGACAAATCAAGATATCAAGAAATAATATGGATTCATTCCTATCTAGAGACAGAATATTTAGAGGTCATCCACCTACAAGACAACTTGCCCCTACTAGGTTCAATCATTCTTTTCAAGATATCATTGTTTTTCTTGCAATAAATTTAGGTATAAGGTTGTTGATTATAGATCTAGGCAAAGAAGAAATGATTATATGGGTAGAAAAATATTTGTGCCTCAAAGATATGATTTTGTTTTATTTCATGGATATTTCTATGCATGCAACAATTTTGGTCATAAGGTTGTTGAGTGCAAAACTAAGGTGAAGAGGAACAAATTTGTTCCAAAGAACAATATTGTTTGCTATACGTGTAATAAGGTTGGACTTAAGGAATTTTTTTGTAGAAGTGGTTTTATGAAGCCACCTATTTAGAATCAAAAGAAAGATGAAACCCTAAATTAACAAAATAAGGGTAATGAAAAGGTTTGGAATGCAAAATAAGGTTAGGAAAATTAAAAAATATGATACTATGCTTGCGCATTTTGCACAAGATCCTATGACAAACTAAGATAGAGTATTATCTCAAGGGGAGCTATCATTTGCAAACATTTTAGCCTCCTAAAAAGGATAAGATGTTGAATAATTTAGCATAAAAGTTGAATTGGGAAAATTCTTCTAGTGTGTGGATTTGTTGAGCAAGAATGAACCTTTTGATGAAGGTTCAAGAGGAAGTGAATTGTTTGTGGAGGTTTTTTGAGTAGCATTGTATCCCTATGTAGTTATGGAAAAAGTATCCCTTCTACTTTTCTTGGCTTGTTTGGGCCCTCCTTGTCAGTTAGGCTTAATGTTTCCTTGATTTAGTGTTGTAATGTGGTTGACACATTCACATTAGGTCTTGGGCCCTCGTGAACTAATGAACATGAATGGTTCATTGCTAAAGTGTTGTAAAGTGGTGTAACACACTTTCACACTTTTCTAACGTTTTATTAATTAACTAAACCTGATAAACCTCTTTTTAATTAAAATAAACATTAATCTTGCCTTATTTGAAGTGTTGTAAAGTGTTGTAAAACACTTTCACACTTTTCTAGGCTTGTCATTAATAATTGGGCTTTCTTATGCTTTAATTGGCCCTATTTTGCATCCACAAGCCTCATTTATTGCATCTTTTCAAGGATAATCCCAACACCAAGCATTAGACAATCATAATTTTGGTGTTTTTGGTTTGAATGACCTATATTTAATGATATGGGATTCATTCACCACCTTGGGTGAATGGGTCCCACCTAGATATTTTGGTCTCGAACTAAATTTCACACATTTCTAAGCACTTTTGATCTTTGGTCCCATACATTATGCCTAGTGGGACTCATTCACCACCTTGGGTGAATGAGTCTCGTGTGGCCCAAAATAAAAATAATTAAAATTTCTAGTGGGATTTTATCCTCCTAGATCTAATGTCTACTTGTAGTGTTCTAATTTTGGGAATTTTTGCATAATTGAGTATAAATAAGGTTCTTTCACTCATATTTTCACCTAGCAATCTAACAAGCAATCAAGTGTTCACAAGCATTCACAAGAGCATTAAAGAGTAGATTATCAAGCATTTTAGAGAAGCATTCAAGTGTCAATCATCATGTCAAAGATTTCATGCATCATGTTGTTTTAGAGCTAACAATTGTGGTGTAGGATTTTGTGATTAAAGCAAGCATTTCATTCAAGATTTATCCAATTCAAGCAATAATCAAGGTCTACATCCATTGGATCCATTGCATTCATGTTTTTAGCACCTTATTGCTAGGGTTTGGTGAGTTGCAACAACAAATTTTGTTCATTCGTCATTCTCCATTTATATTTCATTCTATTTCAAGGTTTAATTACCAACAAGGGGCTTGACCAAGGAAAACCCCTATCCACTAACCAAACAACATTTTTCCCTCTCCCTTGTGTGTGATTTGCAAGTCTAGATTGTAGATTTCCTAAGGAGAATGATTGGACAAAAGTTGCAAATCATTCAAATTTGTCTTGAATTTGTCATCAAGCCTTGGAGAACCTTGGAGAAGATCTAGAGGTTGCAAATCAAAGATTCAGATCCAAAAACCAGTTAGGAAAGACAAAGCAGACAGAGAAGAGTAGGATCAGCCTTTGAAGTTTTCAAAAATCCCAACTAGACCGATTCACCACTTTTGGCGAATGAGTCTCAATTTTAGTCAATTTTTAGATTTTTGCAAATTCAGATAGTCATTTGGCTGATTCATGTTCCTACATAGTTTTCTAGAAATTGGATTGATTTGACCTGTTCGGCGAATAATTCCCATTCATCCTTAAAGTTATAATTTCTAGTATTCTAGACCTTTATCTATCCACTTCTATATTTTTAGGTGCACACATTCTATTTTGTGGCTTTTCTATGTTGTTTCATTCACTTTTCTAGGTCATTTAGTGTTACTTTGCATTTAATTAGGGTTTTACATTGCATCTTTCATCTCATTGCCTTTTCCAAGTCTAAACATGGTGGTGAACCCCTCATTAGTCTACTTTCATCCCCTAGGAAAGCCCTACTACAAGGTCTCTTTCTCTTTTGCATTGAGATCTCTAGGGTTATCCTTGAATGGAATAGCTTGAAAGTGGGTGTGATAGCACTTAATAATTATTCTATCACCCCCATTTTCCTTGGTTCTACCCTATGATGACATAAATATCTCTAGAAAATGATTTACCTAACAAATTACAAATTCATTTATGGTAGAAAGTTAGAACAAGTGAAAGGATTTTTAATGAGTTTTTTGGATCACTTGAGCTCATTTGTATTCAAGAGCATTTATGTTTGGAGTGAAGAAGAGCATTTATGTTTTCAAGCTTTTGTGTGAAATCCTAGCTATAGTGTTTGAATATTTCTAAAGGAATTCCAATGGAAGCACTTCAAGTGATCTATGTGGTGGAGAAACCTAGGCCTAAATACAAGAAGTTTTCATTCAAGGCAATGGAAGTTGACAAAGACGATGCATTTTTGAAAGTTCTTGTGGATGTGGTTTACTCTAAAGATGTGAGGATTTACATACATGCCTTGTTGAATGAGATTGATTATATTTCATCTTTTGAATTGGTTTGATATGAGTTGTTGAATGAGAGTGATGTGTACAAGACAAAGTACACAAATGTAGCTATGACAGTGTTGGAAATCTAGAAAAAATTTCTAGACTTATGTAACAGTAAAGAATAGGTAAGTATCATTTTGATTCACATTCATGAAAATTTCATTTGGCTAGAAAAACCCTACATGATCACAAAGGATTCTATTAGGGTAGTTACTGGTCTTTGTTCCCCCAGACCAGCCTTGGTGTTGAATTCTATAAAGAATAAAAGAGTTATGGAGGTCACTGGAGCTAATTTTGATAAGAGAACCCTTATAGGGAAGGATATCATTGATCTTAGTGTGCAATATGAATCAATGGGTATTGCATACAAAATTTATTTCACAAATAGAGAAGGTTCTACCACCACTACTGCAATTCACACCACACATCAAATAGTGAAGGAAGGTGCTATTTTTGACCTATGGGTGTTTTTGAGAGAGCAGTTGATGGATAACCTAAAGCATACAAAGGAAACTGATTATAATTTAAGGTTTGGTTTCTTAATCATTTGCCTCACTTTATTTTTCATGAATGAATTGCTTGGATTCAAAGGAAAGTTCTGAGATAAGTTTTCTCTAGTTGTTGTACATATCAAGAAACCCATTGATAGTTTTCATGATAAATAATCATATAACACATTCTACTTGGGATTCTTCAGGAATCTACAATTTGAGATGAAAGGTAGAGAAAGGATACTGTGTGATTTGGTCTAGAAGTATAAAGATGTGACTTTCATGGTGAATTTAATGATCATTTCTATATAGAGGTTGTAGAGACAAGGAGCTCATGGAATCATGAATTTCATTATGAGGTTGAACCTATGTATGCACAAGGATATCTAGATATCCTAATGAAGAAACCAAAAGACACAACTATTGAGAGGTTTGGTACATATAGAGAAAGCATGAATAAGCTAGCTAAGAAGCATGTAGAGGAGAATTATGAAATGAATAAAGATAAGCTTCATAAGGAATGGGTTCTTCCTCCAAAGACAACTCCCATTTCCACTATGGAGAGTTCTAAAGATAAATTTGTTCCTCTAGAAGCCATTCAAGAACCAAGGAGATCTGATAAATCCTCTTTTGTTGTTGCATCTGCTCTGTACCCCTCTAGATCAACACAATCAACTAGTGGAACTGAAGATATATCAAAAGGAAAATTCAAAGTGGAATTGAAGATGCTACAAAGAAGATAACTAAAGAAATATATATTGAAGTTGAAATAGTTGCATAGGAGGCTCTAGAAAAGCATGATTCTAATATAATGAATGTAAAAGTGCCTCAAGATGAATAAGAAACTAAAAATATTCCTCCTTTGGATAATACAAGTGACCAAGATATATCTAGTTAGCAAGAAATTGTATAAGGACCCTTCAAACAACAAGAAGGAGATGTCTTTGGTATGGAGATAGAAAAGGAAAGGGAGAAAGAAGAAGAAAAGAAGGAGAAAGAGAAGAAGGATAAGGATACTAGAGAAGAGAGTTGGATAAAGAATTCATATTCCTCTCTGATGGACTCTATCAAAGATTTTTTAGCTCGAGAAATGCAAATCTAACCAGTAGTGACTCTACAATTACTCAACATTCCTACTTTTGATGGACAAGTTAACTTGTCTAAAATATCTCCACCATAAAAGTTGAAGCTTCGTGCCATACTCCATTCCATTGCAAGACAAGAATTTCTATAACAACAAGTGGAGAGTGAAGATGTGTTGGAAGAGAAGTTGTTAGAAGCCAAACCAGATATATCTTTATCCCCCACACAACAAATGAAACAACTATTAGAGTCTTTTGAGACTTATTCTTCTCATCTAGAGAAGTGTAATGACCCGTCATAATAACCTAAGGAATGTTGCATTGGTGTATAAAGGTGAAATAATTTTTTTTTTAAAGTATAATTATTAAGTTAATTAGTTGCATACATTCATTAAGTTACGCGACGATACACTACTTGAGTTTCCATAGATGACTTTAGTATTTCGCATTGCTTATAATTAATTAACATTAACATAAACATTAAAGATAAACATTGTATAACATTTGAAATACCATTCAAGATAACATAAAGTACAAATACATTTCCTTACATTGCATTTGATAAAATAATACAATACTCATCCATCTGATGAGGTAGTTCAATAATAATTACATTTTACAATGTTCACCTTATATACAATTGAGGGATGATTTACAATACAAGTTTTCAAATAATGCAATAAAGAAAATACAACTATATCCAAGTGCGAGCTCTCCATCCATGAAGCTCTCGATGCCATGATCAATACTGGGGACCCAACGAAGTAAGGTGCACGTTCCACCCAACCATGTGGTACCCGTAGGTCCACCCCCCGTGCTAGGAGATAGTAATATGGTTACCTAGACATAATCTACTAGCCCTAGACACAAGTACATAACTGACTAATGGTTACATTGCTTCCAGATTTTAGACAATCGAATGTACTAAGTACACTAGGTTAACTATTATTTTAGGTGGAGTGTCATCACAATATTGCAAAGATTACCCTGGTGTTTCTTCCTAGGTTCCGGCCCCCAACTTCGGTTACCTTGGTAACCTCTTACGAAACTCGGCCCCATTGCAAATCATTGCGGAATCGAATGTCTTTTGAAGAAACAAGACACCGATTTTCCATTCTAGGCCTTCTCATCTTATACTCAAGACTAAACTAGCTCAAGAGTCATAAGTGAGGCATAATCATCTTGTTAAGGATTTTTAAATCTAACTATTGTGTTCTTTAGTTATCACTGACTTACTAACTCTTTGTAAGTTACCCTGACACCACTTTGTGTGTCGGCCCTCACACAGAGCCACTCCCCTAAACATAACAAGGAAGTTCTAAGTTTTCTAACTAGGGTAGACGGAGTGCACAAATTCAATAACATAATAATAAATGACACACAACGGCCATTAAAACTTTTATTCATAAATCAGGTATCATTACACCATATTCTAACACGTGCACAACCCTAGTCAACTCAAGAGATATACAGATGAACAACAACATCACCCTTCCTATACAGTTCGTTCTGGAAGACTTACTATCACAGTTATCCCAATCTTTCACAACTGACGTAATAGGGGTAACATAACTTCAAAAAATTATTACAGAGAAATAAATAATCTATCTTTTGGATTTCCTAAATCCATTTATTGCAATCATTCATCTTAAGCAGCTACTCAAAATAAATAAGATTCAATTTGCAATAATAAGGAAAATAAATAAACTAATTAATTAATTCCAATTTTTCATAATTATGCATATTAACCAATTTCATTTCCCTATTACAATCATTTCATTATAATATCCATTGCATGAATATTTAAATTTTTTAATAACTCAGCATCTCTTAAATTATAAATCAACTTACTAAATAATCATTTGCCTATCAAAATGTCTATTTATATATTAAAAATCTAATAAAACAATTATTATATATATATATATATATAATATATAAATTATATAAATTATATATATATATTATATAAGTTATATATTAAAAATAATATATATAAAAAAAAACATAATACATATATATAATATATATGTAATAATTCAGATTTATTAAATATTAATTAAAACAAAATTAAAATTTACTGTTTATACACTGCGCGCCTAGCAGTCCCCACGGGAGGATGCGCTGCCTGTGGGGCAGCGCTTCCTCCACAGATTTGTGGAGGGCGCTGCCTCACAACAGCCGCACCCTCACTGTGGGAGCGGCGGCTAGAAGGTAACCTCCCCCACCGTCCACATACACATTTTAAAAAAAATGAATTTTATTTATTTTTATTTTGAAGATTTCAGATTAAATTCACCATACGACAATTCTCCAATTTCTTTAATATAAATTAAAAACTTTCAAAGAATTTCCTATAATTTTCACAGCAATATATATAAATATATATATTTATATATATATTTTTAAATAAAATACCAAATGAACCTTCATATACAAAGATAATTTTTTGATAAAATTTTCTACAAGAGTCATGAAAAGGAAGAAATTAAAAAAGATAAATTCTGTACAATATATTTTCAATGTAATAGTTTCACCTGGAAGTATATTTTTTTTTAAAACCCCATATCTTCTTCAGATCTAACATATGATTTAACATAAGAATTCTTCCATTTCTTTTAATTTCTCCTGTAGTTTTCTACTGTTAAAACATATCTTCATTTTGCTCTTCTTGATTTCTCTATAAATTCCTTGTTTTTACAATTTAATAAACTGAGAGGAAATCAAATTTCACAAATTATTTTCTAAATTTCCCGAGAAGAATTTACAGGAATCACCAAACAATTATTTTCTCAAACAATCTTTAAAAAAAAAAGAAACAAATTAAAACAAGGAAAATACCTGTAACTTGAAAACTATCTGTAGAAGTGAGCCTTTGTAGCCTGTAGAGAGCAATCCTCCAAGCTTCTCCAAAATACCAAATCCAAAAGAAAGCAATAACCAACCACCAGATCCTCCAAGCAAAGGGATCTTCCACAAATATACAACCCCAAACAGAGGAAGTAACAACTTCTATAAAATGATTTTTACACAGCAAAGTTATTTTTCATTTCTCGTGAAGAAAAACTGATAACCCCTGTGTTTTCCCAGATCCAAAATAAATCCGTGAGAAACCTCAACCAAAAATCATTAATGCACTGGCACACTTGTCGAGAAGTACAAAATATCTTCTCAACAACTTCTCGGCAATCTTGCCTTTCAAGATTTGCATGATTTAATTAATTTATTTAAAATTAACAATTTTCAATGCAAATTTTATTTATTAATTAAAAATGCCATTTCCACAAAACATTTAATTTCAAATAAAATCTATTCACATTTAAAACAATTTAACAATATTAATTTAATTAATTAATTTATTCAATTAAATAAATTCAACCTTTATGATCAAATTACTTAACTAAACAAACTAATTAATTAATTAATTAAATAATAAAAACTTTATTTCTTTAACATTTAACAATTAATTTAAATAACAATAAATTAAAACATAATAAACTATTATTAAAATTGACATTTTTCCTTTCAAGCAATTAAACCAAACAGAAAAATACAAGACAACCTATGACTCTGAACTAAAACAGACGATGTACTATGACCGGGTTATAGACTAGACTAGGATGAACCAAACCACTAGCTCCCAATCAACATATCCGTTGAGTCTTGACACGCTCAGACCTGAGTAACCAGGTGGAGTCGGTGTCATGTACCTGCAATCCTGCAACCAAGCAATAACATGCATATATATATATATATAAACCATTGTATAGGCACACTGTGCGGAGAAAATCATAGACATCACAGGGCACTCGCAAGCGAGTGATGCGATTTCGTTCTCCACACCAATACATGTCACATTAGACTGACGAATTAGATAGCAGTTAATCCATGATAAACATGCACATAGCAATAATCATCTGAAGTAAAACATCTATACTATATCAAAGCATATCAAAAATCAAATATCGCAGTACAATGTATCATCATGTCACAGAGTAAATCCACTGTCGCTCAAAACTAGCGATCAAACTATCCAAACAAAGTACCATAGTCTAACAGTGTGAAAACATAACAACAGAAAACATAAGCATAAATGGAGGGGTACTATATCCTCCCCCCCTAGGATCAGGCTTGCTCCTAAAAGCTTGCGAATAGATAGGGATAAAGTTCCCTCATGCGTGTCGCATCCTCCCAAGTAGCAGAAGCCTCATGGCTAGGATCCCATTAGACCCTCACCTGATCAACATCTGGACCCCTGAGACCAAGCATCTGGTGCTGTAGAATGGCCACGGGCTCCAAAGCCAGCTGCCCGTCCTCTACCTATAATGCATTCCAATCAAGTACATGAGAAATGTCGGGATGATATGGTCTAAGAACTGATACATGAAAAACATCATGAATATGAGACAAAGTGGGTGGTAAGGTGAGTCGATACGCCACAGGACCAATTCTCTCTAAGATCTTGAATGGCCCAACAAAACAAGGTGCAAGCTTAGAGCCTTTTCCATAATGGATAGGACTCTTTCGCGGTCGCACTCGAAGAAACACTCTATCACCAACAACATACTTCTTTTGCCTATCTTGTGCTGCTATCAAATGTTCTCTAATACGGTCAACCTATTGCTCCATATCTCGAAGCATCTCAGGACCAAGTAACACTCTATCCTCTAGTCAATCCCAACTAAGAGGATTTCAACAAGGATGACCATATAATGCCTGAAATGGTGGCATACCTATGGAACTCTAATATCCGTTATTGTAAGCAAATTCTACTAAATACAGATAATCCTCCCAATGAGACTGTTGGTCCATTACGTACATCCTAAGCATATCCTCTAATATTTGATTAACTCTTTTCGTTTGTCCATCAGTTTGAGGATGATACGCTGAACTAAAGTTCAACTGTGTACCTAAAGCATGTTGTAATGAAGTCCATAGGGCTGAAGTGAATACAGGATCTCTATCCGATATAATTCTATGAGGAATCCCATGCAATCTAACAATGTCCTCCATGAATATCCTAGCTACAGATGAAGCATTGTAAGATGATCGTACTGGTGAAAAGTGAGCTACCTTAGTCAATCGGTCAACAGTTACCATAATGGCATCATGTCGACGTGACGACGTAGGTAACCCTACAATAAAATCAACAGATATAATATCCCATTTACATTCGGGAATGAGATGTGGCTGCAATAATCCAGCGGGATGTTGATGCTCAGCTTTGACTTGCTGGCATTCAAGACATCTCAACACATAATCAGCAATATCACGTTTCATACCAGGCCAGAAATACAATTGCCGAAGATCGGCATGCATTTTCTTAACACCTGGATGAGCTGAATACGGAGCTCGATGTGCTTCAGTCATAATTAATGTACCGAGATTGTAGAAATGTGGTACATAAATACGACCTAAATGTCGTAATATACCATCTAGTTCAAGGACATACCCTGCAAAATGACCTAAGGGTCTACCAGATTCAATCTTCGTCCTCACTTCCTGATATAGTCTATCAGTGGGAAGTGTTGCTACTATTTGACCTCTCAAATCTACTTCAAGAGTAGTAGCAGAGATCTCATGTCGACAACGACTAAGAGTGTCAGCCACTATGTTCTCTTTTCCTTGAACATATTTCACTTCAAAATCATACTCACACAAGAACTCCATCCACCGTCTGTGCCTAGCATTCAAATTAGGTTGCGTAAAGATGTATTGTAAACTACGGTGATCGGTATGAAGTTCGAAACAATGACCTAATAAGAAATGCCTCCATCGAACTAATGCATGCACTATCGTAGCTAGTTCTAGATCATGAGTAGGATAGTTTAATTTGTGATTCTTGAGTTTGCGAGACTCATAAGCAATCACACGCCTATCTTGCATCAGAACTGCTCCCAAACCCTCTAAGGATGCATCCGTACACACTACGAAATCCTTAATAGGATCAGGAACAATTAGTATAGGCGCATTAGTCAACTTTTCTTTAAGTGTCTGAAAATCCAACTGACATTGCTCTGTCCAAAATAACTTCTTCCCTTTTCTCTGAAGGGACGTAATAGGATGACCAATTCTAGAAAATCCCTCAACAAACCGCCTATAGTAACCAACTAGACCCATAAAACTACGAACTTCACCTACATTAGTAGGCGCGGGCCAATCTACAATAGCTTGAATCTTTGAAGGATCCACAACAATACCTTGTCCAGATATCACATGTCCAAGATATTTTATCTCAGTTTGAAAGAAGTCACACTTCCTCAGGTTCGCATACAATTGATTTTCCCTTAAACATTGCAATACCTGTCTCAAGTGTTCTTCATGTTCCTTCATGTTTCTTGAATAAATCAAAATGTCATCGAGAAATACAAGGACAAAGCAATCAAGGTAAGTATGAAAAACACCATTCATTAAACTCATGAATACTGATGGTGCATTCATTAACCCAAACGGTACTACTGTGAATTCGTAGTGCCCATAACGAGTTCGAAAAGCAGTTTTATGAATGTCTGCTTTGGCTATACACAATTGATGGTAACTAGATTTCAAATCGATTTTAGAGAACACATTAGCTCCCTTAATTTGATCAAAAAAATCATCGATTCTAGGCAAAGGATAACGATTCTTAATCGTAACCTTGTTCAATTGATGATAGTCAATACACAACCTAAGTGATCCATCCTTCTTATTTACGAAGATGACAGGTGCTCCCCAAGGGGAAACACTTGGACGAATGAAACCCTTTTCTAATAGTTCCTCTAACTGAATACGAAGTTCCTCTAACTCCTGAGTCGTCATTCTATAAGGAGCTATAGATATAGGCTCAGCTCTAGGAACTAAGTCAACTCTAAAGTCAATATCCCTCTTCGGTGGCATTCCAGGTATGTCATCAGGAAACACATCAGTGAATTCCCTAAGAATAGGATGATCATCAAGAGATACCTCTCGACTCTCACCTTCTTCTAAATCAGTAACTATTGTTGCAAACAGTTGACATCCCTGACGAAGACATCTCTTTAATTGCATAGCAGATATCATCCGCAAAGAGATAGGTCTTTGAACACCTATGATTTCCACTTTCGCACCTAAATCATTAATGCAACTAACTATCTTAAGTCGGCAGTCAATCACAGCATGATAAGATGCTAACCAATCCATACCTAATACTATGTCATACGATCCTAAAGGTGTGACATATAAATCTACTACGGTAGTTAATGTATCAATTTTAAGTTCACAATTATGTACTAAGTTATCTACCGCTACTTTCACCCCAGAGGTGAATTCAACCTGCCACTTACCACCTTGCTTTACTGCCACAAGACCACAATGGTCAACGATGGTCGGTGAAATAAAGGAGTCGGTAGCTCCGGAATAAAAAAGAATCGAAACACTAACACCATGTAACTTACCTGAAGTCTCGACCACTATGTTCTGGTGATCGGCTTGGTGGTCATTAACCGCAGCATATACTGTATGTGATCGTCCTGCATCACCCACTGTAGGCTCTGAAACTGTAGGTCGAGGCCCAAAACCAGTAGAACCTCTCATCGGACACTGCCTAGCTATGTGTCCCTGCTGCCCACATGAGTAACAACCTGTGCCTCTACCGAATCCTCTGCCACCAGAAGGTGCATTGGATTGCTGGAAACTACTGCTACTGATAGTAGACTAAGCACTCTGCGCAGGCTAATCCTGCCTATTGCGCTTATTGGGCCACCAGTTGCGACCCTTTCCTGTTTGTGGACTATTACCCTGTTGTGGTTGTGGATTATTATTCTTTTGAGGTGTACGTTGTTGTTGTTGTTGCCCACCCTTTGAGGGTGTCTGTTGGTTCCTAGAGGAACCTCCTGTCTGTGCCTGTCCACCCCGTGGACTAAAACCTGTTGCAGGAGCACTGCCAATCTACACTCCTGTGTGCCCACCTAACACCATAACAAGGTTCTCCTCCACTATTCGAGCCTTCTCCATCGCAACTTCCATAGTATTTGGCTCAAAGACTCTGACACCACCACTAATGATGGCATTCAAACCCCTGATGAAGTGTTGTACTAGCATAGGCTCATCATCACCAATACCATCATACTACTTGAGTTCATAGAACCTACGTTCATATTGCTCAACAAAAAGAGCCAACTGACGTAGATCATGGAACTTGTCAGCCCGTCGTTTCCTCCAGTGTTCCGATAGGAACCGTGCTCTAAACCTCTCGAGAAACATCTCCCAAGACACTGATCCAATATCTAAGTGGAGCTTCTGCTCCTCTAGGCACCACCAAGTAGAGGCGAATCCTCTCAGATGCATGATAGCGCATCCCACACGGGTATTGCTACTGTATGGGTGCATGGCGAAGCATCTACCCAAATCCAGTAGCCAAGTCTCTGCCTCTAAGCCACCTCCAACACCATCAAAAGTAGGAGGGCGTGCCCTAAGTAAATCCCTCATGTGTCCTGTAGTAATAGCATCCTGATGTACTAAGTCATCTACTCTCCTAGGAGATCTATCTCTCTCTCTGACAACCTCCTGCTCAACTTCTTATCTAGGTCCAAGTCGAGCTAGGACCTACTCTAATAAAGGACGTATCTATGAACCCTCTACTCCTGACTGTTCAGGATTCTGTCCCTCATTCCTCTGATCCAATTGTTCTGCCTGATTGCTGTGATGAGGGCTCAGAGGGGGAGTAACCTAAGGGATTGGCCCTTGACCTTCACCCCACCTAGGAATGTTCCTACACATAACAATAATGAGTCTTAGATACTATTCAACCAAGGCTAACAATTTGCGACACTACGTACTGGGTCAACCTAATGGGCTCGCGATTACCCAAAGCGTCCAGTGTTTGTAACCTTGGCTCTGATACCAATCTGTAATGCCCCGTCAGAATAACCTAAGGAATGTTGCATTGGTGTATAAAGGTGAAATAATTTTTTTTTAAAGTATAATTATTAAGTTAATTAGTTGCATACATTCATTAAGTTACGCGACGATACACTACTTGAGTTTCCATAGACGACTTTAGTATTTCGCATTGCTTATAATTAATTAACATTAACATAAACATTAAAGATAAATATTGTATAACATTTGAAATACCATTCAAGATAACATAAAGTACAAATACATTTCCTTACATTGCATTTGATAAAATAATACAATACTCATCCATCTGATGAGGTAGTTCAATAATAATTACATTTTACAATGTTCACCTCATATATACAATTGAGGGATGATTTACAATACAAGTTTTCAAATAATGGAATAAAGAAAATAGAACTATATCTAAGTGCGAGCTCTCCATCCATGAAGCTCTCGATGCCATGATCAATACTGGGGACCCAACGGAGTAAGGTGCACGTTCCACCCAACCATGCGGTACCCGTAGGTCCACCCCCCGTGCTAGGAGATAGTAATATGGTTACCTAGACATAATCTACTAACCCTAGACACAAGTACATAACTG
This sequence comes from Sequoia sempervirens, assembly GCA_007258455.2. Lineage (NCBI taxonomy): Eukaryota > Viridiplantae > Streptophyta > Pinopsida > Cupressales > Cupressaceae > Sequoia > Sequoia sempervirens. Next base: position 309,682,088 of record VDFB02075321.1, read on the forward strand.
ACTAATGGTTTCATTGCTTCCAGATTTTAGACAATCGAATGTACTAAGTACACTAGGTTAACTGTTATTTTAGGTGGAGTGTCATCACAATATTGCAAAGATTACCCTGGTGTTTCTTCCTAGGTTCCGGCCCCAACTTGGGTTACCCTGGTAACCTCTTACGAAACCCGGCCCCATTGTAAATCATTGCGGAATCAAATGTCTTTTGAAGAAACAAGACACCAATTTTCCATTCCAGGCCTTCTCATCTTATACTCAAGACTGAACTAGCTCAAGAGTCATAAGTGAGGCATAATCATCTTGTTAAGGATTTTTAAATCTAACTACTGTGTTATTTAGTTATCACTGACTTACTAACTCTTTGTAAGTTACCCTGACACCACTTTGTGTGTCGGCCCTCACACAGAGCCAATCCCCTAAACATAACAAGGAAGTTCTAAGTTTTCTAACTAGGGTAGACGGAGTGCACAAATTTAATCACATAATAATAAATGACACACAACGGCCATTAAAATTTTTATTCATAAATCAGGTATCATTACACCATATTCTAACACGTGCACAACCCTAGTCAACTCAAGAGATATACAGATGAACAACAACATCACCCTTCCTATATAGTTTGTTCTGGAAGACTTACTATCACAGTTATCCCAATCTTTTATAACTGACATAATAGGGGTAACATAACTTCAAAAAATCATTACAGAGAAATAAACAATCTATCTTTTGGATTTCCTAAATCCATTTATTGCAATCATTCATCTTAAGCAGCTACTCAAAATAAATAAGATTCAATTTGCTATAATAAGGAAAATAAATAAACTAATTAATTAATTCCAAATTTTCATAATTATGCATATTAACCAATTTCATTTCCCTATTACAATCATTTCATTATAATATCCACTGCATGAATATTTAAATTTTTTAATAACTCAACATCTCTTAAATTATAAATCAACTTATTAAATAATCATTTGCTTATCAAAATGTCTATTTATATATTAAAAATCTAATAAAACAATTATTATATATATATAATATATATATAAATTATATAAATTATATATATATAATATATATAGAAATTATATAAATTATATATATATTATATATAAGTTATATATTAAAAATAATATATATAAAAAAAAAACATAATACATATATATAATATATATGTAATAATTCAAATTTATTAAATATTAATTAAAACAAAATTAAAATTTACTATTTATACACTGCGTGCCTGGCAGTCCCCACGGGAGGATGCGCTGCCTGTGGGGCAGTGCTTCCTCCACAGATTTGTGGAGGGCACTGCCTCACAGTAGCTGCACCCTCACTGTTGGAGCGACGGCTGGGAGGTAACCTCCCCCACCGTCCACATACACATTTAAAAAAAAACAAATTTTATTTATTTTTATTTTTAAGATCTCGGATTAAATTCGTCATACGTCGATTCTCCAATTTCTTTAATATAAATTAAAAACTTTCAAAGAATTTCCTATAATTTTCACAGCAATATATATCTATAAATAAATATATATAAATATATATATATATATATATGTAAATATATATATAAATATATATATGTAAATATATATTTATATATATATTTTTAAATAAAATACCAAATGAACCTTCATATACAGAGATAATTTTCTGATAAAATTTTCTACAGGAGTCATGAAAAGGAAGAAATTAAAACAGATAAATTCTGTACAATATATTTTCAATGTAATAGTTTCACCTGGAAGTATATTTTTTTTTAAAACCCCATATCTTCTTCAGATCTAACAGATGATTTAACATAAGAATTCTTCCATTTCTTTTAATTTCTCCTATATTTTTCTACTGTTAAAACATATCTTCGTTTTGCTCTTCTTGATTTCTCTATAAATTCCTTGTTTTTACAATTTAATAAACAAAGAGGAAATCAAATTTCACAAATTATTTTCTAAATTTCCCGAGAAGAATTTATAAGAATCACCAAACAATTATTTTCTCAAACAATCTTTTAAAAAAAAAGAAACAAATTAAAACAAGGAAAATACCTGTAACTTGAAAACTATCTGTAGAAGTGAGCCTCTGTAGCCTGTAGAGAGCAATCCTCCAAGCTTCTCCAAAATACCAAATCCAAAAGAAAGCAATAACCAACCACTAGATCCTCCAAGCAAAGGGATCTTCCACAAATATACAACCCCAAACAGAGGAAGTAACAACTTCTATAATATGATTTTTACACAGCAAAGTTATTTTTCATTTCTTGTGAAGAAAAACTGATAACCCCTGTGTTTTCCCAGATCCAAAATAAATCCGTGAACAACCTCAACCAAAAATCATTAATGCACTGGCACACTTGTCGAGAAGTACAAAATATCTTCTCAACAACTTCTCGGCAATCTTGCCTTTCAAGATTTGCATGATTTAATTAATTTATTTAAAATTAACAATTTTCAATGCAAATTTTATTTATTAATTAAAAATGCCATTTCCACAAAACATTTAATTTCAAATAAAATCTATTCACATTTAAAACAATTTAACAATATTAATTTAATTAATTAATTTATTCAATTAAATAAATTCAACCTTTACGATCAAATTACTTAACTAAACAAACTAATTAATTAATTAATTAAATAATAAAACTTTATTTCTTTAACATTTAACAATTAATTTAAATAACAATAAATTAAAACATAATAAACTATTATTAAAATTGACATTTTTCCTTTCAAGCAATTAAACCAAACAGAAAAATACAAGACAACCTATGACTCTGAACTAAAACAGACAATGTACTATGACTGGGTTATAGACTAGACTAGGATGAACCAAACTACTACCTGCCAATCAACATATCTGTTGAGTCTTGACACGCTCAGACCTGAGTAACCAGGTGGAGTTGGTGTCATGTACCTGCAATCCTACAACCAAGCAATAACATGCATATATATATATAAACCATTGTACAGGCACACCGTGCAGAGAAAATCACAGACATCACAGGGCACTTGCAAGCGAGTGATGCGATTTTGTTCTCCACACCAATACACCTCACATCAGACTGACGAATTAAATAGCAGTTAATCCATCATAAACATGCACATAGCAATAATCATCTGAAGTAAAGCATCTACACTATATCAAAGCATATCAAAAATCAAATATCGTAGTACAATGTATTATCATGTCATAGAGTAAATCCACTGTCGCTCAAAACCAGCGATCAAAATATCCAAACAAAGTACCATAGTCTAACAGTGTGAAAACATAACAAGACAAGAGTTTCTATAACAACAAGTGGAGAGTGAATATGTGTTGGAAGAGAAGTTGTTAGAAGCCAAACTAGATATATCTTTATCCCCCACACAACAAATGAAACAACTATTAGAGTCTTTTGAGACTTATTCTTCTCATCTAGAGAAGAAGGTAGAGAAAAAATTGAATGAGAAGAGGATGAATGATTCCTTCAGGAAGTGTGATAGCACAAATTGGCTAAGTCGAAATCCCACATTAAGGATATTTAGAAGTGCTTGGAGGATGGTAAGGTTTTATATGTTTTCTACTAGAAATGGCCAATAACAAAAAAGAACATTAAGGATTAGTTACGTGCAATTGAGATGTAGATCACCAATGTGGCTACAAAATATGATACAATAAAAGAAAATGATAGTGTCATTAGGGAACAAGTAGATTGTATTCACTCCTAGGTACAATAATTGCAAGATCAAAGGGAGCAATTTAAAATTCAAGTAAAACAATTGAGATAAGTAGCAAGCCTCTGATTGGCCTCACTCATAGATCTCGTGATAGAGGAAAATGGGGTAGTTCAAAAGTATGAGGAACCATTTTCTTTGGAAGATGCAACATATACATTTGTGTAGTCGTCCTCTTAGGTCTAGACCCTAACAGTTGTTAAGAAGCAATGGGATAATATCCTAATGCAGCTTGAGAATATCTACAAGGGAATTTTTCCATCATCATCAAAGTGAGCTGTGAATGTTTTTCATGTAAGATGTTTTTCCTTTTATTTTTGTGTATATATGAAGTGTAATGCATTATGTAGATATGAAGATATTTACATTTAAATCCTAGACGGAGTAAAAGTTGTATAGATTAAGGGGGATCTTGTAGAGTTTTTCTTGTATAGGCAATTTTTTTTTCCTTTGCCCTTGATGTCAAAGGGGGAGAGAGAGACATGTGTGCCTAAGGGGGAGTGGTTATCCACACTTTTTTTGGTTTTTACATCAATGAAAAAGGGGGATATTTTTGCATCTTGAGAATATCGATTTTCGTTCATGTGAAATGTGTGTTGAAGATTGTATATTTTTGAAGATAGTTGATACGTAGATTTATCTATTATTGCAAGTTAACATTGCAGTATATGGAAGAGTTGTGATTAGCTTTATTTCTAAGTATTATGTGGAGGTGGGTACACATATTCTAATAGTTTCCAGTATTCCTACATTGATATCTTACTAGTTTTGTGTACTGCACTTAGAGGAAAGTTGTAGAAGATTTTCTAAGGCATTCATAGTGTATATCCTAAGGCAGTGACACAATGTGTTGGTCCACATCCTTCCACAAAGAAATATTTAGTTTTGCGGATCTGAAGATAATTTCATAGAGATGTGAAGGTCTTATATCCAATATTTCAAGTCATTGCACCTTCTATAGTGAATTTTTGAAGTGACAGAGTGTTGGTTTGTGCTCTGGCAAAGAAAAGTGTTGATGAAGGCTTGTTGGAATGCTCTATATTCCTATGGAAGTGAAGATTTGGCCATGTGGTTCTAATGAAATATTCAATGATGTCTACAAAGTTACATTTTAGTCTCATGCTAAGGTCAAATATGTTTTTGAGGTTCCTTCTTTTGAAACTAAGAATGTTGGTTTCTCATGCCAATTGTGGTTCCTTTGCCTAGTGATGTTGTTTATGATGTCGGATTTTCTTAAGGATTTTTGATTCCTTTGTTGATAGATTTATTTCTTCCGTGTATAATTATCGAAAAGGAAACCTCTCTAGCCCTTGCTTGAACATTAACGATGTTAGTTGTTGGGTCCCAAAAAATATGGGGTGTTCTTGGACAAACTTGGGTGGTTGAAATATTTAAAGGATTTTTCTTGTTCTCATTCCTATCCCTTAGGAGAGCATATGTGTTTTTCTTGGTAGGCCTTGGTTTTTTGGAAAATTTATGTCCTAAAAATATGGACTATTGGATTTATTATGTCCAAGGAAAAATTCAACTAGGTCCCTATTTGAGTGAGGCTACCAATCCTCCCTTTAGAATATTGGGATGAAGAGATCTTTAAAGGTGTCACTAGTGATCTTGGTTCCTTTTTAGCAATTGAAAAGGTTAGTAAAGACATGAAACAATTGGTTTATGCTAAATTTTATGTTTATGTTGACATTGAAAGAGTTCTTCCAAATTATATTAAGCTTTATTCCAAGTTGGGTATTTGGGAGAAAATAATCCAATATGAGTCTTTCTCACTGATTTTATCTCACTATTGCAGAGTGAGGAATTTTTCCCAATTGTGTGTGCATTTGAAAGTTAAGCTCTTTATGTAGTCCCGAAAAATCCTCCCTTCTTTTGGGAACTCATTGTCTAATGTTAAAGGAAATGATTTGGGCTTATTGAGGGTGATCCCCATTGGAAAATATAAGGGGTATTCCCTAATGGATAAGCATGATGTTGTATTTCCTTTGGATCATATTTAGAAGTTATATAAGGGCTTGGAACTGACTATTGTGGATTTAGTTGAGTAACTTAGGGTAGTTCCCCATATGGATTCCCATTTCTATTCTTCCAAGAAACTTAAAATAAACCATCTAGGTCAAAGTTTAGTCTAAATAGATCCTTGGTTAATTTCATATTCAAACCTCTTTGAATGTGTTAGTTATTCTTGTGTTGATTCTTCAATTGCTAGGTTTGCTAGGGCCTTTTTTATGTTGGTCCCTACTACTAGTTTTTTGTCTCTCTTCTTTTGAGACAAGTTTTGTTCACCCTTGTAGATGGTTTTATTGGGTAAAATTCATTATCATATATTTCAATTCATATCTCCAATCAAAAGTGTTTACCTTAACCAAAGAAAAATCATTTTTCTAGAATTTACAAGGTATATTTTGGAAATCTAAAATAATTTTGCTATGAAGCATTTAAACTAGGTGTAAAATTCCCACTTGTATCAAGTTATTTTTACCCTAATATAGTATATGCAAGAGCCTCTAATGAGGAGCTTTCTTTTCCCAATCTAAGGCCACATAATCTGTGGGTAGGATATGATCTTCATGACAAGGTTAATATTTTTTTTTGGTCTTATCTATGGGCATAAATATTGAATATTCAAAATACTGAGAGGGGGGGATGAAACAGTATTCTATTAAACTTTAGAACACAACTTATCCAATCATGAAAAGAAATTAAATGAAAGAAAGAATGAATGAAAGCATGAATCATCCAAAAAGTCACAAAAGACATTGAACACTAGGATTTTTATGTGGAAAACCCAAAAAGGGAAAAACCATGGTGAGGATTAGCTCAAAATATATTACATCTGGATATAGTATATTACAAGGGCTCACTACCACCTGACACACTGTCCTTGTAAGGCTCACAACCAGAATTAAATACAATACAAAAAGGGTGGCTCACTACCAAAGTGTGAACTGATGTAGACTACACCTCTCTTGTGATGTATTTCAGTTCCTTTGAAGCTCAAAATATGAAGTACTACTCTGCTTAGCAGTCGCTCAACAACTCTACTATGATTCTAAATTCTTACCACTAAATTCGCATGTTCACATCATATGATACAACTTGCACTTGATATGTCATTTATGCCCACTCATCTCTATCTCTTCAACTCCAAAATATCTCATATATATGTACCCAAAGACATTCACATAGATCAATTAGGTCGACCTAATTAGATGTAAAGAAAAACAATCCAAAATAACTTTTGTGGGAACAACATATGATTCAAAATCCTCTTTAAGCCTAAGCAAGCATGCAATACTTAATTTAGGTTGGTATGGATCTAAAATAGATCCAACTAACATCCACAATGTATACTTAATCTTCTCAGCACATATCAAGTATTGGGTTGGCCAGGAATAGGACCTAATCACAAAAACTTCCAATCATACATATGCTTCCCAATACATGAAACTTCTAGATTCAATCTTTCTTCAATTTCTCATTTTGCTGAAATCAGTGAGACTAACTTTCAAACCACAGTACCAAAATTTGTTCTCAAAGAAATGTGAAATCTCCCACACTAATACATTGAGCAGAGAGATGACAGTGATATACAGAGTTGAACTCTATCATTGATATATTGCATTATGATTCATAAAACTTCTTGATATACTGAATATAGTTGTATAAGCCAGTCATAATGATATGGTTAAAATCACAGAGTTATAACTCTTCTTACAGTGAAGTGTGAACCTAAAAACCAATGCACTAAACCACAACACCATCATCAAAGAACACTTAACCAAATTTTTGATAGATCAACTTTCTGGTATAGTTAGTACTCTACAAATGACACCAAAAATGCTTCCCCACAATGTTGACATAAATAAAAAGATTGGGTCATCTGAATCAACCTATGTATGTATACTTCATGCTCATGTTGCCAGACTGCATCAACAATGATAGACTTCCAAACTTCCAACAATCTCCCCCTTTGTCAATGATGGCAACATGCATATCAAAAACATTTTCCATGTCATGAATCAAAACTTATTTCTTCCTAGCATTAAACTCCCCCTTTCATAATTAACCTTGACTTTCCAAAAGGGTTTTCCAACCATCCAAAATGTATTAACAAAATGTTTTTCCTCCCACTATATCTCGCATTATCTCTCCCCCTTTGACATCATTAGAAAAGGTCATGCAAGGGGCCAGTATACTTCCCTTAGATATCTATATGTATACATCTTAAAAAAAAGAGCTAATTCAACCATAAAGTAGGACATATCAACTTGAAGATGTAGATCCTTTGAGTTTCTTTAGAGTATCCTACCAAGTAGATTTTCATTCTTCCCAAGAACTTTTTGCATGTACAAGAGTCATGTATAGTAGTTCAAGCTTCGTTACAAACTCTATTCCTTCTTCCACATTGTTGGGGTTGAGATTTATTTCTAATAGTTTATTAGCACTGGAAAGGGCACTAGATATATGAATGTTCCTTGTCTTTACTACTTGTCCCTTAGTGCCACATATTGCTTGATTTTCTTTGTCCTTTGATTAAACATATAAGGAAAAGAAACTGTCCTACAATTGTAATGTTAAACCACTTCTAATTTTTCCTATCACTTGCTAAATCATAAACATTTTCTTGAGTGTGTATTCAAATTTTAGCCTGACTCATTTCATCCTTTGTATTTTGTGTCCAATTAGACCACTTTAGATAGTATGATATTAATTCTTGTGCTTCTCCTTCACAATATTGAACATCATTTAATTCCTTCAAGACTCTGTGATGTGCATCTACACATTTCTTTTTAATATCTTGTACATTCTCCTCTACAGTCCTTGCTTCTGACTCATTTCCAGTTTGTGAACTTTTAGTCCAGAGATGTATGCTTTCAACAAATCAATCATAATTTTGAGATTTTCTATAGTAAAGATTTTATTGCTTCATCCAAGTCTTGTGTACTTCCGCTTTCATGCTCATGTTGGGTCACATCAATTTGCAATCTTCCTTCTTGTTTTGCAACCTCTTGCTTGATCTCAATTAGAGGAATAAAAACACTTTTTCTTTTCTTACCTATTCTTCTTGAACTATCAAAGGCTTCAATTATAGATTTGTCCTTAGAGGTCTAATCTGCTAGGGTCCTTTGGGCTTCCTAGAAGCACTTCTATATAAATATTAACTTCCACCTCAGTCACTTCATAATCCAACTCAAAAATCTAAACAAGTCTAGCTTCAATTGTTTGCATGTCAAAAAAAGCAATAGAGACAAGGAAATTGATGTCTCTGGAGTATCTTTCCACTACACTTTCGGGTATTCTTATTCTCTTATTCATCCTCATCTGAAAAATTCCAAAGAATGTTGCAAGAGTGTCTTCTTGAGCATCCAATCCACCAAGACTTTTTTCATAAGATTTCTTATCTAATGTGCTACTGGTTCTATATTTGACCATTCTACTTTTCCAATTACTAGTATTTCCTTCATGAAGTAGAAAATTAAACATACTATCAAAGTATTGTACCTGAATGTATGCTTTTTGTTCTTTTTGACTTCTTTCAAATTTTTCATCAAGTGCTCTCGAAGTAACTCAAAAAGATCATAATCAATACTATTCTCAATCATGTTAAGTGCAATGTGAGCAACAATAGTAGAGACTGTATAGCCATTGTTAGGTAGGAATTTTTTATGTCCAACAAGCATTGCAGTGTACCAGATAGCTAGATTTTTGAATGTACTCAAGGTGTGTTCCTTTCCTTGGAGAGGTGCACTAGTCCTTTCAATTAATTATTGGTCATTGACAGACTTCCACCTTGGAACTGGTTCGAAGGACCACAAACCAGTCACATCCCTTATTGCTTCCCTAATTATTTTGTGTGCACCATCAATCTAGAGATAAATTCATCATGAGTCTTGCTCAATTCAATTCTAATGTACTTCTTGTCGAATTCAAATAGTGGAAACTTCCGCTATACATCCAATTTATTTTCAACTAGGGTTTTGTATTTCAGTTTAAAGGTATTATAATTTTCTTCCAATTTTTTGTCCATAAAATAGTTAATCCAATAGAGGAAGTTTATTCTATTTTCCCATGTATGTATGCATAGATATCCTTAGTTGGTGAAACTCTAAAGGAAGTTCAAAAAAATGTACTTGTTGATTCTTCCAACAAAATTTTCTCAGAATGCCTCTTCAATTTAATTTGCGGTCTATCTGAGACATTTACTACCTTCGACCCTTCCATTACATTTAAAATAAAAAAAATTAGAGAAGAATTGTGTAAGCATAATACCTCTTGAATTTTCTTCGACGAAGATTAGGGTTTTGATGTTTTGCTTTTGGGAGATGCATCAAATCCTCTTCCTCTTCTTCAATTTACTTCTCCTTCACATCAAATGAATTTTCCTTCTCAAATATGTTTTTAACTCCATGATTTGACATGTATCAATAAATGTGTCAACAGTAAATGCTTTAGAAAAAGCTATCAAACTTTGAAACCTTGTATCCGCAGTTAATTTACAAAAGCTCCACAAACTTCTACATCACAATATTTCCTTTTGCAACTTTCTTCCATAGCTTCATAAATTCCTCTTCCAAGATATATCTTCGTGACAAGTCTTGTCACTTTATATTTCTAGGGGGCTATTAGAATTTTTTGTTAATGATCCCCCTAAGCCTTAGACTCATTTAAAGTTCTTGATTCATCTCTATTCTTAGACTCCTCTTTCTTTCTCCATATCCTTTCTATTTCCTTCTTAAGCTTAGTAAGATCAACTTTCTTCATAGATTCATTCCTCTTTACTAGATTAGACTGTCTTCTATTTTTACTTATGTAAACTCTTCAAATATGTCTGGGTCTGTTGCAATTGTAGCGCACAACATTTTTTTGACCAAACTGACTTCTATTCATTCTTGGTCTACACTGGTTAGCCTTATGTCCAAATATATTGCATGAATAATAGTAGCCATTAAAATATTGAGACATTCTCCCAGTATTATATCTATTCATCATTTGTCTTCTACACTCAGTACTTATATGTCTAATTTTCTTGCATGCAAAATATTTTTTGGAGAAGAATCCAACATTCTAATTCATTCTACTCCTACATTTTGTTGCTTTATGTCCATATTTACTGCATGAAAATCAAATACCATTAAAGATGGGTACCTTTGAGCATATGGTTGTTTGATAGGTCTTCTAGCATTGCTTCTTTGATTTATGAATTGTCTCCTATTGCCTTGAATTTTATTTTAATTATCAACGTTGATAGGTGTTTGATTTTCCTTTGAATCTTGTCCTTCTTCAAGTCCCAAACCACCTTTGTCCTTAGAGGGTTTCTGCACTGCAATCAATTCATTAAGCATTGTAGTACTTATTTTTAATTTCTCCTCATGTATTCTTTCCTTTTCCAGATCAGATCCAAGATTTACCACTTCTTGTTCAAGTCTAGAAAATTCTTCTGTCTTGCTTTGTACCAATACATTCAGACATTCCTCAATCCTTCCTTTTTTCCATTTTTATTTTCAATTTGGTGATCTCTTCATTTCCTTTCTTCAATTGTACATTGACTTCCCTATGTCTTTCTCTGAACTTCTTGATTTGTTCTCTCAACTTTTTAATGCATTGATTTGCTTCTCCTAGGCTTTCCTTCAAGCTTTTGTTCTCAGTTTCAACTCTTTCAAGATCTTCAAGAGCAACCTTGAGTTCTTATTTTTCAAACATGCATTCATCTTCTACATATTCAATTGCATAAATTTCTTCCAAAGGAATAGGACACTTCTTGTCTGTCATGTGCTCAAACTTCTAAGATTATCCTCAAGTTGTTAGGGTTTTGTTCAAGGAAACATGCTTTTATACCAATTTTTGAACATTCAAAATACTAAGAGGGAGGTGAATCAGTATTCTATTAAACTTTTGAAGACAACTTATCCAATCACCAAAACACATTAACTGAAATAAAAAATGAAAGCATGAATCATCCAAAAAGTCACAAAACACATGAACACCAATATTTTTACATTGGAAAACCCAAAAAGGGAAAAATCGTGGCGAGGATTAGCTCACAATATATTATATCCCGATATAGTATATTTCAGGGGCTCATTTCCAAGGGGTGATCCCATAATAGTGGTTTACAATTTTTGGCCAAACTGGACACTGAAATTATTATTTTTAACTAAATCTTCACATTCAGGCACCTATAGCGGCTAAACTGTGAGGAATTTGAAGATGGTGCAAACTAGAGTTTCATCAAATTTTGTCTGTAGATTCTAAAAATATTTTTTTCAAAATTTTTGGAATCAAATTACACTTCTTTTTCCATCTCCCACGAAAATTGATTTTTTTCAGAAAACAACATTTTTAAAAAGTGGCCAATTATAATGCATAACTTTTTTCCATGAAGGATAAAATTCTAATTCTTTCAAATTTAGATTTTAACTCTGATATCTAGTGCTTCCACTTGGTTAGATATTTTTTATTAAATATTTTTCCTTAATCAAGTTTCAAAGTCAAACAAATTACAATTCAGACCTCTTGTATATGTAACTTTTTGTATATAAATTTAATTTTATTTTTGTTGGATCAAGGACTTCAATATCTGGTGCACTCATATTTTCAATTTTTTTTTGATAATCTTCTATTTTTCCACATGTGAAGAACAAAGAAATTCATTTTGATGAAAAACCTATGTTTAATAAAACTTTAAAACAAATACATAACAAAACCAAAACATATTAAAATTATATTCATTGGATAGCTTGTTTGAGGAATACCATAATCATTTGAAATAAATTTTAAATGAATTCATTTGATCCCTAAAAGCTAAATCAAAAGTGATTTTTTATCAGCATTTTGATAGGTGTAAAGGAGACACATTTATAGGTATGGTTTAAAACTAGCGAGGTTCTATCCAAGGGGGTTTGATCTAAGGTGATTTGATGAAACCCTCTTCAATTGGAATCCTTAAAATGGAACTTTTTTAGGCTTCAATCATTATATTTTTTAAAAATAATTGATTTCAGCTAAAATTTGTTCCTCTCAGGAATTGTAAACCACTATTATGACAACACCCCAAGGCACACTATCCTTGTAAGGTTCATAGCCATAATTAAATATAATACAAAAAGGGTGGCTCACTACCAAAGTGTGAAGTGATACAAACTATACCTCTCTTGTGTTGTATTTCAGTTCCTTTGAAGCTCTAAATATGAAGCACTGCTCTACTTAGCAGTTGCTCAACAACTCTGCTCTGATTCTAAATTCTTACCACTGAATTCACATGTTCACATCATATGATACTCCTTGCACCTGATATACCATTTATTCCAAATCATCACTATCTCTTCAACTCCAAAATATCTCATATATATACTCAAATACATTCACACACACCAATTAGGTCGGCCTAATTAGTTATAAATGAAAACAATCCAAAATAGCTTTTGTCAACACCACATATGATTCAAAATCCTCTTTACACCCAAGCAAACGTGTACAAACCCTTAAAATTCATGCAACCCTTTGTTTTGCAAAGCAACACTAAATTCTTGTTGGAGAATGCAAAATTATAGCCAAGTTGAAAAATCATAGCCAAACTGAAAAACTATTGTCCAAATAAAAAATACATGCAACATAAGAAAATCATATTTTTATTTTTATTTTCCAAAACAATCTCTTAGAGTTTGATTAGTGGATGAGAAAGGAGAAATATTCTAATCACATCCTAGCCAAAGTTGGAAACGCTTATCAACATTGTCAAATTTTCCAATAGAACATGTAGTACCAAGAAACATCCACAATGATATGCAAAACTTGTAAATGAGTAACTTGTAAGAGTAACTTTCACCACAAGTCTCCAAAGCTCTCCCATGTTCTCCACACTCAACAAAGGAAAAATATAAAGAAACCTCCATGTCATCACCCAAAAAATAGAAACCAAGTAAAGGTACCAAATTTGTATGCTTAAACTTTCCAATAGTTTCCATCCACAGCTCAAAACCAATGTAATGTGAAACCAAACATCCAGGAGGATAACCAAGTAAAGTTACCAAATTTTTATTCTTAACCTTTCAAATAGTTTCCATCCAAACCTAAAAACCAATGTAATGTAAAACCAAACATCTAGGAGGATAATCAAGACCAAAGAGCTAAACAATGTACATCATATACCTATAAGAGAATTCTTCTACATACACCTCTAAATGCCAACTATGTCAAGTATTATCTCCTCCACAACTAACATCCACAATGTATATTTAATCTTCTCAATACATATCAAGTATTAGGTTAGTCAGGAATATGATCTAATCACAAAAACTTCCAATCATACACATGCTTCCCAATACATGCAACTTCTAGATTTGATCTTTCTTCAATTTCTTATTTCATCGACATCAATGAGACTAACTCTAGAATTGCAGTACCAAAACATTCTTCTCAAGGAAATGTGGAATCTCACATACTAATACACTGAGCAGAGAGATGATAGTGATATACAAAGTTAAACTTTGTAATTGATATTGGTTGGAATGGATCTAAAATAGATCTAACTAACATCCAAAATGTATATTCAATCTTCTCAACACATATCAAGTATTAGGTTAGCTAGGAATATGACCTAATGTCAAAAACTTACAATCATACACATGCTTCCCAATACATGCAACTTCTAGATTTGATCTTTCTTCAATTTATCATTTCATCGACATTAGTGAGACTAACTCTAGAACCACAATACCAAAAAATTCTTCTCAAGGAAATGTGGAATCTCACATACTAATACACTGAGCAGAGAGGTGATATTGATATACAGAGTTGAACTTTGGCATTGATATCTTCCAGTACGATTCACAAAACTTCTTGAGATCTTGAATATAGCTATATAAGCTAGTCATAATGATATGGTTAAAAGCATAGAGTTATACCTCTTCCTGCGGTGAAGTGCAGACCCAAAAAACAATGCACTAAACTAGGACACCATCAACAAAGAACACTTAGCCAAGTTTCTGATAGATCAACTTTGAAGTATAGTTGGTACTATACAAATGACACCAAAAATACTTCCCCACAATGTTGACATCAATGACAACATTGGGTCAGCCAAATGAACCTATATATGTACATTTGATGGTCATGTTGTCATACTGCATGAACAATGGCAGACTTCCAAACTTCCAACAATAAAGCTACCATGGAGGAATTCTAGGAAAATTACCATAATGACCAAGATATCATAAGTGTTATCCACCCTTGTATATAAAAGATTCAAAACCTAGGTATCAAAGCCAATTGAGAAAAATTTAAATAAATCCTTTGATAAGCCTACAAAAGTAAAAGAAGCTACTAAAGTAGGCATGATAGGTGGATTTTGAGCAACACCTTTGCAACAAGATCATCTTGAAAAACTAGATGTTGTTCTCCCATATCCTTCACTTTACATTGATCAACATGGGAGAACACAATTTTCTCCATTCTCTCCCTCTTCTAAAATGAATCCTCCTCCTACAAGGATACCACAAAAACCACCTACTTCTACAACACTATAACCATCATAGGCCAAGAAGGATGATGAAACCAAAGTCACAACTGATGGAGTGCTAAAGAAAGTGGAGAAATAATTGAAGAAGGGAGAGGATATTATGCAAATACCAGAGCCTTCTCCAAGTCTAGATTGAGTTTTAGTCTGAAGCTATTATTATTGATGATACAAGATATGACTCAGATCAAACAAAAGAAGAGGATTTTAATAAGCATGGATATGACTTAGAAACACTTCAGGATTAACAAAAGATATAGTCCCCCACCTTAGAGTCTTCCTCAATACTAGATACCTCAGTCTCCTCCAACTTCACCTCCACAACAACAATAGATACACTCTCATCCCAGTTCCTCACAAAAAAAACATATAATGATATAGAATGTTCCTACTCACCCAACTTGGTTAAAGTTGACTTTTTCTTCTAGGAGAAGAAATATTGAATTAAATTCATTTAAATTATAAGTGATAGCAACTATGGTTAATAAATAAAACTCCAAAATAATCTTGAGGCCATCTCAACAATCTAAATGAGTCATATTAGAGAAAGGATTGTTGAAATAACAATTCATATTGTAGATAAGGATGTTAAAGACATGACTCACCAATATTATCAAGCTACTCAAATAAATTTTGTCAAAAAGATGAGGGAGGAAGAGGTGACTTCTTTAGATACAAATTTTGAGTCATTGAAGGTAAGAATAGAAAAGCACCAAGAAACTAAAAGACAACTTAGGGAGCAATTACGATAGCTGCAAATTTTTGTTAAAAGCCTAAAAACTCTAGTAACTTCATAGCCAAGTACCTATACCAATATCCCAATTTTGATTTTAAATGCTAATGTAGATAGCCTTTAGGTAGTAAAACAAAAGGAACAAGCATAAGATAGCTAGATAGATACACTTTTATTTAATGCTTGTAAATAGATAGAATTTGGATGTAAGTTCCACTAGCAACTTTGTCATCTTGATCTAATATTGAGACAATTTATGGATCTTATGAGGAAAGAAGATGAATCCTATGAAAAGAATATTCCTAGACAATTAGAGAGTTGAATAATATGTCTCCCCAAGAGACAGTGAAAATGGGATTTTGCAAGAAAGTGATGCAAATTTTGTTGACAAAACTACCAAAATAATAGTGTTTAAGAAAGACTTGATGGCATGGTATACTTAAAATATTCTTGAGGAATGAGAAGATTGAGTAAAGTTAGGGACAAGTTTGAAGAAATTTAATATCTAATAATCAATTCAAATTTGGTAAATATGGATAAACATGACATTAAATTGACATGCAAAATCCAATAGGTAATAAAGGATAGAATGGATGGACTAAGGAACAAAGTAGATGAAAATTCAATGGAATAGTTGATGTATGTTAGGTATGATTTTTAGAAATATAGTCAATGATCAAACATATATGAATAATTAGTTGGATTTCTCTCAGAAAATGTGTGAATATTCCAAGCTCTTAGTTCATATATTAAATGATTCAAACAATGCAAAATTAAAAAAGTGTTTAAATGACTATCTTAAACACAAGAAAAAGAAGAAAGGGAAACAAAATGTTTGAATTTGAATAATTTTGGCACCAAGCCAAGCATTTTCTATGTTTAATATGTTGGAACAATTAATTAGTTAATTTAATATTTTATTTATAATTTGTAAAATGGCTCTCACTTAGCATATAAAGTGGTTCATATATTTTAGGTATTGCTAAGTTTTAGTTTTAGAATCATGCAATAACTTGTATAATCTGATGGATGTAATAGTTTCTAAATATTGGAGTATGAAAATTATTTTGGGACTAATCTAAAGTTAGAAATCACTGCATGAAATTTTTTACAACATATATTGCATAAAATTGGATATTTTTATCTCCTTTATTTTCCTATAAAATGATGCATTAAAGATTGTACAAGATTTAACTCTTTTAGTAAAATCTTGGTGGGATTAATAAAGATTAGTTTTATTCAATTGTCTCTTTATGTCCAGAATGGTAGAGTGCACTAAACAATTCTTTATGTGTTTAATATCTATGGAGCTGAGAATACTTTGAATTGTATATCTATTTATTGCTGATTTATTAGAATTATCATTAAATTTTCATGTGTAATATCGTGGTGTAATGAATATATTTATGATTAATTCTAAATTCCTTTAAATATTGCACTTATTTTATTATAGATCAAACAATTGTTAATCTTGATAAAGTGGGCTTTGAAGTGAACCTATCAAATTTTCTTAAATAAAAAATGAAATATTTAATTAGACTATTCATCTTTATTTTATCTCTTGTTCACCCTAATTCTCATACATTTTATTTTACAAATATGTTAAGATTAGATTAACATAAAACTGAAAAATAAAAAATAGTCAAACATTAGAAAATATAAATTCATAAAAAGAAACCATCTCAAGAATTTTGAACTATAAATTTAGGCCCTTTAGGAAAATTTTCATCATTCAACACTAAGGTATCCAACACAACTAAGACCCAACTATAGAGACCTTGGAGATACAAAAAAAATGATTTGTCATCTTTTCAAAAGAGGTAAAATCTTTTATTTTATTCATGTTGCATTGTGTTAATTGGACTATTAACAGGTAGTAAAATTATTGTTGCAAACTACACACATTTTGTATGAGTTGGATTTTGAATTGAGATCTTTGGTATGCACTAGGATAGTAGTACCGATGGTGGTGGTAGTTAAAGAAGGCTATGAAAATAATGTTAGCCCCATCGTGGTTGGGATGGAAGGACATGTAGGTAGTAAGGTTACTAGTGTAATAGCTAAATGATAAGGGTTGTGTCTTAGAAATGTATCCATATGAAAAAAATAGGATTTGATGCTAAAATGAAAAAGGTTTACATGTGTGTAAATAGCCGTTTGGGCACTCAAAATCAACTTAAACATAGGAAATTTATTATTTATTACATTCAAATATGAGTCTTAAGTTTCCTTGTAGGTAGCCACCATGGTAGAGACATCGCCATTTACTATTAGGACTATGCCACACAATAAATGAAGGGGACCTAGGTGGTCCTACAACTATGTCCTTATGGACTCCAGAATGGTTCCATACATATGGTATTTCATTATCAATATTGAATGTATATTGGTAATCAAGTAGACATATATCTAGTTAACACACTTCCAAATGAGGAAGTATGCAAAGGGAAAATTCATGATTGAATCTTCCCTCAAAATCATGATAAGTAGTGGGAGGAGTAGTAAACTACAAAGGATGATAAGTAGTGGGAGGAGTAGTAAACTACAAAGGATGATAAGTAGTGGGAGGAGTAGTAAACTACAAATGAGTTGGGTCCTTTGGATCAAATGATAAATTTGAGAAATTGAGGGTTGTTCTAATAGGATTTGTTTAAGGTCTATTGCAAGACATGCTTAATTTTTTGACAATCTTATGAACAACATTATTAAAATAGAGATATTGGGTTGTGAAGCTCACTTTTTTTGTAGAGGCTTCATAATACACAACTGAAAATGATGAAGATTTCTTGTTGTTTCTAAGATTAATTGGTTTTTATATATTTTTGGGTTTTTTGGAATAAAATTTATGAAGAAGTCAAATTCACCAAAATGTAGTGTGTGAAAAATTATTTAAATTTAGAAACTTTATTTTTTCTCTAAATTGAATACTTTTTAGAAATTAATCTAGGATGAATCTAGTGTTTGATTGAAAATATGTTGTTTATAATGTTTTTGTTATTGTTTAATGTAAAAGAGAAAAAAACAACTAGACTATCCTAGAGATGTTTTAAACTAGGAAAAATAAATTTCACTATGCTAAATAATACAAAAAGTAGACGATATTGATTAACTACTAACTTGAACAAAAATCTAATAATTGATGTTAGAATAGAAAATAATAAATGAAATAGATTCTAGAGTCAAAAGATGAAGCTCACTATTGAGGATGCCTATGCAACACACCAAAAATTGTACAATGTCATGTCATACATATATTGTACAATTATTGCAACTTAGGACACTAGTAAACTCATTTTTCACCTCAAAATTCATGTTCAGTTATGTAGTAAAATAATGGAATGAAAAAAATGTAGATATGATAGAAAATTATTTAATATTAATTAAACTATTGATTTAGTGAAGAAAAATGATAAGAAGAGGGGGAAAATATGCAAACTATTGTGGGATGCTAGCACACCATGTGAATGTTAACATAATGTGCTAATATCCAAACAATAATAGATCTCCTAAAAAGAACAAACACTATAAATAACAATGTTAACACAAAGGATGGACAATTTTGCATAAAAAGAATCACAGGAAGGATGACCTTGACACCATAAATGAACAAGCGCTCTGCATGAGCTGGAGTCCTTGCTTTAAGCAGGGTTGGATGTAGGGAAAATAGTGCTATGAGTATTTTGGAGTTGGCCTTTGATGACTTTTTTTGATTTTTGCTATTGTCTCTTATCATTTGTAGCATCTAGATCATGGACTGCAGGAATGAATTGAAGGGTTTATTTTCAAATAACTTGTCCCCATTCTGTTGTGAAGCCCACAGCAGAGCTCTTTTCCATGTACTGCTCTTCTGGGACATAAAATCTTAACCCTTTAGCCCCGTAGACTTCCTAACACAACCATTTCAAAAGCATACAAATAACTGGCTCTACAGATAAAATAGTCTATAGTAGAGAATTTGTAGATGAGAAGAGAACCCTTTCTTCTTGAATCTGCAACATAAATTAAGGCATGCCAAAATGGTTTGAACACCAAAAATAGTGTAAGTCATGAAGAGCGGTGTTTTACAGTGCTATGAAAAATACAAAGGTAAAGGACACATAATCCAGATGAAATTTGAATGATATGATAGGCATGATAGATACCTTTGAGAAGGTTGTTCTCTCCAAGTTAGATGAGCAATCAAAAGAATTTGATGTAAAAGGAATGGATAAACTAATAAATATGAAGAACAAGATTCAGGTTATGAGAAGAACTCTCAAACAAGAGAAATAAAATACACATGATTTATGCCTACATGGAATACAAGTTAAAGGAAAGAAAAAAAATTGAGAAGTCAAGCTAATGGGTGATGGGTGATGGCAATAGAGTTTACGTAAATATGTAGCTGAATAAGATTACAATGTAAGCCATATATTATAAAATGTCAAAAGTAAAACAAGTATCATAGCCTGAAAATGTATGATGTTTTCTTTTGTTGGCATTGTAAACTGAAATATAAAGCTGTATATACATGTTTTCTATTTTTGAAATATGTAAACAAGAGCATGGACATTGTGTTGGTGAAGCTGGACATACATGCTTTCTTTTTTGATAAGTTAATGGTAGGTTCAAACATTCAGCAAGCAATTTGTAGATGACACTTGTATCAGTGCCCCTCAACTTTATTGCAATGCTACTATAATGCTATCATACACCAAGTAAACAAATTGCAATAGCTAATTGGAGGCAGCACTAACAGAAGTTGGTCCTTGTCCAAGCTATACATATACAAATAATAAGAATGCGTCTATTTAATTCCTCAATTAATTAGTAATAATTAGTATTTGAGAGAAATCTACCAACTGGCGGTGCTTAGACCAGACATTATACATACTGAAAGGAATATTTAGAACATAAATTTGGAAAATATCACCCTCTCCAGAGGAATCGCCTGGGAAAAACAACGTCTGGATTTCTAGTAGTGTCCTTGTCCTCTGAAGTAGCAGATATACTCCAGATAGATTCTCCTTGTTTGCTCTTGCTCTGTGTGTTATGCAATTTAGACTTGAGCAAAGGTAGTGTCCTGCCCATACCATTTGCAAGCAACCATTTGGATCCTGGCTGAAACTATTTTTCTGAGCCCCACAGAGACTTATTTTCATCCATCTGGAGTTCCAGTCCAGACAAGTGAACTCCTTTGATCTTGAACCTTCGCTGATCTACTTAAGAGCAATAGAGTATCTTAGACATAGTTCAGGACTCGAAAAGTTTAGTGTTTTGTTTTGGTGGCAACTAAAATATAAAGCTTCATAGACATGTTTTTTATTTTCTTGTTTGTTTCTAGGGAAAACAGTGAGAGAAGCTTAAGAGCTTAAGATTGCTGCAAGAAAGGAAAGCGGCTCTATTCACCAATTCGTATATGAAAACAAAAGCACCTCTAAGTCAAACCTAGAATATTATCTTTTTGTTGCTTTGGGTTCTTGTTAGCCCTATGCTGAGAGAATGAGTTGGAATGTTGCACACTGTAATGACATTTCTGAGAGTGATTTTATGCCATGTAGATGTGTTTTAGGAATTGGCCAATACAGGATTGAAAATCAGGTTAAAGGTGAATATTTGAACATAAGACAAAGGCTGGAAGCTAGCAACGAGTTTTATAAATACTTGCACTAAAGATAAAAATGACCCTGCTGCTAGGAGAATGAGAGAGTAATATTTGCTTGAGTGCTGCAGTAGAAACTGATCAGTGAGACACCAAATTATTCATGCTTTAGAGAAATTTCTATTGCTATTGATCAAGGCAAGAGGTAGAGGACAAAGAAAACTCAAAACAGAGTGCAGTGATAAAATAAAGACATTGAAAAGATATAATTTTATATATTTCATTCAAATCATATACTATTCAATATCAAAAGACAAATACAGTATTGCAGATCACAAGGAATGTTAGTAGATTGCTATTGCAGACAAATAGTTTCTTGCATAAAAATTATGCAAATGAGTGCAAAAGCATGGATAAGAATCAAGGTACATCTTGGTTGTCAAGGACACAATTTTGTCAATTTTCTAAACAAATCCCTTTTCCAAAGTCTGCTTAGCAAAGAAGTTCTTGCTTGCAAAAGATGCTAAACCCTTTGATTCAAGGGCAACAAAGCATAAGTGAGGTTGACTACAGATGTGAAGAATTGGATTGAAATCTAGCCTCTCTAGTGGTGATAACATTGATCTCCTTTTGTCTTAGAAGCATCTCCATAGGTTGATCACATTGTCTTCGAGCATTTCTAAAACAAAACAGATCCTTTAGCAAAGAGATTGCAGTGGCCTTAGGATGAGCATTCATGGCAATCTAAGAATCACATAACACAATAAAAATGGAAAAACTATAGTGTAAATAAATGTTTATAGTTGAATATTTACAAAGGAATGTTACGAGGGTAGATGTAAAAATCCATAAGGAATACATTACATATTAGTTAAGCAATAATTGTTGCATATATACTATTGAAGAAGAGCTCCTCTAACGCTGACTGTCATAAGCGATGTGTATGGTGGAAGATGATTGGAACAAGGGCAAGCTAAAAAAAAATCAAAAAATAATATTATCAGAAAGTGAGCTGAATTTGCAAAGAAAAAAACAAAACAATTGATCAAAAAATAATTATTCTCATGCACTTTATACTATATAGTCCACACATTTCCTATTAAATCATTGCATTTGGTTTCATTTTTTTCCCTCTGTATATAGTTGCTTAGATGGATCAAGTAGACTTCAACAAATAGTAGTGTGTTACAGTTGCTGGGAATAATAACTCAAAGAAACACCAAAATTAACAGACGTCGCATAGATAACAACCATAGGCAAGAGATGAATCAAAAGGCATGATAATAAAATGAGAGGGGGAGGATGCTACTACATGAATCCCTAATCCAACACCTGGGATAAAAGGCTTGAACTTATCTATACCTAATACACCTTTGGAATGGATTACTAGAATAATAATTTTATGGAGGTATTACTTTTAAATACTCTTTCCTATTAGCATTATCTTAGCGTTCACATCCATCCTTATCAAACCACACCAAGTCTAATCCATCTATCTTGAGTATGTTGATGGATAAGCTTGAGGGTGTAGATGGGTTGTAAAGGCCCCTACCCCTAAGCTTGATTAGAAGATAAAAAAGTAAGGGATACAAAATTGTTTAAAAGGCCCTTGTTACTTGAATGCATATTTATGTGTATGTGTGTATACAAATATGCATATCTATGTATGTACACATGTATTTATATGTATGCATATGTATATAGAAAGAGAGTTTATATTTTAAGCTCAGAAAAAAATATGGTACCGAACCCTTGTACAAAAGAAGGGGACACTGAAGATAAAGAAACTTACAATTTGCATCTAAGACAGTAGGAAGCTATGAATTGAACAGTGGACTCACTTATGGAGACTATTCCATTCCAGAAAGGGTGCACCTGTTTTCTCAGAAGTTGTAGCTGCTCCTCTGCTTCCCCATATGACCCTACTGCTAGGAGAATGAGAGAGTAAAATCTGCTTGAGTTCTGCAGTAGAAAGCAATCACCCTAGACTCGTTTGAAGCCTAAGGGGAAAGTCTAACACTCTCTGCCCTCCTGCTGCTGCTCGCAACCTCTTCTCCACTGGCACACTTGTTCAAACCCCACATTGTCCCAAAGGACCTCCCATTTGCCATTGCAATAATTAGAAACCCTCAAAACTCTAACTCAACCACAACTCCACTGTGCATTAGACTCCAGTACTAACAAACTGTCAACTACCCAATAGCCCAAAACAATCTAAAATATATTAGTTTATAAAGAAATTGCACAACCAATATTTGCTTTTACTAAGATAGATAGTTGATGGATGATCAAACAACTATATTGCCAGTTATAAATATATAGTCAAATCATAAACATTAAAGGTCAATCAAAATTGCTTATATCATAGTAGCATTACTTGAGAATCCAGATTGACGTAGAAAACCGAAAGCATAAGTGGAATTCAATCACTGTGGATTTAAGTTTTTAACTGAAAAAAAATCAGGAAAAGAATGTTGCTTTCCATGCAGCTTAAGTTAAACAACCCATTACACTGATGCTTTAAAAACCCTTCAAATGAAACTTCTTAATGCAAAAATGCATAGGACCTTAAGCAAAACAGAGCATTATGCTAATAATTCAAGGTATGCAGGGGATACATACCAATGTGGGATAGGCACCTATCCTGAGAGGGAAATCCATTGCAATGGCCCAAGGATTACTTTTAATTGTTGAAGGAATCATTCAATTGTGCTTCCCATCAAAATGGTTTTCTGAGGTTGTATTCTGATCATCACTCATGACTAATCTCTGCTTGCATTTGGACTATGTGGATAGTATAGGATGTCTCAGAATTCTTTATTCAATGTAAGATTTGTTGCAGATTTAGCTGTTGTTTTGGAAACTAGGATTTGAATGCAGCCAAAAGCATTATATTTCCCATCAAAATGGTTTTTTGAGGCTGTATTCTGATCAATATCGTTCATGACTGATCTTTGCTTGTAGTTGAACTATGTGGATGGTATAGGATGTCTCAAAATTCTTTATTCAATGTAATATTTGTTGCAAATTTAGCTTTGCTGTCTTGGAAACTAGGATTTGAATGCAGCCAGAAGCATTGTGCTTCAAATGAATTTTGCAGCCAAAGATAGGTTAGGATAGTGATAGTTGACAATAAACCTAGAAGGCAAGCTATGCATCTCTTTGTTACAAATATTTTAATCACATGCAACAATGTGTAGTCGAGCACTCATGCTGCAAGGTAGGGGGCTCATTTGCCCACTGATTTTTTTAATTTGAGATTTCAGGTTAGTTGGGGTGCATTTAATTCCACTCCCAAATTGACATCTAGAGAAATACCCCAACAATTAATGGCTGAATTCTCCACTAGGCTGTGGCCCGGAGAAACTTTACAACTGTTGTCCCAAGTTCGATTTCAGTGCACACCCAGCTTCCAGGTTCTTCCAGATAGCCCCTTTAAGTGACACTGGGCATGTTAGCATTTTTGAAACAAAATAGATTCTTTAGCAGGAATGAAGAAGACAACATTTTCTAAAAGTGAAGTAATTATTTTGTGTAGAATAAGTACATGTGTCAAGTTGCAAATTGCTTTTCAGCTTGGTGGAGGTGTGATAGCATTGTCTTGTTTGATAGTTTCTATGATGCAGTTGTCCTTGGCAAGTGTAAATGTTCACCATCTAGTATATTAGTGCTAGAAAACAATATAAGTGGCGGTCCTAAGGATAGCTTTGTAAGAATACAAGAGGTTTTGTTTTGGAAAAGCCTATTGGGGGACAATATATCATAAAGCTGATCCATATGTGACATGATACTGTCAAAAGACAAAGTTCAGAGTCAATGCAAGGGTCTGCTACAATGGTATAGATCAGATGTATGACAAATTTCTCAAGAGGGTTGCTGGTTGCAGATTAAGGATCCACTGAATATCCCAAATAAGAAAATAGAAGGGAAAAGTCTTGAAGGTAGAAAAATATGCAAGTCTATAGTGCCAATATCTGTTATAACACAAAAAAAAGATAGTACAGTCCGTAAAGGGAAGTTTAAAGTCAAGACAAAGGCATGACGGTGTTTCACTTGAAGCCTCAACACAATGTGGATTACATAAGAGAAAAGAAACATGGAATGAAAACTTTAAAAAGGTAAAGGATAGTCTCCATGATACAAGAGTAGACCCATATAGTGATAGTATGATCCTATATAATAAAATAACAATTTTAAGAGACTACTGGGACATGGGAGATCATGTAAAAGTGTTACCATGTCATTATGGATTTCATCAAATTTGTATTGACAGATAGCCAAGAGAGGTTCATAGAGTTTGTTCATTTTGCAGGGGAAATTTTTTGTGACAGCCTCAGAACTCACACAGGGACCTCATAAGGGTGCACTTGGCCTTTATATGATAAGGGTTTAATGAAACATGACAAAGAATTTCAAAAAAATACTGGGCTCTTACAGCCACCAGAATTTACAGAACAAACCCTTATACGAAAACTACAATTCCTGCAAGTTCTCATAAAAATAAAACTTGTTGAAACTATGGCAAGCCACTTACCCCAAGAATTTGCACAAAATATCTCATGCACTTTAGGAAAATACGTAGCATTTGCAAGAAAAATATTATGTAACCCTAACAAGGCAAAATTCTCTGCACTTCAATCTATTCACAATAAATGAAAAGTAGATCTAAAAATACTGGGTCGGATAATTGCAACCTGCGTACAACAAACATTGGACGAGATGGTGGAGGCATGGAACGATCACCAAATGACATTCATTTGAAACATTTTCCCAAACACTCCATTGTTTTGTCCATGCCACCACATTCTCCATACATCTCTACCAAAACATTCTATCAAACATCTCAATGCCTTGCTCCCATGGGAAAAAGCCTAAAACAAATGCTTTGGAAGAAGCTATGGAGAATTCAAATGACATTGGAAAAACTGAAAAACAGTAAAATATTTGAGTAAATGCGTCAAGGAAATCTGGTCTCAACCGTTCGATGCCTTCCACCAATCTAAAATAAAACTAGCGTTGCAAAACAACCCTCAACAGCAAGAAACTACTGTAATATTTTACCTCAAATGCTTGCTGCGTCAGAGAAGAAGATTCAGACTCGCTTCCAAACCCTACCTCCAAGTCCAAGCCCAGGCACATGAACGCTAGATAGTCATTTCTGGCGCCGGCCAGCAGGCTTTAGAGAGAGGTTTCGTCCGGACAACTCCTAAATGAAACATAAACCGTAGATGCCATGAAGAAAGACACGTAACATGAAGAATGCCAAGACAGCTAACAAGAAGAATGCCCCCTGACGCCATGAAGAATGCCCGCTTGCAAAATGTGAAAGCAATATGCAGCCACGCGCCCATCTAGTACATGTGCCGCCCTTGAGAAAACCAGACAAAAACTTAGGGAAAGAACCGTAATATTTCACCCTCTCCCGATGATTGGACATATTGTTTAAAATTAATGGAAAAACATTTAAACCCCTAGGAAATTAGGCTCTTGCGAATCCGGGGAAAGATAAACTCTAATTTTTTTTTTTAGGAAAATAAACGAAAAAACAAAACTTTGTATTAGTGTTGTTTTATAGCCTGCGCTCGGTTCCCAAGACACCAATAAAATTACATTTTGGTCTATCGAAAACATTAGTCTCTTGTTTATAAAGGCAGGGACTAAAAAAAACTAAGATAAGAATTAAATAAACATAAAAACATACTTAAAAAATTAATATTAAAATGAATCCAAAACACAATATGAAATTACAAGAATTAACAATTTTCAATATAACAATTACATTTTAGTATGGATGAAATTTGTAAACTTATCATTGACTTTTAACTGTTAAACCAAATAACTCTTAAATAGAGTAAAAAATAATGCTTATATAGAGTAAAAAATCTGATTTGACACATACATGCAAATGTAGATTTCAGATTTCCGCTCTTTGACATTTTCATCTACATGTTGAAATTTGCCAACGTTGTTACAAATTTCAATTAAAATAGATAAATCCCAATGTTCTAAAAGAAGATTATACAGCTGAATCCAGACGGGTGATTTTAGTGTTGCAAGAGAAGGGCTTCGTTCTTGTCTTAACCATCCGGCCTTCATTCTTGTCCAGTATGGGAGAGCCCTCAAAATTTTTGTCATTTTCTTCTGCAGACAGAAAGAGGAACCTGAAGAAGCCTCGAGGCCAAAAAATTCTGGCCTGCTAATAATTTTCAAATGTTCTCATAATAGTCCTTAAGAAGCCATTAAGTTTTCAGCTAAATTGATTTTGTTCTCTTGCAGGCTTATTTATAATTTGACTAATTGGTTTGTTTTTCCATACATATCCATCAATATTTCTGGTCTCCACATCGTCCTTGCAGGCTTTCAAAAACTCTGAAATGAAGTAACACACTAATTGGGTGGTAAAACTTTTATTTATCACTCAATGTCTGAAAATAATAAAGAGTAGCTTTAATTGATCGAGCTCGATGCTATTAGGCAAAAAATTGGAGAGAGGAATACGTCGAAATTGTCTGCTCATTTAGTGTATAATCGATTAGATGCAAATAAAATGTCTGTTGTAACTTGAAAGATTTCTACGCTCTGTTTGAGAGGAGAAGCAATGAAAATTATAATTAGCTTTGATTCCTCTTTACATATTGACAAATCAATTTTAAATTTAACAACCAAATTATTTTAAAAGCAAAGAACCAGAGTAAGGATTGACAGATTGTAATATAATATGGCAAGAGCTATGTTAATTATAATACGTCAAAAGCTAAACAATTTTCAGTACACAGTTGGTCTTGCAGTGGAAAAGAAGAGCATAATAGCGAAGAACCCTTTAACCAATATATAGTTTGTGCCATGCCCACGTATATTGAAGTCATATCAATACTTGCTGGATGTGTAACAGAAAACAAGTGCATGTCATACACTGACATTATACCATTGTGCCTTGGAAATCAAAATTTTACAATACCGAACATGGCAAAGGAGACATTATATTTAAGGCAAAGAAATCCGCGTCCTCTTCATAGAGATGCATGTTTTTGTGCTGGCGAATCTCCTCTACAACGTCATTGTCAAATTCTAAAATGCACCCCATCTTCAACATCTCACATAACCCTGCAACAAGGCCTGGATGTTCTGATAATAATTCCTTTGAAACTACCTCTGCAAATTCAATTGCCAGTGACAACCTCGTCTTTGGATTGTGTCCATCAGATTTATGTATTAAAATTCTGTTTTTATCCTTTTCCCAGCGCACAAAAGAAGGTGCAGTTGCAACAATATTCTCTGGTTTGCCATCCTCTCTTCGAAGTGTCAGAATGTATGAAATTTTCATGGGTTCTGTGATTTCATAAGCAGTTGTCTCTAAAAGAGTTTTAACTATTCCATGCCGTTTATCTGCTGATATATTGAAGGATGGGCATGCGAGATAAGCAAGAACAATTACATATAGTCCTCCTTTGAAAAGTCCCTCCCCTCTTTCCAGCTTACGCAAGGACGCGTCATTTGAAATAGAAAGCTCAGTTTTGTGAACTACTTCTGAAATATTTTTGACTCCAAGGGAGTTATACAATGAGAACAAGGAGTGCAGAGGTATTTCAGAATTAGGGGGGTTTGGATGCCATGCAAATATGGTCCTGGCAGAAGTTTTTTTGAATAGTTCTGTGAGTTTAATATCATTAGGAACAAAGACAGCAGTAGCAGGACTCAATTCAACGAAACCTTCGTAATCATTCTTTGTAGGAAATTTCAATCCTTTTGCTCCCATAAATTTCTCTACTTTGGATGGAAAAATTAACCAGTACTTCAGAATGCCTTTCCAAACTGAATAACACTCTGTTTCCGCTACATATTGCAATAGTCCTTGATGATTTGCGGAGGACCAATCCAGCCACACATTGCAATACTCCTCGGCTCTAGGACGCATAAGTACTCCATGATTTGTAGAGAAAAAGGGTAGTAGTGAAGCTTCATAAATCATTGTCTTCAGCATTCTGCCAAATAACACAAATGTTAATCAAATGTTCAAGAACGAATTTATTTTCCTACAAAATGATAAGAGTACCAGTCGTACATGATTACCAGGAAAAACATTAGAAATAAACAAAGATTTATAACAGTAAAGCAAATGGCATTAGAAATAAACAAACGTCTATAACAGTAAAACAGTTGACCTGAATAAGCTCCATAAGGAAATGGACATCCTTTGTATAATGCTCTGCAGACAGGTGTTTAACAGCGTGATGAAGGTCTTCAACCAGTGGATTTTCTCTTCTACCAATTTAGAACTTCTCCCTCCGAATGTGTTGAATATGCTCTCTTGGAGTTGTCAATCGATTCACACAGCTGGACAATCAACTAAATCAAATACACGGATCGTAAACAACAACATAGAAAACTAGTACAGATCAAAATGCAAGAGTTCAATAAATCATACCAAATATCCAGGCCAAATGATTAAGCTTACTAAACAACGTTCCGCTCAGAATATTCATAAACGAGATGTGTAAGCACAAATGAATAACTTATCGCTGATTTATAGCTTCAAAGTTTAGCCGATCACAACTTCATGATGTTTAATAACTTTAGATATCTTTTACTTTGCTGCGCAGGTCAATCTGACAGAGAAAATGGCCGGCATAATTATTTATGGCCGTCATTTGAGCTCTTTACAGCCAAATTAATTAAGATAAGCTTTTTAGGATCACCGTATCATCAACCTGCAAGGAAATCAACAACAATCACCGAATTGCAGCGAGTTCATCGAACTTAATTAAATTTACTCCCGTGATGTCTTGAACTGATTGATATTAAGTAGCCAAATCAAAATCTCTCCAGAGCCTCAAACAATTTATTTCTCCCTCGCGGCACCTGCCTTGAATTCTTCCCTTCACCAATATCGAAGAAGACTAACGGAGAAGGCAGCGTCTACCCATATACTTCATGCTAATTTATTATATATACTCGATTAGCAGACATACATGTAATGGAGCATGAAAAGCATAAAATGATTGAATATACTTCATGCTAATTTAGCTTGCCTTAATTTATTTTAGGCAACGTCTCCTAATTTATTATATACTTCACTTTTGAATGATACTTGATCTCATGTGAATTTCTCTCCCTTGTCAGTGAAAAATGATTGTGAAACTTAGTTTTATAGGCTTCCTTTCTAATTTTCCAATTATTAGATCTTGAAAGTCGATACTTGAAATTTGAATTTGAGACCTTGAAATGCCACCAAAAACATGTTTAAAGTTGATCTTAAGGCACTTAATGAGAACCCATTGGGTCCTGCCCTAAAACTTTAAGACTCCATAAATGTCGAGGCAATAATCAATAGCATTTATTCAATGCAGGTTATGGCGTCAGGAAATAAATAAAATAGGCCTTGGGATACATAATAAAGGTTATTAGGGGCCTATTAATTAGGTTTTAAAATGCATAAATGAAAAAGTCACTAAGATAGGTCCAAATAAGTATGAAATTGCACTTTCTCCTAAAAAGGGTACAATTTTCTACACTACAAACCCTTCACGTTGACATTAGTGATATATATCCCTTTTTAAATTGCTTTTAGGGTTATATATCACTTCAAAGACCATTATAAAATAAATATTCATAACCCTTTTTGAAACTGATTCCTGATATGTATATATGGATGCCTATATATCCCTTTTTATATATATTAGCAATGTCAACATGTATATATATATGTGTGTGTGTATTTGTGTGTGTGTGTGTGTGTGTGTGTGTGTGTGTGTGTGTGTGTGTGTGTGTGTGTATACCAGCTAATGGTTACATATATGGCTTTGTATATGTATACAAGGTTAACATTTATGTTTAATTGCAAACAACATTATAATAGATATACTGAAGCATTCACTATTGATAACATAAACTCAACTATATTAACTTATTACAAAAAATAGGTTATGTTCAGGTAGCTATGTATTGTAGGGAAACAAAAAAGATGAACATATTAGTAATTGTAAAAAATATATTAGTTACTAACATAACATTTGACAAGAGAACTTGGTTCTTTCTATGTAAAGGGAACACCTTCAAAACATTGAAAAAAACAAAATTGGCATGCATTCTATCATGTTGCAAATTAACTTCATAATTATAGATGGCTCTAAAAATCTATTCGCCCCCTGTAATCTAGCATTCCTATTATGAAAACCAAATTTGATGAGAGAGAATCCAAATGATGGGAAGCATTCTGTTGATGTGTTGTTGCTCTGTAAACCTTTCCTAGCCAACTGCTCATCCATGTTTGTTATCTCTAAATCTCTAGGATTTCAACATGATTGGGTTTGGTTAATACTTGTGTGAGGCAATGGTGGACCTTATTGGGGCAATGAATAAAAACTAATTCCTTAAAAATTCATGTTGTTCTGACAAGAGATTTAAAGGATTGCTCAGATGCCTTTCCCTTGCTGCCTCTTTTCTAGCCCTTTCCAATTCTCTCTTTTAGTAGCTTCCCATCCAATCCTTTGTTGCTCCTTTTTATGTTCCTTCTCTTTCCATTGTTGATCTCTTTGTACCTCAGTTGCTTGTCATTGATGGTCTTTTCCAATTTTTATTTGCTCTTTTAGGTCCCTTGTCATAATTTTTTCAAGCTTCCATTGTTCAATCTGTTCTCTCTTCCTATCTTTCAACTATTGGATTTCTTTCTCCCTCTCCTCTTTCTCCATTAGTATCTTCATGTAGTCATATATGGTGAGGAGCTATGATTGTCTACTCATTCAAATCCCAAATTCAATTAGGTGCTTGGATGCATCCTTGACTAGATGAACGTGTAATTTCAATAATTGGGAAATGTTTGAACTGGTTTGGCTTCTTGATGGATCATTGGAATATTGTTCAGTTTCAACTTGCATCTCACTAATAGTTTCATTGACATCCTCGCCCCCTCCTAAATCAAGAGGTTCCAATTCTCAATAATTAACATAAAAATGCATTAAGACCCTAAATGGGCCCATGCTATTTGGTGGAGATGGCATTGATAGACTTTGGTCTTCATCCACATTTAGATCAATACCAAGATTTGTAGCCCTCTCCAACAACCATGCTAGATTGTTTGGTGCATTGGGTGGAGAGAGTTACATGTCTACATCATTATGTTGGTTTTCCAAATTAAGTGTTCCTATTGGAGTATGTTGGTCTACCAAATTAGGTGTTCCTACTGAAGTATGTTAGTTTGAAAAAATAGGTGTTTCTAAAATTTCTTTTATTAATGGGTCAACTATGTTGTTATTAAGGCTACCATGTGTCCCTTTAATCTTTGATTGTAGCACAATAATACTGGATAGACTCAAAATATTTCTAGCAGTTGAAGCTTTCTCGAGGGTAGTAAATTGGAATGTCTCACTTGGCCTTATATCCTCCATTAATGCATTTGGATTTAGGGGGAAAATATCTATCTTTTTAAAACCTAATTTTATGCTATCAATAGTCAATTATTTTTGAAATGCAACACTGCCAAGTGATGCCAACTCTTCCATTTTAATCTATAGATTGAGATACTTACTCATCCATGTTGCTCTTTCCTTCTTAAAATATGATTTGAATGATGTGAATATGCTAACATCTAGTGGTTGCAACCTGTGAGATGTGTGGGTTGGTATGGTTAGTGGGTCAATGCCTAGTGACCTTGCTTCATGAATAGTTGAGAAGGAAACATGGATGCCATGTCCATCAAATGGGGCTAAGAAACCATACATGCACTTGGTTCACAATCAACTATATAATTCTTTAGTTGTTTCTTTCTCTTAAACAAATAGAAACCAAGTATTTTCTATCTAGCAGCATTCACACAAAATAAAAAATTTATCCACTCCTGGATCTTTGCTATAATGTATGTGAAACATAGAAAAAGGGGAATGGAGATGGATGAATTCTAAATGCAAAGAACCTAGGATCAATTTCACTTTTCCAAGGGTTTCATTAGGATGAAAATACACAAGGTATAAAGATTGAATTTCAACCTCAAATGTAAGCCAATTAGACCTGGATCTGATCCTTTTGAGTCTTAAAATAGAATTGAAAATGATTTGAAATAATTAACCTAATTGGACTATATGACCTAATATGAAAAATGCAATATTTTGGAATGCACAAACTGAAATTATAGATTGCAGATGGATCTAGGAAGCTTAAGATGATATGTACATATCACTAAAAGAAAGATCTAACATGTGTTGAGCCCAACTTAGTCACCCTTGGGAAAATGTGTCTTTAATGAGGAGTCCTAAAACTAATTTTGTAGTCCTTTGATGTTGGATCTAATATTTTGATTCTTGGTTGCAAAATTGTCAAAATGTCATCAATGAATTGTGTAATTGAGTTTTCATAGCTTGACAACTTTTAGAGAGGCCTTTAATTCAATAATGGATAATTTTCCTTGAAACTTTCCTTGATCCTCTTCAAACCTATAACTTGCACATTCAAAGAGGGAGAAAATGTTGGGCCATTTAGGAGCTTGCCTCATTCAAACCCTGTATAAGTGTTTCCACTTCCACAATGGCAATGTCAATGATAGGAATGATAATCGAAAGGAAGGAATGATGAATGAAGAAATTGTTGCAACTCACCACCCTTCAATAGCTTCCTTGAAGGACTGAAAGCATACACATCACCTCAAGGATTTGGATCTTTCTTTGCTTGAATGTTTGAATGTTTTGGAAACCTACAACAAAGTTTAGCCTTCACAAAACAATGAACATGAGCACACATAAACTCTCATAGAATTTGACATGATGTTAGGATCTTGAACTGCTGCAATAAGGCTTTGAAATCTTTCTCTTGATTTGCTTGCGACAATAATAAATTTTTTCATGAATGTTTTCTCTAGTTGTTAGATTTCAAAATGATAAAATAACTAGGTATTATATGCAATTGTACTAATTTCCCAAAAATAGACTCCAAAAGAAGACACTTGATATTTGATTTTTGGATGTTAAAATGCCACTAACAACATATTTAAATTTGGGTCCCGTCTAAGAAGGGGGACCCATTTTCCCATGGGCGAATGGGTCCTAGCCCAAATTTCCATGACACACTTAGGAGAAAAATAATTATTGGATGTATTTATTCAATGCTTGCAATCCTTCATAAAATGATAAAAATTAGGCCTTGGAATGAATAATTTAGAAAATTAGGATCTTGATTAAGTCCGATAAATTAGGGGGATGAAACATAATGTGAAAGTGTTAAGGGTGACAATTTTTGACATGCTATAGTATAAAAAACTTTTTTTTCCCTTTTTTGCAAGCACTTGCATTGCACCATTTCTATTGGATTGAATGCTAGTATCATCATAATTCCAAATCTTTAATGGAGCATACAAATTAGCTACGCAAGCCTTTGAAAATGTATCATAGAATGCAACAACCACTACATGCCTTAAATTTAGTGCTTGTTCTCTATCTTGTCATTGTGTTATCCTCAAAGTGAGATTAGGATGTCTTTTTTGAAGCCTTTCCACCAAGACTTACCAATAACTCCATTCTTGAATGGATTTGGCCTCATTTGGCATATTTGTGCTAATTTAGACTTCAAATTCAATTTCCAATCCCTGGCCAACTACAACCATCTCCTTGCACCATTCAACAACCTTTTCCTCTTCAAATTCATTCAAAATAGTTGGGGGACCTTTCCTCTTTGTGGAAGTAACACCAGTCAACCAATTCATCAATGTGGTTGTTGGAAGTCTCCACTTCATTGCTACCCCCTTGTTGACATTCCATTATCTTCAACATCTCTCACATGGCAGATTCCATAACATATGTAGACCATTCCCATTGCACTAAAACTTTCTTTGTTGTAGCATTTGCATTGACTTATATTAAATAGGGTGGATTAGCTATGGAATGGGAATTACTTCATCCTCTTCACATACTAGTAACCTCACACCTCTCTTGTGTGGAGGCAATATTTTTCGTGCTCTATTTACAACTTTCCTAGTTCTAGCTTGTGCTTTATCCTTCATCCACATTGAGAAAACTATAAGAAGCATATAAGAAGATACACACATACACGAATATATTGTAGATAGATATACAATATGTCTAGATATTGCACATACATATAGTGAAAGTAAGTGAGAGGGCCAGATGGTGGTGAGGGTAATGTTGTTCGAGGGGTCCACATTAGTAGAGGACACATTGGCCAAAACCTTGAATTCCATGATGTAGAGGGTCTTGTTGGCGACTAAGAAAAATTGGTAGACATACATAGAATGGAGCATGGAAACCATAAAAAGATTGAAATAGAAAAGATTTTATAGAACCATACAAAACATTTGAAGGTCAAGGTCTTTAAGGTTTATGCATCTATAAAAAACCACATATATGCATCCATATATATGTATATATATATATATATATATCAATTAATCAGAAAAGGTTATATATATTACAAATGTGAACAATTGGCTTTATTTTGCAATTACTGACATCTGGTTATATAGAAGATGGTAAGCTTGTTTAACAATTTATAGAACGGTTTGAAATCTCAAATAAAGTGTAATCATATAGGGGAGAGGGCATGATGGTGGTGTGGTGGGGAAAAGGTAAACTAGAAACAGTCATTCATATCCTTCTCATTGTAGTAAACACCTTAGCTGCTATTGTATATTTTTATGTAGAAATATTATATATGTTGAATCATAAACAACAACCTATAATTCACAATTTTGCATGCTATTCATTTTAGATATTCAAAAACAATTAGCCAACACTATAAAAATATATCGATTAATTTAAAATCCATTGTAAGTTGACCAACAGTTAGAACCTAGAAAAGAAAAATAAAATCTTGTATGAAAATCATATGTCAGTTCAATTATAGCATTAGTTTAAATGTCATGTAATGAATTTAACACTCGTAAAAGCAGTTGTAAACTATGGATGATAGGTGGAATGATATGTATGTATGCAAATGTTTCAGAAGAAAATCACGAATAATAATATATATTGAACAATTTATACAATTGTAATTTTAGAACAAATTTGAAATATACATACCTTGGAAGCTGCAATAGGTCTCTGAAATAAGTCTCCAACAGGTGTATGAAACTGAAATTGTAAAATATGCAATCCAAAATTGAGAAATATGCTACACATAATATAGGTGACTTGTATAAATAGGAATTTGAGAGAAAGTGGTCAAATTTGAATTGTTGGAGTGAATTTTCATATGCATACATGAAATCAATGATAGAATTGATATGAATTAAAAGGTGAATGTTGTGTATCAATGTGATTTGACATGTTAGAAATGGGGTTGTCAATAATAATAGCACTTTTATTTGAGATATGTTTTGAGAAATTTAAAATTGTGTTGTGTTTGAATATTTGTCATGGATGAAATAAATGGTATGTATCATTATGAATTATTGAGGTCTTGTATATAATTTAAAATAGCTAGCATGGATGAAATAAGTAGTTCTTATTTTGTAAAATTGCTCATAATAGTGAGCCTGAGTGTTTTTTTTCAATTATTACAAAGTAAATATGTGGAAAGATGGGTATAGGTGGACATGGTGGAACAACAAGTTGGTCAACAAGGGATGAACACTGAAACACTTTTATTTGTAATATGGTGAAATGCATCTGCAAGTTAGTCATCTATCATATCTATGATGGATGAAATGTAAATGGGTTTTGTACATGTCATGTCACTATTTTTGTATAAGTTGTTATATAATGGAAATAAAAATATTTATTCCCATTCACCTAAATTTGGGAAGCTGGAAAGTAATTATGATATCTTTGATTGGACATGTAGTTGATTTAACATGTACTTTTGTTTCCATATTATAAAATATCATTTAAAAAAGGGGGAATTTTATGCTTATTATGAAGGTTTGATTTTAAATTTTGTGGGGCCTAGTTTGTCAACTCCTATCCCCACAATAGGATCCTGATCCACTGTAGAGGCTTACTAAGGTTTAGGAAACTTGGTGTCTAACACACAATTCAAAGGGGGTCCTATTGAACAGTCCACTAAACCCTTGGAAGACCTTCATTTAATTTATCAACCAAGGCTAACATAAGCTTTTGATGATGTTGGAATTCTATGTGCTTATAGAGACTCTTCACTACCTATACCATCCTAGCATAGGTGCTTACACATGCTGGAAATTATAAATTGCATAACAGTGAAAAGAGGTAATGTTGAAGCTATTGCTATAGGTACTTACAGCTAAAGACTGAGACTAGTTCACTGTTAAGAAATTAATTTTTTCATTAACCAATACTTACTAACTCAACTAAATTGACTAAATCCAAAGAAAAATGCATGGAAACAATTAAATAATGAATATAGGAAAAAATATTATTCACATTCACCATATGAAGAATCTGATTAAGAAAAACATAATTATGAAACTAACTATAGCAATAGAAATAAATATACAAAAAATAAAGTGGGGAACAATTACCTTGAGTGGCCCATGCTCAAGTGACTGTCTCCATAAAGTGAACTCAAATCTAGCTCCTAAAATTAAATTAACATAAGGGTAAGTGCATGGATTTGTGACACAATTTTGGCTCTTAAGATGCCACTTTTTTTTTGAAATCAGTAAAATATGATTTGCATGAGAAAATGAAGATAGTTACGCTCAAAATTTCAAGATGTAGCAAGAACAAAAGTTGAAGTTCTTTGAGTCTAGTTTCTAAGCTACTAATTTTTTTTGAAATTAATGAAGATTAAGGGTCTCAAAAGGGGCAAAACAAGTCCTTTTTTTATCAAAAAAACAACATAGTGCCTAAGGTATCCCCCCTTTTTTATTAACTTTTTTTTAGAATTTCAAAAATCCCAACGGTGAGAAATTAGCTAACACCATTTAGTTTATCCTCATTCTTTCAAATAATTTTTTTAATGAATATATAATATTTTATGAATATTCAAAGTGGACACATCCTGAAAAGTTGAAATTTGAACGTGCTCCCCCCTAAATTTTTTGAAAACTAATATAAAATTGATTTTTTTTCATCATGTGTAGAAATGAGTCTAGTTTCAAAAAATGTCATTTGTTTCACGTTTCGATGAACAAGTAAAAATCTATCCTAAAACTAGCACATGTTGGTTTTTGACCAAAAATGAAGGCATTTACAATAGAAGCCATGGATCAAAACCTTAACTAAATCAAAATGAAAAAAGAATTATATATTTAGATAGCTAAGAGAGAGGTCAATTCTATCACAATTTTTTTATAAACTTGCATTGAAAGATGTGCAAATCAGATGGGGAGCATAGATGAAAATAGGAGGAAATTTGGCAAATCTTGTCAATTAACATGTCCAAAGTAGGTCATTTGGCGAGCGCCAAATTTGGCACTCACCAAATGGCACATCACATTTGGCAAGCGCCAAATTTGGCGTGCACCAAATGTCATGTGTCATTTGGAGATCACCAAATTTGGCGCTCGCCAAATGGCCCGCTTTGAACAAAACCTAAATTTCCCCTCTTTGGTCGACAACTTTGATAATACTTAGAGTGCACAGTTTATGATCATAGATGGATAGTTGAGGTTTTACCTTTCATACTCTCTCTAACTCATTACCCTAATTGGATGACTCTTTATCCTTCTGAAGTCTCTCTCTCTCAGGTCTCACTCCCTCCCACGCGACCTAGACTACTCTCTCTCAGTCCAATCCCCTCTCTCAGGCCTCTTTCCCTCCCACCTAGGTACCTAAATAAATCTATCTCACTCCAACCCCCTTTCTCACTCTCTCTCTCTCTCCCCCTTTGGTCTTTTGTCTCTCTCACTCCATCTCCCTCTTAGGTCATTATCTTC